>CM068346.1:22836205-24036205 GCA_034769755.1 Odontamblyopus lacepedii | reverse complement strand
TTCAACATGTTTAGCAGACTTTAACCTTGTCTTCTTAAATAGCCCACTGCTAACAAACAGCTGATTTCTGACCCTTGGTGGCTTGTCAGAAATTGCACAGTTTATGTTTAAGGTAGGGCTGGGCAATTATTAGAACTAATAATTGGAACTTGTGTTTGTAAATACTGACAACATGAAAAATTGCTAAACTGTGAAATTAAGGTTTATTATGAAACAGATTTACTCCTGATTTATCAGAAGAGCAGGATTATGTACTGTACTGTGCAAAAGTTTTAGGCAGGTGTGAAAAAATGCTGTTAACAAAGAATGCTGTCAAAAATATAATGCAAAGGGTAGAGTTCTCACACACCATCTGTCGCCTGTCTATAACTCCATTCTCAAACCTAAATCAAAACAAATTAAGAAAACAATAGGTGTAGCCAGGTCAGGCCCAGAGGTGTGAAAACATTATGGCCCTGTTTGATTATGCTTATTTGACCCCACTCTAGCTAACAACAGAAACTGTAAACAAGTAGGGTTAGTTTCAGAGTAATTGGGGTAGCTAACTCCTCCCTCTTGCAGGCAGATATAAGTCAGTATCCTTCAGCATTCTGACCAGAACTGAAGAAGCAGCTTGGATGAGCAGCGAAACATATTCCATCTAAAACTTTTGTCCAGTTGATCCTTTGCCATGGATTCTACCTGGACGAATGAGGGATTCTACACACATTTCAAAAATATAAGTAATGATTGTTTTTTTTTATCAATTTACACAATGCAAAGTCATTAAGAACTCTCTTGAGCGTAAAGAAGAAAAAATTGTGTTGGTGATGGTCTGGCCCACAGAGCCCTGACCTCAGCATCATGGAGTGTGTCTGGGATTCCATGAAGAGACAGAAGGATGTGAGGAAGCTCCATCCACACAAGATCTGGGCTTAGTTCTTCAACATGTTTGAAATAACCTACCAGCCGAGTTCCTTCAAAAACTGTATGCAAGTTTACCTAGAAGAACTGATGCGCTTTGGAAGGCAAAGGTCACACTAAATATTGATTTGATTTAGATTTCTCTTTTGTTGATTCACTACCTTTTGTTGATTGATGAAAATAAATGATTAACACTTCCATTTTTAAGGCATTCCTAATTCACAGCATTTTTTCCACACCTGCCTAAAACTTTTGTACAGTACTGTATGTATGCATGTTTGTGTGCATGTATGTAAAATGAAATTGAAAATAGCACAAAACAATTTGACACACACAAACATACAATCATACTGCTCATAAACATGTTTCACAAAAGTCAACAACGGAATGTGGAATTTTCATTTTATTAACAGCCCAGAGAATAATGACACATTTATTTATTTTGCTCTGAGAATGATCATGCCAACATTAAGTGCAAGTGCAAAAGCTTAAGGTGGGGTCAGTAAAACCAATATTATTAACTGATAGTATTTGTTCTGTAATAGTTTTTGTTGTGTTTATGGTTTTATTCAGGACAGTAGGTTTTCTTAAAAATATCTTTATTGGTTGGCTCCCTTTGCTGCGTCAAACATCTTCTTGCGACCCTCCATGCCCGACATGGCCTCCACGTTCTTCCTCCAGTCGCTAACCTCCACAGTTTTCTCCTGTGAAGACATATATACAGATTCAAGAATAGGCTGTGCCACCAAAAACATAGAGGTATTAGCTTTTTAAAATGTAGTTTATCTATATTTGAATGTAAACAAACCTTCTCTGTGTCTTCTTTCTTTACAGATTTCAGATTTGCCCGGAGATCCAAGGAGACTTTGTGTTTTGACCCAAGTAAAGAGCGCAGAATGGCATCAGCTGAAACCCTCACTCTCCTCAGGTTTGGCCTCTTAAACTTCCCTCGCAGGTCCAGCACCTTGATGTTCAAGTCTTTGATCTGAAATAAAGACACCCCACTTTGTGTCAGGCTGTTCTAGCTCCCTGCTTGTACACAAGACTTTCTTGGCCCCATAAAAATCATTCCTAACAAGAGCTTTATCGATGCACTAAATGAATGGAAATAAAAACTGCAAGATTTTTATTCAATACATACTACTTGATTTTATGATTTATTTGCAGGTTGTGTATAATCCCTCCTTTGTCCAGAAGTGGTCCATGTTTGGTTTCAGAGGTAATCTGGACACTATTTTTGAAGACGCCTTGATTTCAAAAAGAGTGTCCAAATAACCTGGGGGGACCAGGGGGAGAGTGATAACCAAAAATATTGTATGCAGATAAACCATAAAATCTGGTAATATGCTTAGAATAAAAATAATAATAAAAACATCTTGCCATTTATTTAGACTAGTTAGATAGTGCTTTATTTTCACATATCTCTGATTATCCCTCTCCACTTTTTAGTCTTTTGTAAGGTTTTTTTTTGTTTGTAATTTTTTTTGTCAGTGGTGCCTAGCACTAATGTGTTTAAATTATCATAAGACTGTGGTTCCTCAGGGTCACACTTACCTCTCTGGTGTTGTGCAAAACCTTGGCTTCAATGTCATACCGCTCCTCGTCCACTACGTCAATTTTGGCATGCAGCTCTTCACACAGGGCCTAAGGCAGAGGGAAAAGTGAGATAAACTGTTGTTTTGAGTGATGCAGGAAGCACGAGGTACCTTAAGCTCCTGCAGGGACATGCTGTTGGTCTGAACGGGAGGAGCCTTTTCATCCAGATATCTGGTCTTTTGTTCTTCTTTCTCCAGCAGCTCCTGCTCCAGCTCCTCTTTGGCTTTTGCCACCATCAAGCTCTGTAATGCAGGAGGTAGAATCATGATGAGAACCAGATTTAGGGGCTCTGGAGTCAGCCTCTGTCCACAAACACCCACCTTTAACATAAGCTTGCGGGACGCAGAAATTTTGGATTTCTGCAAACAAATCATTTTAATAATTTAATGGTACATTCCTCATGTTTTAATAATATGCATAAACTAATCACCTACCTCTGGTCTGTAGGAATGAAGAGGGCAGACAATAAAAATAAGACAAAAGTTAGTGTGATGAGTTCCTTTCTGTCAAAATGTTGCTTTAATTAAGTTCATGGCTAAGACCCCTTATATATGTGATGCTCAGTGGAAAGAATAACAGAAAGACAATCCACTTACGCTTTCTCAGGCATCTTGGCTATTCAGGTCCCCCTGCAAGACAAAAATAAAACCTTTTGGCTTTTGAAGTGGTGGACAGCAGGGACCACTAAGGTCTAATCCACCACAGAGTCTCAACTATGCTGTCAATTTTAGCTCCATTATCCAGACATTCATTCTGCCTTGCCCACAATGGATATATTGCGATGAGTGACTGTAGACTAACTTTCCTATAGCCATATCTATAAACTAAGAAAAACATTTTTAGTCCCACAGACCCATGAACCTAGACACTGAGGTGAACCTCTTGTTTTGTTGCCCAGTCCTGTTGGGCTTGAGTCCTCCGTTCACCTTCCAATGTTGATAACCTAGTCTACCAGAAGGCAAAGTGAAGGCAGACAGGCATAAGCAAATACAGGCCAACTTGGAGCTAGAGTCCAGAGATAATGCTCCTCACCAACTCACCCTCCTTACCCCATCACACGCACTCTGCTCCAACCACGGCCCAAGACACAAATAGAGCCACACATCACTTTTTCTTGGAAATGAACTCTCCTGGTATAACATTATCACAGAAGATATGGCATGTATTTTAAAAAGCATTTTTTTTTCAAAACATAACCATTTGTATAACATGTATTGGATGATTTTATCAGATTTGTTGCTTGTGAATATTTTTGTAAAACACTGATTTAATGAGGCATTGCAGATATGGATTTTAGCCTACTCCTAATCTCTCAACCAACTCTCCCCATCCCCTAGTACCCATGAAAGAAAAGGAGGCATCCAATGTAACAAATACTGGAGTTAATCAGAGGTTCTCACACAGAAAAATGAAATGGTACCACCCTATAATTATTACACCTAAATTATCCTGAACACAACTTAACTGATATGAAAAATAGTAGAGATAGACTGATATATTGGGCTGATATTTGGATTTTTTAGCAGAAGTCTCCCGCACAGGCCAGTATTTTGTTTTGGATGATCTGCTGCCTAAAATGCATTCAAAGATTTATTTTAACACTTTAATATGAAGGGATAGCTGCACAAAACATGACTACACAGCTCTCTTGTAGGTTTGTGGTAAAAAAATTAATTAAAAAAGGCTCAGTTGCTCTGAATTCTGAACAATCTGTAACAGTATCAGCTATGAAAAAAACATATCAGTCGATCTCTAAAAAATATTTATTAAGAATGATTCAGGCTTAGTAAGTAATTACCTAAAGGGTTATGGTATTAGAGTAGATACTAAGTGTGAATCACTATTAAAACTACTAAACTAACTGCTCATTATGAATTAAGTCTTTGTTTATTCTATTAGGGTATTAAAAGTGTAGTTATTGTAAAGTCTTACCAAAAAGTTAGAGTGACCTCTTCATATCTTTCATCACATCTACTCAGTCTTAAATTCTGTGCATACTGTCTAACTTCTTAAGTGTGAATGGTGGCAGAGCTTACCGTAGTGTGGATGCCTTGGATGCTGACAGGCCATACAATGATGGGGAGAAGAACACAGTGGAATATTTATCTCTGCTCCCTTTGTCCCTCCTCTCTATCACAAGGAGACCTAAATAGAAACACACACACAGATAGAGAAGCCGGTGGCACTCACAGTTTTCTGTTGGTTGATAATGTGCTGCTGAACGTGTCACATCAGGTTAAGGGACTTTCACATAGACTAAAATTCATAAGGCAGTCTTTTTAACATACATTCTTACATATACATTCACTGTAGTTCACTCTAACAGTTCTGCAGAGATTAAGCCGTTGAAGCCATTGCTGCCATTGTTGTTGATGTTTTTGTTTGTTTTTACTGCTCATAGAAAAGTTGTAGATGTGCCTGGACTCCCTTGAGACAACAGGGCCCCTTGTGCTGATTAGGATAATAGCTACAGACAATGTTAAGCCATGGTTTTAAAGCAGGAATGTAGTTTCCAGTATACATTTGGCTAAAGCTCTCTAACTAAACATAGATAAATTGCAGCAACATATGATGCTGCCAGTCTCCAATTTATACTCCCAGACAACAGTGCAAGTCAATATTAAGTCACATGTTCTTTAATCTACACAAAATGTCAACTTCTATTACCATTAAATCGGTCAATAATAAGCTTGATTTTTTTTACAATAATGTTACAGCTATAATTGTTCAATTGGTAGCACATTATTTTATCTTACTTTCAAGTGTATGATACTTTGGTACTGGAGTACATAGTAATACAGCATGTTTTAGTGTCACAGTTTTTTGTAACAGGGCCTAAACTAGAGCTGAGTCAGTGTCTTAAGTCCCTCTGGCTGATTTGATTTATGACGCTGTTAACCGCAGTGTTGGCCCGTGGCAGCTGATTATAATTCCACTGTATATACGGCATGTGGGATTAACTGCAAGTGTGGTACGGGCCAGACTGTCTCCAGGAAGATGTGGCACATATAGACATATGAACTGCAGCTTGGTCAAAAAAGAACAATACTTTTTTTCATATATTAATCAATCAATTTTTTTTTAATTCAAACATTGTTTTCTTCTCATTAAAACACATAGATATGACTTTCTATTTGGTGAAGGTTTTGTTACTTGTTTGTCCCTATTAAGATGTTATTACCTTTCCTGGAATGTTCCACACTATGGCATTAATGTGATCTCTTTTGCATGTTTTTATTGCCCAAAAATATCTTGAAAAAACATGCATTCTTACTGTGAGCAGGGTTGCCTCTCCACAAATCTGACCTGTCAGCGTTACCTTCTTATCTTCATTGGATAATAGTTTAATACCATACCCATTAAAAAAAAAAACGCAATGAGACATGGATACAAATTATATAAATATGGACTAGAAAGTAGTTTAAAACACTTTTTATTACCAAACGGAGCATTACATATAGGCCTCATTTCAAGGCAGTACATGGTTTGCGATGTTAGACGTACATTCTGTCTTTGCCCAATACAAACATTTTATTTTTGCTTTATATTAGTTGGGTTGCTCCCTCAACATTTTACATGTACAAGAATATTGCTGTTTTGTAAAACATATATATTATAATTAAACATCCAAACTGAGCAGTGATATGAGTACGTGTGTACAATCTTTTGCCCTTGTTTTCAGTCTCTTGAAGCAGCAGTGAGAAGCAGGCTGGGCTGAAGGTGAGCTGTAGCGTCAGGCTTCACTGAGAATGGGCCAGAGCACCTGCCCCCTGCCCAAACCCAAAGCCCTTTGGTCCAAAACTCTTAGCGTAACAACCTGCATCAGGATAACAGATCAGTAACATTTAATGACATTATCTTATCATATTTAAAGCATATAACAGGTTAGATGACTAATTTCACTATTTATTTCACTATTCACAATCATCAAGATCCTAAAAATCCTGCCTAGTTTTTTCTAGTTTCTAGTTTTACTTTCTGATTGGACACAGACAGCAGACATGACATACATGATGTAATTACACAGTTATGTTTAGAATAATGCAGATATATGACTATGCCTTGATTTTGTTGAATGAATGTTTAAACTGTGAGAAAAGTATGTTCCTTGCACATAGTTTGTTTGCAGTGTTCAGTGTTGATGTCTTATATATAGGTATTCCATTTCAGAAATCAGTGTTACTTCTTGTATGCCACTACCACTGAACTGAGGTAAAACTATGTGTAAATTATGTCCTGTAAAAAATGGTCCTATGCATTTTAAAGAGAAAACCACATATACCTTTACAATAGATCTCTCCATCTCTGTCTGCTAGTGTTGTGGACTCCAGGCCTTTACCACACTTGGCACATCGAAAGCATCCTTTGTGCCAAGACTAGTTGAAAAGAAAGTCATTCGTCTTGCTTGAACATAAATAATATTGTGTATTTGCTCTTCTTCATATTACTTACATTGCCTCCACCAATAACCTTCTCTGCAGCATACACCGTCTTGCCACACCGAGGACACACATCTGAGCCAGCTGCTTTCTGGGCAAACTTGGAGGCATTGGGGTTATTTGTCGGCCGATGCGGAGCTTGTCTGTAAACCATGTTGCACATTAAACTGATATTCTTTATACTTTTCAAATGTTTATTTCCAAGTCAAACTTACTCTTCAGGCTTGATTCCCAGCCCCTCACCAGTGTCCATACTCAGAGTTCCTGCTCCACCTCCAAAGCCATAACCTTTTGGTCCATATTTCTTGCCGTAGCAGGATTTGCAGTAAATCTCATCCACATGAACAGCCACTGTGGTGCTGTCCAGATTCTTCTTACAGACCACTTAATATAAGAAACACAAGAGCCAGTTCTTTTAAGAGTAAATATATATGTGATATTGCTTGTAGTTATGTTGTAAACATACACAGTTGACCTCATAAGCCTTTGTATTGATAGAGCTTCTATGTGCTGTATTGGCAGAGCTATATGTTGTACTTTACATGAACTTACATTGTGTTATTATGAAATCAAAATGTTATAACTATAGAATTTGGAAAAACCTCGAGGACAGACTTAACATGTGTCTAATTGTTTGTACTGCACTACAGCACCAAAGGACTACAACCAAAATAAACTAAAATAAAACTATGTATTTCATTATGGAGTATTGAAAGTATGAGAGCTACACACATTTTGTTCAAAATCTCCCAAGTCTACAGCCTTTTGATTGCCCCTTAGTAATCCTTTTGGCATGATCACAATGTGGTTGAATTTCTTGACTCGTTTTCTTTTTTTTTTTCTTTTACAAAAACATAAAAGAAACCATGTCTCTGAAGTATTACTCCGAACATAACCTATGTTTTAGTTTTTACACAATGTATTTGCATACCACTGTGTTATTCACCGTCAGCTTAGATAAATACTGGGCTGGGTTTGAGAAGGGTCATGTATCCACCTCTGCCTTATAAGGAAAACTTTGTCACATGTTTGCACACTGCCCAAATAAGGAGTGGGATTTCTGACTGTAAACCTGAGCGGATGCTCACCTTCTCCTGTCAGATACCCCACATTCCGCTTTTAGCTCTCTCTGTGTGTGTATTTTTTATTTATTTTTTTCAGAATAATTTGTCGGTCGCTTGACAGTTTAAGAAGATTATATGAGAAGTGAATACTTACTGCACAGAAAGCAGGATTTATGCCAACTCTTCCCCTCACATTGCACTTCCTCTGCAAAATATACAGTTTTCTGGCAGCAGCCGCATTTGTTCCCTCCTCCTAAAGGCATTCTGAGACCACACACAAGGCACACACATTTCCTTATTTATAAGGAAATTGTCATTAATTGTCTGTAAAACTCTAGTTTGCACCCTAGTTTAACTAATGATGTCGAACTTTAATGCCAAGAGTTGGAGCTAGCAACATCCATAAAAGGAGAAGTTATTTCAATGACTCAATGTTGCTTTCTAATTTAATGTTGCAATTCTAAAATATAGCAAATACTCTTTACTAAATATCAACCTTTAAAAGTGCCTTAATGTTATGTTAAAAATAAAAGAATAACAAACATTCAAAAATAGAAACATTGTTCTTTACCTGTGCGTTTCCAAATGTCTCTCCTCTTTATTCTGAAGATGCTGCTGAACTGAAAGTTGCCTGAAGAAGCGAGAGGGTGAGTGGACAGTGGAGGGTCTGAGGAGGAGTCTGGAGGCAGAGTGAGTGCCTAAGATGGGAGGGTATAAAATTGAAAAGAAAAAAAAAGAAAAAAATACAACATTTGGGAATTCATTTGAGAAAATGACAATGTAAGATCAGCAATGAGTTATTGTCAGTTATTGTTAGTTATTGTCATTACCCAAAGACACTTGTGGTGTTAGAACTCTAAAGTGTCAGTATGAAGAGCCAGTTCATCATCTGACAACCAAATGAAAACCATTTTTTCCCCCAGCAACACAAAACTTGATTAATGATGATGTGTGGATATAGTGACCTCTTCTGTGCACTTCTCTTGCTTTTCTCTGCAAATTGTTCATCACTGTGTCACTTTTCCTCCTGTTTTAGTCCATCTTTATTATGTTGTGTTATATTGCAGACTTTGTGCTTCCCTGTAGAGGTCATGGGAGGCCTCCTCCAGAGACCAATGTAGACTTTTAGTTTGACCATGTGATTCACAGGTCATTGAGGTTTGCCCTGATGTTTGCACTTTATACAACAGAGGGATTTCTGACCCAGAGGATGTGAGCACAGTACAATCCTGAAATAAAATACTCCAGAATATAACTTAAATATTGCAAATCAAGACTTAACGCTAGTCCACTACCTGCTTGTCCAGATGGAGATCTTACTTCTTTGCCTAGAAAGGTCTACAGTAGCGTGTAACTTATCTCCATGGAGAAAAATGGTTAATGCCACTAGTCCAAGCTACAGGTTACAGGGAGCATAAAAATATATTTAATTAATCAATTTAAATTAACAATACCATTGCAGTATTAATGGCATGGCTAGACTAAGGGCACAATTGGCATTTAACCAGTGTCTCGTACACTCTGACATTCAACAACTGTTACCCTTCAGTAAGAGAATTGGACAACTGACCTTTTCATGTATTACAAACTTCTATCTCACGCCATGTCTGCTAAATAACATCATATCATAGCATTGTCTAGGCTTTTGCAGATTTCTTTTGGTCCCCAAGTAAAAAATGCATCTACATATCCTCTTTCTACCCCTCCAGGCTCCTTCACCATCATCTGAAGAGACAATGATGAACTCAAGAAGCCTATTAATAACCCATCGCTGGCCAACACTAGCCCGCTGTCTCTGCTTCATTGACATGATCCGCCTGGGCTAGTTGGAGTCATGTGACCAGGCTCATGACAGCCAGAGCAAAGAAGAGGAGGAGAAATGATAGAGAGAGTGGTAATCCTGAAGAAGAGGAGAGAAAACGCAGCAGGGCTATGCTCCATCCTTATGTTACTGGAGTTTTGAGCACGACTCAGGAATTTTGTACTTGACCTGACCTGATACTGTTCCCCGGGATGTCTTCCTTTTGGCAGCTATGAGTTTAGGATATTCGCCAAATATTCAGGTATGTGAAAAAAAATACTTTTTAGATGACTCTGCTCTTTAAACTTCTATTTAACTGATAAAGATGCATTGAATTATTTCAGATCATGTGGCAATTTAGTGATTTTAGTTGTGATTTTTCTGCTGGGAAATGCCATAGTTATCCAGTGCAAAGTCTGGGAACACTTCAATTTCGGAACTACATATTAATCACCAACTAAGTGGTAATTGTTTTATATATATCTTAAGTAGTGTTTATATAGCACTTTTTAATGCATATGACTATGTCAAAAATAAATCGTTAATTAATTTATCTGGTCTCTAAACTGAAGTGTTACCAAAATGTGAATGCTTCTCCAATCCCTGTAGCCTTAAATAACACACATTTAATTTAATTTAATATGAATTATCTGTACATATTTATCTTTATCGAAACCCATCCAAGTTGTAAATAGAATCAAATTACTGTTTTTCAAAAATAGTGTGGCATTGTTTGTAATGTAATATACATGTGGATAAGGAGTCTGTACATTCCCTAAACAGAATTACCTTTATTTTATGGAGGGAATTAGGTAATTACATTTATCAAGGAGGGACTCTTTTCTCTGGGCTGAGTCCAAATTCTTTTAACCTGCCCTTTTTAATACATTTGCAGTTTCAAAGTGCAACCAGCAGATGTCGGTAACAGCTTGTTTTGGAGGATACTGAGGCTGAGACACGCCCTGGTCTCTGTCTCTTCGCCGGTAGCTTTGTTTTGTTGTAGCTGCTGCACCGATGCAAAAGGTGACAAGGATTTATTAAGTGAAGCGAAAGCAGTGAGCAAGGGAGTGTGAAGTGCACGATTAAAAGGCAGCGCGGGTGCGTTGAGATACGGAGAACGGGACTGCAGAGAAGGCTGTTTGTACCTGACTCGCACCAATATGATACTGTAGATAACCTCTGTCAACTAAACGATGATTATGTTCAGCACAGTTCACAGATTGTATACGGTTCATAATTAGTTTGTCTCAAGGTCAGACAGTTGTGTGTTGTCTTCTGTGTCAGTCTTTTACAGATGTATATGACTGTGACTAGTGTTATGTTTATTTGTTTTTCTTTTCTTTAAATGTTTACTTACTGTATGTGCTAGAGAAGTATTAACGCTGAACAAGTTGTATAATGTGATGGAGGTAAATAGAAGATTTGTAAGTATTTTTGCTTGGCGTTGAATAGTAGTTGTATCATTAATAGTTGCAGTAGTAGTACTAGAAGTAACAATATCAATAGTATAAGGTGCAGTAGTTGTAGGTAGCTTTTTGGAGTAGCAAATTCATACAAAATACAATATATGTATAGCATCTCATTAATTGCTACACACTTTCAGTTCATAAATATGTCTTGATTATCTGTACGATGGGTAAAAAAACAAAACATACCAGTTACCAGTACAATGTTTAGTGTATTGTCCTACATCTTGAACTCCAAATAGTGTTATGGAGCTACCTTAACACTACTTGACTTTACACCTTGCTCTAGGCAAAATCTAAATATGGATGTTTAGTTTGCTCTTTAATGGTATGACCTTGGCCTGCCCAGCACTGCTATTAAGTATTTTCTGACATTTCCTCCATTTATGCACACCTTTGTATTAAAACAAGGTGTGATAATGTCCATCATACTCCCTGCACATCCATATAGCCCACTTTCTCATAGTGGGTCACGCTGAGGAAGCCATTGCCCCACAGGCGACCAGCCAGTGACAAACATGAAGTGACAATTCAAATCAGTGCAGTTCAGTGGCTCAGGCTGTGACTCAGGGCAGAAAAGATGCACACTCAACGGTCCGAAAGAGAGGGACCGGAAGCGATACATTTAAGGATTTCACCAGGTACTTGGCCCACTTTTTAACTTGCCACTGTACTGGACCAGCGCCAGGTCCATTTGTGAGTTAGAGGAGAGTAGCGGTGCCTGGTAGCCACACATCCACAACTGCAGCAGAGGATGTGTCTGGAGTATTGTTATGCAAGCGGAAAGAGAGCAGCCCTACTTTGATCTAGACAGTGGACGGAGTGCATTCCTATGGTCTGCATCTTGCAACTTGCATCAACGAAGGATGTTTTTTTTGAGCCATACACTGTAATAGGACTTTTTCAGTTAGCCACTACATCACTCTATTGACAGGTGAGTAGTTGACACCAAAGGTCAGTTTTGCGTCCATTACAACACTTTAACATCACTAGTTTTAATTTAGTTTTATTGTATGTTAAGTACTTTACAGTGATCTGAAATTTTGTGCATGTTTTCCATACCAATGTTAGAGTTATTTCAGACTGCTATGATATCAACATGAGTGACAAAGTTCCCATATACTGTAGACTGTATATTGTGTATATAGACTTGTGGGACATATACTCTCATCATTTGCATGGATCAAAGCAGCTTTCTGAGACCTGGGGTAAATAGGACAGAATGAGGCTGCTGAACTAATTGCTACAAAGACCCTGCTGTCCTGTGCTGTACTTTTATTGTTCTGTGATGGGAAGGCATGTGCACAGTAATTGTTTAAACTAGTGCTGACTCATGCTAGTCTGCTGCTGTATCAGGCTTCAGATTGTTCATCCAGTTAGTTTACACAAAGGGCGATATTTATCAGGTCTGTTAGACTAGAGTGATTGCACGAGTATGATCTGTCCTTATGAGAAAGTGGTAGATTTCTTGTGTAGTTCCATCTTATTGTAGCAGTTTTCTGATAAAACTTTACAGACCTGACTTAAATGCTTAGCTGTTGTAATAGCTTGTTTGATATCCCTTTTTGTAACACTAGAGTTGAACTAGTTGCTGTTGTGAAATGGAGTTGAGGTTCACTGTAGGTTTAATCAAAGAAAATAAACTCACTGGAAATAAATAACTGTTTTTGTTGAACCTCAAGTTTTCAAATTAATTTGTTACACACTAACCCAGATAGTAAGTAGTAACACTGAAAAAATACACAGGAACTGACTAGTAAGATAGCACATATAATAACTACTATCATAATATCTTGAAAAATCCATTCTGTTATATGAAAATTGTGTTTTAATCCTTGATATTGAAAATTGCTGTCAAAATCGATATCAGGTATCAAACTTTTTAATCTTAATAAATTTTACACTGCACAATATGTCGTAATATTGTTATGTAGACCCTTCTAACAAACATCAACATGCATTAACACATGTCTTATTAATGTATGTAGACTGAACTTATCACTACTAGTCATAATTCAGAAAGTTGTAGACAAAACTTATCTCCAGTAAAATGTTTAATTTATCTCCGTAAGTAACTTAAATATTAAAAAACTGGTCAGCCAACAGGATTTTATTTACCAGGCCATAGCAAATGTCCATTATGGGTCGGGTGACTCTATGGTTCCCTATATATAATGATGCACACAACACAGATGGTGCCGTAATTCAATTCTATACAGGGATGGCTATGGCTCTGGGAATACCACTAATGATGCATGATGTCAGCGCCAGTCGACCATTGAAGTGGACTGGCTGCTTTTTATAAACCCAATGATTCCAGTGTCCTGTTGATTTAGGAAGAGTGTCTAATAGGAAGTGTTGATGTTGTTGAGGGCGAGTAAGTTTGACTTGTCTGGTGTTTTTACATGAAGTTGATGCATTTAACACATGTATTGGATATCCTTTAATATTGTCAAACCCCAGTTGGGCACTGCAATTTGTCCTGGTTAGTAAATCACTAAACATTATATTAGGTGCAATGAAGTTTTCCTATTTTCAACATGTTTCCCCTTTTTAAATGGCATGTTACAGCAAATGTTTTTGTGGTCTGTCTCTTGACTTCTGGCTTCTGCAGCTAATGTTCCACCTTAGCTTACCCAAAATGACATGGGATGGTCCGGAAAAGCTGATACACATTTAATGGCTTCTATAAAAAGAGATTACGCAATAAACCTATTCGCAGATCTTTGTTTGTCTAGAGAGACCCTGATTTTCATTAAATAGATTTAGTCATTTTGTTAACTATTATTGTTGGTTAAAAATCTCTTCAATCACACATTTCCATTCCTTTCATTCATTGTGATATTAGTCTGTATTTGAACATTTTACATGAAGTAGACTAACAATAATGGCCTGTCTCAGTACTGCTCCACTCTCTGGCAATTCATAATGCAGGACTGGGTCAGTTGCATAACTGTGTCATTCACAAGCTTAGTTTGATTTAATGATTTATGTTTGTGCTGAAAAAAGCATCCTTTTGATATTACTGTATATCAAGCCCTCCAAGGGTCCAGCCAGCCAGTCAAAGGATGATCCAGACTAGTGTTTTTAGGGCAGATGTTAAAGCTATTTCTTCACCATATATGTATGGTTTTTACCATCAACCTGTCAAGGGACAACTGATGGAGATTAGCCTGTGGCTAAAATCTGCCATTTTTACATATGGTACAAATGTTGATTAATTTGTACTGTTCCTTTTTTTAAAAACACTAAACTGTGGATTACATACTGCATTGTACTCGGGCAACATTATTTTGTTTTTAATCTTTATGCTGCAATTTTAAGTAGTCATTATATTTGAAAAACTATGTTTATTTCATGTAAAACCTTTTATTTAAAAATATATAAATGTAATGTTATTGTGGGTATTGCTTAAAATCAGTTGTATTTTACTTTTAGAAGCAGCTTTAAAGTCTGTGATGTAGTTGCCTGATGTGGTCCACCATGTAGGCAATAATGCCACATCAGCCAACATGAACTGACTCAGTGAGCAACTTAATCCCTGCAATAAAACAACTGATGAACTCATACAAATCTAATCTTTCGTAAATTGAGATTAGCGGTCTTTAATTAAACATCTTTATGTAATTTATTGATCTTAACTAACTGACTACATAAATTCAGATTCCACCCTCTAAACTATGAAAATAGATTCAGTTTTTAAAAAATGTCAAAATACCACAATAACATGCTTAACAGGTTACCACAGGAGACCCCACAGACAGATACAAGATTTTTTTTCACTCTTCAAAATTTCTGAAATCATTTAGTTGATTTTTAGTTATAGCTAATCAACTTGACTGGAGAGACTTATGTAAGTCTCCTTATTCACATTTGTTCATGCTTGTGTTGGCTGAGCAGTTTCACAAGAATGTCTAAACTTCGATTGATTTTGCTTTCTGTACCTTGAAAATATATCTTGGATTTTGCCCTCCCTGAACCTCAATCTAACAGTGCAAAGTCACAAGAGGACACAGCAAAATGGAGGAATCTGGGCCTCAGTGCTATATATAACAATTAAATCAGGCCTTTTGTAAAAATGGAGAATAAAACTGTCTTGAGAAAATTGAATTGGGCAGAGGAAATATCTGCAAGTGCACCATAGCAATCTGAAGCCTTGTCAAACAAATAAATCTTTCATCAGGTATGACCGCAAAACATTGTGATTACAGAGAGCATCTTAAGCCCCAAACCACTGATTTTGCATCTGCTCATCTATACTTTTGCAAAGTTATAATTTAAGGATTTATTTAGTTCGGATGTATCATTTTTGAGAAATTCTGATGTCTGATGTAGTTTTGGCCTAGTCAAGTGCTATTTCTATGACAAATTGTTGGTCTGCCCACGTACAAATTTCCAGTCTTGCCTAGGGTTGATTTTAGGTCAGAGCTACAGATATTTGAACTGCTTTGAAGGCGCCATGTTGAAAGGGAATCATATTGTCTGCTGGATTGTCAAATAAACTCCAAGCGCCGCCGGACAAAATGAGAATGATGTCACCAAAAAGAGTAACGCGAGTCTCTCATAAGTTTCTTGATAATAGGTGGCTGGACTGTGAGAGTATCTGGGGGGCAGACAGTGAAGACAGCCTACACAATATGTCCTCCCACACAGAGACAGCAAGCTCTGGTCCTGCATCGATCACTCCAGCACTTAAATGGGGCTTGTGGGTCCAAATTGCATTACTGTGATCTGCAGCATACAGGGGAAAGCAGCCTCGTCCATCAGGGCATCTGGGCTTGGGCTGTAACACACTTCATCTGTATGAGTGTCAAGGCGGTGCAGTCCTGGTAGAGTTCTGAGACAGGTAGGGCCAAAAGATCAACTTTTGCCATTTTCCTACCTAGCGATTAGAGTATTATTTTTTTCTCGTTTCATTCTCATTTGTATCTCTCTCTCTCTTTCTGTCTCTCTGTCTTCTAACAATAAAAAAGAAAACTGTAACTTTGAATAACATAATCTACAGGATCTTTTTGTAAATAAGACTACAGATTACGAAATTATTCAAACTTCAAATTGTGCTGTTGGACTGTCATATTTTGATTGTAAACAAGTAAATGAAGTGTTTAGTATTATTTTAGTAGCAAAGTAAGTACCTTTAAATTTACACCAAACTATAGTTTTCAGTTTAGTTATTTCTATGATTTCAATTGCCTAAATGCCAAAGGGCTTGCTATACTGCTGCAATTTACTTGTTGTTGTCCTTATTTTGAACACAACTCAAATAGTCTGTGAATTATACCAACTTTACCAAGATTTTTAAAAAATATTTACATCTATAAATAAGTGTAGAGAAACCTCACAACCCCATCTAGTGGTAAAGTATTATAACACATATGGCCTGGTTGGCACCAAAGCTTAAGATGACAAACTTGAAGAGACATTGGACAGTACAGCTTTTGGGGAGGGTTGTGTGAATTGTGCGGTTGGTGCGCTGTGGGGGCAGCTGGTGTTGGCGGGGCATGAAAGGGGCCCCTCTTCTAATGCATGTGCCAAGTGGTGTCAGTCTGTCACTGTTTTCACTGTAGCTTGTGGCTATATGACCAAAAGACATTACCCCAGCCATATGTTGCCTTTTTATCATCAAATGCCAGGCCTTTTCATTTGATTACACGTTACAACTTTATGATGTCTTTATTATTCATTTCTTGTTGTTTTAAGATGGTAACTACACCTGCATGATGTATCAAAATGAAATGAATCAAAATCACTATCTGAATGGTTGCAAGAAGCAAAGAGGTGGCAATGATTTCCTCTATAAACAATAAAATATAGTATCTTGTGCGATTATAGATAAAACCAACTACCATGTTATGTAGAGACCTCTTTAAACATGCTGAAATAAACTAGTAGTAACTAGTAAACATGACTAGTATTCATTTAGCGACTCATATTCCAGTCTTTTCTCAAATGTTAATCCTCCTGGACATGTTTGATATGTTAACTTTGTTTCAACAGAATCCTACGATAAAAACTTCAATCACAAATCCAACTGCAGTGTTTGCTCATAATTCAATTTCATCTTTATGCTACCCTACTGATAGCTATTGTAATCTGCCTCATGGTCCTTCAGGCTACCCCCATTTGTAATTTGATACATATAAAGGCATAATGCAGGCTGCCTTAAACCACCTTCTCCCGTGTCCCTGCTCCATACATACAGTCAGTCATCTTGTGGTGAGGACTGAGTCTCTCTGAGGTAGACACTGAGGAATGCACAGCTGTTTCAAAATCTGTCTGCAGCAAAAACACGCTTAGGCGACTAGAAACAGACAAACAAATGCATTCACTGTCACCCATCATTACTCTCTCAACTCATGTTTACATAACCTCACCACATTTTCTCTTTTTCTGACTAAATGTGTGATTGATTAGCCGCTTGGTGAAAAAAATATTGGCCTATGACATTTCAGACATACAAGGATTTAGACTGAACTTGGATTCAACTTAACATAGATGTGGAAAAATTTGATCTGGGTTAAAATGTATGAGTGATTAGCAATTTATTTCCGCCAGATCATGAGTTTTGTGTCTTGGCCCAATTTATGGAGGAATTCATATACACATTATATATACAATATACTGTTACACTTACAAAGTTCCCTACAAAGCTAAACACAGCAAATAATAATAATCAATAATTTTGTTTGTTTGTGTTACAATATTTTCAATCATGACGTCTAAGCACATTTTTTTCTGTAATACTATAATATCATCTCACAGTATGTCATTTTATATTCTAATCTCTGTTTTCAATTGTCAGGCCCTTAGTGCATGTGACACTAGGGTGGTCCTTAATTTTTTATTTTATTGGAAAAGTTAACGGGCCACCCCAAAATATTGTTCCATCTGATGAAAAAATAATCACCATAAAGTTTTATTCAAAGCAATATTTGGAGGGCACAAGAAATTCAGTATGCTCTTCACTTTCAGCAAGGCCTTGGACAAGTTCTCATATGAGTGGCCTTGACCCACTTTTTCAAGGTCAAGGTCAATTATGTGACAAAGATGTGAACCAAGGAATTCCCAAAGTCAGTGTCATGAAGATGTTTGGGCATTTGTGGTACCTCAGTGAAACACTAGTAATGCTGGCCTTTTTTTATGAATTTGATGGTGAAGGCAGTGATGGTGATGAAGCTGAAGAAAATCCTCAAAAACGTGCCACAGTTTCCATGTCTGACATCCAGAATCAACAACTGGAGGAATTTGTAACTTCAAATAGTCTACAATTCTTCAGCATTCAAAAGCTACAGACAGACTTCAGAACGGACCCATCAGAATGGGAGGGTGACATGACCTTTAGCATCCATTGTCTTCCACTTTCTCCGGCTGGGTCGCGGGGACAGCAGTTCGCCGTCCAGTCTTCTGCACACCCGACCCCTATGAGCCCCTCTGCGGGTGGGGAGCCCACAGGAGGGTGGACCGACGTCATCTTTTCGGACTGAGCCTGGCCGGACACTGGTCGACGTCACTGTCCTTGATTTCAGTTTATAGGGGTGCTGCTAGCATGTTTTGGGTTGATAGGGAAGTGCCCAGAGGAAATCCATCCACACATAGGGAGAACATGCAAACTCCACATAGAAATGCACAAGTATCTTCTACAGGTTGTTTCAGAGCACAGAGAACAATTCCCTGACTGTAGAACAATGACTCTTAAAGGAAAAAAATAACATTTGAGTGGTAAAAGTAACTTTATAATCAGGACTATTAATAATTATGTACATAAACTAATGAGTATTTTCTTTTAAATCATGACATTTATATATGGGATATCTGAAAAAAAAATGGCATTATAAGCTTTACTGTAAAGACACAACAATTTATCCTATGGACTTCAACTTTTACTTTTATGTATACCTGCTAGTTCTGAAATATTTTGTTGAAACAAGACAAATATTCATAAATTTCGTCATGTATGCGCAATCTTCTGAGTCTGGTAGAGACCTCTAAACATTTTTCGATTTGGCTGAAATATGTTGGTGAATGTTTTCTTACCATATGTAACCATAATATGGGGGGGTCCATAGATTAAAAAAAAAAAAAAATTCACCTCATATAAGGACCACCCTAATGTGACACCAAACTGAGAAGCAACCAGTTAATAAAACTGGCCACATAGAGGAACAATATTACATTAGAGCTTTGTGAATGAAATTAATTAATTGAGGACTTGTTTGGTTATGGTGTCAATAATCAGAAATAATCAGGAATAATTGTAAAAATCTACCTGCTGTTTTTTGAATACATATTTATTTGAATAATAATAGAAATAATTGTTATATATTGTTTTACTTTTCCTGTGTGTGTTTACTGCAACATCATTAAGGATTGTGTGTGTCCTTGTTTATCTTCCAGATCTAACCTGACTGTCTGGAATCATGAGTGGTGGAGTGAACCTCAAAGTGATCTCCCAGCGCCAAAGTGACACAGGCGTCAGGTCCACTCAGCCTTTACCCCTCAGCACCCTGCCTCAAGCTACAATGGATCCAGGACAACAGTACAGAAGCCTCCCGCACGCACCGGTACTGCCTCCTTACGCATCTGCTCGACGCTCTTCTTACTCTCAATCCTCTTCTTCCTCTGCCCACTCCGAGCAGCTGAAAGGTGGTGCTATTAAGAGCCATGTGTTACAGTTAAAGAGTGGCATGTACGCTCACAGAAGCCCAGCGGGAACTGCAAGGACTGACGGCACGTGTTCGGCCTACAGCAGTCCTCAGATACCAAAGAGAGAAGCCACACGATCCAAAGACTGTCTTGACCTCCGCGCCAGCACCCTGACACACAGAGCTCTGCAAGATCTTCAGTTCAGGCGAAATGTGAACAAAAACTGGACTTTTGGGAAATATCGAATGAGGACTGCCACAGAGGAGAGTGAGCCCCTGTTTAAGGTCCAGGCAGGCCACGCAGCAGGACGTCTGCTCGGGGCTAAAGGCTTCAATGGTAATGAGGTGCCCAAAGTGCCACAGGTGAGGGTGGACAACATCAAGAAAGAAGTGAAGAATAACTCCTACCAGGACCTGAGGCCTGTAGAGCCAGAGGGGTCCAGTGATAAAGGAAGGGCTTCTTATCCCACTTTCAACACAGCCAGACGAGCAAGTGAGCCGGGGAAAATCAACATGGCTGCTGTGGCTCCATTCCGGTTCAGGTGAGTGCTGTTATTTTTCAGTATACAGCCAATTGTAAATACATTTTCTGTAATAGTTGACCCAAGATTCTTCTTTATTACCATTTTAAAAATGTAAATATGGTCTAAATTAGAGATATTTATACTTTTTAGCGTATTGCAATCAGCTTTAAATCTCCACCAGAAGCCAATACTTAGCTCACCAATACTCACCAACTGACCATGATGAGTTTGTAATACATTATTTTCCCCAAAGTGTATTTTAATTAAATTTTTTTCTGGATTCTAAACAATCATTATCAGGATCTTCCATGAAAAAACCCATATAGGTTGATCTCTTGTCTTAATAGGCCCTTTATCTGATTGTGTATATTACATGATGTTGAACGATACGATTACTAGTACTAAATGTATTTTAATGACATCTAGGTTTCAAGTGCAAGAGGAGATAGACGCCTCTCTGGATGATCTGAGTGACTGCTCTTCTGACTCCATGGAGGTGTGCTGTGATGATCTTGGTGAGTCTTTTTAAAAAACTTTTTAAAGCTTTTTTTTTATTTTTATTTTTTTTACACATTTTACTCAACTTTTCTTTTTTTCTAAACAATAGTCTACATTGCTATGGACCAGTATGTGAACATTCAGTTGGTTAAGTCATAAAAACGGATGTCGTTATTGTTTTATCTTTATCAGTATGTTCTTTGGTCTGTGGACAATAACACAAAGAGTTGAACAAGACAAAGTGATACAGTTACACAGCTCCACAGTTTCCCAGTTGTATTCTGTTGCACCCTCTCCTTTGCCAAGCTTAAGTCAATATTCAGTTCAGTTGAGCAATCCAGTTGTTCTCATTGAATCTGTGGCCAAGTCCCAACAAAAACACTGTGGTGTGTGAAGCACCTGTTAGGCACATCAGGAACTCCTTCACTTCATTCTCCATGCACATCTGGGAAAAGAAGATTCTTGGCACGGAAGGACTTGTCTCGTGAGGACAAGTGCTTAGATACTGCTCAGTATAAGTGTTTTTTTAGCTACTATTGCCAAAAAGATCATTTTGTAAACAGTTAATAGACTAAACAAGCACAGTAACATCTATTCAGACTTGTACTTTAACTGAAGCATGACTATGAGTATCACAATTAAGCTTTGCCACTTTGTTCATTAGGCATAAATTTGATGCTGAAAGAAAAGACCTGCCTAATTAAAGCAGGACCATGAATAAGTACTACTGACTGGCCAAACTAAACTGCACTCGGTTGGTTATTGATTTAATAATGATTGCAGTAATCACAAATCACAATTAATACAAAGTTAGATTGATAATATATAAAATAAATATAAATAATTAATGACTGACTAATAATGTCTTTGTCTACTGACTAATCACCATGTTATTGTATCTATCTAGTAGTTTTAAGTTTCACAAAAATGAATAGATCTAATATCTGACAAAACCATAAACACTGTCTGCAATAGAGCTGCAGTGATTAATAGCAATAATTGTGACTAATTTAGGACTAAAAAAACTAAAACACTATTTTCTAATAATAATCGTACTTTCTGGACTATACACTAAAACACTAAGACTCTAAAACACATGACAAAATAGTTTTTAATAAATCAAGATAATAAATCAAAATAGCAAAAAAGCAACAAAAAAAAAGTGAATGTGAATTTTATTGATCATTTTTGTAAAAATATTCTTGACCTAAAGCCTTCAGCCAGTATATTTGTACCTTCATTACTCAAAAATAAAAACATTTTAAAAATGTACTGTAGAAATAATTGTTTGACTTGTGGACTAATAAAAATGTACTAGTGTAAAATGATAATTAGTCGTAGCCCTTGTCTATATATGTGGCCATACCGACTTGTCAAAGCTTGATCTCAGAAGCTAAGCTAGGTCAGGCCTGGGTAGTACTTGGATGGGAGACCATTGGGAAAAAACTGCCGTTGTGTCCTTAAGCAAGGCACTTCATCCACATTGCCTCATCAGAAAGTGGTGTGTGTGTGAGTGATGATGGTGATTTAAAGGGCCAGTGGTGCAGATTGGCAGCCTCACCTCCGTCAGTCACAGGGCAGCTGTGGCTACAATAGTAACTTACCACCACTGAGTGTGGAGTGAATCAATAATGATCTGTAAAGTATCTTTGGTTGTCTTTAATGGTATATACATATATCAGTCTAGTAAATCATTTTTACTACCAAATCACTTTTATTACTTCTTATCACTCAGTATAGCTAAGTCCAGATGTAATTGCATTGTGCTATTCTATAAGGCTTTAAGTGGCTCCTTAATTATCTTGATGACTGTGGGAGTAGCACTTTGCTGTGGGCTCCCTGGAGAGAAAGAAGACTGAGTAGAACTCTGCTGATGGTGGACAGATGCGGAGCTCAGAGACTCGCGGTTTGAGGGTAGGATTGTCTTTCACGTCTGTCTGGGAGTTCCTAACACACACCAAAGGGATGCTCCAGCTCTCCAGTCTTTGTACGTTGTCATCTGCTCCTAAATACAAGCTGGCAAAAATAATGTCCAGCTTTTCTTTTACAGTGGCTTTATTTTGTGGGAACAGCTGCAGCATGCAAAAACCTGTTCAGGGAAATGTAAGACATTGGTTAAAATACAACACAGATCTTGTTTTGAACAGTTAAATCTGGCCCTGAGTATTTTGTTATTGCAGAGTCAGCTATTAGCACAAAAGAGTTCTGTGGTTGTCAGAGCTCTCACTGAGGGGTTGGCGGTGATTCATAAACTTACCTCCAACAAAGACTTAATTGTCCAAGTCTGTTATTGGTTTGTTTGTGTATATCTTATATTGCACAAACTTGACTCTTGTGAGCTTTAAACCATGTTCTAATATTGTTACCTCCTCAAAACATAACCAGAGTTGTGTATTGTTTTATTAACACACGTTTGAGTAATCCTTTATTATTTGTCTTTCTACGTCTCCGAAGCTCAAAATTCTCTATCCCACCTTGCAACATCATGAAGTGGTAGTTTTCCACATTAAGAGCTACATTTTATCTTTAGTTCAGTAGAAATGTGCAATTCCAAGGCTGAAAACATCCACATTTTTCAAGTAAAGGTGTATGGAGCACTTCCTGTATTACCTCATGACATCACAAGTTGGAATAGAGTGTTTTCTATTTGAGAGAAGAACTCAGGGTTTATGTGTTAAACATGCGTGAATGAAACAAAACCCATCTCCAGGTATGTTTGTGATGAGGAAATGACATTATAACATAAATCAGAAAATATTGTTGTTCCTATGTCCTAACCTAGCCATAATTACCTACTTAACTACTACCTACTAAAAAGGAAACCCAAACAGAAAAAAAGTCTGTTAGTTTGAGTTTTTCACATTTTACTATTACAGATATTACATTGTACTGTCTATTGGTTGTTGTTTGCTCTGTAACATATCCATAAGCGGTCACAAGGCCATGTGCGTAACATGGGATGATGCAATGCTAAAATGAAAGAATTCTGTTTCAATAAAGGCATCTGGCATTAAATGTGTGACTAAAGTAGAGGGGGGAAAATTAAAAAAAAAAGACCTGACTTGTACACTTTAGTTTAGCTGATTACTCAACCTGCCCAGAGAAACACATCAAATCCAGCTGCGGTGCTGTCATGCCCTGCTCGCTCATATTTAGTTGGGCGGTCAGCAGAGCCCGGATCAGGGCCAGATGTGAATGAAGGATGTATGACAGCCCCACCCTGCCTGGAGATTACTACTTACAAAAAGGGAAATATAGTGCAATTTTAAATGTTTTCTATCTGACCAGGAAGTGTTAAGGTGGGATGACTAAACCTGAAAAAAGACTTTAACTCAACTTTCATGCGTTTTGCTTTCAGTCGTAGTTGAATGCAAGACAGATATTTTACAGATTTTTTACACAGATATGACCACTTTGTGTAATGGCTTTTGTTAAAGGACAAATTTAATGACATGGCTGTGGTATGTGCCCAAATTCTTCTTGTTAGAATACTGTATTTGATGAGAAATCCCCACCTTTTAAATATGTTTTCCATTCTTAGAATTGTAAGAATCGAGCTGTAATGAGTAGTCTTGGTTGAGAAGGATTTCTTTGGTACATGTGATTGTGCAGTACAAGGCAATGCATTGTTTTATAAAACCATGTACAGATAGAACAAACTCACAAGTTTACTCTGTGGGTTGCTGCAGGTCCCGTAAGAGTAAATAAAGATTGTATGGGGTGTTTTCTGAAGCAATTCTGAAAAAATGTAGTGCTACTAACAGGACTTTAACATATTTAAGATAAGTACAGAAATTGCAGAATGGAAGAAATTCTAACTGAAATGCTGTGGCATGCTTAAAAATAATACTGTATGTGTTGTTCATGGCAGTTTGTTTGGCAGCTGTGTTACTGCAGAGCTGGGGTCTGCTGCAGATGACATGTCAGCGATGTGAGTTTGGTTTCCATAGTGTCTGCTCCTGGGAGACAGCTGTGGTCTTTCTGAAAAACATCACCACACTCATATGTCAGCAGGAGTTTATTAAGCTACATGGTTTGGGTTTACAGTCAAAATGATATTCTGTCTCATGCTAATGTTTCCATAGATTGGCGATGGGCATTTTACAGCACATTTTGGTATTAAATGAAGTCATTCATTGCCTCCCACACTCATGGGATCATTGGCCAAGTTACAGTACTGTAGCCATTAACCATGCGCAATTTCATAGTTTTCATTGAATGACACTCAATGTTCAGACCATAATTATCCATATTACTCCATCAACATATGCCTTATTCATACTCAAATGTGGTATTTCATATATCCAGTAAACCTATTTTCCTATCAATGAATATTCTTAATGCTTTTTGCTTTGTATGAACAAAAATAACTTCTGGGAGCAATTGCCAGATTGGGGCTAATGAAGCTAATCGGATTCTTAAACCTGTTCCTAGCCACACATCAATATCAATACCACATACATAAAGCATGTATCGTGCCGAGCATATTGAACTGGGTGCAGTAGTAGTGAGGGGGAGGGGAAGAACAAAGGAAATTAAGAAGATGGTGGGTAACACAATTTAAAAAGGAGATATGTCTGCTGTGTAAAACCACAAATTGCTGAGGCTTCAACATGTTTGCTGAGACACCTCGGTGCATCCTTAAATGCAGGAGAAGAGTAGGAGGAGGTGTAGGAGGAGGAAAGGCGGAGGCAGCTCTGAGCAGGGGGAGGGTGCGCTGGAGTGTCTGCCGCTGCTGTCATTCTGCTGCTGCGCGCCTCAGTGACACGAGGGTGGGCTACAGCAAGAGGAGGAGGAGAGGAAGAAAAGAGGAAAGGACGGGAAGAGAGGGAGAGACAGGGGCAGCACTGCAACAGCTGCAGCGGCCTGAGGAGCACACAGGCTACTGCTGGGATTGCCTTAAAGGAAATATTCATATGCCTCTTTTGCACAAGGTTTAAGCAGGGGGTGCTTTTCTCCCTGCTGATGCTGCTGTGTGTGCTGTGATGCAGGACGCGTGCTCAGGAATACTGTGAAAGGCACAGGAGACAATCTGAAGATGGAGAGAAGCGACAGCACAAAGGCGTATGGCCAAGCAGGAGAAGGTAAAGCAGTCGGCATGGCAGCCAAGAGGGCCATACCCACTAAGTCTGGAGTCCCCCAGAGCACGCAGCGCAGTGAGTTCAAGGTATACCGAGCAGGGAGCTCCGAGGGACGGCTGCCAGTGTCCACCAGTCTCCGAAAGCAGCGGTCTATGACAAATTTAGCAGTCCTCACTGATGCAGAGAAAAAGTTGCATCTTTACGAGCCTAAATGGTGTGATGATATGGCCAAACCCGGAGCAGGACAGAACAAGACGGGCAAGCCAAAGACAGCAGGAGGGGGCACAAGCACTGCAGGAGGTGCCCCTCTCTCCAGAAACCTTTCCAAATCTGAACATTCACTTTTTCAGGGTAAACCAAAACCCTTTGCCCCTCTCGCTGCTCCAACTGCTCTGAGCAAACAGAGCCGCATCCCTCGCGGTCCTTACGCTGAGGTGAAGCCCCTGAGCAAGGCACCTGAGGATGGCAAGTCTGATGATGAGATCCTGTCCAGCAAGGCCAAAGCCACTGCAAAGAAACCAGGAGCAGGAGGGGACTCTGGGTCCAAAGGCCAAGGGGACACTTATTTAAAGGTGGACCCAGAGCTGGTGGTCACAGTACTAGGAGACCTGGAGCAGCTGCTCTTCAGTCAGATGTTGGGTGAGTCTGATATGATCAGTGCTACACAACATGTGGCTGTCATGTGCTAAGCCCAGCCGTACCACTCATCAGCACGCCCCCATTCACACAGCCACCACAAAGCACCTGCTCTGACTGCTGCTTTAACATTTTTATCATGCTGTACGATCGCATCCATGTTCACAAAGCATGCCCTTCAGATATTATTTAACCCATGCTGCCCTGTCTTGGCTTCTTGCTTTTCAAGGGTGGCTAATGATATATCCATGCTACAGTTAGGGCGGTTATGAATCTGCACTCTATTGTTCCCAGTCCTTTAGCATGTTGCTTAGCTGTTTAAGGCTTGGTTTATCGACCATTATGCTCTCCTTGTTTTCTGTCATAACACTGCTGAATGGTTTGCAAAGATGAAAATACATTAAGGGATTTGTCCAAACCTGTTTTCTTTCTTCAAATTGCACATTTGCTGCAACACGTGTCGATGGACTGTATTTTGCATTATGGCCAAACTGCAGAGATAGGAGAGATACTGTGCTATACTGAATTCATTTTAGGCACACAAACACATGTTTAGACACCATTTAACTGTTGAAAATGGCAGGATGATGTCCCTGGCTTTATTAGATTTCATGGTTTCACACATAAATAATTGGGCTTTTATTAAAGAAAATTTAAGGTATGAATTGCATGAATTTACTTGGATATGAATCCACACATAACTTCATACTAGAAGCATTGCAAACACTGTACTTATACATAAATAATTATATCTCCTAATATTCTCTGGATTACAGATGGTATGCTGCATCTTAATGAGCATAAGTGTCCTGATTTAATTTGTTATCCATGCTTCATTATCGATGGGAGCATATCAGTCATGTTGATCACACAGATCTGCACATCAAACCTCTGAATGCCCAACAAAACAAGTTCATCACATTAAGAAAAACATAATTTTCTGGAATACTCATTAGCATAGAATAGATCGTTTCAAATAGGGCAGATCCAGATTCCTTTTCAATGTGACTTTCATGATATCTTAAAATCAATAGGCAGGCCATTATTTCTCCAATAACACCAATGAATTATGTATAAATCTTTGATCAGAGTCAAGGGTTTGGTTCAAGTGAAATGAAATTCAACAATAAAAAAGACAATGGCAACATATTGCCCACCTTTATATGATTTATGTACTTTATATTTTATTTACAATGTTATAAATGGTAATGGTTTTGTTTATAACAAGTAATTTGTCCCATTAACTCTCCTTTGTATGCACATTGTATTTCTTACTGTAATAGACCATTAGTCTGAAAGCCATTATGTGTGAGCTTTCTGCTGTTTCTTTTCAGTACGATATTTCATTATGAGCACAAACAGATGCTTTTGTTGTTGCAGAGTCTCATTGTTTTACTTTAAAACTACAAGTTAGTTAATACCAGTGCTAACTTTCTAACTGGGCAGTCTATGTTGTTGGCCATGAACGCTACAATAAACTGGAACATTGCATGCCACTGGCTCATCACAAGACATGGTCCTCCCTGATCAGTTCAGGAAAACGTGACTTGTATGGTATCTACATTATTTACAGTTGTCTGAAAAACATGCTGTGCAGACTTAAACTCTACTGTACTGAGAATTTACAGTGGAATGAGCAGAACATATCTCAGTTTAATTATGTGTGAACTGTCAAGGAAAAATCCATGTGTTGCAATGTCCTGGAGAAATAATAATGATCTATGAGGACATATTCCATTGTTAAAATTCAATTTAATCCTTAAATTTGATTTTGCCTCTGAGCCATCTCTTTTTTAAACAATACTTTACAGGCTCTTTATACCATGACATTTGACTGTATTATCATATGCACTCTAAAACAAGAGTACTGCTGTTTTGAAGAAACACAGCCACATTTAACATGTCTTGATGTATTGTAACAGATGCATAGCATTTGAGGAGTAATTCATTTAATGATTAAATCTTCTATATTTCAGCATGGCTCTGCACAGCATCTGCTCAGAGCACTTCCTGGAGTGTTGCATGATTCATAGACCTTTCCTGATTCAGATCTGCTTTAGTATTCTGGCCAAGTTTACCTTTCCTCTGTTGTAAGCATGACTGCAATGCAGGGTGCCAGAGGTCTGTCAGTCACTGCATATGAACAAAGTGCACATTGCTTTAAGTGAACTAATGGGATTTACATGTGTATGTACTTTGTATGGAATCCCACAGACTCCAACATGTTAGATGTTCATGTACAAGTGATACCGCAGAGGCTAGAACTAGTAATATTTAGCAGTCACCTTAAAATTGCCTGTTTGTTTTACATAATTAAATAAAACATATTTGATTCCCCCTGAAACCAATTCACTTAAAACACTGCCAGAAACTGTAAAATAAGTGAACAGTATAGCTTTCTGTTCTTGTTTATAAGCAACTATTTTTACAATGATTTTTGTCTTATTTAACAGAGCCAAGATAATCCATCTATCTGCACTCCTAATTGTACAGTAACATTGATTTGACTGCCCTGAGACTAGTCCTGACACACCCTTGTACTTTTATTTAACTTTTAGAAACACATTGTTGTGTATCTTGTCAATAAACCACCTAGTGGTAAGATCATGTATTTTTGCTCTTCTGTCTCTTTTGTCCAGGGAGTCACAGGGCATATCACTGATAGTGAACTGATTCATTCTTCTAACCCTGAGATTGTTTGTGAAGAAACAAGATTTTTCCAACCAAAACATAATAACCACATTTTATCTTGATTTTCTAAATGTATCTCATGTTTCTCTCTGACTAAACTACAGACCCTGAATCGCAGAGGAAGCGGACTGTGCAAAATGTCCTTGACCTGCGCCAGAATCTGGAAGATACTATGTCTAGTCTCCGAGGGTCCCAAATTAGCCACAGGCAAGTAACACATTTGTTTGCTCTTTTTCTATTCTAAAAGTTTCATAACTGTTTAGTGGCAATACTATTATGATTGTGTATAATGCTTTGCCTAAAAGCCCCCACGTCCAACAAGCAACAACTAACTGTTAAATCAATTCAAAATGGATTCATGTGTTAACATTTTTCTGTGGCTGCTCAGAGAGTTGGCACCTGGTCCACATCTGGCTTCCCTTCTTTCTTAAATAGCCTGTTTCTGTCTCTTTCATGAGCATTACTTCATTCAAGAAATCTCTTACTATTTGGCTATGGCCCGGAAAGAAACAAACAATAATTTGTTGCTCCAACCACAGCACAAAGAGCGCAGAGGTGGTGGGCGCTTTATTTCATTTGGATATTAAACTTGATGCATCACAGCTGGTCTAACACTTAGAGCAGATTATCACTGAATCGTGCTGAGACTAGCGTGACTTGTGTCTCATTACTTGGAGCAGTAAAATAAATAAATCAGCCCTGTATATTTTAGCACTGCAGTGAACAGAACATTTATATATCCCTATTTATCATAAGTGTAACATGCTAATCATGTAAATGCATATAATTACACAATATAAATACAAACTTTTGTCAGGCTACTTTTTATTTTTTTCAGCTGTTTACAGTGTTGCTCCATTACTGATGTTTCTCAAATTCCTCAACAAGACAAAAATTTATTAAGACATTTTTCTTTAAATCTTTATTACGTTAGAAAGATTATGTGTGGATCAACATGCGTTATCAAGAAAATAAGTACAGATACTCCTTTATTTTTGTAAATCTGCAGGCATACTGAAGGACATATCTTGAAAGTATCCTCTTTCACTCCTAATAAAAAGCATTTAACATTTGTGGGCTAGACTGTGTTAAATAGTAAAGAATTTGTGCATTGCCCTCAGATTATAATGGGTTAACTATCTTTAAATGGTTCCTATTATTATTTGCTCAAAGTCATAGCTTTGCTTTGGTCCCAGAAGATGTTGCGACATAACTGCTGCATGTAGGTCAATGGTGACTCAGTGCCCTTTTTGGTTTCCTTTTAAAAGCTCTCAGATACAGAAAAAGCATCACTCTGGATTTTTAATGTAACACTCTTCTTTTTAGTTGTGTAGACAGCAGTAACGTTGGCTATGACAGTGACGAGACCAACGCTCGCAGTTTATCCAGCTTGTCCAACCGCTCCTCGCCTCTATCCTGGCGCCATGGTCAGTCCAGCCCTCGCCTTCAGGCCGGGGACGCTCCCTCTTCCACAGGAGGGGGGTACCAGGGCAGTAAGGGCAGCTCTCAGTACACCGCCCACACTATGCCCGCCCGCTGCACTGGGCGCCTCAATAGCACGTCACGCATCGAGCTCATTGAGGGTCTGGATGTGGACGACCCCGACCTGAAGTCTGGTTACCTGAGTGACAGCGACCTTCTGGGGAAGAGCCTGCCTGATGATGATGATGACAATCTGCCTAATGGGTAAGAGCAAACGACACAAAAGATGAGAAAATGAAACATGAAATGCAACATCTGGTGTTGCCATAACAACTGCTGCTGCTGGTTTGTCCTTTCAGCCTCCACCTTTTGACTTTTAAAGGGTCAGGTTTGTTGGATTGTTGTATTAAAGTCACAACAATCAATAATAGGGTCCCTGGCGTTGCTTCTGGGCAGAGGCTGCTTTGACATTTTTTCTCATTTCAAGTCAAGAGAAATCAATGTTACTCACTGTGCCTAATAGCCCTAATTATTTTACAAAAGGTTACATTTTTATAGCCTAGGGATTATTTTTTCATTATGAAATAATTTGCTTAGAAAGAGTAGAGACAGCATCTACAAACCAAGCGTTGTCTACTAACCAAGAATTTAGTATCTACAAACATACTGTTAGCGTAAATCAAAGCATACTTTATAAATCTCAGATACCATGTGCTTTGACTTATGAGAGATGTTTTAGGGCTCTAAATTCTGGATGATAGTTGTGTTGTATAAGCTTGTCTAAAACATACATACCTGCTAAACAAATATCCTCTGCATCTCTCTTGTCCAAATACAATTTAAGGGGAATTCATTACGTCTATCATATATTCTTATCTTTTCACTAAAATAATAATGCATCAGTTTTATATAGCGCTTTTCTGGACACTCAAAGACACTTTACAGAGCATTATTCATTCACTCCATACCCGGTGGTGGTAAGCTACTATTGTAGCTACAGCTGCCCTGGGGCAGACTGACGGAAGCGAGGCTGCCAATCTGCGCCATCGGCCCCTCCGACCATCACCAACACTCACGCACACACCACTTTCATACTAGGCAATGTGGGTGATGTGCCTTGCCTAAGGACACAACGGCAGTTTTTGCAACTGGCGCCCCACTGTGGCACCTGGAATTCCCAGTGGTCTCCCATCCAAGTACTAACCAGGTCCAGCCCTGCTTAGCTTCTGAGATCTGACGGGTTCAGGCTTTGACGAGCCGGTATGGCCAAAATAAACTATTAAAGTAGATACATTAGTCTCTTATCTTTATCCAATTGGTTTCTGTCTAGTCCTTTGTGTGTCTTGATCTAATTCCATCTCCCACATGCACGGACAACGGACAGAGTAAGTCAAGAGGAAGTGGAGGAATCCAGGACAGTGCTCTAGCGTGGTTAGAGAGCTTTATCACGATTGCACATGCTCTGGGACTTAAGCTCTGCCTCGAGAGCATTAACTGAGCAGGTCATGTTTTTACTTACCCCAAGAGGACTTTAAGAAGGCAAAATGAGGGACTTGCTTTGAAGGGAAATAGATGCAAGAGGAAATTAGTGGGTCATTTTCAGTGAAGTGCCTTGGAATGAGGGGTTAAGAATAATCAGACTAACACTGTAACGGTTTTGTGAACTGATTACAGAGCAAAGCTAAATTAGGGCTTCTTTTTTTGGGAAGGAAAGTTGAAAATTGCCGCATAGCATAGCACTAGATCAGACTGAATTTGACTAATGGTCTGTCTTTGAGTAAAATGTGAGTACTTATGTTACCAAATGGATGTCTGTAGTAAGGTTCATAAGGTTGAATGAAACAGCAGGGGGCAGAGCTGGACATATGGATATATCGACAGTTGTAGATTGTTTGGTTTTGTAGTGACTATTTTGTTGTATTAAATGTTATCTATATAACAATAAAGTAGAGCAGGAACAGGGTGGCCAGACGTCCCTATTTACCCGGGAGAGTCCTAGTTTTGAGCTCTGTGTCTCCTGTCCCAGCAGATTTATCCCAAACCAGTGATTTGTCCCAGTTTTATGCAAGACATGTCCCAGATGTTCCTATTTTTGACCAATCTGATCTCTGCCAACAGTAAGGAGAGGCATAAATTGTCATTTGTTTTGGTAAAATACAGAAAAGCTCTTTAAAAATGACCAAAACACAAAGAAAATGTGACTATATAGATTCACATTAGTGCCTAGTGCAAAACAGTTTTCCTTAATTACGTACTCTTTTCACAATTTTATTATTACCAACCACAAACCAGGGCTGTCCCAGTTTTTTATTTTTTTTATTTTGAAAATCTGGTCACTCTAAGCAAGAAGTCTGTAGCATTTCACTCTTTTCTGGAAACTGGTTTGCTTTTCAAGAATATCAGAGAATGCTAGCTGCTACCGGTGAGCTCAGCCTCATAAATACAGCGATATCAAACCTTGTTGATAAGAAGCTAATCCGCTTTTTGAACCAACACCGCACAGCCTGATTTTCTCCGCTGTGTGTGAATTATTTGCATTTCTACTGTACATTCTTGTCACATGCTCTCAGCTTTGCTCATTGAGGACCATTAGCTCCCCGCACTCAAAAATAGATCAACCTCCCTGCACGTAACCATGGCAACACCACTCAAAATCGACTGCTCAGGGAGGTGTAATTGTGCTCCTTTTCACCCCTTTTTTCTTGCTGTACATTGTGTCAGAATTTAAAATCTTAGTTTTTACTCTTAGACCAATAAATGCGGCTTGTATAATGTCCACATGACATTCTAACATATGACACAGTTTATTAAACCATGTATAAAGCTTTGAAGTAGACACAGCGCAGTGCTGACTAATGGATATTGATTTTACTCATACAGACAACAACTGGCTATCTGGGACCAAATGTGTCTTGTCTGATGGTAATCACTGCTCCAGTTGGGCTCATCAATAATGTAATATTCCACCGTCAGGCCAAAAGCTCGATCACAGGCCTATGGTTTAACCTACTTTGAGTCTTGGCTTGAAAGGTCAAAATTTGAATACACTTCCACCCATAATCCATCAGACAGTTTGAAAATTCTTGCAATGACATTATATTAAACAACAGTTATATTTGTTGTTACTATTTTAAATTAGAATGAGATTATCCTGTGTTGTTTTTGCTTTTTAAAGCTTTTTTATGCTTTGGAAATATTGGTCAAAATAAAACTTTCACACGATTTCAGAATCATACATATTATTTTACAAAACAGGTCATAATATCGATTTGATTTCAGTACGTTTTTAGACGTGAAAAAAAAAAACTCAAGTAATTTTTTTGCTAATGAGTATAATACATATATATGACAATATGATGTTAATGAAACAATACATACAGTACATACAATACATTGCTGTCCAACTACTGTAAAGCTGTAGTTGCATTTTTATTCAGTGAAAATAAGAATAGTGCTTTATCAGGGTATTTTCTATTTTATAATATAGCCAATCTACTCTTAATATAGACTTCTAGGGGAGTTACACTATCAGACGTTTCCTTTTTGATGATAATTTGATGATTTATTTTCTTTTCCTAAGAAAAAGATCGAGTATATCTCGAGTCACGCCACGTGTACGAGCACATTTGATTTAAGTAGATGTAAAGCCAAAAGCGATTAGGATTTGTAATTGCTTTTGAATTAAATAGATTAGTATTTAAAAGTTAATATCATTATTTTTATATCTGGGTCTGTCAACGTAAAATAAAGAGTGAGTGAAAGATAAAACCCACCTCTATTAGAATATTTCAGCTGTAAGTCCCTATGGAGCTGTTTTATTGCTGCATCTGAGGAGGACACTGCGATAACTGTTTTCCTTTCAAACCAAAATAAATGACAACACAAGGACACATGTGTATCAACCAAACACGTGTATCGAATCATGACACCAGTATCGAACAATTCAATATTATATCGAACATCGTTGCATCTTACTTGCCACAGTGTCTGTTGATTCCTGACGTCACTATTCATTGTTGTGGTCCCAGCACATAAGTGATTGTATTTCCCATCACAAATACACTAAGTGTTGAGATTACTTCCTTTTCATCCATTCACCACAGGAAGAATCTTTGCTTTTTCTATGCTTTTCCTGGTCATATTCTTCACACTGTTTGGCACTTATGCCCTGTACTATACTTTACAGCCTACTGTACTTAAGGCTATAATCATACAGTCAATTATTTTTTTTATGTCATTCTAATCTGGTGATGATTGATTGTACTAGTTTGTGCTATAGATGTGGACACTGCCAGCTTGTGTCCCTATAGCAGCCTATAGGCAGCAGTGCAGAGCAGAGAGGAGGTTGGTTCAGCAGCATCACACCTCGCATCATGCGGCAGCTCGGGATGTGCTGCCATGGCAACCATTCTGCACTGATCCAGTGATGGGAGCTCTGTGTGTCAGTGTGAGAGCGTCTGAGTGAGAGAGGGGGGCGTGTGCAGAGACAGAGAGACGGATGGTGCTGCTTGTACACGGCTGGTGTGAGGATGCATGCAAACGCTTAATTGGATTGTTTTGTAATTGGTGTCACAGGCAAGAACTGTGTCTGTGTGCTACAGGCGTCTGTTAGCAGGTCATGGCTATTGTGGCTTTCCTTTTCTTGATAAGCTCTGCAATCTGTCCAAGAAAATTAGCTTTTCCCATGTCAAATTTTTCTTATCTTGGCACACAGAGTTAATATTTTACTTACATTCAGTTCAGTATTACATATTTTGCATATTTTTCATTCAATTACTATGAAATTAAAATAATAAATGCAGTACCAAACCTGAATAAACAAAGAGTATTGTGCCTGGAGTAAAATCTAATACATCAAGCCTCTATTTTTAAATGAACTGCTATGATGAGAAGGAAAAATAAAGAAACCACTGATAAGCCTTTGCCCTTTCTCTTATGACATCATAGCTATGTTAACCACAATAAAGCGTTGCCTGTTAGATCAAAGTCAGCCTTTTGGAGAGAAGCAAAGTATCCATTTACAAGTGGAAACTGCTCCTTTTTTGAGAGACACAATCTGCACAAGATTTTTCTACAGTTATTTGATCTCCGCTTGAGTCTGTCTGCATTTCATTTCCCTTTCCTGCATAAGTTGGATCTCTCTGTCGACACTAAATGTTCCGCTGGATGTTTAAGCCTTGCATATTTTTGACCCATTTTTATCAAAGGACTGGTTTTAGTGGTAACCTTGGATTATTGTGACTATAATTTAGCAAGCCCACCGCACAGGTCACTCCTTTATGTGTTAGGGTTCAATAGAAAGGGATGTGGGTTACTTACTTTTGACAAGAAACAACAATCAAAGACCCCATTTCTCTTAGACCTGCTGCGTAATGTGTTACTGTAACCTATAGCAGTCACAGACCCCCACAGCATATGGCTCAAACACATATGGGGTCAATATGGAGTTCACTGTTTCCACTAAGGGTCACTAAACCCCCCCCAAACTGCCCCACTCACCATCGGCTGCATCAGACCAATGTGTAAGTCACCATTACAGCAGCACCCAAGGGAGACATGAATCATTGCTGTATCATGTCTGCATGTGGTCGTCTGGGTGTGCAGTTGTATACTGAGGGGAGAACACTGGGCCTCAGGCAGAAGATGTGATTCATTTTTAATAATATTTTAACAAGTCTGTGTCATGCAGATCGTGGGAACTCTGAATATGCACATTTGTTTCCTCCTTTGTGGAATGTTATCCGGTTTAGCTCATTTGAAACAAAAGATCTATCCTAAAAAGCAATATTTTGAAAGACAATTTATGTCTGCTATCCAGTCCAAAATGTGTGCTTGAAGGTCCTGTGGATTTGAGGTGAATGCAGTCTCTGAACCATTTTACAGCTCTGATGTAGTGCTCTCAGCAGGGGGCAGCGCAGACCTATTTGCTGAGGTCTCCATAAACTCTGGCTACATAAAAGTCTGCGTAGAATTGGACTCAGTTGCCTTTTTCAGCTGCAAATCTTTCACTGATAATGAATCATTGAGCACTGTATTAGTAGTTCTAAAGCTAGGACATTTTTCATTAACTTTTATAGTACGTTGGATTTATTGTTACCTAAATCTTTGCACGCAAAAAGTCAGTACTTCATTATTTAGTTTTTTTTTTTGTTCAAAGCACCAACTTTTAGATGACGGGCTCTTGCTATTTATAAGCTGTGGTTATGCTGCCTTCTTGTGGCCATCTTCTGTCATGGCAGCACTTCAGACCCCACTACGTCATTATCAAGTAATTATTTTCTCAGCAGTTATGCACATTATCCCTATTTCTGATTATTGGAGATGTGCTGAAATAGAAATATTTTGCATAATAGTTTTAGCTTTTACCAATTAATGAAATGATAAACATAACTAAACATGAATAGAATTGATCTCACCCAATTTTCACAAAGTATCAAGTGAAACATCTGCTTTTTCATTGAATGCACACAGAATGCATCTTTAAATATTTGTAAATCCCTCTAAATCTATTCACATCTGATTAATGGATCACCTTCAGTACAGACAAACATGCAGAGGATGTTTCTATACAGGCCGTTTGGTTATCTGTGTGAGGCAGCTGTTCAGTACAAACAAGAGTTCAAGGCTTTTAAGCTGACAGCTTGTTTAGCAGTGCTGTGGCCTCCCAGATATACAGGGCAACCTAACCAACATTATTTATGAAATTTTCTAAACAGTCTAGAAATGCATTGCTTCAGGGTGAAAAAATGCAAGTAAAATATATTTTGGAAAGTAGTAAAAAGTTGATCTTGAGAGAAAACACACATGCAGAGACAGGCAGAGATCGTGATAGGAGACAGAGACAAAACAATGCTATATCCAGTTCAAATCTCACTGTGAAGCTAAGTCAGTTTTTACAGACTACATCAAGGGAAACCATCTTTGAATACATTTAGAAAATTCTTTAGGATAAACTGTTTTTTCTATTAAAGGCTAAAGTCTAATGTGGAAAAGACTTAAAATAATTGCATCAGCAGAGATATTGTGGTCTGTTTTAAATCTGACTTGCATGCGACTGCTATTTCCTGACAGTTCTGTGGATTACATTTGGAAATACATTTGCACTGCTGGGGCGCAAGTTCCTAACACAACATTCCTAATTCACCAAAACAGATTACTTTTTCAATGTGTTTTACATATCTTAGCTGTGTAATGATGTGTATTTTTATTAATTAGGCTTGACAAATGTAAATGTAATTGAAAAATTGAAAAACTGCTTTCTTTAAATTGAGGGGTGAGCATGGGTGGACCAAATAGCCTTGAGTGTAGATAGATTTGGTGAAGTCATCTCAGAGTCTGTTCCACTGCTAATGAGAGGGAGACAGGACTTTCCAAGGCTGCTCATGGCTTACTGGAGGGCTTCAACTCATTTAAGGATTTGTGGTTGAATTCTGTGATTCAAGACAAACCATGGACTGAAGTTTTTCCAGAAAAGGTATAGTTTATGTGTTATATGTTATGACCAAGTTTAGAGGATCACAGTTTAAGAAAGTTGTTGTTGAACCTTTTTTTTTTCTTTTAAGTGAAATTTAGCTTCAAACAGTCAAGGCTTAATGTCATGGTCTAATTTGGGTAAATGGGTAGGAAGACTAGGTGAAAAATTGCATACAGTATTTTCAAATCAGTACAGCCTCTCACCTGTGCCCGAATACTTGTTTGCCACATCTTTTTTATGAGCTATCAGGTTTAAGATTCTATGTCGCTCTTTAAAAATGCTTCCACTCATTATTATATAGGCTAATTAAATCATAATTCACAGAACAGAATGTGTGCACGGGTGCTTTTCAATAGACCCTGGTTTAGCATTGTGTGGTGCTTCTCCTCTGGCCACAGTCGCCCCGCGGCTCTCTCTCTGCGGAGGGGGAGTCACTGTTTCCTTTGAAGCCTCAGAACAGTCTGCTCCGGAGCTGAGGAAGGGTCGTTTTCTTCACTCAGGATATGTGTCTTAACGCCAAAGGATATAATACCAGGAAAACTATTAACCTACAGAAACGGGACAAATGAATGGGCGCATTTTAATCGGAAAGGTGTCTCCCTTGCAGTCGACACCAAGAGCTAAAAGAGCACTTTTTACACCAAGGTAAAGTCAGTAAACTTGTGCTTTTAGATTATTTCTATTACTTGTTCTTACTGTTATTATGACATTGTGATGCTTTTTCGTAATAGAGTCTGGACATCACTTAAATTTACCTTGCACTATATTAAATGTGAATGCAAGCCTATATACATTTGCATGGTGTAGACATAAATACATAATAAATACAAAGAACATTTTTTACTTTCTTCCTTTTTGTGGAAATGCACTGTTTTCTCTCATATGTAGTATGTTACTAAAACATTCTGGCCAGTAGAGAGTGATCTTATTTTCATTCTAGTCTGGCTCTACATCACGTTTCAGCATGTCACCTGCCAAGACGATCTTGGGCTGATTGTGGGTGTTGTCCACCCAGTACTAGACCTTGTTCTTAACTTAGTGTTGGGAATAGAAATTATTAGCTCCCCAAAGCACAAACCAAGAGACTTTTTGGAGCTGAGCCACTAAAAACACAAAGCCTAATTGCCACCCTATACTAAAGTATGTGTGATCTGACACACTCCCACTCTCTGTTTTTGGGTTGCACCTCTGGGAACTGACACTTGGAATATCTACAACCCACAGCCAGAATCCACTGACATTGGTTTATTTGTGTCATTCACAGCTGACAGTGGTGGCATTGTTTAAAGAGTGTGTACTTATCATTAACATCTGGGGGGAACAGAACCCACAAAAATACTGCACTCATGCGGCACATGGTATTTCAAAACATCTAAATCATCAAACTCATGTTTGTTTTAGGTCGTGTTAAATATTTCCTGTGCTCGTTCTCCATCAATCTCATTCAGATCTGCTGTATCCACACCAGAATTTCAACACTCAGTGCAAAGTGTTAAGACTTTGTTTTACAGTTGTGGCCATATAACCATGTGATTATACCTATTTCCAAATGTGTATGGGACATTTTTATCCCCCTCTGTTTTTCTGTGCACTTCCTTGTTCCATTCCTTTGCTAATTGCAGACTGCAGACCCACAAAGAGCAGCTTCTCTTGGACGGAGGAAGGCAGCTGAAAGTGAAAAGCTCTTACAGTGACTCAGCTTTAAGTACCTTCTCTCTGCAGTAGTTTTTTTTTGTGAGGAGCTTGAACTTAATTATCCCTTGTGGTTGCCAGTAGTAATGATGGGGAACTTGCTGCAATTATAGCTGGACTTGCATTCACTAGCCCCACAACTTGTAAATTTAACAAGGCATTAGTGCTGAATTTAAAAATGTGGTGCCATCAATTTTACCCACCAATGTCTTGCAGTTTTCACAGGCTACAGCTGTAAAAAAGCTAAACCGTGCTTTTAAGTGCAACTTTCATAGACTTAGGCAGAACTCAGCAATGGTTTATGGGTCTGTCACTGATTTGTCCAGTTTTAGAAAGAATACCAAGCTACCATGTTCAGCAGTCTGCCATATTTCATTTATCCCTTTGTTGTTGTTACTCCTTAGTCAACAAGGACCTGTGCACATCTGAAGCCTAAGATGTTTTACTTAGGTATCCTTGCATATTTGTACATTATATTTTGCTATTATTATTATTTTTTCCTCTCACGGGGGGTTGAGTAGTATCAGAACATTTCTTTGAACTAAAACCAAAAACACAAAACTTTTGCAAGTCACTGTATAATCTGTTCTTCTTCACATTAATAACTGGCATTTCTGGGATACCACTTTCTGAGCTAATTTCAATGACTAATATTTGTTTGTCTATTATTCTCTGCTAAACACTATATATGTACATGTATGGTCACACACGTCCACCGTTGAAGCTTTAACAACCACATCATTGGTTGCTATTACTATCCAAGCAGATGTACCCATTTTCAAATTACTTGCCTGTTTGAGCATGTACTCTCCTGCAGGGACAACTTACTGTAGACATATGGCTTCTAGTTTTTTCCTATTTCTGCCCTAATTCAAATGCTTAGACTCACTGTGTTATTTTGTTTCAGGTGGGATGAGAGCAGCTCCATCAGCAGTGGCCTCAGCGATGGCGATGGCGATGGATCGGAGAATATTAGTTCAGAAGAGTTCAATGCTGGATCGTCTCTCAACTCCCTCCCAAGTACACCCCTAGGATCCAGACGCAGCTCCTCTGCCATGGTGAGTCACCTTAGCTAACAGCTTGTAATTTAGCATGTGGTATAGACAGGCTTCCAAATTGTTTACCTTGTTTTAAAAAAGCTGAATCTGACAAATTACTGACTGGCAAACAATTTTCATTTCCACTTTTTATGATTTTATTTATGTTGTGAATTTAACTTTATGATCACATCACTAAAGAATATTGTGCTGTATTTAAAAAGCCTTTTTTATTGTAACATCTCATTGTTAAAAGAAAGAGATGGAGCTTTTTTATCCTCACTGAAATAAACTGTACAAGATGGTGTTCATTCAGTGGACCATCTGTCAGTATACAGCGAGCCAAAATACTGTGTGCCCCGTTTTATCTTTTCAATGCCCCAAAATAGTTTCTCCTTTTTCTTATGCTTTCTTTAATGTATTTTTAGCACAAGTCTAGCACACATCAGTGTATTTTTCTTTCTTCCCCTAAGAATCTGACTTAGATGAAGAAAACGATTACACCAACAGTGAGGACTCATTTCCATAGATAACACATGCTATGCCTGAAGTTTACCCTTACTGTGCTTACCCTCTGCTCTGCCTCTCCTCAGCTCCGCACTGATGCAGAGAAACGCTTCCTGGTGGAGAGTGGACTTTCGTGGTATAGCGAGGACAGCAAATCTAGCCATAAACTGGATAGAGCCAGCTTTGACACTGGAAGCCTCAAGTCGGAAGCGCCAAGCAAGTGGAGAAAGAAGACCCCAAGTTTAAGTGAAGACTTTGGCAAAGGAGAGGCAAAGAAGCCCCAGAGTTTAGGGCAGCCAGGCAGCTTCAGAAAGGGCAAAAATCCCCCTGTGGGAGTCACCTCTCCCATCACCCACACCTCCCAGAGCATGCTCAAAGTGGCAGGTAAGAAATCAACAACACATACTTCTTTTAATAGTTTATGAACTCTTTAAGAGACTATTTTCTTCCTATGAATATTATTGCACACTTATTCACAGATCCCACAAATTATCCCTAGGATAATAATGGAATGCACTTTATGGGGTAGATTCATAGTTGTAAAACCCATGATTCAGACTTCAGGTCAGGGACATATAATGTTTCTCTCCTTATTTACTATACTGAGTGAATTATTGTTTTAGTTAAGTATTTATTTTTTATCTGAAGTTTTTTAGTTTATAGGAAACAATGGTGGTACTGATGGAACATTTTAGTTTGATGTGATTTATTACTTTCCATTTGTCTCTGCACTCTATCCACCATCTGAGCTGTAATTTAGTGAAGGTACCTGAACTAACCTTAAGAAAGTCTCCCAATGGAAGTTATAAAGTGTAAAAGTGGTTTAGAAATTTTTTAAAAAAAAATTAATTCCATGCCATTCCATGTGTCTGCGCAGCTCCTAAAAGTGAAAAGCCACAGGACAAATCTCGGATTTCTGTCAAAACCGCTGGTCTACAGCGATCTCGGTCAGATGCTGGAAAGGATCACCATGGAGAATACCGCAAACCTCCTTCAGGTCTAGTTAAACCCACTGCTGGAGCCTCATTTGGCTACAAAAAACCCACCGCCACTGGTACCGCCACGGTTATGACAGCAGGTGGTGCCACTCTCTCAACTGGCTCTTCCACTTTGGGGAAGCCCCCCAAGTCATCTGGCATTCCAGTGAAGCCAGTAGGGGCACCAACAGGTCGCAAGAACAGTTTTGATGCTAGCAGTGAACAGGGCTTTCTCGGGCCCAATGCCCGGAACAGTATTCAGTATCGCAGTTTACCCCGTCCAGCCAAATCAAGTACCCTCAGTGTCATCGGGCGTCCTGCATCTCGGCCTCCCAGTGGTATTGTTGACCCCAGTCTGTTGAGTCTCAAACCCGTGTCCATTGGCACTGCAGGGCCCAAGGTTAAAGAACCCGGCAGCTGCAGTGGTAAAATGACTAATCGCACAATGTCAGGCCCAGTGAACCAAACCGACCGAGAGAAGGAGAAAGAGAGGGCCAAAGCCAAGGCTGTGAGTGCTGACATGGACTGTGGTTCCCTGAAAGTAGAGGACATGTTGTCACAAAACACAGAGGAACCTGCTTTGAAATTGCATGGCCTCAGGCGCGCCAGCAGCAGCAAGTACCCCGAGCTCTCATCACCTACAACCCCAAGGTCTGTTATTCATTCACACTCCCCTTCATTTACCCCCTGATTTGCCTTACCTCATTATTTATCAAATTCACTACATATTTCTATTATATTGGAATTTACAGACTATATACAGACTATACTAAACAAAAATTCTTAAAATTTGTACTGTCTAACAGGAATATCCATCATTCTGAATCATTTGAGTCATGATAAGGGCATAGATATGAATGAAAAACTAAAAGATATTGCATTGAATAACACATAGTGTGTAATACTGTTTGTACCGCATCTCTCCACTGTTCCCATAGGATGAAATCATTTGGCCGCCCTCCTAGTTTGGCTCACCTGGACAAGGTAAACTCCAACAGCCTTGACTCATGTGTGACCATCCAGGACCTCCCTCCCAAAGTACCCCCGTACTCTAAGCTCCAGGACTTGGCAGGTTCTCACTGTGGCGGCCGCCTTACTCCCAGCCCAGCGCCAGTGCTCCATTTGGACTCCTCCAGCTCCTATGAGACCCACACAGGCTCTCCACTGCTCTACCCCAAACTGTCGGGTATGCACCGCAGCCTGGAGTCCCTGCCTCTGCAGATGAGCGTTCCCTCCAGTGCACGGTTCGGCCCCTCAGACATGAACGAAAAAGAACAACGGAGCACAGGCACCTGGGGATCGGCCACCCGGACACCCATACAAGAGAGGTACAGTAGTGGATTCGGCACACTGCATTATTGTCTGAATGAAGTTATAAAGCAATGATATTAAAACCCTACTTCTGGGTCCATATTCTAGCCTCATAGTTAGAGTGGTAGCATTTTGGTAGTTTTTTTTGTTTTTTTTTTGATGTAAAATGGATTAGACAGGTTAGGTTAGGCAGATTTAAGTGAAATGTGAAATGGAGCTGAGTACTGAGGAGAAGCAGTCTCATAACTGAGGCCTTGCAACCAAGACAATAGACTATTGTACAGCAGGATTTATCCTGCCCAAGGGCTGTGCAGAGTACTGTTTATTTTGGACAATAATTTAAACATAAATAATCAAGGAATGTAATAAAGTTCCTGTTTCTGTTTGTTGTGGCTTTGAATGTTTGGACTCGTTATGCCATGGCTAACAATTCCATCAGAGCGAAATGGTCTAATCGCATTGTGGTCCATGTTTGTCATGTGTTGCTTTCTCTGTGCAGCTTGCAAACAGACAGAAATACATTTCCGAAGAAAGGCTTAGAGTATGTTAATAATTCTTAATTCATATAAAATCTTATATTTTGCCTTTAATTTTAAGTTAACATTCTTTCCTCTTTCCAGACGGTGTAGTTCAAGTCTGTCAGAGAGTGAAGGAAGCAAATCAGGCAGGCGCCACTCTCACACCATAATGACTATGACAGAGAGCCATAGTCCTCCTCAACTACCCTCTCCCACCCGCCCTCTCCACCCAACCACAACCAAGGCTCCGCTCACCAATGTGGGTGAGTTTTGTGTCCAATTTGACTTCCATATTTTGACCTTGGGTGAAAACATTTGATGAATGAGTCCTAAATATAACTACCTTCAATCCCTTTCTGAATTCTGATGTTGACAACCTTACATAATGTAATATTCAACTTGATAATTGGAAACAATTACGTGATTAGTAATAAATAAATAATTAAGTTTAAACTTAAAGAGGTAAACATAAAGAGGTAATCTATGCAAAGCCTTTGAAGCAAAAAGGTGTCAAGCCACACTATATTTATCTGGGTTGTAGAAGTAGTGTTGTCTTTCACTGACTCATCAAAAAGTGAAGTGTTGTCCTACTCTACAGTATGTTGATCTTTGTTCAACATCAGTCTGAATATATTTCTTTTGCTACAGTTGCTCCCATTTCCTGTGGCACCCCAAGGATCTCACGCTCCAACAGCATAGGCCCCCCAAGTGACTCCAGTGATCTCTATGGATCTTCCCCCTTGGGTAGCAGTATGTCCCTGGCCGACCGGCCAAAAAGCATGATGCGTTCAGGGTCTTTCCGTGAACCTGGGGAGGATGGTGAGATAACCCCTCTGTGGCAAATTGAATTCATTTTTAAATGTGTAAATCTTATATAATCTTTTTTTTTTCAGTGCATGGCTCTGTATTGTCTTTGGCCTCCAATGCTTCATCCAATTATTCCTCAGTAAGTTTTCTTTGACACACTCTGCATAAGATTAGAACAGACACATAAAAATCTGCTCCTCTAAATCCGAGGCCATGGTTTCCAACCAGAAAAAGGTGGCTTGCCCTCTGCAGGTGGGTGTAGAGTCTCTGCCTCAAGTAGAGGATTTCAAGTATCTCGGGGTCTTGTTCACAAGTGAGGGGAGGATGGAGCCTGAGATGACAGGCGGATCGGTGCAGTGTCAGCAGTGCATACGGTCGCTGTATCGGACCATTGTAAAGAGGGAGCTGAGTCCAAAGTCAAAGCTCTTGATTTATCGGTCAATCTGTGTTCCTACCCCCACCTACGGTCATGAGTTATGGGTAAAAGAACAAGATACAAGCGGTCGATATGAGTTTCCTCCACAGAGTGGCTGGGTTCTCCTTTAGAAATAGGGTGATGCGCTGAGTCACACCAGAGGACCTCGGAGTAAAGCCGCTTCTCCTCCACGTCGAGAGGAGCCAGCTGAGGTGGCTCAGCTCTGTTCTGGAGGAACAGATGCCCGAAGACCCAGGACATGCTGGGGGGGACTATGTCTCTCAACTGGCCTGGGAATGCCTCGGGATCCCCCCAGAAGAGCTGGAGGAAGTGTGTTTGGAGAGGAAAGTCTGGGCCTCCTAGCTCAGACTACTGCCTCCGCACCTCGGCCCCAGAAAAAGAGGAAGAAAATGAATGGATGGACAAACACAGACAAAATAACAAAATATGAGAGAAATGTGTTTTATGTTACACATAGAATTTAATACTTAGCATTAATTGTTATAATATGTGATATTCAGTCCTTATTTTGTAAACTGTATCCATCTAACATAAAATCATCAAAATGCAAATGGAATATTATATCTTACAAACTATTACTGCGACCTCCAATCTGCCTTTCTTTTTATTTTTACCATGCTTTCTGTAGAATGAGGAGAGGATACAGGGGGAGGTAAGGCTGGTGTGCTGTCACTGTGTGTCATTTCTCATTTCCTGTAGATAGCTTCATTCATCTGCTCTTATCAGTCTATAGTGTGGAGTCTGTCCAATGTTATAACACTGCTCAGTTTATCTAATACTGTCAGTGTCCTAGCTTCTTAATAACACATATTAGGCAATATTAAATACTGCATGGAGAGAAGTCTCTCTGGTTCTTAATATGTCTGGCTTTCTGTGTACAGTTTAAAGCGTAACAATGCCAGGATTAAATTTGGGCATAACCAGAATTATAATGTGGAGGAACTATTGTAAAGACACATTTTAGGCTTGAAACCAGGATTAACATTGGCCTAAACTGTGTCTAACCTCCAAAGAGGACCTAGACACTATCTGATTGAACTCATTACTAAACCTGTTTTGTCTACACCATGTTTAAAAAAGAAAACAGTATGAGAACCATTGCCCAAATCATAATTCGATCAATGTTGTTTTTACAAAAAGCTTTGAAGAAAATGATATTGTATGTTTTCTAAAATATACACTTCTTTGTGTCTACAGCAAATCCGCATGCTAAGAAGAGAGCTTGAGTGTTCTCAGGAGAAGGTTGCAAACCTCACCATGCAGCTTTCTGCCAATGTATGTATGTTTTTAGGGAGTATTCTGTGCTCTCTTGGCTGCATGGCTGTTCTTTTGATAAGATGGGGGTCTAATGGAATGAAACATTATTTATAAAGGGCTTGTATCTCCTCCTCCTAAATGATTTACTGGTAGCGGTAATGCTACATCTGGTCTTACCTCTTCATTTAACCCTTTATAGACACTATAGAATGCTTTTATACTTAACCCAGTCTTCACACTTAACAAAGCCATTCCACATTACACAATCTAATCTAACAATCTAAACTGCTGTGTTCTTTTGTCTGCATTTTATGCTTACTTTCCTCTCCTAATGCTCACTTTCTTTATATTCCTGGCTTTATTAACTCCTGGACTGCTTTCCCCCTGCCTGTGCCCTACTGACCTGCTCACTGGATGCTGGGTTTAACAGATAGGACAGGTTTGTTCCTCATACTTCAGCTTCATCCAACACATGCATATTTTCATCATGTTTATCTGCATTAAGTGTTTTATTCACTCCTTCGTTCATGTTTCCTCAGTAAATCTAAGTGAAAGTAAACAGACATTCTAACATTGGTACTGTTAAGCTTTGTGAACCACCCATATTTGTGACAACATCTCCAGCTGTGTTATCGCATCTTGCAGTATTGTGAGCACTGAGTCTGTTAAACTAAACTAAATGTTTTTCCTGTGTTTCTCTCAAGGCCAATCTAGTAGCTGCTTTTGAGCAGAGTCTGGCGCTGATGACGGCCCGCCTGCAGACTCTGTCAGTGTCCTCGGAACAGAAGGTATTTTGTAATGCCTTTGCTAATGAGCACTATACCACATGTTCATCACATATGTAGCATGTTTGTGAAAATAAACTTAGCATTTTAACATGTCGTTAGAGTAGTTCTGATGTTAATTGCCTTGCTTAACTATTGGCATCTCACGAACTCCAAAAAGAATGTGGGTCACAGGTTTGCATGTATGGATTCTCATCTCATCATCAGTTACTCATCTCGGCCTGTCATTCCCGGTGAAAGGAGATAGACATTCCACAATCCTGAGTGTTGTAGAATCTCGGTTCAGTTACTGGTCTATGAGAAAGTGTGAGTGCTTACCCGTGATTCCCTCTTCAGGACTTTGAACTCACAGAACTTAAGGACACCATTGATATTCTAAAGGCCAAAAACACAGAGGCCCAAGAAATCATTCAGGGAGCGCTCAGTAGTCCTGACATAACCCCAAAAGGTACATGTGGATTATTGTTTTCATTATTGTAAATACTTCATAATCTTGCACTAATTATTATATTCTTTCTCTAGAAATGCCAATTAATCGTCAAAACTCTTCAGAAAGCCTCTCCAGTCTCGCCAGCACCACTAGTCATTCCAGTATGGGTAGTTTCAAGGAGCAGGAGGCCAAAAAGAAGAAAAAGAAAGGCTGGGTAAGGCCATTTGGATACTACAGAACAAAAACTTATTGTCTAGCCAAGGTTAAAATTACTTGAATGCAGAATATTAATCTAGATTTTAGGAGGTTAGTGTTGTTTCATGACATTTGCTAATGGATCCAGGATAATTTAGCTTGAAAATAAGAAAATAAATCTTCAGTGTATTGTGGTAAGTACAAATATATTTATGGGCAATCATTTGATTAAGAAGTATTGCATAAACTAGAATGGCACTAAAATCAAAGTCAGTAAATCTTAATTTGTCAAAACTTCTGACATTGAGATTAATATCCCGAATTCAAGTAACGGTAACTCATCTTGATATTCCTTTTTTGCAGTGTGTGGAAATTTAATAATATTTTTTCTGCATGACTTTTACTTCCCTAGTTGATTTAAAACTGTTATTAATGTCTCTGGTATGACTCTGGTTTCTCCCTTACGCTGCCCTGATTTTTATTTTAGGTCTTTGAGGTAAGTGATGTCGCTCGTAAATAAAGTTTAAACATCTTACCCCACAGATTGCATGTGTTTTATGAGTCATACTAGTGAAACCTCAGTTACTCTTTACCCTATACACTCTCTACTTAGGCAAATTTCTATCATTTCATAATAGCAATAAATTATCTTGAATGTGAGTATTCTTTGCTAGAACTTCTTATAACTTTCTTATTATGGTCTTCTAGTTACGCAGCTCCTTCAATAAGGCATTCAGTAAGAAAGGGTCCAAGCAGTCAGGGCCATATGCTGACATTGAAGAGATTGCCACCCCAGAATCCTCTGCGCCTTCCTCGCCTAAAGTTCGCCATGAAGCTGAAAACTTTGCATCATCAATGAAATCTTCCACTTCTGCCTCGTCATCTGGGTAAGCATAGTTACAAAGGCTACAAAATGAGACTAACCTAAATTTACCTCAGGTTGTTAGTCTGATGATCTTTGCCACATTAACACTTGTCTTTTGTGTTTGTGTTGTGTGTGTATCCTTAGACTGTGTGAAGGTGGAGAGGGGGGGGAGGAGAAGGTGGTATCAGAGTTACGCTCAGAGCTGTGGGAGAAAGAGCGCAAATTGACAGACATCCGGCTGGAGGCCTTGAGCTCCGCACATCAGCTGGAGCAACTACAGGAGGCCATGACTAATATGCAGGTCTGCACACATGCACACATACTCCACACATGTGGAGTATAACAAATATTAACAATTATATACAATGAAATGCACTACTGCCTTACTCATGTTATATTCTGAGCATCAGAGGTCAGACCAGCTGTTGTGAAATCTGTCAATCTCATCTTTCCTATTTGTTTCATAGCGGACAGTGGAGAAGCTGAAGTCTGAGAATGACCAATTAAAGACAGGTGGCCTTTCTCCTTGCCCGTCTCCTGGACCTTCCAGCTCTGTGTCCCAGTCCTCAGGCCTGGCCACTCTGGGCAACTCCTCTCCACGGCAGTCTGTAGCCATGCACATGCCCAAAAGCTACAGCAGGGGGTTGAGCGAGGGCTGCTCAGGTACTGTCTAACATGAGCAAGAGAATAAGGAAACAAACAAACAGTAACACTCAATAGCATTAATACACAATTGTTTTTTTCTACAACATTGCAGATGTCTTCACTTCAGACTCACTCAGTCATTCCTCACAAAGAGATGATCATCGCGTTAGGGTTGTGGTTTCTGTGGCAAATTTACATGTTTTTAAAGACGTAAGTTTGGCAATTCATTAAAAACGGTTACAAGTGTTGGATTATTTTATGCTTTTAATATATTGTTAACAGGATGTGAAACAACAGGAGTTCTTCATTGGTACTGTGAGATTAAATGGTAGAATGGACTGGACCATGTTGGATTCAGCTGTCAGCCAAGCTTTCAAGGTGACATGTTAATCAAATGAATTCTTATATTAAGTTAACTATTAGATTGTCTATAATTATTAGATGAAATTAATATTTCATTTATCAATTCTGTAGAAGCAGTTAATATTACACACTGGTGAAAACAATATGTACAGAACCTTACTGACAGTGATTTACTTTATTCACAGGTGTACATCACAAAGGTGGACCCTACCTCCAGTCTAGGGCTGTCCACTGATTCCATCTATAGTTATAGCATAGGCCATATCAAGAGGTTACTGGGAGGAGAAGCTCCAGAAACTCAGCCATCTCACTGCATGTCCCGAGGCCCAACCAGCATCACAATGGCTCTGAAAGGTATGCCACAGTATCAGACTGTACATTTGAATGGACATAGCTAACCTACTAGCCACTGCTTTCCAAATAGGAAGAGAGCATGGGCGGGCTTCCGGCTTTATTGACCCCGACTCCAAATCACTTTGCAAAAACATTGCCCCTCTTTCCATTACTGTTGTGATCAGGCGTATCATTTTGGTCTTGATATGTTTGTATTAACCCACTCTAAATGATCCTGGGGTTTTTATTTAGCTATTTTGTCCATAAATCAATTCCTATTCCTAATATGGAACTCAGTTCCAAATTTGCACCTATAACTACTAGCCTAGGTGAGCCTCATTTGACTGGAGCTGAAAGCTATGGGTCGTGCCACTCCCATAGTCCACTCCTTTATATAGTCTATGGACAATATGGTGTAGTACTAGACACATTTATAAATGTATTTTTTATTTTAGTTATTAGATTTGGGTAATTATAATAAATAATACATGTATAGTGCATAGTGCTTTTTTCATGTCAACTGTATTCTGTATAACTGTATTTCCTCTTGGAAACCCAAACTCTGTATAGTTTTACTGCATTATCATGTGGGGTTCTAGTAACCAGCAATTACTCAACCAGAGAAAGTTTGTGTAGCGAGTTGGAATATATGGAGCAAAGTGCTAGGATAGCTGGTAAAGCAGGGGCAGTTCCTACAGAAACCTGATCTTCTCACAGCCAGATTCAAAGAGGGACAGCCGCTTCACTCCCTTCAGACACATGGGCCCCAGAAATGGCGAGAAGGAACATTAGACGTGTGTTGCCTGGAGGGGGTGCGATCAGTTCCTATACTTGATGCTTAGGTATTTTTAGAGCTAAATATTTCAGCTCCATGTTGCTTATAGAGGCTTTGCGAGGTGAAATAAATATTTCCAAGCATCTTCCAACAGATCCTAAAATTCCTTCAACTTATAGTATCAACAGAATACCTGGCAACTAAATCATAATCTCTTGAATGTCACCATACACTTTGAACTAGTTTCAAGCAAACAACAGCTGCTGAAAATGTAAAAAAAAAACAACAACTCAGTTTTGTGTTTTTAGGTTTGAAAGAGAAATGTGTGGACAGCTTGGTCTTTGAAACCCTTATTCCCAAACCCATGATGCAACACTATATCAGTCTTATTCTCAAACATCGGCGTCTTATTCTGGCTGGGCCCAGTGGGACAGGTAAAACGTACCTGGCCTCTCGATTAGCTGAGTACCTGGTGGACCGTAGTGCCCGGGAGGTTACAGATGGCATTGTTGTAACTTTCAACATGCATCGTCAGTCGTGCAAGGTAAATTAGTCAATGCTTCTTAAGCATTTTTGTAACAATAAAAGCAACACTCACCATTTTTGTTTTGTTAGGATCTACAGCTGTATCTTTCAAATCTGGCAAATGAGATTGATCGGGAAACCGGCACATCAGAAATCCCCCTGGTACTGATTCTGGATGACATTCATGATACTGCCTCTCTCAGTGAACTTGTGAATGGTGCTCTTACCTGCAAATACCACAAATGGTCAGTTCAATGTAATGCTTAAAATATGAACCAAAAGAATGAACCAAAATGACCTGATTAACATCTGTTTTGTTTCCTTGCAGTCCCTACATCATTGGAACCAGCAATCAGCCTGTCAAAATGACCGCAAACCACGGCCTGCATCTGAGTTTCAGGTGTCATTTTGTTATCTAAGAGTATATAAACAAATCAGTATAGGCCTATGTAAACAACAGTGTCTAATTGCACTGTGACCTTAAAAATGTCTGCGACCTTAAATGAATGGACCTACTGGTATAAACATGGTACTGCAATCACAACTGATCCTGGGTTTCCTGTGCCATAACCTTCACATTAAGGACTCATAGAAGTTTGCCTCATTCTCAGTATATGGAGAGACCATGCTTCCTATGAGAGCTCAAAACCTCTAGAATTCACTCACCAGGATGCAGAGGCTGCAATAACACTGATAGTGAGGATCAGAAAGAGTCCTTTTAGGTTTAAACTGGATTTCAGCATTGAAACTGGCAACTCAAATGAAAGAGACTCATGTGTGGCTCATTCTGCTTTCTGATCAGATAATCATCTTGAGAACCAAAACAACTTACCAGTATTTTAGTAATTAAAAATAAATTTGCATTACAAGTACAAATTTGAGTTGAACATGCCCACCTTGTATCTGGGGACATATCTTACATATTGTACCTGTAAATGGCAATGCATATGTAAAAGTCCATGATGTGAATCATAAATTAACTAGAGCATGTGTTTGTTTTTTTAACAAACCAATTCTCATGTTTTAGGATGGTCACTTTCTCCAACAACGTGGAGCCTGCCAATGGCTTCTTGGTCCGCTATCTGCACAGAAAGATGATGGAGTCGGAAGATGAGAGGAATTTGACCAATGAAGACCTGATTCGTGTTTTGGACTGGTTGCCCAAACTGTGGTATCACTTGCACACGTTCCTGGAAAAGCACAGCACATCTGACTTTCTCATAGGTACAAACACCTCATCTCAATACCAAACAGAATGTGGATTTAAAGAACACATACAGATGAGTGATGTTCTCCTCAGGTCCATGCTTTTTCCTGTCCTGCCCTGTCACTGTGGAGGAGTTCCGCTCGTGGTTCATTGACCTTTGGAACCATTCCATTATCCCATACCTACAAGAAGGGGCTAAGGATGGCTTTAAGGTGATTAACATTTAATTATGGCTGGCTACTGCAGAATGCTCATCATCTTTCCATGCTAATGCACTTCTCTATTTTCACTATGCTGGTATGTTGTTTATCTCCAGGTCCATGGTCAGAAGGCTGTTTGGGAGGATCCAGTGGAGTGGGTAAGAGGCACTCTACCTTGGCCTTCAGCTCAGCAAGACCAGGCAAAGCTGTTCCACTTGCCCCCGCCCAACATCAGCTCGAGCAGCCCAGGACAAGTCTGCGAGGAGAGGCCCCACAAGGAAACTCCACCCAGCTCCATGGAATCTGATCCACTGGTAAATGACCCAGCAATTTCTCTTCTAAGATTTGAAACACTGGGCAATAACTCATTAATGAAAGGATCTTCCTTTGTTTTTGTAGATGGCAATGCTATTAAAACTTCAAGAAGCCGCTAATTACATTGAATCCCCTGATAAAGAAGACCCACACTTGCCTAAACTTTGAAAAGAAGCTAATATTTAGCCTTGGAATAAGCTTTTAATGATTTGTGTGGTTCAGTGTAAATGTGGTTAAAGATTTACTGTTCCCAGGTGTTCCATATCACATACCATTATTTCACAGTATAGTATTTATAATATAAAAGTATAGAAAAGTAGCGTATTTTTGACACATTCGCCTCAATTCCCTTAGACTGGTGCTAATCGATTACTATGACAGTGTCTCTCAGCACTTAGATTCAAATCACTCAGGTGATTTGTGCTGTAGCACATACAGTACTAAACAGACCATCCTGTGAGTGCTGTTGTGCACAACAGAATACTGTTTTCTTTCCTTTTCTTTGGTTACTAACAATTAGTGACTCATTTTGTAGAGGAGCATGACAGCATGTACAATGGATATCAAATGCTAAGTCACATATGCAATTCACAATACAAGTCAAGCAGGTGATGAACTAACACAATGCCTTATGAACAAAGATGTGTCTCTTCAACTTCAGCAAACTATTCTGGTGCTTTCTCCGAGTCATCACTTCTAAGCTCACGAGCAGTGACTCAGCATCTCTTAACTCTGCAGTTGTAAAGACCTTTTATTCAAGCTGTCATACTCTTTTGCATAAAGCATCTTAACTTAAACTTCAGCTGCACACTTAAGCACTGGGGTTAGTTTTCTGTGTTTTACATTAAGCGTCTTTGAGTGTCATGAAAAGCGCTATATAAATAAAATGTATTATTATTATTATTATTATGGTAATGTGCTGTCTGCTCTAGTGCAACTATCAGGTAATTGGTTATTTTAGTATTAAATGCCATCACTCACTGAAACTACAGTGTGATTAAATCACATCTTGTTTAGCACCTCTTTGTGTTAAAACACAAAGAAAAAAATGGTCTGGACTAAGTTGAAGACATTAAAATGTTCACAGATCTGTATATAATTGAAAAACATTCCTACTTCTCGTTATACTGTAATTATTAAACAGTGTATTCCATCTCCCCTGAATCCAAAATCCAAAAACAACAAAATATAGTTTATTTATACAGTATGTACAAATATTTTTGTTGCATTACCCGCAACGTTATACCAAATACTTATGTTATGTTTTCTTTTTCTATGAATGTATCAGGATTTTACTAGTATCAGACATTATTGTAGGTGCTTCAAAGTAGCCTTATCATGAGCCACACTTAAGCAACTCAGAGCAAATTTAAAACTACCTAATTTCAGCTCATTCCCTCACAACATTCAGTGTATTCAGCCATTTGTTATTTATGTCACATCATCAACATTTAGCTAACATTCATATGGCGTGTTTAATGTCTCAATTGTGTCAACACATTTCATTTAACTAGAAAAGCTTGGTGTCCTAGGTGTGAAGTAGATCTGGGATATTTTGGGATGTGTTGTAAACATGCTCAAACGCATAATGTAGAGCCAGTGAAGTCCCGTGAGTGATCCTATGGTGGTAGATCCATACTAAATACTGATGCATTTATATTTAAATGATGTTTGGGAAGAAAGCACAGATGCAAAGGAGCCTTTTTTTTTTTTTATTAAAAGCTAGAAATGAATGAATGATAAATTGTAATAGCGGTCAGCGGTGTCCTCCATCACCCATGAGGGTTAAGTGCTTTTCCTTTGTACATAAATTCTGTAAATGAATGTCACACGACTTTTTATAGTTTGATAAAAAAGTACGTGCTCACGCTTATGCTTTGCTATTGCACTGTGCTTAAACTGACCAATAACCATTGAGTCACTTTGTAGATGTACCAAGGTGTGACTGACTATTTGGTTAGAGCCAAACCAGCCACATTAGGTATTGTTTTCTTAAATGCAAATAAAAGAAAAAAAACTTGTAACTTGCAACCTGGTTTGCCAGTTTCCCGACTTAAGTGAACATCTCATCAAATTTACTGGTTGTTGTGCCTGTTGCTCTTATCAACTGTGATTTGTATTGGCTTACTAGTATAAAAAGGACTATCCTGCAACTTTTAATGGTGCTGGTAATCAACAGCAAACAAGTAAACAAGGCATGTTTCAGCTGGTATATCTGACCACACTGCATTCCAGGAGAACACTGTAGGAAGCCTTATAAAACAAAATGTTGGTTGTCAGTGCATCGAAGACAGGGTTAAAGGTTTGTTTTGCCCAAAAAGCGATACAAACCTGTGGTAGAAAATGACTAGGCCAATACAGGTTGCTGTATAGTCACATTTTCTTCTGCGCTTGTTGTAGGCTCAAATGTTATGCAGTATCTTATTCCACTGACTTGCAAATGTTAAGGGTTTTTAAATGTTGTAAATGCATGTAAACTCGCTGTGTGATGAGACACATTATGTACTGTGGAGGAAGATCATCCTAGAAAATGTTTTCCTTTGTAATACTCAAATGTTTGATATTTCTTTTTTCTAATGACTCCTTTCTAAAATGTCATGTTATTTTGTACAGGGCATCATTGTAAAGACTGTAAATATGTCAGCATTGGATGGATGCAGCTACAATCATAGTGAAGAAAAGAGCAGTCGGCCTATATGTAAGAGATTAGTCCAATGCAGGGATAAGTCATGCTTTTAAGGGTATCATCCATCTATCACTGTTTGCTGGAATCAATAAAATACATATATTTATTTTGGTGGATCACTTTACAGTATGCTAAATGTGTTTTGATATGTAACCAGATTCATGCTATCATAAATAATGATATCTTCAGCAGCATTTAATATTTTTCAGGGTCAAGTCAGTTCATAATGTAATAGACCAACTGTTTTTTTTTTTTTTTTTTTTTTTACAGTATATTTGCATAATGCTGTTTTCTGTAGCTATGCCCCTTACCTTTTTCCTGATGAAGGTTGCTGGTAGACCAGCCTACTTTTGGAGAAATGTAGAATAAAATGTTTTATGTTATTGGTTTTAATAAGTTAGCTACATGATGCTGTTGTTTTAGTCCCCACTGAAATCACAGACATGGTGGTCTCTCGTTCACTCGGCCCAGGGGCCTATCTATTACAGAGGGCGGAGTCTGGCCCCTTGGCCCATAAAAGCCTCCAACACCCCCAGGGAAGATGGCATTGGATTCACTTCACGGACTTTATCAGTTGGGAATTAGCTGCTGCCACCTTCAACATGCCGTCCAAGCCTGCCCCAATCAAGAAGGCGGCCAAGAAAGAACCAGCCAAGAAGGAAGAGGAAAAGGCCCCGGAGCCCGCCCCAGAGCCCGCCCCAGAGCCGGCTCCCGCAGAAGCTGCCCCTGCCCCCGCTGAGGAGGCTGCTCCTGCCCCCGCCGAGGCCGAAGCTGCACCTGCCCCGGAGGCTGCACCCGCCGACGGTAATACACACGGCAGCGGTCTGTCGATTGCATTTGTCCCTGGATGGCCCGTGGATGAAAAATGTAGTTAAATCATTTTTACCATGGATGGTTCTTCACTTAAAGCAATCTTAAACTGAAGACACGGTAAGGAAGTTGCGAGTGCGGCGACTGAAGAGGGCTTTCCCTGGCCATCAGACTGTTCCAAGTCGGTGAATCGACAAAGATGCAAAATATTATAAAATCAGGCCATATAAAACGGCACAATGACACAAATTACCATTAGCGTTACTAAATCACACTTTAACCCAAAGCCATGCACGCCCACAGGCCAGAAGATCTGTTCCAAAGATCTGTCTGTTCAGGACCTGTCCTTCTAACATTGCTCTTGCTGCTGAAGGAGCCTTTGAAGCTCCGCTGGTAGGAACTTGAGATGTTGAGATCATTATTTCCACATCCATTTTTGAAAGATTTGGCATAACTAACATTCTACCCAATTTCCATAGGCTAGTAGCCTAAATGGTTATCTTTTTAACAGCACCAATTTGCCTGGTGTATTCTAACCTCTAACACTCTGCTGCAGCAGAAGGATCCAGTGAAGCCCCTGCTGATGGTAGGCCGTATACAAATGACCAGCCTAAGTGTGGCTCAATCATAAGATAGTCTACTAGTTTACTGAAATGTTGTTGATGCATTGTAAGACTAACTTCTTTTTGAACTCTTGATCTCTTTGGTCTTTCTTCTAACCTAATTGTGTTAATTGAGTTCCCTTTTGTGTTTAAAACAAGAGAGTAGTTACAATGAAACTTCTAACTGCACTTCTAACCTATTGCCTGTTGTATGCTTTAATGTCCGACATTAGCCCCTGCTCCTGCTGCAGAAGGATCTGCTGAAGCTCCAGCTGAGGGTAAAAATAACAGCTTTATCAAGGTTTAATATGACCTTTAAGTGTAAGGCTAGAGATATGACTATTACCACATACTTTCATTATCTTAGTAGAGGTCAGTACTTTGTATAATCTCTGCACAGAACTAATAAGTAATGCCTGTATTTGCTTTAACATTTAACACTAGCTCCCGCCCCTGCTGCAGAGGAATCTGCTGAAGCTCCTGCTGAGGGTAAAAAGCTCTTTTGTGTAGCTGTAAGGTTAAGGCTAACACATTGTCTTTTATGCATATTTTAGCTATTTTATTTTAGTTTAGTATCTTCTTCATCACATAAATACAGTTGATGAAAGATTATGCAAGTTGCACAAATGTGATGCCTGTTTTCTAACCTTTAACATTAGCTGCTGCCCCTGCTGTAGAAGAACCTGCTGAAGCTCCCGCTGAGGGTAAAAATCTGTTATATGTAGCTATAAGGTTAAGGATAAACTTGTAAGGCTAAAAGTCTTCACAACTTATTTTTTTAAATATTGTCTTTGCAACTTCCTTTTGCACATTTAGATGCATTTAATATATGCACCTAATGACCTTACTGCACAAATGTGATGCCTGTTTTCTAACCTTTAACATTAGCTGCTGCCCCTGCCGCAGAAGAACCTGCTGAAGCTCCCGCTGAGGGTAAAAAGCTGTTATATGTAGCTAAGTTGTAAGGGTTAAGAGTACACTTGTAAGGCTAAAAGTCTTCACAACTTAATTTTCAAAATTTTCTTTGCAACCTCTTTCTACACATTTAAGATACATTTAGATATTTGCATCTGATAAACGTAACATTATTAATTTACATCCATCTTGAATGAATGAACATTAACGAAGCTGCACAAATGTGATGCCTGTTTTCTAACCTTTAACATTAGCTGCTGCCCCTGCTGCAGAGGAACCTGCTGAAGCTCCTGCTGAGGGTAAAAAGCTGTTATATGTAGCTATACACTTTAAGATAAACTTGTAAGGCTAAGAGTCTTCACATCTTAATTTTAATATTTTCTTTGTAACCTCTTTCTGCACATTTATGATACATTTAATATATGCATTTGATGACTTTGGCTGCACAGATCTCAAATGTGATGCCTGTTTTCTAACCTTTAACATTAGCTGCTGCCCCTGCTGCAGAAGAACCTGCTGAAGCTCCCGCTGAGGGTAAAAAGCTGTTATATGAAGCAATAGGGTTAAGGATAAACTTGTAAGGCTAAAAGTCTTCACAACTTCATTTTAATTATGTCTTTGCAACTTCCTTTTGCACATTTAAGATACCTTTAATATATGCACATGATGCTGCACAAATGTGATGCCTGTTTTCTAACCTTTAACATTAGCTGCTGCCCCTGCTGCAGAGGGACCTGCTGAAGCTCCTGCTGAGGGTAAAACGATTGTACAAAGCTTTTAAGGTTAAACATTTCCCTGTAAGGCTAACAGCTGAATAATAGTTTATAAGTTTACTATGTTAAATACAACATTATCTTTTGCATATATAAATTATTATTTTAGATTTCTTGACATTATTTGCACAAGTGTGATGCCTCTTTTCTAACTTTTAACATTAGCTGCTGCCCCTGCTGCAGAGGGAACTGCTGAGGCGCCTGCTGAGGGTAATTAGACATAGTAATACCCTAATGAAACCTATCCATACTATATTTAAAGTAGCTCTGTCTATCACTGTAGACTTTCTTTAACAAAGTACATGAGATTACAGTAATGATCCCACTTCTAAAACTTATTGAAGCTAACTGCACTAATACTTTTTAACGCTAATCTGTTCTAACCTCTAATCAGCTGCTGCTCCTGCTGCAGAAGGATCTCCTGAAGCTCCTGCCGATGGTAAAAATTAGTCATGACTACTATAAGCTATACTTCTATATATCTTTTTATGATACTATATTATTCATAAGGTTCCCATAGTAAGGTTAAAAACAGCAACTAACCTCTTGACCTTAGCCAAGAGCTATAGCAATGTAATGCATAATAATATTTTAAGACATTGCATCTGCTTATCTGCACTAATGATTAATATTTAACGTTTAAAATTAGCTCCTGCTCCCGCTGCTGACGAAGCTGCTCCTGCTGCTGAGTCCGAGGCTCCTGCTGAGGGTAAAGCTAAAGCAAATATTAAAATAGCTTCCTATTGTTTTGACTGCTTAGAAACTATAATGATAAAACTCTACACTTTCTGAGGTACATATTCCAAATCAAGGACATGCAGCACTGATCTGCTTTATATCTACTGCCAAATGGAAACAACAGTAATAATAATAGTTCTTTTTATCATTAAAGCTGCGCCAGAGGAGCCCAAACCACCCACTCCCCCACCTCCTCCACCCAAAGGTATCCCTCTGTCTTTTTTTTTATTTTTATTTTTTTTACATTTTACTATTATACTGTGTGTGTCCATCTTAAGCTTTGGTGTAGACACTTTCTGCTCACATACTGTATTTTGTGTGCTTTGCAGAGCCCACCAGCGCTCCCCTTGACCTGTTTGTTGAGGACAAGAATGATACTTCTGTTACCATTATCTGGAGCCAGCCAGAGGTCGTTGGAGCTGCTGGTTTGGATGGATACACTATTGAAGTCTGCAAAGATGGAAGTAAGATGAAAGTAACAGATGATCAGTCTCTTTTGACACGATAAAAGTTATTATAGTGATGATCCAAACACTACATTATTTAATTTTAATTAATGTTTAAAGCATTTTTGTTAAAAGAATTCTTACGCCTCTAATTGATGTAATACCCAAATGCATCTTAAGTGGACTGAGGGGCATGTAAATTTTTCCTTTAATATGGGTCAGCCATATCAGTTGCAGCTGTCTCTGAGGTGTCAGTCGTAGAGTTATATCATGAGCTTCCTGACTTCTCCCTACAAGGAAAGGGGCACTTCAGGAGCTGCTGGGCTCTCACTGAGGTCCCGCTTTTAGACCCTGCAGCTAATATCAGCTGCACTTCAATGTGCCTTTCATTTACATAGCTCCGCATAGGTAAAAAAAAAGCATTACATTTACAGATATAATGGTATATAACTGGACAATCATGAGTATCTGCATCTAAAAGGCCTAGCATGTATTGAGTTGAGAGTTTCTGATTGAGTCATTTGTCAATTGCAGCTGAGGAATGGAAGGCAGTCAATGAGGACTTGCAGAAGTCCTGCCGTTATGTCATTAAGAACCAGACCACTGGGGACCGCCTGAAGATCCGTGTGGTGGCTGTGAACGAGGGTGGACGCAGCCCTCCTGTTGCCCTTCCTGAGGCCGTCCTGGTCAAGGAGGTCGCTGGTAAGGCATCTGTAACACACAGTCAATATAGAAAGGGATATTGTATTATTATTATGTGTAATTTCAACAACTTCTTTGATAAAACTCAGACATCAAACACACACATCACACACATCTGTTCTCTCCTGTATAGAAATGGGGGATTTCTCACTTGTTCCCCCCTTCAAACCAAACACATATTTACAGAGCCTGTTAAGTTGCTGGCTTTAGCGCTGCTGTACACCTCACAGTGATAATTATGTGCACTATATGAGAAGTGTTTTGCGGTAGAATTAGGATTAGTCCAATCGTCTTTAAAAAGAGGAGCTGCCATTTTGACTGTCACAACTTATGGTTATGCGTAATGGAGAAATGCATTGGGGAGGGACAGCAACCTGATCCCAGAGAACTGGCACTAGTTCAAAAGTTTTCACTGTGTTTGTTGTAGTGGGCCGGCTTACACTAGAAAAAGTTCATGCATTATAACAGTCAAAGCTACCTCTAATGTAAATCATAACTTGCATGCGACTCTCATTAGCACTGGTTTCCTTTGGATGCCGAGTTTGGCATTGTAATGTGCCTCTGGCCAGAACTCATGCTGAGGATGTGTCAAGCTGCTTTCTCACTAGATCGATGGTGACAAGTGATCTGGGTGAAAGCAGGTGGGGGCCCTGGTGCAGGAGCGCATGGTAAATTCCAGTATGTCCTATCTCTGCGTCAGGAGCAGGGGTGGCAGGGCACAGTGCTGACTTCTCAGGTGTCACCCAAATCTCTTGACACTTCCAGAGATTCACTGTTTATTTTGAAAGATGCCATAGACTTTACTGTTTGTTAAGCCCAGACTTAGTTGTGGATGGCAAACACAAACTAGAATGTTGCTGTAAGGTTATAAGGGAATGAGGATGTTACAACAACCAGCGATTAGGACAATTAAATGTCGTTTTAGCTCTACAAATATATTTGCTCTTTGTGTCAATTCCAACTGCCATATGTACTTGTGTGTTCAGGGTGTATCTTTGATATTATAGACTTTCTGATGCAACTGAGGCAAGTATAGCTCTGAATCATGAAAGGTTAGGAGATATACTGCAGTACGGATGCTTTTTTTAGAATCCTGACAAATGTCACTCTGGTGGACTTAGCAGCTGGTGCTTCTCACCAAATTACTTTTACAAATGACCATGCAGGGATAGAGAGTGCCAGTGTCTCACATTTGCTAACTATGCATGTTATTCCTTTTCTTATGACCTTTAAGCTATTTTTATCTTTTAGTTCCTTATATACAATGTTATGGATGGTAATGGAATACTGTTTAGTGTGCAACTTTAAATAAACTGTTTAAGTTATGTTACTGAGCAACAAGGCATGACAGATCACATTCATTCATTAACTGTTGGGTTATTGTATTATTTCATCAATGACAAAACATAGATAAAAACAGAACAAAAAGGAAACAACCATTTTTTGAAGACATCAGAGTTCAGAAAAACAACAACAACCCAATCTCTAATCATTATGATGTGTTCTTTGTCCAGATCGTCCCAAAGTTCGTCTGCCCCGCTTCCTCAGGCAGAGATATGTCGCTCATGTGGGAGACAAGATCAATCTGACCATCCCATTCACAGTAATATATCGTAATGCACGGAACAAACATTTGATGTTGTTTGATATCATACTCATATGTATTTTTACTTTTAGGGCAAGCCTAAACCTGTTGTGAGCTGGACAAAGAATGCTGGGCCCTTGGACACTAAGAGGGTTAATATTCGCAGCACAGACAGAGACAGCATCTTGTTCATCCGTGCAGCTGAAAGAGATGACTCTGGAGTCTATGAGATGAGTGTCAAAGTAGATGACTTTGAGGATAAAGCTTCACTGATCTTGCAGATTGTTGGTCAGTTTCAACTTATCTAGTTCTTATTTGTTACGTTTTACGTAATAATAATAATAATACATAATAAAACCTGTAATATGTCTAAAACCTGCCCTACAGAGCTGCCAGGTCCTCCTGCTAGTGTTAAAATTGCTGATGTCTGGGGCTTCAATATTGCTCTGGAATGGACTGCACCCAAAGATAATGGAAACACAGAAATCACAGGCTACACAATCCAAAAGGCTGACAAGAAGACCGGAGTAAGTAGCCCTCCTCTCAGTGGATTAAATCATAATCAGTGAATCTTAATATGATCCCTCAATAAGTGACATGTTATAAATCATTAGTAATAAACTCCCCTTCTCACTATGTGTGCAGGAATGGTTCACTGTGCTGGAGCATTACCATAGACTGAATGCCACCATCTCTGACCTCATCATGGGCAACACCTACAAGTTCAGAGTATACTCTGAGAACAAATGTGGAATCAGTGAGGACGCTACAGTGACAAAAGAGGAGGCCAAGATCCAGAAGACAGGTAGGGTAATGTTAATTTATTCACAACATTATCTAATGCCAATGCACAAGCATGGGTGCATAGTGAAATGCACAACCAAAAGAGTTCATTTGTATTGCTTAATTTCTATTGTTACTGCATTTAACAATACTACGTTACATAATAATACATTTTATTTATAAAAGCGCTTTTCATGACACTCAAAGACGCTGTACAGTGACAAGATAAAAAGCAACAACAAACAAACATTAAATATCAAACATTAAAAACAGTTTTAAATATTAAACATTAAAAGCAGTTTTAAAAAGGTGGGTCTTGAGCAGTTTTTTGAAGGAGGGGAGGTCGGAGCAGTCACGGATGGGTTGTGGGAGTGAGTTCCAGAGGGTGGGGGCAGCGATGGAATATGCTCGGTCACCCATGTACTCTTGAATTGTACACATCTGTGTTACATTTATGTTCAGGTATTGACTACAAACCACCTGAGTACAAGGAGCACGACTTCTCTGAGGCCCCCAAGTTTACCACTAACCTGAGCGACAGAGCTACCACTGTTGGCTATAGCACCAAGCTGCTCTGCTCTGTCAGAGGATCTCCAAAGGTATGAAACATCTAGATCTCTCACATCTTTTCAACCAAATGCATTCAAACATATAATAAGATGACCATCAAGGAAGATAGTATCTTTACCTGTTATAATTTCTGCTAATTCCAGGGAGTGCTGCTACAAATTATCTGCCATTATTGTGCTTTATATGTGTGTTTTTATATGTGATGGTTTCGGCCTAGTTTTTTTTACCAAATACCTCTTTAATCCTCCACATTTTCTGTGCGCGTCCCCATGTGGCTGGATCAAAGTTATGCCACTGATGCTAAAGTGGTTAGCTGTGTGTGCTGACTGCTGAGCAGATTATATTGTGCTGTTGACAATGGCATTATGCACACTGTAACTCCAGAAGTGTTGTTACATTGCCCTCTGTCAGTAGCTGTCTACAATAATATTGAGGCGCTGAGTGAGGATATCAAACTAACACCATGCTCCCTTATGCTTGTGCATCACTGACATGCACCTCTGTTCGCAGCGGGAGCATACTCTATTGAGCTGCTAACAGCACTGGAGCATATGTGATACTTAAGGCTCCAATTAGACTGGCATTCTGTGCCTTTAAAAGTGGACCAAGGTGTGAGCAGGGGCCATGGGGTCGTGGGTCATTTGGAAGTAGAGTCAGATGAGTAAGATTCTCTTATGGGGCCCAGTTGGGCTTCCAAAACAGGGATGCTGCAGTCTGTAGGGCATTACCATAAATAGAAACAGCTTTGGTTTTAGTTGGGAATTTGTTTTCCATTTGTAGTTATGCTTTTTGTCTCCTACAGCCCAAGATCGAATGGATGAAGAATCAGATGATTATTGGAGATGACCCTAAGTTCAGGCAGATCTGCGTCCAGGGCATCTGCTCTCTGGAGATCCGTAAACCTGGTAACTTTGACGGTGGTGTGTACACTTGCAGAGCCAAGAACGACCACGGAGAGGCGATTGTCAGTTGCAAGCTGGAGGTCAAACGTAAGCAACAGTCATATACTCTTAAATATGATTTTTATAAATCCAATCAACTGGATAAGTTATCTTCCAGCTGTAACAAATATTTTCTGTATACAGAGCCTATTAATCCGGATGCAGAGAAGAAATAAATCAACTCTCTCAAAGGTTAGAAGAAGCTATTTCAATATGTCTGACACATGGTGCTTTTATGAGCTAAATGTTATGAATAAAGTCTAAGTAGTTATATGGGACACATCGCCTTTATACCTTGAGATGGCTAAGTGTGTCTTCATAGCCTCCTTGCCATATAAGGATGTCACTAAACTTGGAGAAGGTGCCTGTGCCACTCACTCAGCCCAAGTGGTAGCAGCGCCCATAAATTAAATATGCAATGCCTTGACATGTTCTCAGTTTGGAGACTAAATCACATTTCCTTGACTCAGCAGCCAAAGCTAAGAACAGAGATTAGCGTTTTACAATTGAATTACCTCCTCAGGGAAAGATAAAATGTACTCTTAATTTCACCATTGTTTTGTAAGGATCTTCATAGGGTAAATATCTCAGCTAAATCTTCTTTACTCCGCATTTAAATTTAGCTAACAATGTTTACATGTGAGTGCACTTCAACTGCCTAATTGCAGCTTATTGCAGTTGTTCCTTGTTGCTAACACCTGTTGTTGTTACTTGTTCATCTGTTGCTGGCTAATTTAGGAGCAGAGGGCGAGAGGCCTTTACAGTGTGCGGTATGTCACATTTTTAGCTTATGTGAACCATTGTTTCCTGTCAAAACTGTCAGACATTTCATTTACAATGTAATCTCTTGAATTGAACAGGAAGGTGCTGGATTCCTGGAAGAATGTGTATATATGGCTGGTGACCACACTACCAGATTGTTGTTGCCTGTGCTATCCAATGTTAGGAGCTTAGGATGAACAATTGTTGTTGCTACATGACTTATACTTTATTATTCAAAGTCCATATCCATGTCCAAAATCTGCTTTTTTCCCAACAAGTCCATCTATGTACACAGTCATGTTCACATCATGAATCTACAGTTCCTCATAGGAGAATTCTATGTAACATCAATGTTTATAACAATAAATCATTTTATTTCTGGTCGTGCTTTTTCTATACAATGTCATTGTAAATATGAATGCTCAAAGGCTACTCTGGTGTGCAATATTTTTGCAGTATTTTGTCATTATGCATCATATTAAAATATTTAGTAAAAACTGTTATCTAAAAGTGTATTTATAGCACTGTGGGGGAAAGACAGTAAAGCTCACTTTGTATGCAATGTACTGTTGCATTATTTGGTTCTTATTAGGAGTCTCTGAGCTTATCTCATCCATGCAAAATTTATTACTCTCATTACTGAATTAATATCGAGCTGACTAAAGCTTAAATGAACTCACTCACTCAATCACTTTCAACTCAAATTTCGGCCAGTTGCTGTAAATCTGATATCCTATCGGAAGAAATTCAATGTTCACAGAGAGACAGGAACTAGCTGTCTCCCCTGTGAACACAACAGGTATGTCAGGACTTCCATCATAATAATACCAGCTCATAGCCCTGAACGTGTAAGTATTTGGTCCCAGAGTTACAAACATAGCGATATGGGGCCTACTGCCAGAAGGAATGGCCATTGGGTGCAGTAGCAGCGTGGGGTACTGCTCTGGGTATTTTGGGATCTGCAAGGCTCACTTTTCAAGAATGTCTTATGAAAAAAATATCTCATTCAAAATAAGAGCCGAGGGCAGAGTGGAAAATTATGACATTGTGGAATGAGTAATAAAATGTAAATTTTTCTTGTACACGTGTGATCTAAATTTACTGCTTCTACAACTTTGACAGTATCTTTGAATGGAGTGCCCCCTAGTGTCCTTAAAAGGTACTTCAAGTAATGCTCCAATGTAGTTTCATGCTTTTTGTATAAAATAAATACACATATTGTGGCACGGGCGGGGTCTTATCTATTGAATCAATCAGGATATGTCACTTAATTATTTTAACCTATTCAAATGTGTCACATATGTCACATCACCTAGAGGCTTATCAAGCTTATCACACATTTATTTATTTAATTTTTAGAACAGGAGACTTTAGCCTGTCACTCTTCATATCTATTGCAGTGTGTCACAGCAAGGACACACACACACACGCACACGCACACACACACACACACACACACAATGATTTGGTACACTTTTCTCACTTCTCTCCCACGGAATGAAAAACAGTATCCTATTCAAACTTATACAAAACATTAATTTCATATCTGATGTTATATTTGACATCATGAGGTCCAGTTTCATAGCCCTACACAATGCAGACGGGTTCACTGAATGCATTTTGTGAGTCATAGTGGTGCAGTCTAATTGCCGGAAATGCACTGGCCTCTGGCTAGTCTCTGCTACAAGAGAAGCTAAAGACTGGAGGATGTTATGTCCTTAAAAAGGTGCTGGCACAGCTCCCAGAGTGTTTAATAAGTGTAATGGTGAGTTTGGCACCAGCAGAAGTGACCTGTCATTGTTTTCAACAACAACTTCTGCTCTGTTGCTCTGTTGAATAACCTGCATAGGCATAGACAAAAATGACTAATAATATTACTCTCTATTAAAATTATGGCAACATGACAATATAGTTTTAATATAGGCCCATATATGTTTAAATTAAAGTAAGTATAGAGTTCTGCGAACGCCTATAGCCCATAGGCGCTATATACCACTCCTCTGTAAGGACATATTGTGCTTAAGTGCATATTATATCATTAACATATTTAAATGTGACTATTGATAGAAATACATGCTTTTTTAATTAGCCAACATTATTTCGCTGCTTAAAACGTTGCTTTCTTTGCTTCAAACCTCTAAGCCTTACTGTAATCTAAATTATTCACTGTTTCCAACTAGTCTGAACCTCTTCGTCATGAAGCTACTGGCCACAGAAAAAAAATAAAAGGACTTCACTTCGATGAGCGCTCTGACAGCGTGTGTACTGCAGCAAAAGCTATCCAGCCAAGACGAGTGACCCACTCCCCAATCCCCCGCTACGCCCTTGCTCCACCACGGCCAACCTCACTGGATCCTGTGAGCTGTGTCTGTGTTTCTCAAAATCTCTCTGCCCCTTCAGCGCATATTATTGATCCCAGATTTCCCTTTAGCTTCTTTCCCTCCGCCTTTAAATGTTTCACCTCAGCACTCTGACTGCATGGGCCGGCAGGAAAGTGATGGAGCAGAGAACCCTCGGAGGCGGGAGGAGAGTGCGCCAGAGCACCCCCACACTCTGCCCAATTGATGACAACAGAGATTTTATTGAGTGGCCTGTCAGCCAATCAGCGAGCAGCGCCGGGAAATACAGCAGTGGACGCCGCACCGCATCTGGGACTCACGTTTGCGCCCCGTTTCTTTAGAATTTTGCAGCAAAACACAGAGCTGTGAAAGTTACATTTGTGATCTTATTTAAAAGGGAAACGCCCCCTAGCAAAGGAGGATTATTGCGACTTTTCAGCGATGTCGTTTAAACGTGGAATATGAATCTAAGTATATTTTAAGATTTTACCACTTTGACAAATCTATTGTAGGGAAGCAGCTGTGCTTAAGGTAAGCAGCAATTTACGCATTGCATCATTAGTTAATTTGAGTGATTCGTTGCTTTTTCACTCATGCTTTTTCCAAATTAAACTTAGCATTTCTAGATTTTGATAACTAAAAATTGATACTTGCTTTAAAAGCCACCTTGGTGCTTCTAGAGGGGATTGCCAATTTGCCAAGTGAACTTCTCGTGCGGCATGTCCCACTGCTAAGTGCTGCAGTTCATTACGCAAATTGCTACTAAGAGGGTTTTGTGCGAAACACACTATACATAGTAGGTTATTGTGCTTTTCGGGTGCATTTTTGTTATTGAGGCTAATGTTTTCATTGCTTTTTTTCCTTTTCCCTGCTGTGGTGGTCAGTTTTATGGGATAGCCTACAGTAAAACCTATGGGTAAAAAGTGCTGAGTTTGCAAAAGTGGGCCCTGGAGAAGGAGCTGCAGACACGGAGCACATTCTATCCAATAGATTCTTTGTCCAGTGTTCATACAATATAAACTTGTGCAGTTTATTGATTTCTGTAACGGAATGCGAAATAGGTGATTTCCTCTCAGAATATAAAATACGTTTTATTGGCAATAAGGTTTAACCACTAATATTTATGAATTAATAATGTGGTAGCCTCTTTGTCGAACTGCTTTCGTGGTTGACTGTGTGACGCACATATGTGAGGCATCAGTTGTAAAGTCCCACGGGCTTCTAGCCGCATGTGCCCTGCCTGGGCTATACCTGAATGTGCGTGACCGTGTGCGTGCACTGCGCGTGTTGTGCACCTCATTACAGGAGTATCCCAAATGCACTGTCAAACCCTTGTCTTATTTTCTGCTTTAGCAGGCTCAAGGTATATGGGAGTCTTTTACAGCTTGCATCTTTTTCTAAAAGACTACAGTGAGCTAAATATATTGTGCTTAGTCTAACAATGAAATAATACAAACGTTGACAGTCAGTAATGAGCTTCTAACGATTACCAGTAGTCTTACTGACAGTGAGCCCAGCCATTCATTCAAGAGGTCATGGATTTTACAGGTTCTTATAAGAATTATAGAACAACTTCATTACCTTATCCTGGGTTGTATTTCTAATTTCAGCATTTTCCAGTCTCCACGTTAGTTACTCCCTGGCGGACATGCCTAGAGCTCTGCAGGTTGATGGCTCATGAAATAGGCCTCTGAACTGCATCCTATAATCCTGATGCACTTCTCTTTTCTGATGCTCTTTTAGAGGGGATTAGGTGCTTTATGTATCAAGTGGAGCCATAGGAATAGAGTTTTTATTGAACTACCGTTTAGTTTACCAGAAATAAATGTTCAGACTGTTGTTTGTGGCCAAGCTTGTACATTATTTGACGGATTTTCCCTGAACTTTCAGCAGACTGGTGGTTCTGTTCCACTCTAAACCTATGCTGTAGTGTGAGAGATTTGCTGAACTGTTGTCTTCTTTTGCTGCACTGCGCGTTTCACAGAAATGCCATCAGCAGAAGCTGTTTCAGCCTGAGGGAGAGCTGGTCTGAATAAATAGGCTTTCTCACAGATGTACCCAACAGTTACTGCTTTAAAGGAACACTGTACTCTGGCCAGGTTACATAAATGTATGTATTGTGACAATTCATCAATATATTTATGGTATTATGGCTCTGTAGCATCATCATTCACACAAGCAAGTCTGCATTAAAGTGAATAATACCAATTGCTTTTACAGCATATCTCTTTGCTCAACACTGCCACCTAGTGTTGATGAATTGGACTTACATTGTATGTTGAAGTATGTTTGATACAGTACCTCTTTTTATCACATTTTAGATGAAAATATTTACAAATGTATTTTAATATTCCTATTAGCATCTATTAGCTTCCTATTCATTTAAGTTTGATACATTTGATGAAACCTACTACGCTTAAAAATTAGGTTCTTTGTTGTTTTTAACTGTTTGAAATGTCAATGTCAAGCTAGCCCCTTTGGTCAGAATAATCATTCTGACACATTCATACAAAGTGCCCAAGAACACAAATACAATAAAAACAACAGGGGCAGCAGTGGCTCAGTGAGTGCTCATCCACCGACCAGATAGTCTCCTCTTTGAACCAGTTCATATGTTGTTGTTGTGTCTTTGTCATCATCATGACACTTTGCTTGTCTTGCCTCTAGTGTCAATGTACACTGTTGTATTTGTGAGTGCAAATCCAGGAACATAGATATACTATATCTATGTTCCTGGGTAAGTATATCTATGTTCCTGGATTCCGAGCTAATACATGTGTGTCATGTCTCAAAAAGAAAAAAATGAGTTGAATATAGTCCCATTAAGTGTGATTAAACCGAAAAAAAAAAAAAAACCATACATATTATTCTTTTCCTTGACCTGGGACTTCACCAGAGCAGTGCGTGGAGGTTTGCTGACAAAGCACTTTCTTAATTAATGACACTGAGGCATCAGTCTTCTCGTCTCATCAGTCTTCTCTCGTTTGAAAACTCACTGTTCTGAGAAGAGTCTTGGAACTGATGCTTGAAACAGTTGATGTCATAATATGGTTTTGGCCAATTTAGACTAAATGTGGTTCCTTTACTCAGCACTTGGTCCAGGTGCCCCAGTTCTGGTGCAGGGATGATACATTCCCTTCATATGCTTCCTGTTATAAAATCCATTTCTGTGCACCTTATCTATGAAAAAAGGTGAAAATGCCTACACTTTGACTGTTGAATCATTTTTTTACAGTTACAGTTACATTTGTGTTTTTTTTTTTCATTAACTGAAAACGTATCAGAATAAAAGTGATTGTAAAACACTGTTTAGATGAACTATTTGGTACCAACAAGAAATGTGAGCAAGAAAAGTAATCCAATGTAATACAATTGTTATGAAATTATATTTATTATATTGCAGGTTGAGTTGACACATTTATGTGGCTGTTTTTTTAAGTATTAACTTGGATGAAAAGCAGAATTTAACCAGTGATAAGGTGAAAGCCCCAAGAGCAAGTTTGTACACAAAGTGTGAGTTGTGATCAGCTGAGATGGAGACACGGCACTGGTGTTTCTCCTCTGCATTGCAGCACTCCTGCAGGAGCTCAGAGGGAGCATCCTTTAACTCATGAAATAAGTGAAACATCTGTGAGCGGCAGCTGTTCACGTGAATAACTTCAGTCTCCTGTTTGTTCATTGCTTCACCATTGTCCTGGGACATGCTCAAAGTACAGAGAGAGGGGCCTTCCTCATTAATGTCAGAGTGGTTTCCCACAATGCACCAGGAGCCTCACTGGGAGCCAATACCCTCCCGTGTGTGCTCTGATGTTGCAGCTGTGTAGGGACCTTGCATTAAAAAGCTCCCTGTGCTGTGTCAGCGCAGAGTGGTTAATATGATTATCTGTATTTATCTGATCAATATGGCTTTATGAGATATTTTAAGACAGTAAAAATGTAAAATGATCTTACAAATTAGTGTTGACTTTCAAGCCTAGACTTCACTCACCCCAGACACTTCCTCCAGCTCCTCTGGTGGGACCTCAAGTACAGACATTGTCCCCTCAGTGTGTCTTGGGTTTCCCTCGGGGCCTTCTCCCGCGGGACATGCCTGGAACACTTCTCCAGGGAGGCGTCCAGGATGTATCCAGAACAGATGCCTGAGCCCTCTCAGCTGGCTTTTCTCATTGTGGAACAGTGGCTCTACGCCAAGCTCCTCCCTGTGACTGAGCTCCTCACCCTATCTCTAAGGGAGCACTTAGCCGCCTTGTGGAGGAAGCACATTTCAACCGCTTGTATCCACAATCTTGTTCTTTCGGTCATTACCCAAACCTCATGACCATATGTAAGAGTAGGAACATAGATTGTCCAGTAAAGTGAGAGCTTTGCCTTTCAGCTCAGCTCCTTCTTCACCACAGTTTGTTGGAGCAACTCATCACTGCTGACGCTGCACCGACCAGCCTCAATTTCAGTCCCCGAGATTCTTGGCTCGATGAAGCCATGAGGACAAAATATAAGAAAATACCTCAAATCTAATCAGTTGTATTTAGATCAAGTTAAATTATAGGTCTTTTTCTTAACCAAAGGTAATCACTTTTGCCTCCAAAATTCCTGAATTTTGATAATTCTGATGGAATAAGTCTTTAGAAACATAAATATGTATTTACTGTTTATTTATTTGCTTACTATTTCTCACTGTGTTGCTAGGTTACCTCACAGACGAGAAGGGACACAGCTGCTAAATTTACAGCGTTTTCATGCTGTATGCTACAGGTGCTAATTGCTTAGTGCCCTGCTATATATTATGCTCAGTTTGATATTATATTGCTCAATTGTATTGATGAATAAATCCGAATTTGAACTACTGGATGAGCATTGTAATGTAAATAATATGTCATGATAAATAATACAGTACAGAATGTATGCCTGGTCTGTTGGGCCCCTGAATACAGCCCATTTCTGAAAAGTTGGCTAAGTAGCTGGTATTTAGACTATCTATTATTTTGAAGGAATTTCTGGCCCTAGAGGGAACCTTATACATGTTACTGGTGGAGTGGACAGGGAATCTGAGTAACCAGAGAAACCTTTGCAAACCAGGGCAGAATGAACGAGGTTGATGTGTTAATTATTTTAAGACAGACAGATAAGTGGCTCTGGCAACTGAAGAATGTATTGCCATACATTTGTTATTCTGTGTTTATTAAAAAAAAACAAAAAACTGGTGCCCTCCCAAGTAAACAGTGGCTGAAATTGAGAAAGTTAATTATTAAGTCATAATTGTAAAGTTGCTTCTGTGTTAAGAGCACACCATATATTGGCTTTATAAATGATACAAGGATAAAATGTATCTGTGACTTTAATGTAATTCTTGAAATTTTGTTAAAGACGGGCCAAGTTCATCAGATGACAGCTTCCTTTCTATTGAACACTTTTAATAAGCCATGAACCTCTCTTGAGAGTTATACCCTAGTTCTCGGATCAATTGTTGGAATCCAATTAATTTTTACAAGCTGCTATTTGGAATCAGCTCACAGAGGGGACTTTTCTTTTCCTTTTGCAATCTACAACAGTCTATGCAAACTGTACATTTATTCACAGACCATTTGCTACTGATCTGGCTCATGCTAAAACCCAAGAAGCACTGTGCTGCAATCAGATGTGTGAGTAGCATTGGTAATAAGAGGCAAGAGGTGTACCGTGTGCATGACTATACAGGAGGAGTTGAGGAGGGCGGTGTGTGGATGTGGAGAAGGGAGGGGGGTGAATGAGAGACAGGGGGACTGTGGGGTGTGGGGGGGCAGAGGGAGGGAGAGAGAGAGAGGGGTGGGGGTGTCTAGTGCTGCAGTGGTGAGAGAAGTGAGCGAAGACTGCAGTCTGCTGCTTATGGGAGGAATCGCACTGTGTTACCGGCGCTACCAACGGGAGCCGGTGTCCCCACAGTTAGACTCGATATTGGATGGGACAGCTGCTGACGAGGGAGGGGGGCACCAGATCTGACTGGTGAGTTGTGCCATGAATGACGCATGTTAGATTAGATAAACCAGATATGATCATACAGACAGTACAGATACCCATCTTTACAGCGCTGTGTACTCAAAGTGACTGACAAGTGGTTCTCTGTATAGAACTATTCAAGACAATATCATGAATGTCTCTTTTTCATGTGTTTGTAGTGCAGAGATGCTTTCACTGATGTTCCAGTGAGCTGAATATAATATTTACTGATCAATTAAAGCAGAAAGAAGGAGATGGATCATATAGGATTATATTGGGTTATTGTCATTGTGGTTATTGCAGTTTGTGTGGATGTGTATATGCAATTGGATAAGTAAGTATGAGATCATTTGTGGTTAAGGCTGATGTAGAGATTGCCATTGAGGGAATTAGAGCAGATGCTTTGGCTCACAGAACACTTAGAGATAATGAAATTTACCTGTGCAATCTTACTAATGATTCTTCTTTTTATGTTATTACAAGATCTATCTCTACAACTGAAAAGTATTGCAGATGATTCCTTTTCAGACTTTTGCTCCTTGCCGTGACTTGACTCTGGCCTTGGTCCAATTCGACTGGACTGACTATATGCAGCTTTGGCTAACGCTGGATTGCAGTTTGACACTATCTGAATCGCCTAGCAACAATCCTATCTCTGAGTACATCACACACAGCCCTTTTTGCTTTGTGAGTTGGTTACATTTGCTCATCACTCTTGCCAGTTGACACCAGGCAGTACACACCTGTAGGAATGCATGTGAATTTGACAGAGGTTTTGCTGTTGAAAGTGGCTGTGCAGGTCTGTTGCTCACATTTGATGTCTTTAGAGCATGGGTATCACTAGAGAAATTCTATTGAGCGCATGACGTGTGTGAAAAATGCTGGTTTCTCTCTGGTGGTCTGCTCATTTAGACAGAAATGGAAACAGTTCGAAGATGATGGAATAAATCTTTGAATCCCTCCCACGTCTGCACAAACACATGCTGACTTTGGTGGCTCATTAGTTGTTGTATTCTAGTCTTTGTGTTTGTAACCCTTTGTATTAAATATACGCCAATGAATAATTCAATGAAAACAGAATAGCCAAGTTGACAATAATGGACAAGAAGGCTGGAGTGAACGGATGCAACATTTAATGAATGCAATAAACAGTAATAAGAAGTAATAAAGTAAATGGAATAAAAGTAGCTGCAATTAAATTCAAGCAGCAACCTTAAACCACTGGGAGCCGGTCCCCAGGAAGACTTTGAATAAAATAGATTTCAGCTTCATGGTCTGAAACTCATTTCAAGTATGTTCAGTCCGATTCTCTCTTCAAATGCATGCAAATCAGCCTGGTATGTTTTTTTATTTCTTGGATAAGCTACGTTTTGGCAAATCCTTCAATCCTTCTTCGGTGCTCTCTGTTTGCAGTCACAGCTACACTGTCAAAATGAAAAATGGCACTACCAACCTCATCAGATCATAAAATAGATTATAAAATAGACATAATATTTTCTTCAACAGTTTTGCCTATCATTTGAGCTAAGCCAATTAAAGAAGTAAAGGGTCATACAAAGAGATGACTGTTAAACATAGTCATCTTTATCTCTGCAATGCAATAAAACTTGTCTCTGCCCAAGTCCCCTTCAATTCAGGCACATTCGTCATATCTGTACCTCTACGCCGTAAATTCACAGCAAAGTGGATTAGCTCTTGCCTACTGTCATGACTCTGGTGTCTCCAAAAAATCACAACATTTTTCATTGTAAGATTTGTTACTGAAACTATACTGGGTTTTTCACTTGTTTGTGTTTTATTTAAGATCATAACTCTGATTATGTTATTGGGTATGAGCAAATGTATGTTTTTTTAAACTATTGCAAATTAGAAAGCTTTTATTTTACTTTAGGTGTTGTATATAAAGTATATGGAGGAAGTGATCTCACCCCTTAACCCAAAATTAAAGCTGTGATTGTAATTATCAAAGGACCTGTTAAATAGTTCTACATTTGCCCTATCTCACTATGATCCTAACAAAGGTGGGCCAATATCACAATAACTCATCATCATTCAGAATCACATTTGTTTTTGTTTGATCATGATTTTATAAGCTTTGATTTAGTTATTTAGTAAATTTACATTTATTTTCTGAATATAAACACATTTCTTCCTTCCAAAGTCTTTTGGCCAAGGATTGGTTGTAGACCTCTCACTTAAAAAGAACAAACTGATCATTGACATTGACGATTTGGAATGACTGAATCTACATAAATGTGATGAATTACCCAACCCTAATCATAACTTCAGCTTTTTTGGCTTTTACAAAATGAAGCTGCTAATTGCATTTGCTATATGACTCAATTTTGTTTTGCCCCTGTTGACAGTAAGTTTGTCAGTTTGAGTTTGTTTTTAAGACACACAGAACAGTAATTGGGCCTCTAGTTTGTGAGAACTAATGAGATGTCATAATGTTTTGTTTTTGTAAAGAAAAAAGGGATTTTATTATAACTTGTAAAATGCTGTCTTTTCCATCTTTTCAGGGAGACAGAGCCTAGCTTGTGACGATGAAGTTTAACTTGTTCAGGAAGCCCCAGGCGGTGGCGGCCCCGGAGCCCACTGGGACCACCACTCAGACCATGGCCCCTCCCACTCCAGGAGTCATTTCCACCACAGCAGAGGCCAGCCCGGGCTCCAACAACACTGAGATCAGCAAGAATGACATGTTTGAAGAAATCAAGACCAAATTTATGAATGAAATTGATAAAATCCCATGTACGTTAATGTGAGACCATATTTTTCACTTATTTAAAATAAAGGAAGGATGACTAAAGTACCGGTACTTTGTTATTATCATATTAATACACCAGTGTTGCTGTTGTACATGGAGAACTTTGCTATTTGAATATTTGTTTTATTTAGAGAGATATCTATAAATGTTTTTATCCTGCTTTAGATTAATCATTATTTTTGAGCTATCTCCATGGTTTAGTCTCATTGTAGACCTGGTTTAGTCTAATTCTAGACCATATTTATTCCTAATTTAGTCCTGGTTGGGTTTGGGTTTAGATCTCGTGGAACTTGAAAAAACATATTATTTTAGGTGGTACTTGTGAAAAGTTTGAGAATAACTGCTCTAAACAAAATTACAATCCATGTTTACTCTTTCAGTACCTCCTTGGGCTCTGATTGCCATTGCCGTGGTAGCTGCTCTGCTCATCCTCACCTGCTGCTTCTGCATTATCAAGAAATGCTGCTGCAAAAAGAAGAAGAAGAAAGGCAAGAAGGGCAAAGATGGCATGAACATGAAGAACATGCAAGGTGGTGAGGTAGGATTCTGTCATGGATTACCACATACACGATAACTTTCACTACACCATATAGTTCTATATTATTAACCTGGTTTGATCTTTCAGCAGCAACCACTCTTTTAGGCTGAACCGTGAAGGACACAAGGAGAGCTGTATTCCCTCCATATTCTTGTTGTTGTGGTGGTTGTGGTTTATCCGTGTGACGTATTTCATTGTGGCCCCAGGTGAAAAATGACATGCTTTTCAACCAGCTGGCAATGAATAATGAGCCAAATAAAGTGACTTAATTCTTCTGCATTTTAAAAATCAAACACAATGGTTGAGACCATGAGAACAAGATTTGATTTTGGAGGTTTTACTCATATTTTGTATTAATAGACCTTTTTCACAACAGTTAGATGTCCCACCCGGTAGGGTTGTGGAAGTTTCAGTTAATGCTTCTCTATGACAAAATGTCTGCAAACATTCTTGTATCCTTGTTATATTCCGATTAATTATCGCATTAAACCAATCATGGCTCAAGCATATTGGGAGTGCAAAGTATAATAGGCTATCAAATTGTTACTATTCATGTCGGAAAAGCTGAATGTTTGAAAAATAGTAAAGTGCTGCTACACAATGAAAAAATAAAAGTTAAAGTAGTGGGACGCTTGAAAAATAACGTTTATACCGCTACGCTGACAACTAGAAGTCAGTGTCTAAATAGCGGCATGTCTGAATAGCAGCGTGTAATCACTCAGAAATAGTTTGCTAATGTCTTTCTTACCTTGATAGTTGTGAATAAATTTTTCATGGAAGAATTTATATTCTTTGCGGACCTTGTTGGTTGAAGATTTGGTGATGGGGCAGGCACTTTTATTAAGCTGGTAGAGAATACACAAGACATTTTTCCATAGAAAACCATTAACTAGAAGTCCTGCAAACCTACAGTGCAGCACTTCCAGCCATTGTGAAAAAGGTCTATTTAGATGCCAAAGGCTGCTTATAACTTGCTGTAAATTGCTACAGTTTCTTTTGCCTTTTCTGTCATGTTAAGAGGTGTCACCTAAACCTTTTGTCTAAGCCCTGACATAAAAAAAAAAAAACCCTGGCGAATCATTTGCAGCATCATCAGCTAATGTCAACATGGAGCGGCCGGAGCTGCAGTTAATGGAATCGATGTGTTCTGGTGCAGACTGTGACTTATTGTTGGGTGCATGTGAAGCGTGTCATTTCTCAGCCGGCTGGTGCTGCTGTGTTCACCGTTTGTAGTGGAGTCTTGTGAGTTGAATCTCTCCCTCTCTCTGCTCTCCTCTTCTCCCCTGCTCTGTGTCTGTCTTGTGTGTGCCTCGTGTTTTCACTGTTGCCGGATGACCACTCTACACGGTAGGTGGAGAGCCCCCACTGCCCTCTGGCCCCTCTGGGCTGGAGAAGGGTTTGATGGAATGAAACTCGTAGCTTCCTTGGCTTTTATTTTGAGTTTTACCTTTATCCACAATTTGATTTTGTTATGATGTATCTTGAATAATGAAAATGGAAAGCTATGATGTGCTCCATAAACCCACCAGAGAGGAGAAACTAACTATCTGACACATTGTCCTGGGACAATGTCAGAGTAAAACCCCAATATGGAATGTATTGGATACAAAGACATACAATGCAAGACATTTTAACACTGTTAATATTTGCATGAGATTATGGGCATGACTAGCTGTTTGGAATAATGGACCAAAATGTATGAGCCAAAGTTGCACAATCTTTCTTGGAAAATCATAAGACAATTTTTTAATGGCATAGTTGGAATGTAATTATCATCTGCATTAGTAAGCTGCAATATCAACATGTTTCAAAAAGATAGAAATGCCCTTTAATCTTGAACCATTTGTTGTAAAAATCATGAGCAGAAAGAGGAATATTTTTGTGCCAGAAAATGGAGAAAAGGCACTAACCTATCAAGTGTGTGAATTCATTTTTTGCTTAAATTATTATCTTACCCCAATAATTTAGTTGACCTCTATGAGTCACAATGAAAGTCATTTGGGCAATTCACATTTTTTATGAATTCAACTCAAACTTAAACCAGTTTGCATTTTGACCCCTCTTAGTGCAACTATAGCATGTACTTACTGGCTGTTACTGTATTGCACCAGCATGTTGACGGAAATGCCCAGAATAAATAATAATAAAGATACACCTGAAAACATGCATAAAGACTATGTAGTACAAATGTAAGGCTGAGCCTTTTGTGGGGTAGTGTGTTGATATGACACACCACCAGGGGCTGTACAGGTAAGCTTTAACCAGTAGAAACTGGTGCTGTTGTGTCTGTGGCATGCTGTCTGTTATGGGGAGCCCGTGTCCAGGCCCATGTAATATACTTCTCACTGAAGAATATTTTTATTTACACAGAAACACCAGGATGATGATGAAGACGAAGGAGAGACTGGACTGACAGAGGAGGAAAAGGAGGAAGAAGAGAAGGAGCAGGAGCCTCTGGGGAAACTCCAGTACTCCATTGACTATGACTTTGAGAACACAAAGGTACCAAAGATTCCACCTGAAATATCCGCAGCCACACAAATGTGTGTTGTTTAGTTCAGTTTAGTTCAGTATCATACATAATACTAATGTGAAAAAACCTAGGAAGTTATTTAAGTTCCACGTTTAATTCAGGTGACCATTTCTACATTTATAGCACTAACTGTCAGGGTTTGGTGTTTGTTGTGTGTTCCCCCTCCCTTCTGTGTCTGTCTGCTCCTCTCGGGGGCGTGGCTGGGCTAATGCTGCAGTGTGGATCACCTGCTCGGTGGTTCACCTGCAGCTAATTGTCTAATCAGCCCCACTATTTAGTTCTGTCCTCATCCTTTGTTCTTTGTCAGTTCATTCCTCCTCTATCCCTTGTTCACGTCCATCTCCTGCTTGTCCATGTCGTCCTGCCTGACCTTGTTGTCCAGTCTGTCTACCTGTGAGTCTACCCGTGAGTCTACCCCAGTGTCTTCCCTCTGTCTATGTCTCCAGCCGGTTTCCATCACCACATCCTTCAATCCTGGCAATAAACCTGTTTAAACATCTACCTGCGCCTCTGTCTCTGCTTTGGGGTCCTCAACCACACTCAAACCATGACACTAACGCAAACTCATTTTGCCATGTGTTGTTTCTCCTCACCAGCTAACTATCGGGATCCTTCAGGCTGCAGATCTCCTGTCCATGGACTCCGGTGGGACCTCTGATCCTTATGTCCGAGTGTGTCTGCTTCCCGACAAGAAGAAGAAGTTTGACACTAAAGTCCACAAAAAAACACTCAACCCTGTCTTCAATGAGACATTTGTATTTAAGGTGTGACAACTTGCTCCTTTTTTACTTTATGATATTTTGTCTCTAAAATGTATGAAGCCATATCATACATGACTGACTGTGCTGTCAGGCTCTGCTGGTCTTCTGCTGCAGCCTACACTCTGCTCCTCTTTTAATTAGGCCTCTAGAGGATTCCAGCTAGCACCAGGTCATGCTTTAGATAGAAGATAGGGCCAGCATATAAATCTCTATTGACCATTTTAGGTTGCACAGTCACCTTTTAAATAACATTTCCTTTTAGCAGGCAAATTGTGCAAATTACAGAAGTGTCTCTTGTTTTCAGCTTTTCATCTGACTTAATAAAAAAAATACATCTCTGTGGTTTTCAGCTGGATCCTATTTCTATTCCTTTCCCATGTTGTTTTCAACACCCGTTTGCTAATGACTAAACCATTTCAGTCAAGTTTCTGTCCTTACCTCCATAACAACTAACATGAGCTATCCATCTGATTTTTGGAAGATTTTTGGCCCGTAGGCTTTACTAGACAGAAGAGCCTTTGAAATAGGGAAAGACTGGCGTAGAGACTGGAAGATGAACCCACAACCACTTGCGTATAGCTCTCTTAATAACTACAGAACAATGGGGCATGACATACTTATATTTTTCATCTCTTTCTTACAGAAATACATTATGAATGACTAATCTCTCTGTATTACTCAGATTCCATATGAGGAGCTGGGTGGGAAGACTCTGTGCATGTCTGTCTATGACTATGACCGCTTCTCCAAACATGATGTGATTGGAGAGGTCAAGCTGCCCATGAACACCATCGACCTGGGCAGGCCTATCGAGGAGTGGAGGGACTTAGAGAGTGCTGACCAGGAAGAGGTGAAACATCCAATAGTATTTGAGAAAATGTACCACCCTATTAGATGTTTGAGCTTTCTATGGAATATTTGGCTCAGGATATGAATAATATAGATCTCAGAGTTGTATGAAGTTGCCCTCTTTGTACAGAAGAAACGGTCAGTTATCTACAGACTATCTCAGATATGATAAGAGAATCTTTATTTGTACCACAATGGGGGAAATTCCAGTGTTTCAACGCACAATATAAGAACAGCTGGAGAATAGAAATAGACAATCAAAAAATCTAGATAAATAATCAGTAAAAATAGACAATAAGATAGATAATAAAAATACAGCTTTGTGCAAATGGAGGAAAGCATTAAGTTCTTGGTTTCTTGCTGATGTATGCTATGAGAAAAAGCATCTTCTGTGAATTGGCATTTGGCAATTGGCACTGTGTCTCTTAGCTGTCCCTGTGTTGACTGTTTAGCCTGAGAAACTTGGAGACATCTGCATCTCCCTGCGTTATGTCCCTACCGCGGGCAAATTGACTGTGTGCATCCTGGAGGCCAAGAACCTGAAGAAGATGGATGCCTGTGGACTGTCAGGTAGGGATATGCAATTAATCAAATTTATTATTATGATTTCATTTATTACTCTATTCTATACTCGCTAGTCTATTCAATTTGAATAAATACTAAACTGCCTTCATTTGTGTGTATGTATGTGTGTGTGTGTGTATATATATATATATATGTGTATATATATATATATATATATATATATATATATATATATATATATATATACTACATTTTTACGATTTTGTAATCTTAATTAAAAACCCAAATGAATCAAATTAATATGATTAATTGCCCTGCCCTAACATAGGTTTTTAAACAAATCTGTCATAAATATACAATATAAGTATATAATTTCATTACAGGTTAATTTTGACAAAATAGAAGTAATGGTTTTTAATAATCGTGATTAAATGTGAATGAGTGAAATCATTCTAATTCAAATATCTGCCATAATCCAGCAGCCCTATTGTCCAGTCTGTTAGAATGAATTAACAAGAAGCACTGATTCAGTAATTATTCAAATATAAATGAAATAACACTAAAATGCAGGATATAAGAGAAAAACATGTTAATGTTGTTCATGCTCATTTCAATCCTATGTACAACTCACTGAGTCAAATTCAAATATTTATAATGACTGTATAAATTTCACAGAGTCATTGTAATTCATAGCTAGAATAATAAAATAACGCTGTTAAAATATAGGCCTAGGAGAATATTGCCCATGTTTTTATAATAGCTTTTTTGTATGCTCTGGATTTCAACACAAGCTGAGCAGAACATTTGTATTGTGTTGATTTATTATGTTTTTGCATGTTTCATTTTTTAAGATTGCACTTTACAATGCCTTTGTACAGCACTTTTGGCAGCTGTGATTCTTTTTAAAAGTGCTTTATAAATACATTTGACTTGACTTTAGGACTAATTACTGTGCGGTTTCCTGCAGATCCATATGTAAAGATCCAGCTGTTGCAGGGAGGCAAACGACTGAAGAAGAAGAAGACCACAGTGAAGAAGAACACCTTAAATCCGTACTACAATGAATCATTCAGCTTTGAGATCCCACTGGAACAGATGCAGGTATTGAATGTTCTACGTTTGGATGGGAGTTGCAAAAACAAAAAACAGACACGGCGAGTAACTGGCTAGCCACTTTGAGAGGATTGCCATAATTCCCCAGTTAGAGTCCAGCCTCCCACATCTTCATGGTGTAAGTGGGATAATATGAATTACCACCTTACAAGCTACTATTCTGTACAACTTATACACACAAAAAGAGCAACATGTGGTGGAACATTGAGCGACAGACTCGGTAAATTGAATAAATAAATAACCCTAATAACCCTAAAAAAAGCTGGTACATCCAAAACATTTCCCTTTCTCTACAGGGAAAAAGGTTTTCTATATGTAAATCTAATATTTTATACAAATCATGTCACATAAAGGTAAAAGTAAGTGGGAGAAACTGGTGCCTAAATGCAGGACTATCATAAGAGGGACAGGTAGTCACACTATATACTCACTGGAAAAAGGCAGAGACATAGGATAATAATAGGCCAATACACTTCTTGTGTAAGTCTCTTGCCAAATTATACAGAGTTTTTTCTTTGAGATTTATTTGCATTGTAAAACTCTCTACTCTCTACAGAAAATCTTGGTGGTTGTCACAGTGTTCGATTACGACAAAATCGGTAAGAACGATGCAATTGGGAAGATCTTTGTAGGCAGCAAGGCCACAGGATTAGGTCTGAAGCACTGGTCTGACATGTTGGCCAACCCCCGGAGGCCCATCGCACAGTGGCATGCGCTACAGCCTGAGGAGGACATCGACGGTCAGCTGGCAGCACTCAACGCTAAGAAGTAAAGAGCTTCATCAGCCGCCTGCTACTGCACTACTCTGAACCCCCCTACTCCACTGCATGAAATACATGACCAGTGTGTCATGAAACCTGCTCAGCAAAAAGAGACATCTTATTATATCTGCTTACGGTAACGTCCATCAGGTCTTTGTACGCCTCACATACCTCAGTGTATGCTGGGAAGACTGCTGTTGAGTTCCACACGACTGGCTCAGGAGAATTCACATCTTTCTTTTTTTGAAGAAACGTAGAAACTGATTCGTAGGGTGCTGACACTGATTGAAAGTCTTGGTACAGACTACATTGGAAATATAGCTTTAGTTTAGTTTGTAAAGCATGCTAACTTGCTTCCCTAAAAAACTACATAACCCCAAGCCCACTAGTGTATTAAGCTACGTGTGTGATCTTGCAACACAAGAACTGTATATTATTGGGTGCGTTCCTCACCAGAAAAAAAGTTTAATAAAACAGACTATGTTGAAAGCAACAGAAAATCTATTAGAATAACCAAGATTAAATGAATGAACACAGAAAGAAACACAATTTCCATCTTACATTTGAGAACACATGGTCCGCAAAGAAGGGTCAGGCCTATTTGATGAGTTTGCTTGCTTTGTCTTGCCTTGACAACATGTCTATGCATTTAGCTTCCACTTTTGCTGTGACCCCAGACGGATGTAATGTATGACAGGGTGCCTTTCCTGAAATGACGCTTTGATAAATAGATAATTGTAAATATAGTTCACTGTGGCATTCTTTTGTTTTAGAGAGAAAAATGTATTATTAGAATGGAAACATAATTGGGCTGGAATTTTGAATGTCCTAATATATTTGCAAGTGAAGAAAAAGTTTTATTTCTAAAGTATTTGACATTATTTTTATCATCATAAAACATTACTTTATGAATATGCTTTATCCAGCATATTACATTAACATAAACAAAATCAGTGAAAGGACATTTTAGAAAACACTGAAGATCAAAATGCATCTTCTTGCATCATTAACACAGCACTGTCAAACCACTGCTTGAACCAAATAGAACTGCAGAATGGAGCATGTATCATGCCTTGCAGTGTTTCACCTCATTTAAGTGTTTTAATAATACAATAATATTAGTGCAGTGTTGAGACCTTGCGTAGTGTCAAATATGAGATGACGGACTGCAGAAAGGGACGAGAAGAAGTGGTCACAGTACTGCTTTTATTTGCTTTAATGCACCGCAGTTGTCCATAAGCTTGAGCATGTACTGTAAACAATAATTAATGTAAATAGTAGCATGTTTTTAGGGAGACCATGAATCTATTTGTGTGTTTGTGTTCTGTCACTTTTGATAATAAAATGACCTAAAAGTATGTTGTGACTGCTGTTGAATAAGTGTGAGTCTGAAATGTAAACATTTGGATTTCAAATAAAGCAGGTTTGCTTTGTACCAAATGAGAGACTATGTTCCAATGCTGTAATGCATGTCTGTCCGACTCTGCGTTATGTCTTTTGGACTTGTATATACTGTATCCCAGATCCTGACTCCTTTGTCTGTCTGTGTACCATAAGTGTTTACTTCAAGAACCATCTGCAAGATTGCTACTTTTGTTCAACAATATTTTTTGTGGTAGTTTTTTTTCTGATTGATTTTCAACTGATTTCTGAAGTTGTATTCTGTAATAGGACATGGCTGAATTTGAAAAGTGTGTTACCTTCTTAACTCATATTACACATAATAGCATCAAAGTAGTATCAATGTTTCATGACTCTCAATGGTATGCGTAAAGTAGTCATTTGAAGTTTAACTACCAAAAATCTGGTTACTAGTAACTTGTCTAGTGTGACAGTAAACTATCCTAATGACCATTACCATTAGGCTTTGTAGCGTGTTAATTGGCAGTTGAATGACAATGCCAATTAATTGCAGACCTCTGTTCAGTGAAGGGGACAACAGTCAATGTAGACAACAAAATCCCAGTCTTCCAGGGTCCTGTTCTCTCAAGCACAGAATAGACCCATTCAGAGCACCCTCACTGCAATACTGCCAAGTCTGTGTCACCATAAACCCCACTGTCCGTGTGCTTTCAATGTTTAAAAATCATGTTATTGTTGACTCATCCATAAATGTTTGTTTTGTCTTGTAGAAATGTGTTAATATTTGTGCCTTTTGTGAATTGCATGATTTATTTCAACACAAAGTAAATATATGTTTTCTAGCAAATAAAAAAGACCAAAACTAAATGTACAGTAGATAACTCAAGGACATTAGGACATTTGTGTGTTGTTCAAATGTAATCATCATCGTTAAAAATAAACAGTTTATTATTTAAATATCTCTTTGCTGCTATGTAGATCTTCAACCACTAGGTGGCAGCGTGCACTGGGTGAGCAGGTCAATGATCCACGCACTCTAAAAGGTTTGGAGATTACGCCCATGCTTTTGCAAAAATGGAAAAGCAGAAGTCATCCGATAAGATCTGACTGCAACCAATTAGGTGTACATTAGCTTTAGGCCATGATAGCCTCGACAGATTTAACGTGCACGATGTTTACAGCCACTAAGGCCACATGGCTGATACAGCCTCTAAACTCAAATTGCAACGTTTGTGGTAACAGTGTTATCTTTATTCGACAAGTTGATTTGAATTGAAATCATAAATATATCATCAAGTGACAAAGAAAATATTCTATGGCATGCAGGCCTGTTAATCTAGTTGGGCCTAATACACCTTTGGTGTTTCAATATGTTAGCTATGTACAGAATCAATAGCATCTGTTTAAATATCTCAAACAGTATGGGACAGTTTTCTCATTTGGACAGTTTGGTGATGACTCTGATGAGGGCCCCGTTCTCATCCTTCAGTCTCTGGTTCTCTGTCTTGAGGTCTGCCTTCACCTGGGCAGAAAAGCACCAACTCCATCATCAGTTGCCCTTTACACTTTTGTATTTGCATTAGTTCTTTCGTATGTTTTACATTTGTGTGGTGTAGAACGACTCTTTAGCTATAAAATAGTTGACATGCTATATTTACACTTTTGTTCTTAATATTTACCATGCTTGTGCCAGTCTGGTGTGTAATAATGCAGACTTAACTCGATTTGTGACTAATCTACTTTTTTTTTTTAAAAACAAACCCGTACAGTACATGTGCTGTTGTTTTGACTGGGCACAGAGATACAGTGTGGCTCATTCATAGATGAACAACAGGTTTTTGTTGCATGCTCTTGGACAAAAGGGGAAGTTAAGTGTAAACAGAAAACAATGGAGAAAAAAATAGGAGCCAGGCACAGCAGTCACGTACTGAAGGGAGTCTAGTCTTGTTATTGTTATATTATCAATGATTTTTCTTACCTTCAATTGTTCCTCTATATCCGATATTCTCTTTTTCAGGGCCCAACTTTCCTGTAATGAAGAAAAGAAATCTATCAGGATTTTCAATTTCAGAACATATTAATGGTGAGTTCATACCTTTTTCTCAATTTCTAGCATGTTGGATCCACAAGCTCCTGGTCTCCCTTTCTGCGACAGTGGAAAGGTTTTATTGTGTTACCCAGTGGCAGCTGGTGAATAGAGGGCGCTAGTGCGCCGCACTCCCTAACTTGACCTCGATAAAATAAATAAATTAATAAAATAAAATAATAATAATTAAGTTATTTTATATTATGGTATATGTTTAATATTTTGTTTAAAATTGAACGTGTATCTGCATAGACATGTTTTTTTATCACGTTAAATGTGCTCATATCACTGTATTTGAGTCACGTGTTTGGCTTTGGGTGCGCTAAATCGGTGCGCCCCATGGATGTATAATAAGAGCTGGATAAGACACGCCCCCTCTATCCGTGACCGCAGATTGATGTGTGGCTGAACCATAGATTGTATAAAAGAAGTGGACTAAGTGAGTGTAACGTCACCCATAGTTTAGCCCCGCTCAAATGAGGCTCGCGATGCTAACGGCTACAGGAGCTAATCTGGAGCCAGGCCCTATGTTATGAATAGGATTTTTTTGGCGAAAAAAAATTCAGGACCATGTAGAGCACATGTGTCAAACATGCGGCCCGGGGGCCAGATCCGGCCCTCCAAGACCCTTAATCTGGCCCTCGGCTGATTTTTCTATTAAAATACTTAAAATTTTCAGATTTTTCTGTTAATTTTCTGCACCGTTTAGCATAGCAGCGTCTCCGACGTTTCTGTACGTTGCGACTCCCACCAGAGCAGCGCAAATGAAGACTTTCCTCTTTCCAAACGCTCTTAAAGGACGATCGTTTTGACTGTCGACCGTGACCCTCATCAGCAAAATGTAAAAAAATGAGAAAAGCAGATATGCTGAGTTCAGGATTTCCCAAGAAAAATAGTCTAATTCTTATTTGTTGACAGAGGTGAATGGGAAATCTGTGCTCAGTGTGTTTGGAACAAGTGGCGTTGCTCGAGGAATATAATCTTAAACACCACTACGAGACACGGAGAAAAATACGATAACTTGAAGAGAGAACTGAGTTTTCTGATCCGGCCCTTTTGGGATCAAAGTAGGTTGCATACGGCCCCCGGACCAAAATGAGTTTGACACCCCTGATGTAGAGCGAGTTCATACGAACATTTTAATAAGACCAAAATGACGAGGCTCACTGCAACAGGTGCAGAGAGACAGCAATAAGATCTCAGTGTAAGTCAATGGGAAAAAGGGAGAGAAGGAGCCGGAAGAGCCTCCTGGAGCACTTCCTATTTGGCACGCGGCGGCCAACGGGATAGCTTTGTCCACTCATATATACGGTCTATGGGCCGAACGAGATATTGCAGCCCGCAGCCATAGACCGTATATATGAGTGGACAAAGCTATCCCGTTAGCCGCCGCGTGCCAAATAGGAAGTGCGCCAGGAGGCTCTTCTGGCCCCTTCTCTCCCTTTTTCCCATTGACTTATATTGAGATCTTATCGCTCCTCTCTCTGTACCTGTTTCTGTGAGCCTCGTCATTTTGGTCTTAAAATGTTCGTATGGAACCCGCTCTACATGATGCTGATTTTTTTCAAATTATTTTTCTGTCAGAAAAAATCCTATTCATAACATAGAGCCTGGCTCCAGATTTGCCCCTGTAACCGTTAGCATCGCGGCGCTAAACGCTATGGGTGACGTCACACTCACTTAGTCCACTTCTTTTATACAGTCTATGCCCGCAGCCCAAGAAAAAATCTCCCATAGAAGCACAATGTATTTTTTAAGAAATCAAACTGCCCGTATTCGGCTGACAGGGCATCCACAGCTTTCATAAAGGTCTGATTTTGTAGGGATTCTTCTGTATTTTTATAATATGAACTTAAAAAAAATCGTCAAAGCGCCTAAAAATCAACTTTGTAAGAGTTAGCCTAGCCCCGCTCTGAGCCCACTAGCTTTGCTCTAGCAGCTCGTGCTCTGATTGGTTAGAACGGCGTTTCTGACGTCACAGCCCAACAGTCTTGGGCAGCCCGATGTCAGACGTTGTGCAAGGGACGAATCGGGCACTGTCGTGAAACCCGTACACGATACACAAACTGCACATGCGCAAACACAGAGCCCACATCAGGTACTTCCGCCCACATTGGGTACCCACACGTTGGGCTGTGTTGGGCTGCAAACAAGGAAGTAAATGCGGAAATGAAAATCTTTTTTGCGGTCATGCGCCAATGAGCACAGGCCACTGAAAACAACAGGGCGCCATCTTGGATTCATCTTCCAGATTTTATTATAGGTCTATGGTGCGCCCCAATGGAGGTCTATGGAGCAGGCTGAAACGTTAAAAAAAAAAATTGACGTCATTAGTTGCTTCTGCCCATTAGTTTACATTAGAGCTCTGAAAAACGTCCTGGTGCGCAGGGTGGGGGCCACTCAAATCAAGTGATTGGTCTTTAGAAACAGTATCACAATTCTGACCTATGAGGATTCAGCTGCTCTGTCCTGCCTTACCCCAACATGCTAATGCTAATGCTACAGGCTAATGAATGGAGAACTACAGAGCATGGATGTATAATAAGATTTTATTATAGTTCTATGCTACAGAGCTGTAGCGTTATGGCGCTGATGCCCGGATGTGACCATAGCTTGCTGCATTTTCCTAACGTTGTGGCTGGTTGTCAGGGCTGTTTGTGAGCAGGGTGTTATGTTGTGTTGTTGGGTTTGGGTGTGAGCAGTGGAGCAGGTTGTGCTGCTGCGTAGACTTTGACTGTGCGTTGTGCTATAGATAAAGTTCAGCCAATAGTGACCAAAATGACTGACTGTCTGTTTCGGGCATTTGTTATAATATTATATAGCCTATACATAATACATATATTTCTAATACATATTTAGTATTTTGATCTATGCGCCACCCCAAAAAATTATACCACCAGCCGCCACTGGTGTTACCACAAACTTTTCTGGTGATAAATGTCACAGAAACAAAGTCATCCAATAAAGAAGTAGCATTACTGTATAATATAGCACAGGTGGAGATCAGTAGAAGCTTATTGCGCAGGCTTTTTGTATCACATTTCTGATGGTGCTTGATTGATATATTTGTGCAGATATTTTGACTTTTTGTGAGTCTGTTCCCTGAGTTTACCTGTGCTCTCTGCAGCTGGTCCTGGATCACGGTCAGTTCCTGTTTACTCGTCTCTAGTCTGGATTTGAGCCTCTGATTGGTGGCCAGTGCTTTCTCATACATCTGTATCCCACACACAGTGAGTCATTAAATATATACATTGTCATCTATGGTCTATGTTTTATAAATAAGCTTAATTCTGTTAGAGTTAGAAACCAGTAAACAGTAAACCACAAAATAGTACCTGTTAAATGAGAAATAGCTAGGGTGAACAAATTGTAGAAAAAGAGGGATGTTATTGAATGTGGTGGCAGGGCATGGAGGGAAGTGTTTGGGAAATTTAAAGTTTCAGTACAGTGTAGCTGCTATAACACTGTATGATTACCAATTTCTATTATAATGCACAGAGCTGGATTGGAATAACAACAGGTGCCAATATATAGCAACCCAGAAAGCCAGTACACCAAAAATCTCTTGATTTCTTTATAGTAAAAAAGTATATTTGTTGTGATTTAAGGTGGTTGTGCAACTAGTAAGCAAAAGTTAAACATTCAGCTTTTTTTTTTTCTATCAGACCTTTTTGTAGTCATTTATGGCAGCCTCTTCCTCTGCTTTCCTCCGTGCCGACAGTCTGTGCTCTCTCCTTAAGAAGTACGACTCAGCGTGGTTCACGGCCGTGTCACTCGATGCATTGGGTGCATTACTGGTTCTTGCAGAGTTCAACCTGAAAATACAAACCATCTGACCTATGTGAAACTACCAAAATCTAGTTGAATGTAAATTATTGGACGGATAAAATGACTTACCGTGAGAGTCTATCATTCTGTAAAAGAAAAAAAAAGTACACATATTTGTGAAATTGTATTACATTAAGTGAAGAAACAGTAAGTTATATTATATAAACAATAAGTTTATATTACAGCACAGTAAAAGGATTGTAATAGGATAGAACTAGCATGATAATTGGTCTAATTAAACAAGTTTAATGATGTCACTTACTCATAGAAATAGGATGCACAGAATTTTAATTTCATGTTGGTCATGTTGGTAAGCCTTTCCCTATCATTTATAATCATCATGGCTGGGTTTTTTAATCAAAAGGTCTACAGTCCTTTGTCAGTAAAGGCATTTGATTTGGAACAGAAATTTGACTTTGAAGGGAGAAATCTGACTATTTTTATAGCAAATGACTATCAAAAATTATGAAATTATTAAATTATCAAAAATTGCGATGGATCAGTTTGAGGATAAATTTTTTTTGTCGTATCGTCGATAAATAAATAAAAGTCTTTGAAATGTATCAAAGAGAATTCTCACTCGACAGGTAATTTTTCAGTTTTCTTACAGCAAACTTATTGCAGTCTGAAATACCAAGCCAAGTTAAAGACAGGGAGATGAACTGATCCTTTAAATACACAGACAAGTGCAGATAGCTCAACGCATCCAAATAAGGTCATAGCTCTGGCGGCAGCTGTAGATTTTGTCCATTATTGCCTGCTGAAGTTGGACAAGCTATGCAGTGCTTTCACTCTTGAGATCAAGAGCAAAGTAAAAAGCAATGCAATCCATCAAAGAAGTTATAACAATTTAGTCTGAAAGATTCTCATTGCTTTTCAGTGAGAAGTGTGTAGAATTTAAACCAGTGTAAAGCTTTCTTCTTATGTAATGCCATATGGACTGCCGTCAGATGAATCAGTTGTGGACATTGTTATTCAACTGGAGTAATAAAAATATCAAAGTTTACCATATATCTTTACTGGAAGAAGTTAAATTGTCAGTTTGCAACTCATTCTAATAATTTGTACCAAAACATCAAGCCAACAATCTAGCTTTTTTTTTTTTTTTTTTTTTTTTTTTTAAATGTGTCGAAATCACTATTTGCTCATCCTTATTATTTCCTTCCAAATAAATACATTTATGGTGAATTATAGATAAAGATTATCATCAACACATTGAAACAGTAAATCACAAATATAATTTGTGAGCTTGTAAATAGTTGTGTGTTGCTTCTTTGATGAAATCTGTGTCCTTCTAGATTTGTACCTCTCTGATGTCCTCTTCCTCTGGCCTGTCTCTGGATACTTGGAAACCCTGGCTGAATGTATATTAATGACTGCACTGTTTGGATTTGGCAAGTGCAGTGCTGTAGTTGAAGACGTCACATATAAACAGTTGGAGGGACTCATGCCCTTGGTTCATTTGGCCCATGTATTGCTGCTTATGAGCGTCACTCAGTTGTCCCTGGTCTCCTGAGGAACTTGGAGTCTGTTGACCAGATATTCTCAAGTGGAAAATGTGAGCTTCCCCCAGGACTCACAAAAAGATAAACATCCATAAATACAAAGTCTTAGTTCCCACACAGAGCTCTGCCCCCTTCCTCGTGGTGTCATCCCATCTCTCTTTCTCTCCTCATTCTCACTTCCTGTCCAATTCTCCTGGACCGTACTTCATATAAACAGAGGATTATGCACCTAATACGGCCTGCATTTTTAAAATCCTGTTCAAATTTGTTTTCCTTTCACTACAATTTAGCACCAGATTTTATGGTATTTACTTTTAGATAAAAATCAAGTAATTGTTAGCATCATGACGCAATGGCCACATGTGCAAGAAGTGTCCATGTGTAGCGTTGTTAGTATTAGCTTTGCAACTACTAATATTAGCTTTGAGACTATAATCTTTACTACTTTAATACCACTCCACTGGCTACCAGCACTACTATGTGAAGCATCCTGCACTACTGGAAAACCATTACTGGGGTGACTCCATATTTTAAAATAGTAAGTAATGTAAAAAATGTCCCTAAGGAAACGAAACATAAGAACTATCACTGCTTCCTGACTTGAGTTACAATAACATTTGTATTATTTTGGGCTTTTGCTGCATAAGAGTCCCATTTGACACAAGAAGTAAAAACAACTATGAAAATGTTATTATATCTTCTACTCTAACGCTAGATGATTTTCAGAAAAAATATGATGCCCCAGTGTCATTTGGTTTGAGTTGAAAAAATCCACACAATCTTGTAAAACAGCATACTATGGGTAATTGACTTGAATGTTGGAGTGGTGAGACAGGGCCCTTACCCTCAGGCTGTTAGAAGCGGCAGTGGTAGAAGCTGAAGAAGCGTCTGACAGCATTTTTCTCACTCCTGTCTCTTCTTTATTGTTAGATAGAACTGTTGACATTGTTCCCAAACTGCTGGTCTAAACTGTGGTCCTTTTCTCACGTAAGGTGGTGTAAAAAGTTGAAGATTAAATTGCTGGCTTCAGTGGACATGGGTGTAATCCAGCTGTATCCTGAGATGTGAGGTTCATGTGCATCAGATGAGAGTGAACCCAGCAGGACTGAGAGGGGCTGAGGGGAAAGAGAGAGGAGGCGGGCCATAGACACTGTGTGTGTCTGGGGGCAGGTATTCATTGCATTGTAGGGCCTGAAATCTGTATACAGTCAGTACATGGGGAGTTAGTAGTTGGTATAAAGGCACAGTATGGGACAATAGGTTAAGGTTCGGATTTAGGTTATGGTTTGGCAGGTATTCATTATGGTTAAGGTTTGGCTCAATCTCTAGGAAGTGTATGTAATGTCCCCAAAAAGCATGAAAACCCAAAATGTCTGTATGTGTGTGTTTGTGGACACATGGATTTGACACCAGCATTGTTTGCCAGGGCTCTCAAAAGGCATTGTGTTAATAATATAATAATATTATTTCCTTTATTAAAAGAGAAAAATATGTTCTCTACTATATAGAGGTAAAATGCCCTCACTACTTCTTGCCACCATATACTTGGTTTCTGTGTAAAAGATAAACATTTTACTTTATAGTTATAGCATATGGCATTGTCAAAATTGCTGTGAACCTTATTCAATCTACCCAGGAGTAACTACCCACATACTCATGTATCTGTGTACCGTAAGCTTGTATGGGTAGAGAGGCGCCATCTACTGGCAGTAGGTGAGGATTGCATTTATTTATTATGTGCCGTCTAGACAGATTTGTACTTGTATTAACTTTTGCATGATGACATAAAGCAGGCCTGCAGGGGACCACATACACATTTTACTTTTGTGATTTTGCTTTGAAAGAACTCAGACTAAAACACATTCAAACAGTACATAGCACTTTTTCTTGTTACACATCCTCTGCATTGTCCATTCATCTTCTCACTCTGTAAAGAAACACACTTTAATTATGTTTGTATAATGAAAATGACTCTTTCAAAACTTTTATTAAACCACATCACTATACCTCTGGTGTTCAGTGTCATGGAGCTCTCAGCCACCCCTAGTTTGTTCTCCAGGACCACTTTGTACTCCCCGCAGTCCTTGGCCCCCACCCTCAGGATGAGCAAAGACCAGACCCCACATACATTGGTGATGTGGTAGTTTGGGTTGGTGTTGAGGTTCAGGTTGTTCCTGTACCAGGTCACTCTTGGAGTGGGGTTGCCCTTTATTGCACAGCTCATGCAGCACTCATAGCCTTGTGGAGCTGTGCGCATCTTCAACGGAACAATGATCGAGGGGGGACACTGGAGATCCAGAGCTGCTCGCTCAGGCCTTTTCACTGTCAACTTCTCTGTTGGTCAGAAAAAAATATTATACCGTGAAACAATCTAAATAGCTTCCAATACAAACATCTACACATACTATTCAAATTGTACTGGAAAAAGAGGAAAAGCTCTAGATCTGCCATACACTAGTTAAAATTATAATTCCAGTTTCAATTCGAGAATGTTCAAGGCATGCAAATGTTTAAGGCAAGCAAATACAGTACATTTTTTGCCCAAATCTCCAAATGATGTTAAACAAATTACATTAAAACACAAAGACCTATTTGATTCACTGTCTTAAGATTAAATACAATAAATCTGAATTTAATGTTATGTAAAAGCTTTTTACACCAAATATGAACAGTAGGCTAGTGTTACTTAATAAACATTTCTATTTTTTATACAAACCTTTTTCTTTTTTGGTCTGATATGATGGAGCTTTACAGGGCATTGAAACTCCCATGTCATTTTTTGCGAACACCCTGAAGTTGTACTCTATTCCAGGCAGGATGTTGATCACTGTGAACCTGTTGTTGTAGAGGTTGTCAGCCACCGTCCTCCATGTGCGTTTGAACGAGTCTCTCTTGGATACCATGTAGTGCAGTCGGTCATCTCTCTTCTCGTCTGGGGAGGGGGTCCAGCACAGGGTCACAGTGCCGGGAGTGTTTTGAATCAGCTCCACTGCACCTGGAGGCTTCGGTTCATCTAAACGGACAGAAACGGACAGATATTTGTTGCATTGAATTAGTGTCTGGGTAATACTGCTGTCCTAATGGTCCCAAAGGATTTACATTAAAAAAAAAAAGTTGTAGGCCTATTTTTTTTAAATTGCTTTTTCAATTTCAAAAGATTTTGTTCAGTTTATCCCAGTATTCATAATAGTGTTTCTAAGGAGTTACTAGCCTGTAACTCGAACTTCTACATTGATGCTTTCATATCCCACTATGTTCCTGACGGTGATCGTGTAGATGCCAGAGTCTGTGCGCTCTGAGGTTGGAATCAGCAGCTGAGAGCCTTTGTCTGAGTTTGTAACAGTCACGTGTTTGCCTAGTGGCAGGCCATCTTTGAGCCAGGTGATCTCTGGCAGAGGAGAGGCCTGGTACACAAGAAAAACAGCGGACATAAGTACTGTGAATGTTTATTTATTTTTTAGGTTTGCTGTATACTTCATACAGGGTAAGTACCTCAAAGCAGATGTTGAGCCGGACAGTATATCCAAGTCGTATCACCATAAACGTCTTCATGTTACGGTCATTGAACTTTGGTCTTACTGTGAAAAAAAACAAGACACAACATAAAACCACATTGTTGATAATCCTTCTGAAACTGGTTAAAACTTGAATATGTGATGAAATGTCCTTGTGATGGTTTGCAGATGTTTTGGGTCAGATTGTTGTGTCTCTTTACCAGGAGGTGGCATGGCAATGAAGTAGTTGTCGAAGCCCTGAGGTTCTCCATCACCTCCATAATTAGTGGCAATTACTCTGATCCAGTATGCGGCCATTGCCTTCAAGCCAAGCACTGTGTAAGAAGTTAGAGTAATTGTGGTGCTATTACATCGGGTCCAGTCAAGGCTTTCTATTGGTCTGATTTCCACATAATACCCCAAGGCTTCATCTTGCACCTCTTTGATTTCTTTTGGTTTGGTCCAGGCCAGAGAGAAGGTTGTGTAGCTGGACGAGGTGAGTTTTAGGTCGGTTACTTTGCCTGGTGGTTCTGAAATAAAAATAATGAGCTGGTTGTTTTCATGCATTGATAAGACATTGATATTTAAACTTAAAGTGCTTCATGTAACTTTACTGGTGGAGATCTACCACCCTCATGATTCAATGTTATGACTTTGCTTGTCTTCCACAGTTTGGCATTAAACTTATTTATCATGCATTCATTCAGTTACAGGTGTTTTATTGCCAAAAACACCTTGACAAACAGGCATTTTTACTTGGACTCTTCATACATCTTACCTGTAACTTTGCCTGATGGTGTCACTTGCTTGTATCATTGGAACTGTATAAATGCAATGCCATGCTATTGTACATTCAAGGCAAAGTAATGTCCATGTAATCTCCAAAGCAGGTGGTGCACTCTCCACCAGAAAAGTTACACAATGCACCTTTGAACTTACTCATAGGGTCTCTTGCGTACACTGTCTCACATGGGAGACTTGGATCTCCAGGCCCAGAGAGGTTGATGGCAGAGACCCTAAATTCATATGCAGCTCCCTCAATGACATCTTTGACTGAGAAGTTTGTATCTATTAAAACAAAAGAACAATAACGTATTACAACAATCATAAGACTTTAAATTTCATTGTCTTTCTTAAACTTACCTTTAATTGGCCCTCCCTGGTTCACAAGGCTCCAGTAGTTGGTGCCCTTCTTTTTCTTTTCCAGATTATATCCCACTATTTTGGTACCTCCGGTGTCACAAGGAGGACCCCAGGTTAGGTTAATGCAGTCTTTAAAAGCACTGACCACTTTAGGTGCTGATGGTGCACCAGGGTAACCTATAGCAACAAGAATATGAGCAACATACAGTATTTATTGCAGTATTTTGCACTTGCGGATGAGAAAGTATTTACTGTGCAGGATGTTGTAAGATGTGTAAATTATGATATATTGTATATTATTTGAACATTATTTTATGTTGCAAATAAGGCTTTTGCGTATTCTTTATCATTTTAATTTTCCTTCACAGATTCACAATTTAGTTATATTGATCTGCTTTTTTGTATTTAGACTACTATTACAAAATGTAGCTAAATTTGGCTTGTCTTTTTTGGGTAAATAATCTTCCTCCTAAATTGGCCCGTCATCATTCAATTCATGATAAATGGAACAGTCATTTTTGGTTATTTTTGTCTGCAGTATGATTTATAAATTTGAATTATAACATTTTATGACTTATTATAGATCCAAACGTACTACTTGTACGTATTGCAGGTGATTTTTTGGTGACAGTATTATACATTTATAATACTATTTGGGGATAATTCTGCTTTAGGGTTTGGTTTCAGTATTATTGTTTATCATCTATATTTACTTGAGCAATATATCAATCTTCAAAATGTGTTATTGTGTCAGGCCTACTCCTAACTATGCTAGATTTTGCATTTATTTGGCTTCAGGTGACCTTTCTGGTAACCCTTCTCTATTTATCTTGGCTTGCGACTAGCACAAAGACATGACGCTTTTACTTTCAGTATTTATCCTGACTACAGTTTAATTAGGGTCCAGTGTTTTTGCTATAAATATGACTGTTGGTTGTTAAATTAAGCACTGCAATACAAACACAGCTAATTAGACATATTAACTTCATTACTCACGTAGAACACCAGCTGCTATGTCCTCCGTCTGCAGGTAATCACTTATGCCTTCTGCGTTCTTGGCTCGGATACGGTAACAATACCTCCTTCCTGGATCCACGTCAGAATCCTTGTAACTTGGATTGTCGCCAGGAAACTCGCCCAGATTAGTCCATTTATTGCGTCCGACTTGTTGACGCTCAATCACGTAGCTTATGATGGGACAGCCCCCGTTGTCCTTTGGCGGCTTCCATTTAAATTCAACAGATGTTACAGCGCTTTCCATAATGTCGACAGGCCCCTGAGGTGGGGTTGGCTTATCTGGAACAACAAGGCATAATAATCAGCTGGAATTTGCTAGTGTAATGTGAAAATGTATTATACCTATAGGAATGATAAGTGTTTTGTAACAATAGCTGTTGATAATTGACCATTTAAGTCACAATATCATTTTTGAAGTAAGAATACAGTTTTTACATTGGCTTATAACTTTAAAGGTGCACTCTGTAACTTTTCTGGTGGATGGTCCATCACCTGCTTGTCTCTTGTCTATGGAGATGTTATTGCTTTGGCTGGAATATTTGCCTGTATAGCATTGCACTTATCGACCTCGCAGCAAGTGATGCCACTAAGCCATGTTACAGGTCAGATCTGTGGAGAGGGGATGTTTCCAAGTAGGAATGCATGTTTTTTAAAGGTATATTTTAACATTTAAAACAACTGTGTTTTAATAAATTCAAGAGAGATAAGTTTTGCCATACTTTGGAACATTAAAGGCAAAACAAAAACATCTCTGTACTACACCCCCCATCCCTTTTGTGTGTGTGTGTTTTGTTGTGTTTTATCTTTGCTTTGTTGTTGCAGAAAATTACAAAAAATATAAAAACATAAAACAAAAAAACAACAATAACATCTCCATAGAGACAAGCAGGTGTTGTAACCTCACCCAGAAAAGTTACATAGCTACATGTTACATAGTGCATAAAAGTAGAGTAACACTCCATAAAAGTAGAACCTGATAAGTGCTTTTATAGCTGTCTGTTTATGCCACATCAGCTCCATTTCAAAGTTCAGTTTCAAAGCTGGCCACTTATAGGAGCAAGGGTATTTTTTTTAGACAATGTGAATAAAAGTGAATGAAAAATTTCAATAATCTTTGGTCATGGTGTTAATAATCAGAAATAACCGTAAAATTGTGATGATACATACCTAGAACTATGAGTTTTGAGGTTGCTTCAAAAGTTCCATACTCATTTTTCAGTCTGATTTTCACCTCTCCGCTGTCTTTTCGTTGGCACTTGCTAAGACGCAGTTGGCTCTCTGTGTCGGACGTTTCAATCTTCACAGTGAGGCCTGGCAAAAGCTCGTCATCCTCCTTGAACCACTGTACGGTCATGGGAGTCCCGCCAGAAAAAGGCAGTTTCCATTGTGCAGTTTCTCCTGCTTTTATTATAACAGGCTGGGAGAATTTGCCTAAAGCGTCCAAGTCGATCTTCGGTGGATCTATAAGTGATAAGGCCAAAAGATAAATTAAGATTGAAATAATAACAAATATAAAACGATTTGATAAGAAAGCTTTTTTGTTGGGACCTTCAATAGTGAGTGTGGCCTCTGATTTTCGGCCCTCGGCTTCAAAGCGATACACAGCAGCGTCCTCTTTACTACAGCAGTTTATAATCAGCCTGTGATATGCCCCATCCTTAATTATAGTTACTCCATCCGCTTCAGTTAGCTAGAAAAAAAAGAAAAAATCATATTTGACTACTGTAGTATGTGCTGCCTATTTTAATCATCTTTAATTGTTAATATGACTGACTTGTCCATTTCAAATCTAATTCTTAGTTACACCTCTAGAGAGTTATGTAATGGATCCTATGTGGACTTAGTGAAGAAAAAGTTAAAGCATCTAGCAATTAGCCAACCCTAAAAATTAAGTTCTTTGAGATACAGATGTGATTCTTACCAGTTTACCATTTTTGTACCACTTCCCCACAGCTGTATCACTGCTCAGTTTACAGGAGAACTCCACTCTTTCTCCGACATTAGCTTTTGTATCAGACAATCCACTGACAAACTGAACACTTCGATCTGCAACACAAATTCATGAGTTTATTTCAGTGTATTAGCTCAGTTAGTTACCATGTGATTTCGTTTCTGACCTATTGTCGTGTCTGGAATCAGCGGGCCATTTGTCGGCTTCTTCTTTGCCCCATCGTCTTCATCAGTTTTTCCTCCAGATCCGTCATCACCTGTTCCTGCATCTCCTCCATTTCCTCCATCACCTCCATCTCCTCCATCTTTCCCATCTTTCCCATCTTTCCCATCTTTCCCATCTCCGCCTGTGTCTGCAGCTTCTTTCTGTAACCCGGATGAATTAGACAGATCCTCTCCTGATTTGTCTCCTGTTTGGCGTTTTCCAGCATTTGGATCAGCTGCAGGAAAAATAGTTGGTGTATTCGAGTATTTGTTAGCAGAAATAAATACACTTGGTTGTTAACATCAGTTAGGTCTGCACAATATGAGTACTAGTAAGTAAAATTTTGATTACAGAGATTACATTATGATTATAGTATATTTATCATAAACTTTAGCTTTAGCTATAACTCAGATTGGTTTTGTGTATTTTTATGACTTTTTAAGCATTTTTTTAAGTTGAACGCTATTGGCATGAAGGTGCACTATTGAACTTTATCATTGGAAGTCCGTCACCTGCTTGTTTGTATGGATTGCTCTGCCTGGAATGTTCCACAGTGTGACATTAAACAGCTCTTCCTTAGATGTATTAAATTACAGGTGGTTTTATAGCTCAAAAACAGAAAAACAGAATAGAAAAATAGGAATTCTGACTGTAAACGGGGTTGCCTCTCTACAGATCTGACCTGTAATTTGGTCTGGTTTGTTCATGAAGATAGAAAGGTTTAATACCATACTGTGAAACATTACAGACAAAGCAATGACACCTCCATGGAGACAGACAGTCTACCAGAAAAGTTACACAATGCACCTTTAACTAGTCAGACGCCGGCCTAGCTATGTGCTTTACTTCTACCACTGTCTACCAGCTCTGACAGAGATGGCCATAGATATAATTTTTCGGCCTTTAATATAAGCTAATGTTTTTGTTTTTTTTCATATTTTGGACATGGCATTTGGTAGCATTGAGACAGTTGAAATACAATTTTTTGACATTTTATAGTATAATAAATCAAAGATGCCTCACCTTCAACTGTGAGAGATGCTTTACTTGCTATTATACCAGCGATCGCATAGTAAGTCCCAGTATCTTTAATTTCACAGTTTTTCACTTTGAGCGTGTGAGTTAGCCTGTCTTCTGACACGGTGATCTCATATTTTTCCTCATTGTCAAGTGAACCCTGATCTGTGGACCAGGTGATTCTATTCAGAGGTATGGACAGCACACACTGAAAGACTGCATCCTCATTTTCAACTGCCTTCGTGTCTTTGAGCTGGGCTGCAAACTCCACAGGAGGCACTACACACACAAGAACATTTTTTATTTTTTTTTACATTTTACTCTTAGCAACGTCTAGAGCAGGATTTTACCTTTAAAGTCTGTTGTAAGGACATTTGCCTCTTCTACATCGAGCTGATAAAAACCTGCATCTTCTGGCGTCGGATCTTTGATACTGAAAACATACTTTGTCCCATTTTTCTTCAAACAGTGCTTTGCGTTTTCATCATCGCTGTATGGGACCAGAACTCCATCCTTTTGAGATGAGATGCCCATTGGTTTTCATAATATATTTGTGTTCTCGTTATTGCTTTCGGAGTGTGTGTTCTTACCTTATATAAGCTAATTGCACTGTTGGGATCCCACAGCTTCATATCAACGCTAAATTCAGCTTTCCCGTTGGGTTTCACTTCAATTTGTTTGACTTCATCCACCGCCTCCACAACCTACAAACATTATTATTGCACTTTGCTTTCTTTGCAAATTAGCTATGAAATTGGACACATTTTCTTATGATAATACAGTTTTAAAACCATAGAATGCTTCTTAATATGGGTGTCTGGCAGAAAAGGGTTATAACATAATCAAATAATGTTTTTCAATGACCACTGAAAGAAATGCATGTATTTGTAATTTATTATCTGAAACTGACCCATTCTTCAACAAGTCAGAGTCTTGATGAGGAGTACTTAGCTGAAGAATTAGCTTATTGTATGCGTTTTGGTTGGAAACCCACTCAGACATAGGGAGAACATGTAATGTCAGCCGAGAGTGCCAGCCATAAGTTCACCTATATATATCCAAGTTGCATACACAAGCACACAATATTTTGCCAGTTTATGTTTGCTTCTTTCTCCATTGCACAGTACCTTGGCCTGCTCATCCTCTCTTTCCTTTTTCAGTTGTTTGAGCCTCTTGAGCATCCAGCGGAAGTCAGTGACACCAAAGTCAAAGCAGATTTTCTCATAGTCTTTCTTTGGGGCACAGAGGAGCAGTTCCAGAAGCTTCGGATCAATCTCACCCTCTTTTGGTGGTGGGGGCTGTTTCTTCCTGGTTTTAACCACTCTGACAAAATGAAAGCAGAGTTATTGAGGGCACAGAGCTTTACAATGGCGCACACCTTGGTGGGAAACATCTTTGGTCTTACGTTTTCTTCAGCATTGAACGGAAATCATTTGGTCCCTGATCATCTGAAAATAAATAGCATTTTAAATAGTTTACGATGCAACAATTAATGTGCTAATATTAATTATGTCCCATACCATTGTCACCCTTTTTCTTGGCTTTAACTGGAAAGATGAAAATATCAAGCTTTGAAAATATATGAATATGATAATGACACATCTGGTACATATGGAGTATATGGCTATGATTTACCTGGGATTATATTTAGAATGGCAGTACTGACAGCTTCCCCAAATTCATTGGCGACAATGCATTTGTATGTGTCACTTTGCTCAGGCTGTACATCCACTATCTAAATAAATATATGAAATATTTTTGATAAGTAAACCAATATACTGAAATATATTGGGGGGAAAAAAACAGTTTTTAGACTTTGTCATTTCCACCTCTAGAATATACTCCTTAGATCTTTCATCCAATCTGGTTTTGTACTTCTCTGGGTCATTCATCTCACATTTATTTCTTGTCCAGGTGACTTTTGGTGCTGGTACTCCACAAACCATTGCTTTAAAAATGGCCTTTTTTCCTACAACCCAAAACACACAAAAAAACTTTAATTTTTTTTGTTAACAAAATCAGTCTGCAAACATGTTTTCAAACATACTATCGTTATCAGCATCTCGCCTTACCTTGCTGTATGGTTATAGGCATGGGTTTTCTAGAGAAGTCTGGAGTTGTCTTTCCTATGGGCATTATCTCAACAAACTGTGTGACCACCACACCAGGCACCTTGGACCTCTTCTTTATAGCCACTGTGAAGAAAAAATGCATAGAAAAAATATTGAATGTTAGTTTAATGACTGTTATTTAAATACTGTTATTATTCCATCACCTAAAACAATGATACTGAATGAACCATGGCAGGAGGTCACTGACTGTATTGAAATGACTGTAAATGAGTGTTGAGTATCTGTAGTGATGTCAAACTGTACTTGGTAAAAGCAGTAGGCACTTCTAGTTGAACATTAGCACAATGTTAGATCTGTCTTTTATACAAAACCTGATGTATTAACTGAAATTACATTAATTCTGTTGCTTTAAAATGGCAGTCTGTCTTTTCTATAAAATGTTGAATGTCCACAGGTTTGTTGTAGTTGCATGAAAGTCCATTGGGGGTCGACATTTCCTTGTAGATTTTTAGTCTCACAGCCACACCTCTAGGCTTTATTTAGAGACCAAGCTACAATGGTCTTGTAGTATTTGCTCATAGTGATTAATGTTTAAATTCTCTAATGATATTTATATTCCGCCATTAATAACGATAGAAATGACATTGACACACCTCCAGAGACCCCACTGACAGATCTGACACAGACATGTTCAGATGCAAGTTCATACGGCACCTGTTGAAATGGCAGATCACAGCTGCCCATCTGTTGGTCACTTCGCTGTGCCTTTCATTTGCCTTGCATAGTGACTAAGGTTTGGTTCATGCTCTGACTCTGTGGTGCCAATATAAAAAGGGCAAATTACTCTTGTTTAGATTCAGTCAGAGTACATGATTTATGATATCTATGGTGTCTATCTATCATATGGCCTTATTCAATTAATGTTTTGAAACATAACCAAAGCAGGTACTTTTAAGGATCATATATTAAAAATGCTTTAATCAGTATAGGCTTTGCAACTTTTAAATGTAAAATGGATGGCATTTAAAACAATTTATGGCAGGAAATGGTGGGGTGTCTAGCTTTGTTCTGCAAAGTGGACTTCAAATGAATGTAGGCCGATTATGTCATCATTTTCTATTGCGTTATATATAATATATAATAATAACAAACATATTCATACAAGGAAACCAAAGAGAGTCATCAGATCAATAATCATGTGTTGTGAGAAAGATCTAATGCTCTGATAGTTTTGAATTTTGTATGCTTGTTATGATTAAATTTATGAAGTTACCTTTCATCTGCAGTGAGTCTTACATTAGTTAGTCACATTTGGTGTGTTTGTTTGCTCAAAGCTAGGGACTTGATGACATTGGGTAGCAGTTATTTCACGATAAGGGCATAGTTCTATAATGTGCTGCGATAAATACTGCTTTGAGCCTGCCCTTTTTATTATACTTAGTAATGCAGTGTCAGTTATTACTCTTCTGCAGCCACTCAACAAGTTGAAGAAGAGGTTTAATATGTGCATAAAGAGTGTATGTATGATTTCTCTGGGGATGGCTGGGCTCTTTTCTAAATGCAGAGAATATTCTTGTAACCTTGTTCCTGAAGGATGATTCACACCTAATCCATGTGTGGGGAGACAGTCAGGTGTTGGCTTGTGCATACCAATTGCTCCTAAAATACTGCAGCTTTTGGACCAGGCAGACCTCAGGACACCTTTAAGACTAATGTATACCTCTGTGCTAAACTGATAGCACTTTCATAAACCATCATGGCCCCAAAGTGCTTAGAAATAACACTGTATGGATGTGGAAATATGTGCCCATAGAGATGTGTTATATATGTTGTAGTTATCTGATTCTAATGGATAGTCAATGCCGTTTTAGTGTCTAGTAAAAGGCCAAAGATACAGTAAATGAAAGGGTTACCTGGGGCTGGAGCATCCTGTTTTGAACTCATGTTTCTAGCAGTTGAGTGTCATCAGAGTGTGGAAAATATTCTTGCCTTACTGTGTAAAAGTAAGAAAAAATTGTTAGTTAAACTTATTTATATTTAGTATATGTGGTAATTGTGGAATATGTTTAAAGAAGAATCAATTCAAATTAAAAGTTCCCAATTTAAGGTCGGAGCTCAAAAGTAAATTAAAATAAAGTGAAGTAAAATATTTAAACAAATGTGAGAAAAAGAGTTTTTATACATGTGATACTGCGAAAATAGACAGAGAAATATGGTACTGTAAAACTCTATGTTAAAAAATGATGTGACCCAGCATTGTATGTTGAAAAGAGATAACATTAAAATTGGACCACAAACTAATACATATTTTTTGTTATACAGCATTTATTGAAAACTCCACAGAAATAACTGAAAAAACTTTTCGAACTCTATAGTGTCCATGCAATACAGAAAATTGAATCCTATGGCAAAATGTGTTTTGAAATTGCACTTGAGTAGGAACTTGACCCGAAACTTGACCCAACTTAACCCATTTCTGTTGCTGGGGTCATGAGAAGCAGGGAGACCTATTTTCAGGATCAAGAGCCAGAAAAGGTTTAAAGAAACTTGCTCTGGTGTAGCCCGATGACATCAGCCTGTCAGGAGGGTGGGGGGAGGAGGGGGGGTAAGGGGCGGAGGTGGGGGCGGGAGGTGGAGGGTGGGGGGAGGAGGTGGGGACAGGGTGAGGAGGGTAGAGGAGGGGTGGGTGCTTGTGAAGACAGTTGCCCTGCTGGGACACTGTAAATGAGGAATGTGAAATGCCACCTATGGCTGACTCTGCCCAACTGCTGCAGGGGTCAGATAGCAGGGCCGGCCATATAACTGAAGTGGGCTCCAAACTTAGACAGAGTCACGGCGTCTCAGCATCAGACTGCCTCACAGATGCTTATCCTTGGTACTACGATGCTGTGTCCTTCCTCAGGCATCCATGTATATCAATTATATCTCTTTGACCAAGGTCTGTTACAATAACTGATGAACAGAAATGATTATTGAAGACTATTTTATGCCACTAACACTATAAACCTAAAGCAGGATAATCACTGTGAACCCGTTTATTAGTTTCTATAATAAATTAGACGCTTATTATTCTCTACCCTTTACAACACATATTTTAATATGTTGTAGTACTTAAAAAGAATCAAAATCAATTACAAACTAGTCAAAGAAAATGTGTACATAATTAATTTGATTATTTATTTATTGAAAAGATAAGTTAATAATAAATCATCGTAATAGATAGTAAATTGGGTAAATTATTGGATTAACTATTGATTTCTGTAGTTCCTGTACCTTTTCAATTCCACTACCATTACCATTGCAATCAGTAATTCCCCACACACTACATTATATCTTTTCAATGATTTAAAGTCCTCACCCCATTTGATTACATAAAACAATGCAGATAAGCAAATAGGATTTAGACTTGAAATTTAAAATGGGACTAAACAGGAGAACATTTTTGCATAACTGATAGTGTGGTTATTCATTTTTAGTGGAGGTAATAAAATGCAAAAACTACAATTATTAAAATTCCTTTGAGTATCTCCAGCTAAGAATTAAGGTGGAGACTTTGAAGTGCCACTGATTAGCCTTTATAAGCCATTAGGCAGGTCACATTGTCCAAAACTTTGTGTCGACAGAATTAAAAACAGAGAATAGACTAAACTCATTTTCCTTTTTTCTGTTCCCATTTCCCGGTGAGATATAATGATTAGATGGAACACAGTTGTACATCTTGGCAAGCAGTGCACACTAAAATGAGCATGGAAGATGCACGTTTACAAACAAGAATTTTCCTCAGACAGACTTGCTTTCTGTCATGTTCTGCTATTATCATATTATTTAATTACATGCCCATCTGTTTTTCAAGTAAAACATTTCAAAACATTTAAATCAAATAAATAAAGAGTATACTTACCAACTATCCCCACAGTTTACATTCAGCAATCCCTCCTGAGCTCTTCGCTGTATCTATCTGATTTGAAAAAGGAGACTCCCCTTTTTGTTCGGTAATAAAATTCGGGAGTGGATGAGAACCCTTACATGGGAGAGATATACCCATACTATGTCCGTGCTAAGGTTCCTCTTACTTATCCCCATGAAAGTGATCACTTAGCACTCAGAACTGGAAATACATTATGACCCATCCTTCAGTCTGCTATTGGGACATATCAAGCCAGTTGTCCTTCAGTGTTGACAATATGAAGTCACCAGCAAAGACAACACATAATATTTTCCATTATGAGTTGACAAGGAATTATTTTTGGCCTCAATCTCTTGTTTATAAACACCATTTGAGGTAGTTAAAACTTTTCATAGCAGTGGCATTACGATGAATAGAGTCCTGTTTAATTAAAGGTAAGTTTAAACCAAAAATTCAATGTATTGGCAGCTACTTAATGTCCCCAGTAATACGATAACACTGCTGCGGTCTTTATAGAACCATAAAAACTCATCTGAGAGCTTTTATTCAGTAAAACAATCTCAACTTCGTGATGCATTGCCCGTTCCAATTAATGGACAAAGTTTCTCTCAACATGCCGACAGCACTGGCTGAACTCATGGCATTATAAAAAGATATTCGCTGTGACCTGTGATGTGATGGAGTGATGTGTGGCACTCATAGCCTGCAGCGTCTTTTTGAGTTGACTTTGTCAGAGGTTAAACTAGCACGAATTATCTCGACAGTTTGAATAGTCACCTCGACCTCATAAAGGAGGGCTGATACATAATGACAAGAGTTCTCTGACCTGGAGGTAAGCTCTTTACATCCACAGCATGCCTGCACATCTGTAACACAGGCAAATGAATACTTACTGACGCGATTTAGTATTTTGTGTAGATGCCGCAAAGAAAAAAGTTAAGTACTGTTAAGTGCGGTGGATACGTTTTTTGTATGTGTTTTATGTTGTAAATGCAGATAAGTGATAAAGTTACAAGCAACTCTGGGGGAATCCTGCTTAATATCCACCCCAGTGAAAAAGAGGTTGCACTAATATTATGGGTTGTGGAACGTTTGTCTGAATGTGTCTTACAATTGCTAAACATAAATAAATGAACAAATAGAAAAACAAACTTGTTTTGATTAAAGCAGTCTAAATGTCTGCAGTGTGTTAAGATTTTGATTTGAAGTTTCACGTTCACTCAATATATTGACATCTCCAGTATATTTGTGTATTACCGATGATTGATTATATGTCAGCATGCTCATAGTGTCATACAGTGTTTTTTTTTTTTATACAGAACTTTCAATTTCAGTTCATGAATGACATTAAACGTCAGGTTAGCCAATTTGTTATCTTTATGGCTGTCACTTTTTAAATAGCAAAGGCGATCTTATAGGCCATTTACAGTCTGCCAGAGTCTGATATTTTTGGACACCTAATCCCTTTTCTGCTTTACTGGATGTGATTCATCTATTAATTTGTTCAAATTTTTTTGCCAGTTCTTCTGGATGCACTTAAAATGTGAACTTTGAAGATAACCCTATTTTTAAAACATAAAACAAAACAGTAAAAAAAAAAAAAAACAGTTTATACTTAATATTTGTCCCAAAAAATTACAGTCCAATATTTTTTTCCAAATTGTGCATGGAGACAAGCAGACCCTCCATCAGAAAACTTACATAGCACATATTTAAGAGAATAGGATCTATACTTAAAGGTTTGGGAAGAGAAAATAAGGTCAACCATTGGGGCTGATCTCAAAGCACAGAAAAGTGGAAAAAATGGAGTGTCATTGAGTGATGAGGGACACTTGTGGAGTTTGTACCTTGTCCAGTCTCGTATGAGCTGAAGCAGGTGACGGGGCTTATGAAATGGGAACAGATCAGAAATCCTATCCTCTATAAGATTTTACAGTATTTTGGAACGAGACAGGACCAGGGCCCATATAAACAACCAACACTATTTCTGTAAGTGTATTCGTCATGGGGCTTAACTGATAATCCACATGAGCTATTTTTAAAGAAAGTTATCAGTAAAAGTACCAGGACTGTATGCAAATCATCCAAGACAATTACACATAGTCCTACTGTCTATGGTGAGAAGGAGCAGCCTGCATGAGTACAAAGCTAAACATAACCAAATATACTCCATCAATATTAGCCATTTAGGGCTGGGCAATCAGGAGAATTTTAAGTGTTGATTCATCGTCATGTCTAATAATGAATGATATTCTTTTTGATTGATTGAGGTCTACTGTCAATCCTCTGTTAGTAAAAGCATGTGGTTTGGAGCAGAGGTCAAACTCTGAGGGAATAAATTGGGCTATTTTTGTGTTAAACAGTACTGATAAAAAGTTTTTTCGATTTCAAAGTTGAAAAACCAAAAAGTAAGATAGATTTACTGGCAGTACAAATGTCATTATGGGCCATATGAGCTTTGACTATGAACAATTACAGACAGTGAAACGGCTAGTGTCAGTATTAACATGACCGATTTTAATATTCATGTTTCACACATTCACCTGGCTTTTTCATGTAATTTGATTCTTTTTCCTTAAACTTAAAGCAATTTTACTTTAATTCAGTGCACTTTTAGCACTTCTACCATCACTTTGTTTTTCACTGTTTCTGTAGGGTAAAAATAATCTTGGTATTGTGTGTATGTCAGACAGTCTGGTGCCGCGGTACAGGCTGCTATTAACGCAGTCATTGACACCTCGCTGACGTGTTCCCACTGACCATGGGCCTGATTAGCCCACTCCTTGTTTACTGTCTCTGTGGATAACACTGTTTCTTGTGCGTGCTCTGTCAGTGCGTAGAAGAGCTAAAAATTGATTTTAAGTAAGAGTAGCCTACCATTACTTTAAAATAAGTGCAAGCAGTAATCCAAAGAACTGGACTAAATTTAAAGCATTTGCGAAGCATTTGTAAGTGTAACCATCTAGAATTAATATCTAGAATAATGATTTATAATTTGAAGTTAATAGTACAAGGGCAAAACTTTATAATACATAAAATCTGGTATTTTCAAAGGACACACCATAAGCATTTGAAAAACAGAATCATATCTAAAGAAGCAGTGCAAGAAACTGTTCAAATCATTCAATGTTGTTAACAAAAATCTTTATCAATAGTAACTGTAAGACTAATTCTTTATTTGCAGTATTATTCAGTATTCTTACTCAATTAAGAATGCATCATTATAAAATATCGTACACAAGAAAACTACCCCAAGGAGTGCAGTATTATGCAATGCAATGAAGTGTAACCCACATCTGTCAGTGGTTTGAGAATAACCATAGATTATTTCACTCTCCCTTTCACCTTTCCCTTATAGAGCATGTATCTCTGTCAGGGCTAAATCTCTAGGCAATGGTAGAACTTAGCACAAACATGGAGGCAGCTGAGGCCTGGAAATGTCACTCAAGATCATACTTCCCTGATGCGGGGCCAGTGATAATAATGCCTCTGATGGAGATGAGGAGCTGTGGTTAGCTGCTCTTCATGTGTGATGGAAATTATAGTAAGTGGAATCTGCTGTTTTTATAGGCCATGGAAAGTGTGCCACTCAGGTATGTAGCCTTGAATGTCTCCCAAGACTATCTATCCTCAGTGCAATTTATCAGGACTGGTCAACTATGAAAAATAAAATAATAATAATAGTAGTAATTCTAAAAACATTTTGTGTAATGTACTGTTTGAAAGGCAGATCAAATTCCCATAACTCTCAAGAAAATAATCACTTGTTCTTTAATACATATTTTTTTATTGATTGAAGTAATAATAGTAATTGTGCAGTCTTCTATACATCATAGTATCTTTGAATTGTATTTACTACTTACTTATAATGCTTATACTTATAGTTTATTCTAGCAAATTCTGATCTTTCCATACTCTGATACAATGTAAATGGAAATTATTTTGAATCTCCTTTACACACTCTTCTTTGAACATGCTTTTGCCTTTTGCAATTTCCAAAAAATCATTAATGTAATTAGAAAGACAAAACATACACAAATCTTTACTTTTATTGTATTTTAAATAAAATGTAACAATAACTTTTTTACTGCATGTAATTAGTACACTTTCAAAAGACACTTGTATTTACCAGAGCAACATGTGAAATCACCAAAATGGCTTCACACAATAATAAACTTGCAAAAACTCTCAATTTTCCATCCACTTAAGCTACTTTTGATATTAACCATTATTTTTTTTACCAGTTTCATTTCTTTTCCCATTAAAAAAAAAAAAAATCTTCAGTCAATTTGTTCAGTCTCAAAGCACTTCTTCTATTTCCATCTGCTCTTCATGGCTTGAAAAATAATCTTATTCTGTAGGAGGTAAGAAATGTTAAATCAGAAATTGTTGTTTGTGTAATTCAAGTCACATGTCAGCTGACTTCCTGAAACCTGAGATGCTGATTTCTGGCTGCCTCTTTACGGTCTGTCATCATTCACAACAAAGTACCGCTAGACCATGCTGACCATGCTGGTTATGCTGACCATGCTGGTTATGCTGGTCATGCTGGCCTGGTCTATAGATAGCTACACTTCATGGTAGAGAACTGCAGATTATAAAAAAAAATGATAAAAAAAATTCAAAATGGCTACGTGAAGCTTCTGATTGGTACATGATTTTTTTTAATTGAGTATAATGATCAGTGGCCATGTATGGGGGGGGGGGGGGGTTGCTTGAAACGGAATTTTTTGGAGCAGTGACGTCTTGATTGCAAGAAAATAAACATTATGTAAACATGCATGACTGCATCACTGCAAATACTGCTTTGAGTGGGTAAATGAGAAAGAAAGAAGCTCTTTTGCATAATATATTTATAGTATAGTATTGAAATTGTCACTGTTACTGTGTCTCATTTTGTGTTTAAAAGTATGGAATTATTTCACTTTTGAAGATTTATTTATTCATATACAAATAATTAATAATTAAATAACAAAAGAAAATTAGGTTTTAGTTGTTGCAATTCTGTTATTGTCCACAAGTGTAAGTTCCTGTAGAAACCTGAGTCCAGGGATGTGCAGAGACAAGTATCTGACCTCTGACCTCAAAGAATGAAATAAAATCAGAGACTAGCAATTTGAGAGGTTAAAAGAGACACAATACGAGCTGTTAGAATAATAATTATCCCTCATCACTAGTTTACTCAGTGTTGCATTTTGTGTGATTCAAGCATGGGTAAGTAATCCTATATTATCTTGCATTTGAGGAAAGAGTCTTCAGAAATGGTGAGTTTTCACCTAGCCCCTATCCATGCGCACCTTCACTTATGTGATTTTTTTGAAAAATCCAAGTTAGCAAGAAAAAAGTCAGTAGACCTGTTTTCGTTTTGAAGTTGTAAATCTTACCTTTAACTATGAGTTTGGTGGAGCACTCTGCCTGGCCAAACGAGTTGACTGCCACCACTTTGTACTCCCCACTGTCTTTGGGCCGGACTCGGAGAATGTACAGGGAGCAGACGCCGAAAGCGTTGGTCATGTAGTAGTGGTTATCAGAGTTGATGCAGATGTTGTCCAAGTACCAGGAGATGTTGGGGGTGGGGCATCCTCGTACTGCACATGTCATGAAGAGCTGGTAACCCTTGGGTGGAGTATGGACTTTGAGAGGGACCAAGATGGAGGGTGGCCTCTCAAAGCTCACTTCTGTTGAATTCAGTCCATTTGTTGGAATAGGAACTAGACAAAACAGAAAATATACAAGAAATAAAAAGATTTTTCAAATTACATGCACAACCATGTTGGTACTTTCTGCTTTGCTGTATTAAAATCAGTAGGAATTTGGAGGGGCAGTTAATTGTTTTAAACTGAACGCTCTTTTTTGTGATTGTGATGTTTTGACTGCCAGCTGGAAATAATTTTTTCTCTGAAAAACTGGTCCATAAAGTCAGAATTTATAGTGTCCTGAGCAAGATTAGTCCTTTCCTAAGGGAGAAGTTATACCTGAAACTTCTTGGTTTGCCTGCTAGTTGTGTTATGAATGATTCCTCCCTCACCGCTGCTAAGTGCCTAGATGGCATTTGACCTGGCTAAATCCTCATTTGACCAAGGTCTGTTGTAAACAGGAGGATGGTTATACCTTAACCAAACATTTCTAAGTCTTGCTCTCTTTTATAACAGGAGCTATAACTCTCCTTAGGCAGGACTAATCTAGTTCAGAGCCGTGTAAATACTAGCCTCTCAGACCATTTCCTTCAGACTGAATATGACAGAGACGTTCAAAGGCCTTGTGACAAAGTCAAACCCACTTCTGTTGTTGTTCACTCCCCAAGGAGGAGAGTGGGAAGGATCGGACAGGCCCATGTCATTCTTGGCAAAGATCCTAAAGCGGTACTCGATGCCGGGGGTGATGTTGATGGCTGTGTAGCTGTTGGCGAAGAGACGGTCGGCTACGTTCTTCCACATGCGGTTATCTGAGTCACACTGGGACACCACGTAGTACAGGCGGTCATCCAGCTCCTGGTCAGGTGAGGGCGCCCACGAGATCAGCAGTTTCCCGTGCACTGTCTGTTCTATCTCCACTGGACCAGGGCTCTTAGGTTCATCTGCCAAACATTTAAATTATTATTTAGTTGTGTGTGTGGTCCAGTTCAAGTAGTTTTTAATTATAGAACCAAATAAAATGTTTTAATTGTTTCACCGTTACCATTGTGTAACAGCCAACAATGTGACTCCTGCATCAAATTTCTTTGATATTTTCTATATACCTGATATCTTGGACTAAAGATATCAGGTGCTCTGGCTATTTCTAAATAAAGTAAATTAAATAAGATGTTATCTGCACATGGTATTTTCTTGGGCATGACGTGAACTGTTTTCTGTCCTTCTGGCCCTTTTGTTTTATTTATCTTTTAAGGATTGGATTCAGTTCATATTTTACTGTACCAAACTTTTCCTTACCTGTGACTCTAACTTCAATATCAAAGGAAGCCTGTCCCTCTGAGTTTTTAGCTATGATTGTGTACACAGCAGAATCGGAGCGCTTTGACGATGGAATAACAAGCTGAGACAGTCCTTCTGTATTGATAACATTAATCCATGGAGATATGGGCTCATCATCCTTTAGCCAGGTGATCTGTGGAGGAGGTTCAGCCTAGACAAAACAACACCAGAAACAAAAGTTCAGTGAGAGAGCAGAGATCTACAAGTTTAATTACAGTTATTATGTTTCATACCTCATAATTAATTTTAATCCGAACTGAATTGCCCGCTCTGATGACCATGAAATCTTCTGGATCTTTGAAACGTGGTCTCACTGTAGGATTGGATAGAAAATGTTATGTTGACCAGGCTAACCATGATTATTTTACAAGTAAAGTGCAATTACTTACTGTTGGGATTCTTGGCACAGACCATTTCCGAAGGGGGGCTTGGATCTCCAGCACCTGACTCATTAATTGCAGACACTCTAAACTGATATTCACTCCCTTCTGTGATGTCTTTCACTGCACATTTTATGTCTGAAACAAGGTGAAGTATGTCACATTCAAAATATACTGTACATAGAACTACAGGGCATTTTCATATTACAAATCCAATAACAAATCCAATAATTTGGTCGGGAGCAGGGAAGGAGCAGGGAGGCAGCAGCAGCTGCAGCTTGTAGTTGGGTTCTTATTATTTGGACTTTCTTTGACTCCAATTATCACCAGGTAGGGCTGTAAAGGGTATATTGTACAGAAGAATTGAGAGAACATGAGAGCAAAATAACACTTCCTTGAAACCTTGTGCCAGAAGCCATGTCAAACTGTGTTCTTTTCTTTTTCATGATGGCAACCAAAACCTGTCTTTGCTATCTAGATGCAGAGTGGTTCCAGCTATGTATGATCATTGTGCTTTGCCATCCATCCATCTTCTCCCGCTTAATCCGGCTGGGTCACGGGGGCAGCTTGCAGCCCAATCCTCATAGCACCCCCTATGAACCCCTCTGCGGGTGGTGAGCCCACAGGAGGGTGGACGTCATGGTCCTTGATTTTAGTTCATAGGGGTTTCACGTAAAAATAATCTTACATAATATATAAAAACGCATTTCTCACCTTCCACGGTGGTTGGTCTCTCACCCTCATCAGCTCGGGTCCCCTACCAGAGGCCTGGGAGCTTGAGAGTTCTGCGCAGTATCTTTGCTGTTCCCAGTACTGCACTTTTCTGGACTGAGATGTCTGTTGTCCTTCCTGGGATCTGCTGCAACCACTCATCCAGTTTGGGGGTCACGGCCCTGAGTGCTCCGATCACCACAGGCACCACCGATGCTTTCACCTTCCAGGCCCTCTCCAGCTCTTCCTTGAGCCCCTGGTATTTCTCTAGTTTCTCGTGTTCCTTTTTCCTGACATTGCCATCGCTCGGTATTGCAATGTCCACCACCACGGCTTTATTCTCTCGCTTATCCAGAACCACGATGTCTGGTTGGTTCGCCATCACCATTCTGTCAGTCTGTATTTGGAAGTCCCACAGGATCTTGGCCCACTCATTCTCCACCACCTTTGGAGGCGTTTCCCACCTTGATCCTGGGGTTTCCAGCCCGTACTCTGCACAGATGTTTCTGTACACTATGCCCGCTACTTGGTTATGTCGCTCTATGTACGCTTTCCCTGCCAGCATCTTACACCCTGCAGTTATGTGCTGGACTGTCTCAGGCACTCCTTTGCACAACCTACACCTTGGGTCTTGTCTGGTGTGGTAGATCTGGGCCTCTATTGCTCGGGTGCTCAAGGCCTGCTCCTGTGCAGCCAGGATGAGTGCCTCCGTGCTGTCCTTCAGACCAGCCCTCTCCAGCCATTGGTAGGATTTCTTGATATCAGCCACTTCAGTTATGTTCCAGTGGTACGCCCCGTGTAGGGGTTTGTCCTGCCATGATGGTCCCTCTAGCACCTCTTCCTCTGCGCCCCACTGTCTGAGACATTCTCTGAGCATGTCATCAGTCTGGGCCTTGTCACTGATGTACTTGTGGAGCTTGGATGTTTCATCCTGGACAGTGGTTCCCACACTCACTAGTCCTCGGCCTCCTTCCTTCCGGCTCGTGTACAGTCTCAGGGTGCTGGACTTGGGATGGAACCCTCCATGCATGGTCAGGAGCTTTCGTGTCTTAACATCCGTGGTCTGTATCTCCTCCTTTGGCCAACTTATGATTCCTGCTGGGTATCTGATCACTGGCAGGGCGTAGCTGTTTATTGCCTGCGCCTTGTTCTTGCCATTGAGCTGGCTTCAAAGGACCTGCCGTACTCTTTGCAGGTATTTGGCTGTCGCCGCTTTCCTTGTTGCCTCGTCAAGGTTGCCATTTGCCTGTGGGATACCAAGGTACTTGTAGCTGTCCTCAATGTCTGTTATTGTTCCCTCTGGGAGTGAGACCCCCTCTGTGTGGACTACCTTCCCTCTCTTTGTCACCATCCTACTACATTTCTCGAGCCCGAATGACATTCCACTGTCTGTGCTGTAGATCCTGGTGATGTGGATCAGTGAGTCGATGTCTCGCTCGCTCTTAGCGTACAGCTTGATGTCATCCATGTAGAGGAGGTGACTGATGGTGGCCCCGTTTCTGAGTTGGTATCCATAGCCAGTGCGGTCAATTATTTGGCTGAGGAGGTTCAGACCTATGCAGAACAGCAGTGGGGACAGTGTGTCTCCTTGGTATATGCCACATTTGATGGTCACTTGTGCAAGTGGCTTGCCATTGGCTTCAAGGGTGGTTTTCCACAACCAATGCAATGAACGCCCTTAGAGTCCTGTTGATATTGTACAGCTCCAGGCACTCAGTGATCCATGTGTGTGGCATTGAGTCATAGGCTTTCTTGTAATCAATCCAGGCAGTGCACAGGTTGGTCTGACGGGTTCTGCAGTCACGAGCGACTGTTCGGTCAACCAGGAGTTGGTGTTTGGCTCCCCTGGTGTTTTTGCCGATGCCCTTCTGTGCTGCACTCATGTATTGATCCATGTGCCCGCTTATCTTAGCCGCGATGATGCCTGACATGAGCTTCCATGTTGTGGAGAGACAGGTTATTGGCCGATAGTTAGATGGGACTGTACCCTTTGCGGGATCCTTCAGGATCAGGATCGTACGCCCTTGGGTTAGCCATTCAGGGTGAGTCCCATCCCTTAGCAGCTGGTTCATTTGTGCTGCTAGGCGCTCGTGGAGAGCAGTGAGCTTCTTTAGCCAGTATGTGTGGATCATGTCAGGGCCTGGTGCTGTCCAACTTTTCATGCCTGAGACTCTTTCCTGGATGTCTGCCACTGAGATGGTAACTGGATTTTGTTCAGGGAGGTTGCTGTGGTCTGCCCTCAGAGCCACCAGCCACTGTGCATCGGTGTTATGTGATGCTTCTCTTTCCAGTACCTCTCAGTCTCCAGCCTTGGTGGGTCTGCTCTGCTGTTATTACCGTGCCATTGAGCGTACACTTTCACAGGTTGTGTTGCGAACAGGCGGTTTATTCGTCTGGCTTCATTCTCTCTCGTGTACCTCTTTAGGCGGCTGGCCAAGGCTTGGAGCCTTTGTTTGGCAGTTTCGAGTGCTTCAGGTATGGGCATCTGGCTGTACCTCTTGGGTACTCGCTTTTTCATCGCACCTTTCTGGGCCTCTGACAGTTGGCTCACTTCTTGCCGCACTTCCTTGATTTTAGACTCTAACCGTCTTTTCCATGGTGGGTATCGTATCTCATGGCTCCCATGGTTGCTCTTATAGCCCAGCACCTGTAGGATCACTGCTGCTGAAGTGTAGATCAGCTCATTGGTTTCAGTGATGGTTGTGGTAGGGATCGCTCTGCATTCACATCCTCTAGCAGACTTTCAGATGGTACTTCACTTAGCCTCTGTAACTGGCATCGGGGTTGCCTTGTGTTCATCCGGGCCATGATCTTGTCTTTCAGGTCAGTCGCTGCCTCGCTCAGCGTGATACTTATTGGGGCTTCCTTCCCAATCTCTGGTTGGGGAGTTAGTGTTAACTCCCCTCTGACCTGGCTTCCTGGCTCCCCCTTGCCGTAGCATCTGTGTTGTACCTCGTCAATCTCTAGTTGTGATAGCAGTTGCCGTTTGTGGATGTTGGAACACTGAGCTACTAGTTGTTTGGCCGTTAGCTTGGACTGTGGGTATTGTAGTACCCATTTCTCCCACATCCTGTTCATGTAGCCCCTCTGACTAGGGTTACTGGAGTAGTAGCATTCCAACAGAGCCTGGTTCTCGCATCTCGCCCATTTCCGTCTTGTTCCAGTAGCCCATTTCTCATCAAGGTGTCCTGGTTCCTCGACACCTGACGCAGACCTTGTTTGACCGGGCAGCCGGCATCTCGTAAGTTTTATCGCCTCTCATCATTGTATGAGGTGGGCAGTAGCGTAAAGGGTCTTGCCCAAGGACCCACACTGGTTTTGCTCCTAATGCCCTTGGGGGGGGGATTCAAAACCGGGTCCCCCATGGGAAAGTCCAGTGACTAACCCATCGAGCTATATATATATATATATATATATATATATATATATATATATATATACATACTGTACTGTACTGTACTGTGTACTGAATATTGTACCTTCAATTGGCTCATTGACTGCATTGATGGCGACCCACTGATCGGTGTCTTTCTTCCTTTTCTCCAGCAGATATCCTACAATGGGCACTCCTCGTGTGTCCTCAGGGGGGGTCCAGGTCAGGTGGATGCATGTCTTGGAGGCACTCACGATCTGAGGGGCTCCAGGAGGACCAGAGAGGACTGAAGAAGAAAACAGGTTTATTCAAATTACAGACAAAATTATCAACATTGCAAAATTCACAATAGTTGATATAGAAAAAAGTGAAATATATCGCTATTATAAGCAGTGCTTAACAGCCATATCATTTATGACAGTACTTTCCAATATCATGCGGCTCTAGTAAGAATTCTTATGAAGTTGAGAGTTCATAAAAGTTATATCTTCTCATTCAAATACATTAAAACTGAAAAAAAAAATACTTGAGAGTCACTACAAGGTTGTGGTTTAAATGGTTTCCCCTATTTTCTAGACTCACTCAGCACTCCTGCCATGATGCTGTCAGCTGATTCTAGTGGGTCGCTCATGCCCTCGGGATTCTCGGCATAGATGCGGTAGTTGTATTTCTTTCCATGAGTAACATTTCTGTCTCTGAAGGTGGTTCTGTCAGCAGTGACGTCCCCCAGTTTGGTCCACAGACTCTGCCTGGCAGGTTGGCGCTCAATGATGTAGTTTGTCACCGGTGAGCCACCGTCGTCTTTCGGGGGGTTCCATTTAATTTCGATCACAGTGGAGGTGGTTTCCACAGTCTCCACAGGACCCTCGGGTGGTCCGGGACGATCTGATACAACAATTAATTAGGGGTGTTATGATGTGATTTTTCATTCTTATTTACTGCATTTATCTACATTAAATTGGAGTGATTTTAGCTTTTTAATAAACCCTTCAAATTTTTTCTGTTTATTTTTTTAGGAAGGGCAAAAATTACACCTAGGCCTGTGATTATCAAACATTCCAGATAATTGGGGATCTTTTGGATGATTTTCTTGATTAGTCATGTTAAACTGTATATATTTCAGCAGTTCGACCATCATTCCAATTGAATAATTAAAAGTGCACAATATAACTTTTCTCTTGAGAGGTCCACTACTTGTTTGCGCTCATAGAGATGTTATTGCTTTGCCTGGAATTGTACACAGTATGGCATTTATGTTATATATCTGGCATTTATTTTGGTGCTCAAAACTACATGCATTTAAACTGTGAGCTAGGGTTGCCTCTTTACAGATCTGACCTGTAACTTGACCTGATGGTCACCTGCTTGTCTCCATAATGATCAAGTTTAATGCCATACTGGGGAGCATTCTCGACAAGGCAATATCATCTCCATGTATACAAGCATGTGATGGCCCTCCACTTAGAAGTTACATAGAGTACCTTTAATTACATGACATAACTCGCACTATGTCATACCTAATACAATAAGCCGAGATGTTGCCTCTACTGCCCCAAAAGGGTTTTTAAGCTGGATTTTTATTTCTCCTGCATCTGTTCTAAGGCAGTCTTTGAACAGCAGTCGACTGTGGTTGGGCTCCCTGATGATCTTCACTCCGCCGCCATCCTTGACTTCAGTGCCATCCTTGAACCAACTGACGACAAGTCCCTCCTGCGGCGGGAACGGCATCTTAAAGGCTGCGTTCTGACCCACTCGGACCACCACAGGCTTGGAGAATTTATGAAGCTCATCTGGGTCAAATTCAGGTACATCTTAAAAATAGTAAAACAAAGAAATTAGTTTATTAGCAATAACATTGTTTTTTTCATGTATAGTCCGATGTAAAGATTACCTCCCACTGTGACCTTTCCTTGCGTACTAAGCTCTCCTGCAACAAATCGATAAACTCCCGAGTCATCATCTTGGCAGCTAGCAATCCGTATTTTATGGGCCAGTCCCTCTTTGAATATAGTGATTCCACCACCAGAGGATAACTGTACAAATAAAGCGAAACAAGAGGCATTTTATACACAAACAATTAATGAAAAATATAAATCTTTCAAAAAAAGGAAAAAAAAATAATGTTGCTTTACCGGCTCTCCATCTTTGAACCATGCGCCGTCACATTCAACATTCATCGTCACTGTTAATTCAAGTGGGTTTCCTCGAAGAGCATAAGTATCAGAAAGTCCACCGGTGATGCTGGGCTCTTAACAACATAAAACAAAGTTACTGTCTACACATACATTTCATGATAAACATTCTGTTTTTGATTATGCAGTGATGGGAAATAAAACACTAGTGCAATAAATGCACTTCTCCAAAAATAGAACTTTGTCAAAAACATGAACGTGAATTATTTATGTTCCAGTCGCACAAAGTGACCTGTTTCAAATATCAATGTATTTTTCTTGTAATGGCTATATTTGGTTTCTTTGCTCTGTGTGAATGAAACTAATGACAAACATTCATGTTTTCCACAATATTCATTTTTGAGTATGTTTGTGTCTTTTGTAATGATGTTATGTACAAATGAACTAGAGGTACTACATAACCACCTTGTCTATAAAAAGCAGCATGCTGTGACATTAAAAGCAAACACCAAAACTTAGAACATGCAACATATTGCAAGCAAAGTTTATTTATACATTTCCTTGTTTGGATCCTGTTTAGTTTGTTTACTCGCCTTTACATTTAATTAGAAATTAAATGTGTATTTAGTTGTGTTTTTGTTACGCACAAGTTAATTTGAGTTAATTATGTTATTTCAATGGTAAAATGCAGCTGTATGATTAATAAATGCTTATTTAATCTCTTAATATAATCCACGTCCTTCATACCACCCACTGCTTCTTCAGGTTGATTTGGGGAACTGTTGGCCTCTCCGGCTGAGTGGGCAGACAGCAACAACAAAAACCAGGGAAATGTTAATGCTCCATAGCTGCTAGTCTCTATGTAGAAATACTGGCACTTGTGTACAACTAAGTATTAACTAATTATGTACGCAATTTAAAATGTCACCTTTTGAGACATTATCAGCCACTGCTTTACCTGCAAAAAGATATTCCATAAAGCACAAAGACAACATGAGCAGGACAGGTGCAAGTCATTGGCTGACACAACAGATTTCCCACATTTCATACAATGTTAGATAACTGTATAATACATGGACATTACAACAAGTATACTGACATGAAACATTAAGACAGTTGGCTCCATTGCTCTGAAGCTACCTCTAATTATTGCAATGTATTTTTCATCTCACCAACAGATGGCTCCGGAGCTGCTTCTGGCTCAGCTTCTATCAAACAATAAGATCTATTGACAATCATGCATCACAAAAGTAAATACAAGCAGTGCTGTTTAAGGCTGTAAAGGCTATGCATACTAAAAAGTAGGGGGAAAAGTAGATTCTGATGCCCAATATATACTAGTATGTATTCATACTAAAAGAGAGAGCATAGATGTCAGCAGAGGCATTACACTTGCTTCATCATTTCAGTTTTTCTTATATGAACCGGTATTTTTCTACTTCAGGGGTAAATGTTGTACTTAATTGGGTATACTATGTAATTGACCTATGACCTTTTACTCAAGTTAGAATGGTTTTCTTTCAGTATTAGCTAAGTCAACGTTATATTTTGATTGATTTATGCATCCAAGGCTTTCACCTAGCCACTCTGTGTCCACTGCTGTGATAGTTTAACACTTAATACCTTACAAAAACTTTTTCTTTAAACTAATTATTCTCAATAGATTAGAGTGGATGTTTGGTCTCAAAATAGTGGAATCCTTTAAAAGCAGTTTGATCTCACGTTGACATATTGTGCCTCTTCCATTACTGATCATCATCAATATCATTTGAATATGATGAAAGTCTCACCTTTGGGCGGCTCAGGTGGAGGTGCGGCCGCTGCAGCTTCTTGGGCTGCTTTGATCTCTTCTTTACGTTCCTCATACTTTTGTTCCAGTTTAGCTTGTTGCTCCTGAGCTACCTTTTGCAGGTCCACACCTGATCCTCCTGCTCTTGTAGTCTTCCTCTCTTTCTTCCCTTTTCCCTTATCCGCTGTACAGAAAGGAGAGGGTGTTATCATACTAATTAGAGCTCAGCAGTGATTAAGCATAACTCTGTGATCACTTAGAGGGAAATCAGATTATCTCAGATTAGTTGTTAAGGGTAGAAAATATATGTGTTGTAATTTGAGCATCTTTATTTAGTCAGGCTAGCTGTGATGTCAAATCATTTACTCACTCAACATAAAGTAAAAGTTGATATCTTACGTTCTACCAGAAGAAAGGCGTTGCAGCTCTTAATTCCAGCACAGGCAGAGTATATTCCTTTATCTGTGACCATGCAGTCTTTGACCACCAGTCTGTGAATGAGCTTGTCTTCCGAAACTTCAATATCAAATTTCTCTCCTTGCTCCAGTGGCACATTTTTACCAAACCAATTAATTTTTGAAAATGGGTTCGACAGCACACATTCAAAAACGGCATCTTCTCTTTCCATTGCTTTCACTTCTTGAATCTTCACCAAGAAATCCACCATAGGTACTAGAAACAAATATTAATAATCAGAAATGGTCTTCTTACAATATAGTTTGTCAGTAGTGGTGGCAGAAGACTTACTTTTGAAATCTGTGGAGAACATAGTGACTCCCTCCACATCCAGCTGATACAGTCCAGCGTCATCAGGCAGCAGGTCCTTCATGCTAAATACATATTTTCGTCCTATTTGTTTCAGGCTGTGCTTCATCTTCTCTCCCATCTCCCTTGTGTATGGGACCATCTCACCATCCTGTTGGACATGAAAGCAGTGAGGTGAGTACTTCTCTTGTTACTGGTTAAGCTGCACTCACATTCCAAAGTAAAAAATATAAAGCAAATACTTAAAAAAAAAAAAAAAATCTTGTTGGTATATATGTTTGTTTCATAACCCTTGGGTAATGTCAAATGTCAAATAATGTTGCATCCCATTTGTCCTCTGAGGCACTATTTTTGTCCTCTACTTTTTTGTTGATTTATTATTTAGCATGCACATTTGGAGCTATTTTTATGTGAAAATTGTGAGTAAAGGTTTCGTCTGACTTTACTGTTAGTGAATAGTACTTAGTAAATTTACCTTGTAAATAAAAATTTGGCTGCTTGGTTCAAGTAGTTCCATGTCGAGCTCAAAGGATGCAGAGCCATCTCCATTGACATTAATAGGCTTCAGGTTGGACAGATTTTTTACAAACTGTGGAGCACACATACAGTTAACAGTGCATCATCTAAAAACATTGCTTGTTGACTTGAATCTCTGCAACAGTTGTAAATGCCAAACCGTGGCCTGTTCTTCTTCTCTTTCTTTTTTCATCTCATTCAGCTTCTTGAGCATCCAGCGAAAGTCTGTGACTCCAAACTCTGCGCAGATGCTCTCATAGTCCTTCTTGTCAGCGCTCAGCAGGAGCTCCCAAAACTTAGGGTCAATTTCTCCTTCCTTTCTTTCAGTCTGCTCAGATTTGGGGCGGACCTTGCTACAAAATAAATAGAATATACATTTAAAAGTAAGTACAAATGTATACATGCCACACTCAATTTCACAAATGATCTACCTCTTTCTAAGGACAGTCTTGAAATTCCCATCAGCAGCATCTGGAACTGATTCTGCAGCCTTTGCCTTTTTAAAACCAACTAAGAAGATGAAGAGGGGAACGTATTATTATAATTATGCCCTTATGTAAGATGATGAGCTGATCATGAAGGATAAGTGGATTATAAACTATGCAGCACTTGAAGAAAGATGGTATCACTCTGCCCGGCTGCGCTTACCTTCAATTACATTCAGAACCACTGTGACGAAGGCCTGCCCATACTCATTTATGGCAATGCATTTGTATGTATCTGCTTGATCCGGCTGTACATTAGGCATCTGTTCCAAACAACAATTAATAGACTTCTCTAACTGGCCTATTTACAAGAAAGACAGATAATACCAGTGGGACATTTTTAATGATATCTTTAATTCATTGATATCTTATTGGGGCTGGTACTTCTGCTTTTTTTGTAGCAGCAAAACCAGGGTTAGTGCTGATTTGTGATGATACATTTGGAACATTTAGGATGAAAATCATGAAACGTTAACCCTATTTACATAAGTTTTACATAAACTTTTACTTTTAAATATTGTCTATATTTTGATATACATTATATTAAAATCCAAATTAGTTTCCAAGCATCAAATAAAATAATGAAATGGAACAAGGCAGCAAAAATAGGATCAACCTTTCAATATTTACATAGCTATAGATTATAGATTATGTTATAGGGTACGGATTACTTCTTGAAATTGAAATTGTTATTGATCGCTGGTGAAAGGTGAAAGACTTCCAGTTTCACGTAATATTGGTGGTATTACTTGCCTCAAATGTATGCTCATTGGAGTTTGCATCATATTTTGATTGGTATCTTGATTCATCAGCGACGCTTCCATTATTCCGAGTCCATGACACAGTGGGTTTTGGGTCTCCAGTCACAATGGCTTTGAAAAAGGCAAACTTCCCTGAGAGCACAGATACAAAGAGAAAGATCAAAGTAAGTACTCTGGAACATGTCAGGTTTAAGTGCTACAACCATTGTTTCTCACTTACCCTCTTGAATAGTCAAAGCAATTGGCTTACGAGTGAAATCTGGATGACTCTTTTCCTCTGGCAGTGTCTCAATAAACTGTGTAATCATCACTCCAGGGACCCTTGACTTTTTCTTGAACCCCACTGTCAAGTTATGAACAAATAAACAACAAAAGTCAAAAACCAGATCTTAGGAATAAGAAATTTACAGTATATGCGGGGTGCTATCTTTTTGTCAAAGTGACACATAAACCACACTGAAGAACATTCTAATCATTATATATTAGAATGTATTTTGTTACTAGCGGCCTTGTTTGACACATTTTATGATAAAATGTGTCAGTTGCAAAAAAAATTATCAATAAAATCATATTACATTTTACACCTGCATAACAGATATGTAGTGATGTACCTACATATCCACATACACACATTTGTATGCATTAATCTGAAGCAAATCTATTTTTCATGCAGAGTTATGAAAAAAGAAATCAATGGTGAGCTATCCAATGTTCCCTCGGCATACCTTCAGTACCACTGAAAATCTCTGCATCAGGACCTGATAAGGCATATATTAAGAGCATACAGTACATGTGAGCACAGAGTATGGAGATAAGGATCTAATAATTAATGTGACTGGCAAAAAGAAAATTAAGGTTAAAGAAGTATAGTTGTAGATAGTGGTAAATATTGTTTGTAAACTGGTTGTGTGGCTTAGGCCTCTCACCATAAATGCGATATTGATATGGTGGGAATATCAGTAGGGAACTTTTTGCTATTTTTTCTGTACTGCGATTAAACTTGACCTGTGGAGGTTTGAATAAATAAACTTCTATGATCCATTATAGATACAAACTAACTTCTAACTTTCAATCTGCTATTTATTTACTGCTGTTTTTAACCATATTCTACATTTTAAATATACTATACAGCCAAAAGTATTTGCTCACCTGCCTTGAATCAAATATGAATTTAAGTGACATCTCATTCTTAATCCATAGGGTTTAATATGACATTGGGCCACCCTTTGCAGCTATAACAGCTTCAATTTATCTGGGAGGGCTGTCCCAAAGGTTTAGAAGTGTGTTTACAGGACCACTCTTCCAGAAGCGCATTTGTGAGGTCACACACTGATGTTGGATCTGGAGGCCTGGCTCTCAGTCTCTTATTCATCCCAAAGCTATTCTATTGGGTTGAGGTCAGGACTCTGTGCAGGCCAGTCAAGTTCATCTACATCAAACTCTCTCATTCATGTCTTTATGGACGTTTCTTTGTGCACTGGGGCACAGTCATGTTGGAAGAGGAACGGGCCATCTCCAAATTGTTCCCACAAAGTTGGGAGCATCTCCAAAATCTCTTGGTCTGCTGAAGCATTCAGAGTTCCTTTCACTGGAACTAAGGGGCCAAGCCCAGGTCCTGAAAAACACCCCACACCATAATCTCCCCTCCACCAAACTTTACACTTGGCACAGTCACTCCAGAGAACACATCCACTGCTCTAGAGTCCAGTGGTGGCATGCTTTACACCACTGTATCCAACACCTTGCATTGCACTTGGTGATATACTGTATGACGGATGCAGCTGCTCGGCCATGGAGCTCTCTACGCTCTGTTCTTGACATAATCTGAAGGCCACGTGAAGTTTGGCGGTCTGTAGTGATTGACTCTGCAGACTCTAGCGACTTCTGCACACTATGCACCTCAGCATCCACTGACCCCTCTCCGCCTACCACTTTGTTATAATACCATTGACAATTGACTGTGGAATGTTTAGGAAATTTCACGACTGCACTTGTTGCACAGGTGGCATCCTATCACAGTACCACGCTGGAATTCACTGAGCTTCTGAGAATGACCCATTCTTTCACAAATGTTTGTAGAAACGGTCTGCAGGCCGAGGTGCTTGACTTTATATCCCTATGGCCATGGAAGTGAATGGAACACCTGATTTCCATTATTTGGATGGGTGAGTGAATACGTTTGGCAGTATAGTGTAGTTTGTGGGGATTATTCTGCTTCATATTTATTGTCAGTGGCATAAATTTGTTTCAGTATAATCATTTATCTTCAAAATGTCTCATCGTGACAGGCCTAGTGTGGCTCAGCAGCAGTGTAGCTAACCATATTGCTACCAGTTTATAAAACCAGATTACAGTCATTAGCACACAAGGATGTTGCATTGTCCACATCTTATTGTACCATTTTATAATGGTGCTAAAATATCTAAAGCAATATTTTGGGGTTACTCTTCATTCTTCTTGAAGGAATGTTTTTTTCTCTGAAATTGAAAAGCCTTCAGTGCTATCACCAATGTCATATTCCAAGTTTTAGTTATTCCTTATTTCAATGCTGTGTTTCCATATCAGGGATACTGTTATATTTCTAATAGTTAAAATCTACATCTATGGACTGTCATTGAGATTCTTGTAATTATTTGTAAATTCCAAAATCCATCTCCTTCTCATTGCCTTAAGTAATTGGTTTATTGTAGGGATGCACCTATACCAGTATCAGATATCGGATCGATATCCTAGTGGGACCTTTTAATTTGATGGAATAATAATGCAAAACTGTTCAGCAGTTACTTCAGGATAAATAACATAATTGGATTAAATCTGTAATAAATTGGGAGAAAATATTCCATTCCCAGTCCTTACATTGTTATCGGTTAATATCAGGTATCAGCAGACACTTAAAGTTTAGTTTATAGAGTAGGTCTTCTTTCGTAGAAAGTTAAAACCCAAAGCCCACTGACTCTAACTTGATTTACACTACAGCAGAAATAATGTAATATTTTTAATTATTCTTTAGGATATGATAAGGATAGTCCCCCTGAGATTTGGAATCACATTTCCTGGGGAGTCTTGGCCCCAGAGGGGACACTATTGTGCATGTTTTTAGTGTTTATGTGATCACATAACAGCACTTATTTATTTTCTACTTGTTTACACAATCATACTTTAGATGTCAAAACGAATTATGTGTTAATGTTTGTTTTTCTTGATACATATCCGTATTGGATCTATTAAGGCAATGATGGATGACAGTCCCCCAGGGCAAAGAAAGCTGCAGTGTCACTAAAATGCATATCTCAGCCTGTTTCCATCTGTCTTTAATTATTGAAGATTACTGCAGCGCTTATACAGAAGACTATAGGTGTTAAACATTGACTCTTGATATACACAATTCTGAGTGATTTTTAATTTATTGTTCCTAGTGAATTTTGAAAATGCAGATAAGAAACCATTTATCAAAGTAATGAACATGTGTTAAGGACCATTTTTACTTTAAATGAAGTCACACTTTGCTGCTTACCTTGGCCCACAGACGTCCCATCTGTTACTTTAGATTTACGAAACATCTTGCTACCTTTTATTCACAGATGGTCTTGACAAACTGTTAAAAAGAATACAGACATAGTGTCACTTAGAGATTTTGAACAAAGATCCCCTCCTAATTTTTTTCAAAAATCCATATACAGTATTTACTTATATAATGTGCACTCTATCTTATTATTCTATTTTTAATCAATATGTACAGTGTGTACATTATGCAGTCACATGCTGCCTGTATAGGGCTACCTAATTTTACTCTAAAGTAAAAAATCTTTTAAAATTAGATCTGACATATCACATCTTGCACATTATGTTCTGATAGCGTAACATTGCATAAATGTCTTACATAATCTGCTCCTTATCAAATGAACCATTTATGATCTGACACTTCCATTCACAGCAGGAAGCTGCAACTTGTACATATCAATCTTTCAATACCCACGTGGTGGCTAAACTTAGAAAGATATATGCCACTTAAAAAATAGACTGCTGAAATGTGTAATTGTAACAGATTGGTAAGAGTTTAGGAAGATTTACAGCAATGGTAGTGTTTATTTCTTAATCTCCTGCATTAAAATACTGGCATTTCTGATTAAAATTTGTCAATGTTTATTCTAATATTCAGCATTATTAATTTTTCACTCCAAATAACATTTCCTTGTGACCTAAATATATCAAATAATTAAAAAAGATCAGGACACTATTCCTCATTCATGTTTCTGTCGTTTTTGGTGAGAGCCAGCACTAGCTGCATGGCATCCTTATGCTGTGGAAGCTGGAAGATGAGAAAACAAGATTGTCACCTGATAGGTCACATGCCACATTCAACTGAGAAGAGCCTATTTGGACATCTTAATGTGCCTGTAAATCACTGCTGACATCATGTCTCCCTGAGATGGATTCTTGCCAACACTGAAATGAATCACCATAGAAAAACTTGTTCTTGCGGTTGTCTTTGCCTAAACAAATTTTGACACGTAATAATTTTCACATTGTGGAGAATGTCTCACACTGGGAAAATTTGTGTTAAAATAAAATATGCCATTAGATGCTATTACTCCTAGTGATATTGCTGTATTGCTTATTACTTGCTATCATATAGGTCCTATATAAGGCTTTAAAAAGAACTCAGAAGTCTAACAGCATACCTCCTCCCTGTCAACTGCTACTGCTGCTACTGCTCTTACTTTGTCATCATTACATATTTTAATTGAAGCACTTAGTATTAAGACTCCTGCACCCTGTACTTGGCTCATTTGCAGTGCTCTGTGGTGGCCCCCATGCTGTGAGAGTTGGTTTTTATGGGTTTCATGTGGCTCTCACTGCATGCTACAGTTAACTCTAGCAGCTGTTTTTTTGGCCAGTGCTGAAATATAGCATGGGACTGTATACCCGGAGACTGAGCCAGAGCATCATAAAAATGATTCAAAGGGGGACACTGCTAAGGCCATGTTCAGAAAGAGTGGCTATCTCGGGTAGCTGACGTGGATGAGGGAGATACCTGGTATCCTTTGGCTTTATATAACTTATTACCAATGTGTTCGCTTAACTCCTAATTGAGTCATATTGAACAAATTAAATGCACAGCATGTCATGTTCAATCTAACATTTTTGTAACACCCTTGGCAAGAGATTAATACAAAGATTTTAAAAAAGGAAGGAGGAAAGAGGAAAGGAAAGAAATTATTTAATTTCTACATTACCTAGAATTTACCTATCATTAGCACTAGCCTCTAAATTGAAGCCACTAAGTTGGTGTGTTAACTTGTTAGAAAGTGAATGATGGATCTGATGAAATCCCAAGTCAAATTTACACGGTAACAGAAACATGATCAACTTATCAACTTCTCCGGCAGTTTGCCACATGTTCAGGATTGGACTTGATTTCACTGCATTGGCCATATAGTGACAAAGCTTCAAATCCTTAACACCTAGATGCAGATGATGGGCTTACCTTGATCTGTGCTCGCTGCCGCTGGTGCCTCTCCTCAGTCTCCACCAGTCTGTGAGTGTTACCTCCCTCGTTGACAACCTATGAAGTACTGAGAGGAATGCCAATGGCTGTGACAGCACCACACCATTCGACTGGTACTTGCTTTTTTGTTTTTGGGCATAAATCAAATGTGTTAAGTGGGAGGAGGGGGACCCTGAAGTTCCTCACAAGTTATGTAGAGAGGAGTGACCTTTTTTTTTTTGTATTTTTACTGCTCAATACACTTAAATTGCCCTCTGGAAAAAAGAAAAAGAAAAAAGTTCCTATGATTGCTTGATTTGCTTCCTCAGATATCGTATGGCTGCCATCAAAATTAGTCATTGTCACAACAATTATAAAATTACTAAATAAATTAGTAAAATGTACTTTTTTAGAGGTTAATGAGTTTTAACTTTGAATACACCATTAGTTTTTATTTTAGCTTTTTCTACAGTATACCAGCTTTTCAGTATTGTGTTCATGTGTGTGTTTGTACAATATTCACCCAATATGAAGTTATACTGATTGGCAGACTCGTTGGTGCTTCTTGTTGACAACACATATGAGATTGTCAAAGCGCTTTTCACATGTTAAATACCTGTTATAAGTTCTGTTCACGGCTGCCCAAAAATACATGTGTTTATTGGGTGTGTTAACATGAATAGAATGTGCAAACATTATCCACCTAAACAACTGTAATCACCAAGGTCCTTTGAAAAACAAAGAACTTTGCACAGTTAAGTTTTTCTCTAAGATGCAATCAAAAGTTTGTTCTGTTTTGAATTGCTTAATTTGGTCATGGACCTCAGTAATGTGTAATTTCTGCCTATATAGGCTTATATAATCCATTCACAATTGAACTCTGTATTTTTTAGATTGACTGTACCTGAAACTAATTTAAATGTAAATTATCCAAATGGATTGTCACTGTAATTTGGTAAATGGTTAGCTTAATCGCTATACCTGGAGAAAATCCACATGCATATTATACATATTTGCTGGTAACAGATTGTGCAGCCATGGCAATTTAATATCAGCTATTTATCTTACTGTACCATACAGTTGTATGCCCTGAACAATTTTCCCCAACCTCATGCCACCCCCCTCTTCCCAGCCCACCCACAATTAATTCAAGATGTGTGACTCTAACTAGGAAAAATAAACTAACATGCAAATTAGACATTAGAATTTAATGTGGGGAAAAGGCAGAATATAGTTTTCCATAAATTAAATAAAGAAATATTGTTGTTGAGGTACATGTTTGTCCCATTGTCAAAACTAAATCCAATGCTTTGTGGTTCAGGCACCAGCTGGCAGAGCAGAGGCACTGGTGCATGTTATCCAAGACACCTTTTGACTACCTGAAAATTACCAGTCATGCTTTGCACCCTCATATCGCCTCCCGGAAGTTTCTAAAGTCTGATTTGCGGTTGCTTTTTTTCGTTTTGAGGCACACAGCTATCATCAACAAATGTTCAGTGGGCACTTTGAGCACGGAGAGAGTGTGACTGTTTCACACTGGGTAATAAAAGGTAATGTATGTTACAGAAGCTGGGCTGTGCTCAGGAATGTGCTCATGTGAGGGGCTCATGTGAGAGGCTTGATGTTCTCTGAAGAATCTACTCTCAGGGGTCACTTCTGTTGAGAGCAGTCGATACAGTCATGCCCAATAATGAGTAGACGAGTTAAAAAATAATATGAAAAAAAAAAAAAAGTATCATTAATGTTTAAGGTTAACGTACACAAATCTGGGTCTCACCATCAACAAATATAGATATACGTGGCAGTATGCAATGGCACTATGTATGAAGTTTTATGATTATTTTCAACATTTATCTGCGGCTGTATCAGACTTTTATTCTTTGTAGTTTAGGAAAACACCTTTTACTCCAAACATTTAGCAACAATAGTCAAGCTGGCCATGAAACCTTTTCTAGCCATACATTTAATCACTCAGTTATACAACCTACTACTTTCACTTTCCAATATCCTTAATATTATTTGACAGATGGCTGTACAGTATTTACTGCATTGGCATGAGTGTGCGTGAGGATTATGTATACTATGTCCTGCATGCACATAGTACATGACTAAGTGCACATGCTCTTAGTCATGTACCTGTTTTAACCTTCCTCTCATGAACACTCAATGAGACATGTAAACGTATGTTGGGTTTGCTCATCGGAAGTTATGAATGCGGAGAAGCATAATAGATAGTTCAATAAATGCCTGTGTCTGGTCTGGGTACAGCATAAACTCAACACTTTCCTTAAAGCCATATGTTACTATTTAGAGTTCAGTTTTACTGAAGGCTTTACATGCCTGTAACTGTCATTGTGATCACACAAGTTCAGCTGTATTGATTACTGTCCCATCATGTCTACACCTACTTTTAATGCGGGTCTCGGAGTGATTCAGACTATTTTTAGACATGCTTCATTTGAACCCAGTCACATTTCAGAATTTAACATTGTTTATACCATGATTTTTTTTTTTTTTTTTCACACACAGTAGTTACAAAACGAAGCTAACAACTCATTCAAATAATATTGTAATTTGAAAGGCTGATTTAGAAGAAACAGCGATGTAACTGGCCTTATACTTACACTATAACAAATGTGGATTTCTCCTTGACATGATGATGAAGAGTTGGACATTTGATTGATGGATATATGATAACCTCTGCCCCATTATAGATTAAATGGTTATATAGTTATTGTATTAAACCAAGACCAATTACTCAATTATTATTTATTATTAATAAATATTATTAATTTTTTTTATTTCTTGTGGAGGCCAAATCTTTTTATGACACCCAATATTATATACATGCAGCTATTTAGAAGCATGATATTGACAAGACCACACACAGAAATAAACCACAAAAACAATTTTAGTTACATATATTATCTGGAAAGGCAAGGTTTATTCTCCTTTGTCAAAGTGCTTTTGTCCGTTCTCGGGTATAAAGTTCAATGCTTTCTGGGCATATCTATTATAATCAACTTGAAACAATTCAAACAACCTACAATACACATTTGGATCAGGTTACATTTTATTTAGGCACAAGCAGCAATTCAACAATTCCTGGATCTTCTCAGTCTGAAAAACAAAATAAAATCATCAAAAAGTGACGGTTAAAACTAAATAAATAAGTGCATTGTAAAAGGTGCACTATGTAACTTTTCTGGTGGGCGGTCCACAACCTTCTTGTGCGCATGAAGATTTGTTTGCTTTGCCTAGAATGTTTCACAGTATGGCAATAAACTTAACTGTCCCATATTATATTACTTCCTTGGCAGATCATCCACCAGAAAAAGTTACACAGAGAATGCACTTTTAACTTCTATTTACCGTCTACCACGAGTTTCGTTGAGCACTCCACTCTGCCTAAGTTGTTTTCTGCGATGACGGTATAGTCACCACTGTCTTTTGAGCTGACTTTCAGGATGACCATGGAGCAGACCCCGCATGTGTTGGTGATGTAGTAGTTGGTGTTGGTGTTGAGACTGACGTTGTTCCGGTACCAGGTCACATGGGGTTTGGGGTTTCCTGTCACTGCACAGCTCATGTAGCACTCGTAGCTCTCTGGACTGTGGTGTGTTTTCAGAGGAACAGTGAACAGTGGAGGAGCCTCGAAACAGCAGTCCTTAGACTCTTCATAGTTCAATGAGAAGGTTTCTGAAAAGATGATTCATAAGAAAGCATTACCAAACTGATGTTTTTGAGGTATAGCATTGGATATATAGAACTATATTACATATGTTGCACAACCACGTTAACTATTGGAGGCAATACTATTTGTATCATTAGCCCTGGGTGTCCCTTTATTCAAATCCCTTAATTCTTTGTAATTTCCAAGATGTGGGATAACACATTTGATTAGCAATGTTCTTGAGTATTTAACCTTACTCTATATCAGTGGCATCAAATCTTGGGCCAGTGTATATTGCTAAGAAACAATAGTGTTAAAATATTTGTCTCTTCTACTCTTTTATCATGCTTGTCATGTAGCATACCCTTCTTTCTCTGGACCTCCCAGACAGGTGACTCGCTGGGTTTGGACTCTCCCATGTCATTCTTGGCGTATATCCTGAAATAATACTGTCTTCCTGGCATGATGTTGATGACAGTGTATTTGTTATTGAAGAGATGATCAGCCACGATTTGCCATGCACGCTTCACAGAATCCCTCTTAGTGATCATGTAATGTAGACGGTCATCCTTCTTCTCATCTGGAGACGCAGCCCAGGAGATGGTCACTGTTCCAGAAACATTCTCCTCCAGCTCCACTGGGCCTGGTGGCTTAGGTTCATCTGCACAATATAATCAACATATTTGTTATGACTATTTGGGAGTGATATTACTAATAAAGGGTCTATACCTGTTACTCTGATCTCCACACTGGTGGTCTCTTGGCCCACCAGGTTTTTCAGTATAAGAGTGTAAATGCCGGTGTCGTGGCGTTCAGCAGAGGCGATTATTAACTGTGAAGATGTATCAGAATTGCTCACGGTCACATTTTTGCCCACAGGAAGGCTGTCCTTAAGCCAAGTGATTCTTGGTAATGGGGAGGCCTGGAAATGAAAACATGAAAAAAGAAAATCTGTAGTCTGATATAACCTTGTTAAGTTGAGTGAATGTAGATGTTAAAAAGTTTTGTTCAAACCACAAAATTGTAGTTGACTCGCACAGAATTTCCTGCTTTCATGACCATAAAATTCTTGATTTTTCTGTCCGTAAACTGAGGTCTGACTGTTAAAGGAAAGATACATTTTAGGTGCAAATTATTGCAAATTAAAGGTGCTTTTGTAAACAAAAATGGTGACCACTATTGTATTCCCACATAATGTAGTACTAATATTACTATAGGTGTATGATTCTGATACCATAAACTATTGTTGCTTAATTTTTTTGGAAAACCAAGAGAAATGTGATTTAACAGAAGCTAAAACTATGAGGCAACAAACGTTAGCCTGAAATGTGCCCCTTTTTTATTTATTTATTTTCTTTTGCTAACTTTTTTTTTACCTGTTAGTAATTGTAGTGTTATGACTTATCTATTGCTTATCGGCCCAATATTACTTACCAGGTGGTGGCATTGCAATGATGTAGTTGTCCAGCTCCTGAGCTTCTCCATCTCCACCTTCATTAGTGGCCACTACTCTGACCCAGTACATGGCCATGGACTTGAGGCCCATGATGGTGTAGGAGGTTATGATGATAGCACTGGAGTTACAGCGGCTCCACTCTGGGTTTTCTGCTGGTCTCAGCTCCACAAAATAGCCTTTAGCTTCATCCTGGACACCTTCATCCTCTATAGGTTTAGTCCACCCCAGTGAAAGAGTAGTGTATGTGGAGTCTGTCACCTTCAGGTCAATGACTTTTCCTGGAGGCTCTGGAAAGTAATGAATGTAAAGGCCAAACATTGAGATTAGAAAAAATAACTGAAACTTTCTGCTTGTGCTCTCTGAATGATCTTATCAAACCATTCACCTCCCAGTGTATAGTGTTTTAAATATTCATAATGTGTAACAAACCTAATGGGCTGAGGAATTAGTCAAACGTTAATCAAACTGAAATCAAATTATTTAAACATAGCAATTATTGGCTATTATTGTGGAGCAGAGTTCAGACTTTGGACGAATAAATTGGATAGTTTTGTGTGTTCAGTGGTACTAGATGTGGAATGAAAAGGATAGTTTTTATTCATGTTTTTTTTAAATAAACCATAAAACTGATCATATGAGCCAACCAATATGAGAGAATTTTTTTTTTAATTATGATTGTAATTTTCTTTTTTTCAAAATCCGCTACGCCTGATTGTAATTTTTTTTCTTCTAATAATAAACATTATTATTACTTACTTTTAGGGTCTCTTGCAAATACAAATTCTGAGGGTGTGCTTGGCTCTCCGGCTCCAGAAATGTTCACAGCAGACACACGGAACTCATACTCAAGGCCCTCCACAACATCCTTCACACCATACTTCTTTTCTGTTGAGATGAAGTATTATAATAGAAAATAAAGTATAAAAAAGCTAAATATAAACAAAAATAAAAGACATTAACCTCTGATGAGCTCATTGGGAGGGTTGACTTGATCCCACCGGTTACTTCCATTCTTGCGTTTCTCCACAATATATCCCAAAAGGTCAGTGCCTCCCGTATTAGAAGGTGCATTCCAAGCGAGGTTGATACAGTCTTTAAAAGCACTAACAATCTTTGGTGTAGAAGGAGCTCCAGGGTATGCTGCATTGGATTACATGACCAAGATCATAGTTCGATGAATGTGGATTTAGCGTAGGGATGCAAGAGGAATTAATTGGAATGACTAGTATTCAATTGTATTTTAGAATTGTTAACTGGACTATGCATATTCTAAAACACATGCCCAAAGACCTCAAAGACAGCCTTATTATAATTCAAATGGTCAAAAATTATATATAATTTGTCACCATATTTTTTTCCTTTATTTGGTTAGAAATGTATATAACAGTGAACTCACCTTTTGTCCCGGCCTGAATGTCATCTGTCTCTATCATTTCACTTACACCCTGGTCAGTCTCTGCTCTAATGTGGTAGCAGTACTTTCTACCATGGTCAACGTCCATATCTTTGTATTTAGGTTCTGGGCCAATCTTTCCTAACTTTTTCCAGCTATTTCTGCCAATCTGCTGTCGCTCAAGGATGTAATCAGTGATGGGAGATCCACCATTATCTTTGGGAGGCCTCCATTTGAACTCAATGAGAGTGGAGGAACTTTCGATGATATCCACCGGTCCCATGGGTGGCGTTGGCTTATCTGTAATAACCATAGAGTAAGATAACGTGCTCCTATGGAAGTCTATAGAACAGACTTTGTGAAAATACTCACCCAGTACAAGCAGATTGGTGACTGCTTCAGTAACTCCACATTCATTTTTAATCTTAACTTTAATTTCTCCAGAGATTTTGCGATTACACTTTGTCAAAACAAGTCGTGTGTGTGTGGTAGATTTTTCAATTTTAGTGTGTGAGTCTTCCATCAGCTCCTCTCCTTCATTGAACCACTGGATTTTTGTGGGCTCTCGGCCGACAAAGGAGACTTCAAAAGATGCCCCTTTCCCAGTTTTGATTACCACAGGTTTCTTGTACTCCTCAAGTTCCTCAGGGTTGAGTCTGGGTGGATCTGTTTATAGGAGATGTACAGAGATGCATAGTGATTGTTTAAATTGAACTTTTTAAATTTGAATATTTTGAGAAATGTTTGGAAAAGTGTGTACCTTCAACTTTGAGCAAAGCTTCAGTTTTGCGTCCATCAGCTTCATATTTGAACTTTCCAGCGTCTTCCTCTTTGCAGTTTTTCACAATAAGTTTGCGATAAGTTCCATCTTTAACTATACATAGATCATCTGTAGAAGTAATCTGAAAAGCAGAAGTTCATAATGGTTCATAATGGGTCAAAATGTAGCTATCACAAACATAAAATGCAATATATGCTTTTACCTCTATTCCTTCTCTATACCAGACTCCATCACAGTCCTCAGTATTGAGTCTGCACACTAGCTCAGCATCAGTCCCAACAATTGCAGTGACATCGGACAAACCACATGTGAAATATACTCCAACCTCTGAAAGATCAAAGAACATTGTTTTTTCATAGTATCAAAAGAACTGTGGGTGACGTTCCATATTGTCTCATGTTTCTCACCAACAACTGTTTCAGGCACCAGTGGACCAGCCCTTTTCTTCTTCTTCTTCTTGCCCTTAACCGGTACTTCCTCTTCACCTTCTACCCCTGTAGTCTCGCCCTCAGGAGCATCACCTTCTTTTGTTTCTTTTTTTGGTTTAGGTTCCTCTCCCTCCTCTAATTCTTCTTCCTCTGATTCCTCCTCCTCCTCCTTCCCCTCCTCCTCCTCCTCCCCTGTGGGCTCAGTACCCTCCTTTGCTTCCACTTTTTTAGCCTTTGCCTTCTTCTCTTTAGGCTCTCCTTTTCCCTCTCCTGCTGCAGCTTTAGCTTTAGCCTTAGCTTGAGCCTTTTTAGCCTTAGCTTCAGCTATAGCTTGAGCCTTAGCTTTAGCTTCAGCCTCAGCTTTGGCCTCAGCTTCAGCCTTTTCGATGGCAGCTGCAGCAGCAGCGGCTTCAGCCTCAGCTTTAACTTTGGCCATCAGTACTTCTCTCTCTGCCTGAACCTTTTCATTCTGCTCCTGTGCGATCCTCAGAAGGTCGGCTCCACCACCTCCAGCACGGGTGTTTTTGCGAGCTTTCTTCTTTCCACGATTATTTGGATCCGGGTCCACTATTAAAAGAATAAACAATATTCGTGTAATGTTAGATATATAGAGACAAAGAGAGAGAGAGAGATTGATACTTTATTGATCGCAAAGGAAGGAAGTTGTAGAATGCTTTAACAGACCTAAAGAAAAGCTTATTTTCAGTTTGTTTTTATGAAAAAAAAAAGAAAGAACTGAAACAGCACTAAATTCTAACTAGGCTAAATTGCAGCTGACAACATATCAATTTGAAAATAATTTTATTTAAATTTTTATATCCCTGATGGTAGTAATTCAAACTGTACCTTCAACTATGAGCCAGGCATTGCAGGATTTGACCCCCACTGAAGCAGCATAGATTCCCTTGTCCAGGGCGAAACAGTCTTTGACCAACAGTGAGTGGATTAGCATGTCCTCGGACACCATGATGTCAAACTTCTCCCCTTGTTCCAGGGGTTTGTTGTTCCCCATCCAGGTGATTTTTGACATGGGCTGAGAAAGAACACACTCAAATATGGCATCTTCTCTTTCTTCTGCATGGACATCTTGAATCTTCACCAGGAACTCTACACCTGGAACTATACAGAACGCACACCTGGATGTATAACATTTGTAACGGGGAAATGTTTATTATATCCCAGAATGCTAAGGGTCTAGGGTCCACATGTCAGTACAGTACACTGGTTCTGATGCAGCATGCAAAAATGTAACCGCCTAAATCTAGGTTCAGATCATTATTTATTCTTTTAACCTACGTTTCAAGTCAGTGGAGAACACCTTGACTCCATCCACTTCCACCTGATACAAGCCGGCATCTTCAGGGTTCACTCCGTTAATACTGAAGACAAACTTCTTTCCCACTTGTTTTAGCCCGTGTTTGATCTCAGTGTCTGCATCAAAAGGCACCATGACACCATCCTGTGTATCAAGGCAATCATTGCAAAAATAATTTTGATAAGATAAGATTTTAATAATAAATATAATAGTAATAATTGATCAAAGCATTAGGTATGACTCGTATACCTTATACAAGAAGATTTTGCTGGTCTGGTCTTTCAATGACATTTCAAGTTCAAACTCTGCATTTCCATCATCTCTCAGTTCGACTGGCTTCAGGTTGCAGAGTCTCTCAACCACCTGTAATGAATCCAAATGCATTTGTTCGAATGTGTACTGAAGATGAAATAGATGATTATTATAGACTATATTTCAGTACCCGCTCCTGCTCTTTCTGCCGCTCCTCTTTCTTTTCGTTGAGTTTCTTCAGCATACCTCTAAAATCAGTCACTCCGTACTGGGCACAAATCTTCTCATAGTCCTTCTTATCCGCACTCATCAACAGTTCCCAGAATTTTTCATCTATCTCTGGTTTTGGCTCCTCTTTAGCCTCTTGGTCCACACTTTATTAATCAGGAAAAGTAATGGCGAAAATGACATATACCCAAAACCATTTTGTGGTTCCAAAATGGTTTTCTACTTACGTTTTCAAGCCCTTTTTGAAATCTTCAGGCATCTCCCGAATGGCTATGACAGAAGCAGAGATATAGCATTCATCTGCTGATAACTGGCAATAACTGCTATATACAGTATTCAGTTGATGTACCTGTCCTTGATGCTTGGAGTGCTTTATTTTTCTTATAACCCACTGTAGTTAGAAGATAAATGACAGATAGAAGATAAATGACATAATCATATTATAGTATATCACATAATATATCACAGATAGAGCTCATATTACAGAATTAGGAATTGTACCTTCAATGACATTGAGAGTAGCTGTGACCACAGCAGTTCCATATTCATTTCTGGCAAAGCATTTGTAGGTATCAGCCTGGTCTGATGTTAAAGCTGGCATCTACAGTACAATAGGAGCACATTCTTTTTATTTTTATTTTACTTAGCCTGGTGAGGCCAAATAATCAAACCTGTAGTTGGTGTTCACCGGTACTTTTGTCAAAGGCAATTATGTAATTATCTTCATCAATCTCTCCATTATTTCTTGCCCAAGTCACAGTTGGAGTTGGGTTTCCAACAATAATTGCCCTAAAAATAGCCTGTTTACCTAAAAAAGACATTTACATTTCGTTTTGTTTGAGTAGACCACATGAGCTTGTTGGGAGAGTGTGGAGAGTTACCTTCCTGCAGAGTAAGAGCAATGGGTTTGCGGGTAAAGTCTGGAGTGCTCATTCCTGCAGGGAGCTCCTCCACAAACTGTGTGATCATCACTCCAGGCACTCGAGACTTCTTCTTAATCCTCACTGTCAGCATCATCACATGCAGTTACACCACCAGTAAGATTAAACATTATAGAATCATAATTCCCATGTTTTCCACAATGTTCCCTTACCCTGGCCTGGAGCCGTAGGCTCCTCCTCCTTGGTTTTACGTATTTTAAACATCTTGGGTGGAACACCACTGTCTCTGTTAATGAAAAAGAAAGTTGTGATGAAATATTGTAATACACTTATTTTAAAAAACATATTTAATATAATTCATTGTATTAAATTCATTGGCAATTAATTTACAGTATTCAAACTTGGGCTCAGAGTTGAAGGTTTGGACTTTAGATTATTCTTGAATGAAACAGTCCCAAATAGGTCAGCGTCATTTGCAAATTCCAGCCTACTTTTGCAGAACGGGGTCACATACCTTGTGTAAAATTACCAGCTATCATAACCAGGGAGTGTCTTTAGTGCTGTACTGCAGTTACTGTATTAAGACTAGCTGGTTAAATCACCAACCCCTGACTGTGAAAAGTGACTTATTCGTGTCCCTCGTTTCCACCCCAACTTTAGGGAATGAGCAGAAGCTCTTCAAGTTACATGCCTCACACTTCACAGCCGGAGGGAGCCCACAGTGTGAGGGAGTGGGTTTCACTTGGCACCTGTTGACATGGTGTCGGCTTAATTCTATTCAGCTCTTAAAGCTTTACATGGAGTATAGTGATGTTGGCAACATTCTTCATGTTATCATATTGACATGAAATGAAATGCACATTTTAATATTCGTATGAAGTATTTGTTCTGAAATTAATGATCTTGTCATTTTTCTGTATATATTTTTATGTAAAACCACAACACATTTTTTGTGTTAATAGCATACATCTTTTTTATGAGGCCTGCTCCATTTTTGGTTTATTGTCTCATCAGAGAAAGAAAACCCTCAAGGATAATCCTGCCCAGACATCTAAATTATTTTTAATAAAGCAAAATTTGCTAAATTCTGTTTATGTACATTGATGGAGCTCCATTTTAATAATTTTATGCTACTCTCAAAACATGCAGCCTGTCTTCTAAATGTTCTGAGAAAAAAATAGCATGCAGTGAATGTTAGGGAGTGGGTCTTTGACTAATGTGTAAGAACATATGTTCATATGTAACAGTATTCCACTGGACTACACTTTACACATTGTAAAAGCACATACAAATTTCTGCTATTTACTGTTCTGAATTTCATTTTTAAAATCACCTCAATACCATATTATACTACTGCTGTTAAAGTTGTCATTATTGTCATAATTAGTACAGAGAGAGTATGTTAGGCCAAATCTTTTTTCCCATAAATCAGTATTCAGCAAAGTTGAAATAGTTCAACAAATACACAAATTGAAGTTTTTGTAGTACACATGCACATCAGGCATCAAAGTTACTAATATTCATTAATTATTATTCATTTAATAGTTCACATATTCTAATTGCCCTTCTTTTGATTGGAAATGTACTTACTACTCTTTGAAGTGGTCCTCTCCTCTACTTCGTGTTGCCAGCCAGGTTGCTGCTGTTTCTGTGTCCTCACAGTTTTGAGAGGCAATAAAGTCTTTCAGAGACAGTCACTTAACCCAGGGCTTTTCAGAGGGGCTCATAGGGATAGGCTTACCAACATGCACTTTGGCCCCCCGGAGTGTGTGGTACTCTTCTTTAAAAGGGGGTAGTGCCAGAAATGCATGCATTTGACCTAACTAATCCCTCCCTCAAAACTGGAATTTCAGCCTTACTTTGGCACCAAGGGGCTTAGGACCACTCGTATTAAAAGCCAAGACTCAAGAGATGTGACTTAGAACAAGTGCCAGGAGTTCATCATGATTTCCTGAATTCTTATCACGGCAGCAAGCAGATTCACTGATGAGGTAAGGTTTTAATGCTTGATGATTTATTTTTTGTATTAACTAAGATAAACTAAACATTTGATGTATTGATTAAAGAATGCCAATTATAGACTGAATATATGTATACTTAAGGATGTATGATATGTTAAAGTGCATGTTGAATTTAATGAGGGGCAGTCCAGGACAGAAGTTGTTGCATTGCAGAGTTTATTAAACAATAATCTGTGCATTTGTCTTTGAAATTGAGAAGTGTCATCCTGCTCTGATCAGTCATAATTTAGCCTGGGGTACAACTGTTGACCCTCTCTTCTTCAGTGACTCTAAACTTGGACTGGGCTCTGACCCCACAGACACATTATACAAGACCACACATAAATTAGTGACATAAACCTAAACATAAATGTCCTTGAATTGTGCTCCTTTTCTTGTTCAAGCATTTATGTGGAAAAGGCCTGTTTGTGGTAGAATATTCAAAATTGTCATTTTGACACCATGGGCACACATAACAAACATGGTGGTCATTCAATAGCAAGAACACAACATGAAAAGACATAAAGCTTTCCGCTTTGGAAAACTCAAGTACACTCCAAAATGTAGCAAAATATGTTCAATTAGCTGGAGAGGACATAGTACACTAAATATGATAATTGTATATGATAATTGCTGTACCTACTGAAGATACTTTTCCAAGACAAAGGATTTTTTGTAAAATGCAGGATATATTTGAATCTAACATACACATAATACACATTTTGAACATCCAATATCTTGTGCTATTACATAATCATTTGCATTTCAAAAATAATCAGTACTTTTACTTTGACTTTTGAGTACTTTCATCCTTGGTTTAGCTCTTGCGAAACATGAGCACAAGATATAGGCAGCAGGCACACAATCACACAATCACAAGGGCACAACTTTCAATAGCGTATCACTCAACAAAATCTTGAGAGAGCGCCATTCCTCAATTGCCACTCATCATTCTGGAAACAAAACAACAGGGCGTTAATGAAAATGCTAGAGCTATCAATAAGCTAGTATGAGCTAATGCTATTGTTGTTATGATGCTCACCTCTGACAGTGAGTTTAGTTGTGCACTCTGCCCGGCCCAGAGGGTTGTCAGCCACGATCTTGTACTCCCCGCTGTCTTTGGCCCCCACCCGCAGGATGAGCAGGGAGCACACTCCACAGGTGTTGGAGATGAAATAGTTGGTGTTGGTGTTGAGGCTGATGTTATTCCTGTACCAGGTGACGTGGGGCGTGGGGTCTCCTTTAATGGCACAGCTCATGTAGCACTCATAGCCTTGAGGAGCTACATGCATCTTCAGAGGCATAATGAACTTAGGCATACACTGGAGATCACAGGACTTTGATTCAGGCACATTCACAATGAACTTCTCTGGAAAAGAAAAGAATACATGTTTTACTTTGTTAAAAAGGTGCATTGTGTAACTTTTTTGATAGAGAGTCCACCACCTGCTTCTTTCCATGGAGATATTACTGTTTTGCCTTGATTATTCCATAGTAGTAATGGAAATAAACTTGGTAATCACAAGGAGACAGGTTAATGGTCAGATCTATGGAGAAGCAAACCTGCCTTCATGTTTTTGAATGTATTGTTGAGGTATAAAACTAACTGAACAAATACATGGGAGATATGTTTAATGCCCTACTGTGGAACATTCCAGGCAAAGAAATGACATCTCCATGGAGATAAGCAAGTAGTGGACCCTACATCTTAGAAGTTACATAAAAATAGTTGCATTAAATATTTGATATAATACACACCCTTTTTAGCTGGAATAAGCCACTTTGTAGACTCAGATGGTTTAGAAGAGCCCATGTCATTTTTTGCGTAGACTCTGAACTGGTACTCACGGCCCGGCATGATGTTGCAGGCTGTGAACTTGTTGTTGAAGATTCGGTCGGCCACTGTGTGCCACTGTCTTTTGTGTGAGTCCCGTTTGGTCACCATGTAGTGCAGCCGGTCGTCTTTCTTCTCATCAGGAGACGCAGTCCAGGAAATAGTGACGGTTCCTGGGACATTTTCATCAAGCTCCACTGGGCCTGGTGGCTTGGGCTCATCTGTAATTGTAAACAGACGAGTTTAGTAAAATATATACAGGCCTCTTTGGTATAGTTAAAACCTGCATAACATAAGCCTCGTTAGAATATTCCAGCACTTAGCACTATGTCCTTGCTCAGTCGGATCTAACGCAAGTTACCTGTGACTCTAATTTCAACGCTGAAAGTTTCTTGTCCGACAATGTTTTTGACCACAATAGTGTAAATGCCAGTATCAGAGCGCTCGGCAGATGGGATAAGCAGCTGGGACATGCCCTCTGCATTACTGATGGTCACCTTCTTGGACACAGGGACGCCATCTTTGAGCCAGGTGACCTCAGGCCAAGGGGAAGCCTAATAAAATATTTTAAAAATATAAAACTTCATTATGTAATTATGCAATGATTGAGAATTTAAAGGTTAACTGTCTTCTCAAAATAATTTGTATTCTGGATCTAGAAATGCAAAATCAACTCAGAAAAAAATATTCAGTTTCAAAAAGTATAAAGCATATATTACCTCAAAGTTGATATTGAATCTTGCAGAATTTCCAGCCCCTACAATCATAAAACTTTTGATTTTTGCATCTGTGAATCTTGGTCTCACTGGATCAGAAAAAATAACAGAAGTGAGGCTTTTGGTCAGTAGTTTGCCAGTTGAATAGCTCTAAATGTTCCCTTACCTGGTGGTGGCATAGCTAAGATATAGTTGTCCAGCTCTTGTGGCGCACCCGCTCCTCCTTCGTTGATTGGTGTGATTCTGACCCAGTACATTCCCATAGACTTGAGCCTTTTGACAGTGTATGTTGTCATGGTGATAGCATTTGAGTTACAGCGGTCCCACTCTGTGTTCTCCGCAGGTCGCACTTCCACAAAATACCCCTTGGCTTCATCCTCCTCTCCCTCGATGACTTTGGGTTTGGTCCATGACAAGGACAGTGTTGTGTAGGTGGAGTCTGTCACTTTGAAATCAAGGACCTTACCAGGAGGCTCTGAAACATTATAACATGTTAAACTATAAGCGGTGTTCTTTTTTTTTTTTACTATACCAATATTCAGACAATAATATAGCAATCCTGAAATGTGCTTTTTTCTGCTTTATATTTATAATCATGACACATCATAGATACAATAGTTATGTTATATTTTGGACATTTTTAAATTAATATAAAACAACTTAATAAAATAAATGGATCAATAGCTCACGGCTGTACAGGCCAGTGGGCGTCTATGGGGAAAAAGAGGGAATCATCTGAGCAATGGAGTCTCAAAATACAACATTTAAATGGGATAATTATGAGGAGACACCAGTATAACATGGTTTAAAGCTCCTACACATGCCTTTGTTGATATTCATGTATTTCACAAATCATGAAATGAAAGTTGTGCAGAAATTTCACTGTATACCATTGTTTTAAATATTCCATCCATCTTCTCCCGCTTAATCCAGCTGGGTCGCGGGGACAGTGTGCTGCCCAATACTCATAGCACCTGACCCCCCCTATGAACCCCTCTGCAGGTGGTGAGCCCACAGGAGAGTGGACAACATGGTCCTTGATGTTAGTTCATAGGGGTGCGGGCATGTTTTAGGTTGATGGGGGAAACCGGAGTACCCGGAGGAAACCCATCCAGACACGGGGAGGAACATGCAAACTCCACACAGAAAGGCCCGGGCGACCCGGGGATCGAACCCGCAACCTTCTTGCTGTGAGGCCTGAGTGTTGCCACTCAGCCACCGTGCCGCCTTTGTTTTAACTGTTCACTGTTTTTGCAGTGTAATATTTGTTTTAAATATTATACTGCAATATTGTTTTATTTTTAACCTACTTTTTATGATACCTTTTTAAATAGTTGTTTTATTGTTGACATTCTCAATATTCTTATTTTGAGTATGTCAAAAACAACAATTATAATATACATTCTTACGATCCAAAATTTGGATATAATTATTTAATTGCACTTACTTTTGGGGTCTCTGGCAAAGACAAACTCAGATGGAACACTAAACTCTCCTGCTCCAGAGTTGTTGATGGCAGCCACTCTAAACTCATACTCCATTCCTTCAACCACATCTTTGACAGGACATAGCTTGCCTGTGATGGAGAAGAGGAGACAATTTAACTGAATTTCAGTCATTCATTGTGTAGGCAAGTCCAAACATGAAATGACTTTACTTACAGTGCACTGGCTCAACTATCTCTTCATTATCAGTGATTATCAGTGGTTTCACACTCCAAACTAGAACCCCATTGGCTAATTTACATGTTTGGATTTTGAGGTGACAGATTACCCATACACAAAAGTAAAAAGTCTTGTGGATTTGTGATGGTTTTGGAAATCATTTTAGTTTATAGATTTTTTTAATAGACTTGGTATTTTTTCAAGGTATTTTTGATCTGTAATTGAATAAATGCATTATGGATAATTCTACTGCTACACTGTCTAACAATCCAGACAAAGCATCTCCATGAGTCAAGTACGTGATAAACTGTCCTCATAGTTATATAGTATAGTGCACCATTAACAGAACAAAATACATACTGTATGAACATAATGACAAACAAACCTGATCGGATCATCTCATCAGGTGGATTCACAGCACTCCACAGATTGCTGCCCTTCTTGCGTTTTTCAAGGTTATATCCCAAAATATTAGTTCCCCCAGTGTTTGAAGGAGGAGACCAAGTCAGATTGATGCAATCCTTAAAAGCACTGATGACTTTTGGTGCTGAAGGCTGTCCAGGATAAGCTGTAAAACAATATTATAAATGTATGGATTTGAGTTGACCACAACAAAATCAAATTAAAACTAAAGCCTACCTTTTGTGCCTGCTTGAATATCCTCAGTTTCCATCAGTTCACTGATTCCCATCTCCGTCTCCACCCTGATGCGATAGCAATACCTCCTACCGTGGTCTACATCAGAATCCCTGTACTTGGCCTCAGGACCGATGGGGCCCAGTTTCTTCCATGTGTTACGACCGACTTGGTTTCGCTCAAGGATGTAATTGTCAATTTTACAGCCCCCACTGTCTTTTGGGGGTCTCCACTTGAAATCAATCACAGACGGGGAGGCCTCAACGATCTCCAGAGGTCCCATTGGTGGAGTGGGCTTATCTAGCAAAAAATACTATTCACAATTCTCCATAATAGTACATTGGTATTTTTTTAATTTAAAAAAATAGAAAGGAAATTCATTTTTGGGAAACCAAAAGGTTAGATACAATTTTCTGGATATTTTAAATCTGCTTCTAAAAAATAGGGCATTTTAAAATTTAGTGTATAACATACCTAGCACAATGACTGCGCTCAAGGCTTCCACTGTGCCAAACTCATTTTTCAGTTTGAGCTTGACTTCACCACTGTCTTTGCGTTGGAGTTTGGTCAGAAGGAGGCGGGTGCAGCCTTCAGTGTTCTCAATCTTGATGTTGGAATCGTCGGACAGCTCCTCTCCCTCCAAGTACCACTGCACTTTGATTGGTTCCCGGCCGACAAAGGGCAATTTAAAGGTGGCCTTTTGACCCTTTTTAACGGTCACCGGTGTTTTAAATGTTTCTAGATCTTCAGCTACAAATCTGGGTGGGTCTTAAAAAGTAAAAAGATAGTTTTATTAAATTTTATGTGGCTTTGGCACGTTTTTCCAAAAGAAGGGTGAATTCTGTCCACTGGACAAACGTTTTTTAATCGCATATGTTTCTTTATCCAAGAAGATGGTTCTAGCAGCTTAGTAGTGAAATGTATTGACTCGAAAACCTTAGTTCACAGAATTCAATCTTCTGTTGGTATGGATGCTACCAATTGCTGCCTAACCCAAAATATAGTAACACTTAATAGTCTTCTTTACCTTCGACCACAATCATCGCCTCTGTTTTGCGTCCATCTGCTTCAAATTTATATTTCCCGCCAAACTCCTCGGTAACTTTGTGGATTTTCAACCTGTGGAAACTTCCCTCTTGAGAGATAGTGATACCCTCCATATCCTCTTTAATCTGTAAAATAAAAGAAGAAAAGCCATGACAAGACTTGTGTAAAATTTTCCCTTTTCAGCTCTAGTTGTACTCACCTCTTCTCCATCTTTGTACCAGATTCCTTTACAGTCGTCGCTGCTTAGCTTGCACTCCAGCTCTGCTGTTTCTCCCATAATGGCTTTGCAGTCAGAAAGCCCAGCATGAAAGTGCACTCCCGGGTCTGAAGATTTAGCAGCCACTTAGTTAGAACACAGCCTAGAACTCTATTTTCTACTCCTTGTGTGTTAAATTTACAAGATATTTACAAGAAATGTGTGCATTCATAAACATGAATGCATCCACACTTACCTGGACTCACAACCTTTAGCTTATGGTCTTAAAGGACTGTATTGATATAATTTATTTGAAATTAACAATGTGATATTTTATAGTGTGGCCAATATATTACAGCATCAATAAGTTACAATTCACAGACCAACACACAAGCTAAATAAATACAAATAGTAGTCTTCATTCTCAATTGATTCGGTCTTCTCTCCTTTGGGACGCTTGGCAAATATGGTAACAATAATTACCACGAAATTTTCTTTGGGATTTCTCTAAAGGAAACACACAATGAAAAGCATTTTATTGCAAATAGCAGATGGTTCTTGTGGAAGGAACTAACTCTTTGGTGAAGTTCAGTCTTCTAGTGGGATGGGCATCTTCCATCTTGTCTTCTCTCTTCACACACTTTAACATTTGAGGTGCTTTAAAGAGGGAACCTATTTGTGTAATTATAGAGTGGAACAGTGACCTCAAGGCCGTGAAATCATCCTGAATCAACACTTAAAAGCAAGCAAGATATTAACATGAAAGAGACAGAAGCAAGCGACACAACACTGGGTGGACACTTTCTACAATTAGCTTCTTTCCTGATTGTTTGATTTGATAGCTTTATGCCTGAAGCATTGTTATCTAAATATTAGTGCAAGGATTATCAGAATGTCATTGTGATCATTCATTTCTCCAAATGGGATCCAATGGTACATTCTGTGCTTACACGCTGCAGATCACTGCTGAAGTCATCTGTTGGTCAGATGGCTTTCTTCAGTGTACAGTGCTTCCCATGCAGCAGATAAGTAGCCCCTGTAATCTTACCACTAACAGTCTCGGCGATCAATGGGCCTTGGCGTGTGTGGCCTGAACGCTTGGCACTGGCCTGGGGCTCATCAGGCTCTGCAGCCTCACCATCGCTGCCTGTTGGCCCCACGCCAGTATCACCTCCCTCTCCTTTGCCATTTGATTTTCAGTTTTACAGGATATCATTACCTTCAGTCCAATGTTTCTTTTTATCTGTTGAATGTGCCTTTCAAAAACCATTAATGAAAACAGTAACCATAACAATTAACACATCCACATGACACACCAAAATAAGACCTGAGCAAACACAGAAACACAACATACATTTCGGTGAAGAAGAGGATGTCAAATAGACACAGCAAATGTGACAACTTAAAACAGTTGATTTTGGCTACATTTAACATAAGACAAGGACAAGATAGATAAATTCAAACTGAGCAAATACACACACACACACACACACACACACACTAACACACATCAAAGACAAATATAGAACTTCTATATTCATCTATATTCATTTATAAGATTAGACTGAATTTTCACCAAATGCTAATATTAGACACACAGATGGGTGGCCAGTATGGCAGGATAAAATATTGGGTTATTTTTCACTTGTCAAGAGATCATAATTTGTAATTTTCCATATATTCTTCTCTTATATCTCTCATCCCTTATAAATACTGTAGACCAGCGGTCGGCAACTCACGGCTCCGGAGCCGTATGCAGCTCTTTCATCATTCTGCTGTGACTCCCTGTGACTTTGGAAAATAAATAATGAGTATTTAATTCAGTGTATTTTTATTTTTGTTGCAATGGCAACTTTGACAATCTTATAACATCAAATAAAACGTTTTAAATTTTTCTGTTGCTCAAAATATGCATCAAAGCCACCGATGTGCGAAACCCAGCGCATACAGTGTGGTAGCCCGGACGTACCGGCACCTACACCAACAGCATGATTTACTGAGCTTTTCGACCCCTGGTAGGTAAATGATGGATAAATCCAAGTTCCAAATCCAAGAAAAGTTTCTGAAGAAAATAGAATGTTTAATGCTAGATGCATTTACGCTCCAGTACACACGATAAATAATAAGCAGTTAAAAAAATAAAAAAAAACAGCTCGCTCCTTGTGCTGCTGATGTGGTCAGCTTCTGGACTAAAGGACACATATGTGTTGTTTCTGTGACAGAGGGATGTGCTGCTGCTGGTGAGTCTGTTCGGTGCTTCTATCGCGTGGGAGATGGTTCATGTTAAACTTTTCAGAGATTATACGTCTGCAGGTCATACACATAGACCATATATATGAATGGACATATATTCTCTGTAGCATTTAATTGATTTCCTAAATGCAACACACTACAGTCTTTTATACAGAGCATACAGGTAAAAAAATATATGCAGTGTTCTCATTTTAGATGTCATAATGGTTTTGTAGCTCTGGGTGTTTTCTTTTTTGTTGGAGATGGCCCAAAATGGCTTTTTGAGTATTTAATGTTGCCGACCCCTGCTGTAGACCTATATTGAAAAATCATTTAGCCATATATTTACAATATTTTTCATCACACTTGAGCCCTTCTGACTTAATTGTGAGGGCTCGATATTATTGTGACTCTCTATTTTGTTTTTAACCATAGCATCTGCTTTCTTCTCTGTTTTTGTTCCAGGGCTAGAGAGGAGAGCAAAGAGGGCATTGGCCTTCAATTCACTCTGGTTTAGGGCCAGGTATGGGGTAGTTTGTCACCCATTTGTATAAAGATCATGAGTGCCATCAACACTGTGTGCCCGCTACTACTATTCTACAGACGCATGATTAGTAAAAAAAAAAAAATATAGATATAGATATGAAATTATTCACATGTTATAATGTTTAATGTTCTGTTCTATTCATAGCAGTTTAGCTTTGATTCTTCAGGGGTTGAGAGCTGCGTATAAAGCCAGTATTATGTGTATATGTCATATAAATGTAGCTGCTGTGTAACACAAGGGTGTGACTTTCCCAAACTCCAAAGTCATGTCAGATCTTGAATGACTTTTTGAAGCAGAAACTGGTCTAGATCATGCAGCCTTGGACTCTTACCCACTGCTGCTGCTGCTGCTGCTGCGGCTGCGGCTTCAGCCTCCTCAAGCCTCTTTTTGGCATGTTTTCCTTTTCTTGAATCCTTTCCTTGTTGTTTAGCAGTTTCATCATCTATATCCTCATCATCATCCTCATCTCCTATTAGCAACAACCAGCAGCAACACAGACCCATCTATTGTTACATTATTATACACTTCGGTGTATTTATTGTATATTCTCAAACTGTCCTGAAGGTTGCCCCATTAACAATTCACAGGCCCCTCCCTCTCCTCTGGGATATAATAACCATCAAGCCACAGTAAGACAAACACTATGGATAAAAGAGAAACATACAAACTGGACACCACACAAAAACACATCACACAAGAATATCACAAAAACAAATACACAACACATCTACAATAGTAATAAATGAAGATTATAAGTAACTTCCTCTGTGCTAATACAGATGGGTGACCACTGACCTGTAGGAGAAATAGTGGAATCTGTTTTATATTTTAGTTAGCTTTCATTTGGATATAAATTCTGCATGTAGAAGAGGATTGAGTATTTTCAGGTTAGACCAAAGTTTTGTCAACTCACAAAAACATCTGTACCATTTATTCACCATCCATGTTTTTGTTCCAGGCTAGGGAGGAGAGCAAAGAGGATGTTGGCTTTGATTTACTGTGGTTTAGGGACAGGTATGTGGTAGTTTGTCACCCAGCTGTATAAACCTTATTAATGTCTTCAGCATTGCATAAGCACTGCTAATGTTTTTAGAAAGGCATATTTAGTAAAAAATAAATTCACACTTTTGAATCTGAACTTTTCTGTTATCAATGCACCATTATTGACACAACTGCGACCAAGAAAAGTTTCGTTTTAAACCCTTGCGTATAATGCCAGAATTATACACGTGTTAATGTAGCTGTTGTAGACGCACTACTTTTCCAAACTCCAAAGTCATATCAAATCTTGAATGACTTTGTGAAGCAGAAACTGGTCTAGATCATGCAGCCTTTGGCTCTTACCCACTGCTGCTGCTGCTGCTGCTGCTGCGGCTTCAGCCTCCTCAAGCCTCTTTTTGGCACGTTTTTCTTTTCTTGAATCCTTTCCTTGTTGTTTAGCAGTTTCATCATCTATATCCTCATCATCATCTCCTATTGGCAACAACCAGCAGCAACACAGAGCCACATGTTCTATTCTCAATAATATATTGTTATATTATTCAACACTTCAACACTCAAAGTGTCCTGAGGGTTGTCCCATTAATCCATTGACACACATTTGAACAACATAAACAAATGAGTGCAATGTTCTCCAGACTTGCTGTTGCCTGCTGTGGCCCTACCCCATTATTACCACAGGCCCCTCCCCCCTCTCCTCTGTCTTAAAGGATATAATAACCATCAATACACAGTAAGACAAACAATATGGATAAAAGCGAAAACATACAAACTGGACACACAAAAACACATCACACAAGAAGATCACAAAAAACAAATAAACAACACATCTGCAATAATAATATATTAAGATTAGAAGTAACTTCCTCTGTGCTAATACAGGTGGGTGACCACTGACCTGTAGGGAAAATAGTGGAATATATTTTCTACTTTAGTTAGCTTTTATTTTAATATAAATTCTACAGGTAGTAGGAGTTTGTGTATTGTCAACTCGCAAACATATTTACCATTTCTCCACCATACCTGTTTTTGTTCCAGGCTAGAGAGGAGAGCAAAGATGGTATTAGCTTTGATTTACTGTGGTTTAGGGCCAGGTATGTGGTAGTTTGTCACCCATCTGTATAAAGATTATGAATGTTATCAACATTCATCAACAAACCATCAACATAAGCGCTGCTAATGTTCTACCGAAGCATTTTTAGTATATATTTAGTAAAAATAAATTCACACATTTTAATCTGAACTTTTCTATAGTTTAGTTTTAAACTATTGCATATTATGCCAGTATTATACACATGTGGTAATGTAGCTGTTGTGGTCTCCGCTCCCACTACAGCACTAAGACACCTTCGACACCATGAAACAATACGCCCTCTTCTCCTGCCTGTATACTACCTTCAACATCACTGATACCGCCCTCTCCAGGTTCACCTCCTATCTCACCGACAGATACCAGTTCATCAATATATAAACCACAGCAAGTTCCTCTCTGCTTCACTCACTCAAGGTGCCTCCCAAGGTTCAGTTCTCAGCCCCCTCCTCTTCATACTCTACATCCTGCCCCTCTGTCATATAATCAGCTGCTACAGGGTCCAGTTCCATTGTTTCACAGACGACATCCAACTATACCTGTCCACCAAATCCATGATCCCGGCCACACACTCCACCCTCACAAACTGTATCTAAGAAATAAAGTTCTGGCTACAATCAAACTTCCTCCTACTCAACTGTGACAGAAGTGAAACAAACATCATTGGTCTCAAGACACTCACCAAAACCCACAATAACTTTGCTTTCTCCATCGACGGCTCCTCAGTCCCATTCTCCTCCCACCTATGCAATCTCGGCATCATCTTCTATCAGACCCTCTCCTACGAGCTTCACATAAAACATCACCAAAGCTGCTTTCTGCACCTCTGGAACATTGCTCACCTCCGCCCATCCTTCCCCCCACAGTTTGGTGAATCCTTCCTCAAAGATCTCTGCTGATTCCTCGTCCCCCAGCACATCCAGTTCAAGATCCTCACTATTGTGTACAAATTCCTCCACCACCTGGCCCCCAGCTACCTCTCAGAGCTTCTCCACCACCACACTCAACCTGTGTCCTCCAATCAGCTAAGCCAGCCTCCTATCTCCACCCACCAAGACTAAACACAAGACCTGGGCAGACAGGGCCTTCTCCACTGCTGCCCCCACCCACTAGAACTCCCTCCCCAAACAGATCAAAGACTCATCCACACTCACAATGTTTTAAAAAAGCCCTAAAAACCCATCTCTTTGAAGCCACCTTTAATTAACCTTTAATCCTATCTCTTCTGTTTGTCTCTTCATGTAAAGCATAATTGAGTATCTTGAAAAGCGCTGTACAAAGTGTTATTATTACTATTATTAGGGCTCTTAAATGCACCACTTTTCCAAACTCCAAAGTCATGACAGATCCAGAATGACTTTGTGAAGCAGAAACTGGTCTAGGTCATGCAGCCTTTGACTCTTACCCACTGCTCCTGCTGCTGCTGCGGCTTCAGCCTCCTCAAGCCTCTTTTTTGCATGTTTTCCTTTTCTTGAATCCTTTCCTTGTTGTTTAGCAGTTTCATCATCTATATCCTCATCATCATCTCCTATTGGCAACAGCCAGCAGCAACACAGAGCCACATGTTCTATTGTCAGTAATATATTGTTATATTATTCAACACTTTTTTTTCAAAGTGTCCTAAGGGTTGTCCCATTAATCCATTGACACACATTTGAACAACATAAACAAATGAGTGCAATGTTTTCTTCAGACTTGCTGTTGCCTGCTGTGGCCCTACCCCATTATTACCACAGGCCCCTCCCCCCTCTCCTCTGTCTTAAAGGATATAATAACCATCAATACACAGTAAGACAAATAGTATGGGTAAAAGCGAAAACATACAAACTGGACACACAAAAACACATCACACAAGAAGATCACAAAAAACAAAGAAACAAGATTAGAAGTAACTTCCTCTGTGCTAATACAGGTGGGTGACCACTGACCTGTAGGGAAAACAGTGGAACATGTTGTCACTACTCTAGGGATCATCTTTAATTTATTTTCTTTGTAGTTAGGTCAGACCAGAGTTTTGTCACAAAAACATCTTTACTCTTTATTCACCATCCATGGTTTTGTTCCAGGCTAGAGAGGAGAGCAAAGAGGATGTTGGCTTTGATTTACTGTGGTTTAGGGCCAGGTATGTGGTAGTTTGTCACCCAGCTGTATAAAGATTATGAAGGTCTTCCGCACTGCATAAGTGCTGCTAATGTTTTTAAAAAGCATATTTAGTATTTTCACACTTTTGAATCTGAACTTTTCTGTTATCAATGCACCATTATTTACACAACCGGCACCAAGAAAAGTTTAGTTTTAAATTATTGCGTATAATGCCAGTATTATACACATGTGTTAATGTAGCTGCTGTAAGGCTCTCAAACGCCAAAGTCATGTCAACTCTTGAATGACTTTGTGAAGCAGAAACTGCTCTAGGTCATGCAGCCTTTGACTCTTACCCACTGCTCCTGCTGCGGCTTCAGCCTCCTCAAGCCTCTTTTTGGCATGTTTTCCTTTTCTTGAATCCTTTCCTTGTTTAGCAGTTTCATCATCTATAGCCTCATCTCCTATTAGCAACAATCAGCAGCAAGACACAGCTATTGTCATTTTATATTGTTACATTATTACACACCTAGGTGTATTTATTTTACTGTCAAAGCATCCAGAGGGTTGATCCATTAACAATCACACACATATGAACAACTACATACATACATTATTACCACAGGTCCCTCTATTTGAGGATATAATCACCATTGATCCAAACAGAGACACAACATGGGCAAGAGGGGAAATACAAACTGGACATCACACAAAATCGAATACACAACATTACAAAAAAGACAAACATACAGCACATCTACATTCATCTATATTAAGATTAGAGGTAACTTCCTCTGTGCTAATACAGATGGGTGACCTGTAGGGTAAAATAGTGGAATATATTTGCCACTTGTCAAGAGCATCTTTTGGTTTCTCTTTATGTTCAAGAGGAGACATAACTCATATTTTGAGATATGTCATCTCATGGAAACATCTTTACTCTGTATACAAGAGCCCTTTGGACTGAGAAGTAGGACAAATAATTTTTTTTTTTTTTTGAATTCCATATTTTTTTTATCCAGGCTAAGAAGATGAGCAAAGAGGACATTGGCCTTTGATTCAGTCCGGTCCAGAAGGGGAAGTTTGTCACCAATCTGTATTAAGATGGATGTCATCAGCATTGCTGATTTAGTTTTTATAAAAGCAAACTTAATAAAAACTAAATTGAACAAACTCTTCACACTTTAATCTTGAGTACTCCGTTCTTACTGCCCAAGTAGAAGACAGAAGAGCAGTATAGTTTAAATCATTGTATAATCATCTGGCAGGCGCTGAGAGCCAGTATTATACACATGTGGTGTTAATGTAGCTGCTGTAAGGCTCTGAAACACATAACTTTTCCAAAAGTCATGTCAGATCCTGAATGACTTTGTGAAGCAGAAATTGGTCTAAGTCATGCAGCCTTTCACTCTTACCCACTGCTGCGGCATCAGCCTCCTCAAGCCTCTTATTGGCACGTTTTCCTTTTCTTGCAGCTTTTCCTTGTTGGTTAGCAGTTTCCTCATCTATATCCTCATCTCCTATTAGCAATAACCAGCAGCAACACAGAGCCATATTTGCTCTTGTCAATATATTTATCATGTTATTGTTAGTTTATATTATAATGGTCATTAACTTTTTCTCAAACATTCATTCAGTGCCAGATGTAATTTAATGGCTTTGTTATAGTATGTCCTGAAAAGAAAATGTATATTAAAAGAACACGATAAGGTAAAGATTATCAAACATATAGGCATACATACATAAACAACATGTAACAATCACTTAGTCCTTTAAAACTCAAAGCCAGAAAGATTTTTAAGCTGCATGAAATATCACTCATGCTAAATGTCATGTCTTATAAATCCATTAGTAGGAAGAAACCAAGCTTCAGCTCTGTGGAACTTTAGGGTACGCATGTCCATGGATTTATAGGAGAAGATATTTGTTGTGTGTATGAAAAAAATACTATAATCTATATTATCTGTATCATAACTCTTGAGGGTTGGCCAATTAACCTAAAAGTTTCTGACATTTGAACAACATACATAAATGATTTTCTTACCTATGACAGTCTCTGGAACCAATGGACCGGCTCTCTTCTTCTTACGTTTCTCTTTGCCTCCCTCTGCTCCCTCTCCTCCTTCTTCTTCTCCTTCTTCTCCTTCTGCGCCATCTGCTCCTCCAGCTCCTCCAACTCCTCCAGCTCCTCCAGCTCCGTCCCCAGCAGCTCCTCCAGCTCCGTCCCCAGCAGCTCCTCCCTCTGCACCTTCACTGTCTTCAGAATCAGATAACCCTTCTTCATCAAGTTCGCCATCAAGTCCTCCTTCTCCTCCTCCTACATCAGCCCCATCTGCTCCAGCTCCTCCTGCCCTCCTCCTGGCAGCCTCCTCCTTGGCAGCCCGGGCAGCTGCAATCTTGGCTGCCTTCTTAGCTTTAGCTTCAGCCTTAGCTGCAGCCAGTTCTGCTGCTTTAGCTTCAGCTGCTTCCTTCTTTGCCGCTTCAGCTTCCAGTTTGGCTGCTGCGTCTGCCGCCTCCTGCTCAGCCTGAGCCTGCTTGGCCTTCTCGATCTTTTCAGCCATCTCTTTCTCATATCGTTCTTGCTGTTCTTTAGCTATTTTTGCCAGTTCCTCTGCATTGAGAGCTCCTGCCATGGTGCTCTTGCGTTCTCCTTTTTTGCCTTTGGGGTCTTTGTCAGCTGCAAAATTAAATTGTAAACTGTGTTTTTATTGCTAGTTATGACCTGTTGAACGTGCTGAATCTGCGTTTCAGCTCTATTTAGTCCAATAAACAGAGCAAAAGTGTCAACGGTCAAAACTGATCCTACCTTCCACTATGAGCCAGGCATTGCAGGACCTGACTCCTGCCACAGCCGCATAGATACCACCATCCAAAGGAGCACAGTCTCTTATGATGAGTGTGTGGATCAGCTTATCCTCTGACATGGAGATTTCAAACTTCTCCCCATGGCTCAGTGGAGCCTTTTTACCAAACCATTTGAGTTCATCATATGGGGCTGTCAAGACGCACTGGAACATGGCGTCTCCCCTCTCGTCTGCCTTGACTTCTTGGATTTTGACCGCAAACTCGACGTCCGGTGCTGCATGTAACAATCAGAGATTTATAAATCAAAAATGGTTAGCTTGACCTATTGGCTTAATGTACAGCTTACCTTTCAAGTTTGTGGAGAAAACGTTGCATCCTCCGACATCAACTGAGTAGAGTCCAGCATCATCTTTACCCAGACCTTTAATTGTAAACACAAATTTCTTTCCAACCTGTTTTAAACTGTGCTTCTGCCCTTCACATTCCTCTTTGGAAAATGCGACCATAACACCATCCTGTGACATCACAAACATTAAGAGTTACACAGATTTTATATTACATTATTTATGGTAAAATATGTATGTATAATATGTATGTATAAATATTCTGGTAGAAGTATGTGAATGGATTGAAAGATTAACCACAAACAAAATATCATTATGAACCCTATTTTGATTATACAGTATGTGTGAGTAAGTATACACAATAAGCAATATTCAAACAACATCTTAACAACCAGGTATCCTATCTTTTTTTTTTTAATGGGTGACATAAAAATTGTAAATCTAAACCAGGAAGTGCACTCAACTCTAATGATCACTGCTCTCCCATCCCCTCCGTCATCCCATTTATGGTAATCTTTAACCCCAAGTGTTCAGCTACTTCTGAGATCTGGCTCCTAACTTCCCACTCCTGTCATCAGACTTTGGTTTTTCCATCATCAGTCTCATCTAATACCTTTGTTCTAATATATCCTTTGATGTTGTCCAAGCTAGTAATTATATTTTAGACAAGATATAATTTTAAAACGATAAATAAATAATACGTTTAAAATGATAGATTGCTTATTACCAGTATCTAAGAATTAAGAACTTTACCTTGTACAAGAAAATTTTACTGCTGGGATCTTTGAGGTCCATGTCCAGCTCGATGGTGGCACAGTCATCGTCGTTAACTTCAATATGTTTGAGTGTGTTGATGTGCGAAACAAACTAGAGACCAAATGAAAGTTAACAAAAGTATGATCAAATTAAATAAAAAGAAATCAGTAAAAAAGACTGACAAAATGTAAAGTTTAGGCACCTCTGCAATCTCCTCCTCCCTCTCCCTCTTCATTTCGGTGAGTTTCTTGAGCATGCCACGGAAGTCTGTGATGCCATGTTCGATACAGATTGCTTCGTAATCTTTTTTGTCTGCACTAAGGAGGATTTCCCAGACCTTCTCCTCTGGTTCCATTGGTTTCTCCTCACGGGTTCCATCGGCATTTCTACCAAATCAGAAGCAAAATGTTAAGACATACTGCACAGCTTAACTTTTTCAAACTGCTCCAACTTCAGTTACCTTTTCTTTAAATTTTTTCTGAAGTCTCCTCCTGTCTCTGTAACACCATAAAGAATGAAAGATCAGTCTCACTTCAAGCAATAATGTAACAGTGAATATGGTAGGCCAAAATAGTGTTCAAAATAGTATTGCCATAAGAAAAGAAATATATTTCATTCATTAGTATATTCAGTAATAAATTGCTGCAGCTTAACACTGATATATTTTGTTTTTGTTAATTTCCCAGAAAGTATAATAATAATAATAATAATAATAATAATAATAATAATAATAATAATAATAATAATAATAATAATAATAATAATAATAATAATTGGAAACTACTGATTTTGACATAGAAATGGAAATGTATTCAATGTGCACATTATCTTTTGCCAGGCAAAACATTACCTTCTCCTTGGACTTTCTGAAGCTCCTTGGACTTGGAGAATCCAACTATGGGCAAATGAAGTGAGATATTTATGGACTAAAATAGGCTTGGATGACACTTATTCCATTCATAGAATATTTTGTGCTCAATTAGTTCATCTTGACCCAGCTTGAACATGATATCCGTTACCATAGTGGCAGCAGCTTTCCTTTCTGTTTTCTCTTACTCACTTAAGACACTCCACTTCACAATGAGCAGTGTGGCTATTATTCTTAGTGTTGATTCAACCTTCTTATTCTGCTGTAGCTGCCCTGTTTACTAGACTAGGCTACCCTTCTGTCACTGTCAACCAAACAACAAAACATTTTTACTTTATTTAATTTATCAACAAAAGAAAATCTTTCTTACCTGAAATGACATTCAAAACAACGGTGCAAACAGCTCTTCCGTGTTCATTACTTGCAAAACATTTGTAGGTGTCCGCATCTTCGGGGGCAACCTTGGGAAACTAACAGACAAAAACACAAATATTAAGACTGTATGCTGTGTTTATGCTTTAATAGGGCATACCTCCAGAGTATGTTCGTGAGAGCTCTCATCATATTTCTGTATGCACACTTCTGGGTGGAACACTATATCACCATTAGCTCGGCTCCAAGTCACCGTGGGTTTGGGATTTCCAACCACAATAGCTTTAAAGATTGCCGTTTTACCTAAAATACAGCCATACAGTGTTACATGTTGGTGATTAAAGATGACTAGAAAAGTAACTATACACTTTACCTTCCTGAATAGTGAGAGCGATGGGTTTGCGGGTGAAATCAGGAGTGGTCATTCCCTCAGGAAGCTCCTCCTTGAACTGGGTGATCATCACCCCAGGCACTTTGGACTTCTTCCTGATGCCTAGTCACAGACAATAGATTTATTAGTACAGAATATAAATAAAAGAATTGTTTTTCATCTTGAATTAACTTGTGGTTCTTGGATATACTTGTCACCTTTTCCCCTTATCAATATATCATGATATATAATAATTATATTTTATAGCACTTTATAGGTTTATCTTTTTTTTCTCTGACAGTTGATCGTAAATCATACTAAATAACCACACCAAACAGTACTTTCTTGATTGTACTTACAATAAACTGTTGTTTGTATTCATCCATGTGAGCTAAATGCAAATTTAATTAAATAGACAATTAAAAATGTAAATAGTCATTAGTGAATACATCAAAAGATGTTTTTACTATTCAGTCAAAACAACTAAGTATAGTTGACTTGGGTTTTCAATCTGTTATGCAATGGTGTTGGTTCAGTTCACTGGACAGTTAATATGATTAATATTAGTTGTTTTCCCCTTTATAATCATGCATCCAGAGTAATAGATTAATATGTGTTTATTGGTTTGAGCAAAACCTCTTTCAGGGATGTAATGGTTTGGTTACTAAATGAAGTTAGTCTGAATTAAATGAATGGATATGTCACACCTCACACATTTTTAGGCAAAGAATGAATTATTCTTCTCACACACACACATTTTGATGTATGTATTGTGCACTGTTTTTATTATTATCACACTGTTATTGAGATCAGCAGTGAGATTTTGAAAATAATCTCACGTTTAAAACCAATTAGTTACATACTTCATTTTAATGCCTTTTTTACTTTAAAAATCAATCTCCATTATAAAATGACCCACATTTCTACATATATTTGTATGTATCTTAAATTTAACATGCAGTTTGTGATATCATTGTTTCCTTTGTACATAAATGGATGTCTGAGCATAAGCTATTGCTGCTTTATATTTTAGGTGGAGGAATGGAGCAGTGTCTTGCTGTCTTACAGCATTGGAGGTGAACTGCTGGGGACAGGCGCTTCAGATCAGTATGTACTGTATGTACTGCAACATTATACAGATATCAGTGTACTTCTATTAGAGCAGGGAGGCTCAGTGATTATACTTGGAATAGGCACACGCATGAAAAAAGATATATTAGGTTTACCATGTACTATACTCAATCATTTTAATATTTTTTTACTGGGCTTAGTCACTGGTCTGTCAAGTGTAAATAGGCTTATATGTTAAACCATATAGACACATTTAATGATATGAACTCCTGGGCACTTGCTTTCAGGGTACATCATGTATTTTATGTTCATTTAAAATGTGTAACATCCACGCCACTTTGTATTTGAGCATTGTTTGACAGCTACTGTATGTGCTTCCAAAGAGTCCCCATATGAAATGCCTGAGACTTAAAATGTACTTTATTGCACTCAGCAAACAGTACGTTTTTATATAAACAGACTGAATGTAAAATTTGGCTGTGTCAGGTTTTATTTTGGTAAATATATCATATCATTTATGATACGATAAATTACTTATTCTTTATAAAGTTGATTCTGTTTGCTCTTTACCTCAAATGTTATTGACCAAAATATTAACATATAAGTATAATGTCTATGATTTCTTAATTGTAAGATCACCTGGGTTCAGAAACATTATAACTGTTTTTTTAGTATCTGTCTTAACTCAATAATGCTCCCAGAGCTTCTTCTACCACTTCTACTTTAGTAATATTTGTAACACACTAAATAAAAAGAGCAAACTATTGTCTAAATCTGAGTTCTACAGTGTGATGTTATTCACTCATTCCTGTTTCAAGTCAAGTCCTTAGGTCAAGAAACTAAAAATAGCACCAGCCTCTATGAAAGGGAGCTGTAACCAAATGACTAGTGTAATGAATGCCTGTAGGTCACTATGGGTCTTTACGTTTTATAGAGCTTACCTGAACAAGTTACTTAAGTTTGTATTTATTTTTAGCATTATTATATTTCATTGTTGTACCCTGTTAGGGTTTTGAACCTAGTGCGTGTTTTAATGATTTTAATGTTTTATTTTCAATTTCCTAATACACTGTTTTTTGAAGATCAGGTTGGAAAAGTTTGGAGGTCCATTCATCGTCTTACAGCGAAAACCCTCTGAGGTGATGGAGGGTGTCATCCATGCCACACCCAACATGGAGCATGCACTTACATCAGGACATTGATTTGTGTGATTGAAAACGGTCTGGCTCGCATACCTTTGTCATCTGGGTGAAATTCCTCTGAACCGCCGACTTAACGTGACAACGAGAGGCAGGAGAGGGAACAGGACAGGTAAATATGGATCCTGACAAGTACCATGGCAGCGTGGCACTTGGACAGGATCACAACACAAACTACACACAGTACTAAAACACAGAACACTAGTACAACCCAAAAGTGATGGGAAGCACAGAGACACACAGCTGGAGCCAGGCCAGTGTTTAGACAACCCAGACACATCACAGACACAGAGGTTAGTGGGAGCTCTACTGCAGTGTTAGCAGTATGGTGTTACAGCAGCATGTGGTAACTATGCTGTGCAACTGCTCATTAGACTTAGCTTCAGTTTTTCAAGATGATCTCTCAGGATGACCCCTGTGCAGTGCTTGAGACAAATGTATGTACACTCTTTAGGGAAGAACAAATTGGTAGAAATTAATTTCAATTAATCTTTCATAATATCGCATCTTTTAAAATGGCCATAATGGATTTGATCTTCAGTTGGAGAATTGTTGACAATTGTCTGTGTGCTTCATGATTTTGGCTGATACCTGTTGACCGTAACACTGTGTGGTAAATGTATTTCTTCAGTTCAGTATTGAGCTCATGTTTTATTTGTCCATAGTCTATTGTTTCGGTTTCAATCAGAAGTTGCAGTTGCTTGTATACTTCTGCAGAAACACTCATTTTCTTCACTTGTTGTTGATAAAAAGTGCATTCTTCTGAGTTTTCTGACAGCCAAGCAGATATACTGTGGGGGATTTGAAATCTCTGGAATGTTACTTGGACTTCTTCCACTTGACAAAGAAGTTGCTCCCCGGCTTATCTTCATTTTTCTCTCAACGAAAATGTGCAACATGGAACAGAATAGAGGTTTATTCAACGCCTTCATATCTCTCTTCTGTGAGAAAGACCTCAGCGCATTTATGTAATCTTCTGTGTGGCAGCTATCCAAGGTGCTTCTGTTCACTGTGACTTCAATGCACCATCATATATTTGAGTCGCTCTGAGCTGAGACACCAGCCAAATAAATTCTCTTCTTCATCTTCATCATTGTTGGCCTCGCCAGTGCTCGAACAAGAGAAAACATATGCAGGGACACACATCCAGAGGCTGACCTGTAACACATAGTCAGTACTGTACTTACCTGCCTGCCCTGTGGCAGTCGGGTCTGACAACTTGGATTTCTTGAACATCTTGCCGTCGCTCTGAGCTCTTCTGGATCAGGCTCTGTGAAACAACACAGGGGTTACAGAGAAATGTTGTAGTCTACCTGTACTATTCTGACCACTCCTAATAACTATACTATACAATACTTATTTTCATGTGATGGTTTTCACTTGGGTTTGTACAGCATAAGCCAGAATAGAGAGCTTGTTATACATCAGTGCAGTTTCTCTCACCAGCCAGCAGAGGGCAGCATCCAGTTTCACTTACTTGCCTGCCTCTTCTCAGCATGATTATAGATTCTACTGCTTCACTCTCTGACTGGCGTATCTTAAGAGAGTAAGACACCTGTGAAGTTTTTCTTGTCTTATTTTTGATTGTTTTAATAGAATTGATAGTGACTTAAAGCAGTCATAGCTGTGACTAACAGGACAAAATCATTAGTGACACAAAATCATATGCTGCTCTAAATGTCTAGTTGACAGATTTTTTTTAATTTTTTTTTGCTATGGATCATACCCGGACGACAGAGGGGTTACACATGCTGCTCCAAATGGGTAATATGAAAGTGAGTTTAAGAACATTATGAAGTCTCATTTACTTTTAGACTCCCAAGAGAATAGTACATTTCCAGAGCCTTCCACCTCTAGTACTTCTGTTTAGTCTTTATTAAAGGTGCACTACATAACTTAAAGGAAATATGTCTTTTGCTTGTTTCTATGAAGATGGAGACAAGCAGATCGTCATGTTACAGATCAGACCTCAGATCAGATCAAGCTCATTTGCAGTAAGAATACAAGATTTTTTAGCAATAAAATTACCAATAAATGAATAAATAGAACATGCAAATGCAAAATAAATACGCTTGATGCCATACTGAAGGACTTTCCAGGCCAACAATAATATCGCAACCAATCAAACAGGTGGCAAACCCTCCAATGTTACCGAGTGCCTCATGTTGCCTCATATTCATTCTATAACATCTACAACAAATTAAAGCTGTAATCTAGCACTGAGGACATCTGTCCCAACAAACCCTATCTGACCCTTGCAAACTTAAAAACGATACATGTCACAACTATTTTGTGAAATCTGACCTGATGCCTCACTTTAAGACCTTTAGGAGGTGGAATTATGTCTGACCATTTAATCAAACTGGCAACTGCCATAATGGACCTTGAATATGGTTGTTTAAATTTGTGTTTGACCAAAGATGGGAGAAATTTGGACTCAAGTATTTCTACTAACACTGCAACCATGACTAATGCTAATACTGATACTACTACTATTGCTACTTATACTACTTGTACTAGTACTAAGTTTGAAAACATTTTAAATCTGTAAAAAGAGGACAATTTTAGAGAATGTGATAACTTAATTAAAAGTGTCTTGTCTTTGATTGATGTGCTTAAATTATAACATTAAATTGTGCTGCATAATTTTTATGATCACTAATCTTTATTAACTGTAATGTGTAGCTGACAGCCTGAAGATAGAAAAGAGAAGGTGTTGCTGCTGTTATAGATAGCATCAGTTGAATTGCCTTGTTTGAACTTTGATATTTTTACAGTCTTTCTGAAAATCCAGTTTTAAATCAAAGTGCAACTCTATTATGAATACATCATGCATACTGGTTGTTTCTCTACACAACTATGTCTTGGTTTATGATAAATATGATGATCTTATAACCTTTGTGTAGTAATGTTTGTGTTATTTGTTGCATATGATGTGTTTTAGAAAACTCTGTTATGTATCTGCTATGTAAGCATGCATTTGACTAAGAGTAGCTAAGGTTATTATTGAGATATACTTTATTTATACTTCAGGTCACTGGGGCAACTTGGTGGCGCAGTGGGTGACCACAGTGCAGTGTCTGCCCAGGGAACCATATCCAGATCTCGAGCTAAGTTTGTTCAGGATCACCTTAGTCAGAGGATGAGCCTAGTGTTGCATGTAGGTTGGTGGGGGAAAATGAAGCACCCGAAGGAAACAAAACCCAGACGTGAGAATTCATTCACCCACACAGTAATCATCTTTTTTGTTTTGTTTTTTTGTTTTTGTTTGTTGCCCAAATAGATGAAAGAAACGGATAACTACTGATCAAGTTATACATTTTTAAAATGTATAACTTTGTCTATGCCAGTGCAATGGATTTCATATATTCTGTCAGCTATTACTTAAAATGTCAAAGAATAACCTAGAGTGTCTTATCTTATCTGCTCACAAGCATCAGCATATGTTATAAAGAGACCCTGGCCCCTGCAGTCTTCTTGGCTCAGGGTAGTGTGAAAAAGAGGGACACTTTGCATATGGTAAAATCAAAACAGCCTGAAACAGGAGACACTCTGACAGGAGAAACCCACGGCTTCTGCTTCTCTACTCAACCCACTCAACACTAGACATTTTTATACCATTACTATTGCGTAATTTCAGTAGGGTAAAAAATGTTTTTTGACTGACTGCAATTGGAGCGATATAGACTGGAGCTAAACTAAGACCAAATGGCACAAATGGTACGAGGAATTAACCCATGTCCTGACTAAATCCTAAGCCTAACCTACTCTAAGATTATTTGATTATAGCAAACATTTAGCAAGTACTGGACTAGACATTGATTTAGAAATACATTATATTCTGCTAACCTTGTTACAGTGCACTTCCCTGACCAGCCAGTCCCTTCTACATTCTGTCTGAATCCAGAAGGGGCTGGAACTGGACAATAAAGAGTGAAAAACTTCTGTCCAAACTTGAGACGGTCCAACCACAGCTGCAAAATTTTATCAGACATTTCTCAAATGTGTAATACATCTCCTTTTGAAAATGTTTGTAACATTCAGAACAAACTATATTACTTCTTTTGCCTGAGAAGAGTAATAGTTTGGTGCTTTAACAGTTGATTTGGAGAAAATCTGTACTGTTTCTAAATCCTTTATGTTGTTTTTGTATTTATTCTTATGTGTTAGCAGCCTTGCTTTCTGATTGGCTAATCCACCTGTCAGTCATGCCCTCTGAAGTCAGGGAGACAGGATTCAGCTCCAGATCCATTTGTCTTTTTTTGTTGTTGTTTTGTCAAAGTTTTGTCTGGCCAGGTAAACACTACACTTTTGCTAATAATACTTGCAAAGTTAACAGTTCAGTTAAGTTAACATTCTACCAAAACATGCTATTAGTCTATCATAAAAGTGGTTTTAAAATATATATTAGATTCATATTATTAAATTAGTGTAGAGGTTGCATTACAAAGGTTTCTCTCAAGTATTAAGCTACTTCAAAAACGATTCTTATTATCTTACTTGTTGACATTTTATGCGCTTAACAAGTCATCTACCAAATCCAGAATCTTAAAGTAGATTTGAACTGTCAGTTGCTACATCACTGTCATGCTCCACTTGTTATTTCTATATGCATTACGGCTTGATGTTTTTAAACCTCATAAATGGTTTCATCTTTGACTGTTATTTTGGACATGTGCACATTTACTTGTTGAACCCCTTGTTTGTTGCAACTTTGTGAATCCTAACACCAAATTAAATCAAGTGAGGATGTACAGCTGCAGTTGAATGTGCATGGATCCATAACTTAAGCATAAAGAGATGACCTCTGCTTGTTAGAACAATATCTCAACTTGGCCTGTTTTCTGGAAATAATGGTTACAATACTTTCGTGAAAGACTAAACCCAAACATGTGCATCCAGTTGTTTTTGTTGTTCTGTGTTTGTACTTCAAAGCTAAATGGTAGTATTATATAAAAAGGTAGTGACAGATTTATCACTTGTAATACAGGACAGTACTGCATATAGTGTGTAAGTGTATGACATGTCCTATAATGATTTTGCCAGCCACCACACATGACTGCACCACTGACTCTTGAAATGCCATCCGCTAACTTCTCAAATGTCCTCCTCGCATCACCCACTCCTACTCATGTACGAGGCATAAAGTGTTTTCAGACATGTAGCTCATCCTGATGACAAGGCCCTGTGATGACAAATGAGCAACTAATGGTGCCATCTTGACTCCCAGTGGATGTACCCATGTACTACTATAACCTAACATCATCATAAATGTTACTATTCCAGACCGCTGAAGCTTTTTTATTGTAATTTGTCATTTATATAACACCTTTTTTTCCTTTTTAAAAGATTCCTGAATTAGTTTGCATCTCCTTAGCCTGTGTACAGATTTTGCAGTCAATACAAAAGGATGTCAATGAAGATGTATATATTGTTAGGATTCAATGCAGCTCAGTCTAATAATGCATTGTTTTTAAAATTCTCACTTAACTTTGCCACCTACTGGAACATTTCAAATGTAAAGTATTGTTTTCAGTAAGTTCCGTCTAGCTATAGTATTTTTTTTTTTTTTTCTAGCTATAGTATTTTTTGGTTTTTGACAGTTTTGTTACTACAATGTGCACATTTACCTATGTGCCAAACTTTTTTTTTGTCTTGGGTTTGCTATTGACCAAAAACTCAACTCTACTCAGACACATCTCTCTATGGATTCAATATTATGGTCTAAACTTAGGTTGCCTTGCTGACCTCTCCAACAGGCTGTGGCTGCACAGTGAAACTCAAACTGACAAGTCTACATGCCACTCTACAGTGATTCACATAACCAAATCTAAACTCATTTATCTTTGGCATTAAATGTATATCCATTTGAATCAAATCTGACCATGTCTTGTAAACTGAGACAGCAACATGTGATAGCTCTTAAGACTATTTGCTGTTTTATTATTGCCTTGTGGGCAGTGTTTTTGAAAATAGATACATCACAGACTGTTATTTACACATACCTCTCTTTAATAAGTATCAATGTTCATCTATTAACTACAGTATAGCATATAAGTTTTAAGTACTAATTCTAGTTCTAACCCCCATGTTTGTGTGCAGGCTCCAGGGAAAAGGCCACCTACCTGCTCACAGTGTCCAGGGCTCGGTCTCTCCTGTCAGCCACCACTCTGCTATCAGCCTTGTGATTTCTTCAATGTAATAATATATCCTCTGGGCAGCGTGCAAGTTGTGAGTGTTCAATGCTCTTCTACTTCTGCCTTGGAGCCAGTGGCAGCCCAAAAGCTGTTTAGTTTTTTTTGTATAGACCACTGCTCCAAAGACATTGGTGGTGGAGGGGAGGGGGCACAACATGGCAGAAGGGTCAAACAACAGGTTAAATACTTCTCAGAATCTGTTGTTTACATGTAGAGTAAGTAATGAAGACTAGGAATCAAGTTCACTAGATTCTAATTTTATTCTTTATTACTTTGGCATTAACATTATTGCATTTTAAAATTTCATAGATCCTTTATAAGATATATGTTCATTCTTTATTACTATAAAATAATATTGTAATTTCAAACTATACTTAAAATATTTTCCCTTTATAATTGTGCAAGCATTTTGCATCTTTATAGACCCAACTGCTTGTCTTTACTTTGACAAGCTTTTTTGTTCTTCTAAAAAACAATAAGGCGAGGGCAGTTGTAATGATAGTTTCCATTATTCCTCATAGTGCAGAAGTGGAGAACCATCATGAAAGGTTTTAGGGCATATGTGTCCTTCAGGACATATCTGTGTTTTGTGTGTGAGTTTTGATGAGGGACTGTGGTATTCTCCGTGCGTGTCCTGTGGAGTCCAGATTTATTTTAACTCTCTTTGAGGCGTGCCAGCCGTGGTCCATAGAGACCTCAACACATAAATGATGCTTACTGTAGGTGTGACCCCCATAGCACCCTGCATTGTGCTATCAACAGCTGCTATTTGTTATTTTCCTGCAAACATCTGAGACTTGGCCGACAACTGTTAATAACCAGTGCACTCAGCTGTGAGTCACTAAAAAGACATTACTTAAATGTTTTAAATTTATAGTGTTTGTTTGAAAATGGCACTTCTGTCCAATGTTAGACTATGTTTTTTCTGTTAGCTAGTGTTCAGCAATACTTGTGTTTGTGCTTTTTCCCTGCATCATTTATGCACCACAACAAAACACTTGTTTCAATCTGCCTGAAGTCAGTAATGAGACAGTGTTCCACAATGGTTTTTTTTACTACATTTCTTTCTGACTGAACCTTTCTTGCCCCCACAGTAAAACCTGTGAACTTTGACCTTACTAAGCACCTAGGGCCATAATTCTCTCACTGTGTATCATGTATCTTCTGCTGATTAGTTGGCCCATCCTGCTTATGTGCAATCAACTACCTACTTTGAACAAATCCTAGCCTCACTCTTCAAAGTGATTACAAAGTTATTTCCAGTTAAAAACAAAATTTAAAAGAAAAATTTAAAACAACCAGACAGCAAGAAAAAGACGTTAACAATCATTTACAATGAATAACTGAATATACAAATAAATAATACATTTAAATCAATTAAAAACCTTTTTGTAAAAAGGTGTTTAAGAAAGTATGTTTAACATTGATACACCTATATTTTTGGGATAATTTCAATATACATTTTGACAGTAAATTCAAAGAAAAAGAAAATTAAAGTTGCAGTATACATAGTTTTTGACAGATAATAAACTAAAAGAAAAACATGTTTGTTTGTTTGTTTCCATTTTGGTTGTGTTTATTGTACTGTCTTTATTATTTATTTATTTTTTTTACTTTACCTTTACTGTAAAAGGTACTAAGACATGCATCCTTACAGTGAGTGGGCTTGAATCTCCACAAACCTGTTTCTTAGACCTCCTTCTTCCTCCTTCTTTCTATGGGAATGTTGTTCCTTTGGCTATAATCTTCCACAGTAAGACATCAAATATATCTATCTCCACGGAGAATTTTCCTAAGTATGGTTTTAACTTTATATTTATCAGGTGACAAAGTATCTTAAAAATACAATTCTGTCAGATTGAGAACCTTGGTGTTATTGTACTATATTTTGTTTCTTGCTACATGAATATTGCAGTAGCTTTGTAGCAGTTGAGTGCAGAGGTCAGCCAGGCACAAGCCAATATGTTTTCAGGTGTAATACAGACATAAGGTCCTAATGCTTAAGTATACTTACATTTTTGCCAGATACTTAACTGGCTTACTGGTTCACATACATAGAAATCTGACGCCATAGGTCTGTTATGATTTATAGGGCTCATGGGAGGTATGCCACTTGCTCATGTCATGCTCAGGATGAAAAGTGACTTAATTTTATTTATATGACAAAGGCATGCAAAAGGCCAATATAGAGCCATGCTATTTAAATATCCACCATTTATAGACACTGATGATGACTTAAGATTCTCTGAGCATTTACAGCTATTATCTCCATTTATCTAAATTTTGAGCTGAATTCTTATACTTCTTGTCTATCTTGTTTTTTCTTTTCCTCCTTTCCAATCGCTCCTCTCAACACAAACATACAAACAGTTATTTGGTTTCTCTCTCCCCTTCACTGGTGCATGCTTCCTTCTAGACCATACCTCAGAAAGTCACATGCTCACTGATACCTTGGTATTCTTTGCATTCCCCAGTTCCATTCTGTATAGATGTCTAGTGTTATTTCTAATGGACTGCCTTGGTTCACACTCCAGCTCCTCTGGCTCCCTGCTGACTCTCTTCCACCTCATTTACCCACAATATACTATGGTTACATTTTCTTCTCCCTGAAGCTAAATCCCATGTTATTCTTTCATTTCATTTCCTTTGATCTGTGATTTACTGCTACATCAGAGCCAGATAAATGTATGATTTTAGTTCAACAATAGAATAGATTTCATGAATGTGTGTTAGTGTGCATGCCTTTGTAGTATTCTCAAATTATTGTTAAATAGAGCCGCCACAGGAGGTAAAGCAGCACATTGGCTGAGTGACTAGGACTCAAAGCACATTCTGAGTTTGACCTCCAGGTCACCTATGCCTTTGTGTGAGTTTGCAGGTTTTCTCTGGACATTTTCCCCCATCAACCCCAAAACATGCATAGTAGGTCCTCAAGCTCTTTAGACCAAGCCTAGCTCAAGATCTGGAGATGGATGCCCTGACGCTACTGTGTGGCACCCACTGCTTTTGACAGGTTGGTCCAGCGGCATTGAAGGTTGGGTCAAGTTTAAAGGACATTGCCCTATGGGGATAATAAAGGATTTTATTTAATAGACTATTATGATAGTAGCTCCAGTTAACCATGGTATTCCAATTTGGCTGCATAATAGATGGTATCATTAAATAGTATTACCAAATGTAATATTATTCTTGCTCCCTGAATACTTGTCTCCGGAGTGAATAATTGTGAACATACATTTCTGTCAGTCTGTGCCTCTGTGGCAGCCCTGCACCGAGGCTCTATTATTGTGGCTCTCCTCATTTCATAACCCCTAAATGACTAAGCCGTAGATGATGGCAGAATGTTGAGTTATTTGTTTATTCTTAATCTAGCCATACTTCTACATATAACTATTGTTTCTGTGAAATATACTCAGTATATAATGTTTAAAAGTCAGTGATGTTGTGTAAGACCATTACCCCACTATAGCCTTTATTAAAACTTTGAAATCAGCTCTGATAGTCAAAGCTTGATATCGATAACAAGTGATCATTTACTGGTCTTTTTAAATTCATTGTTCATTTATTGAATATCACAGAAATGTTTTATCTCTTCATGTTGAAATCTGTTATTTGGTTTTGGCCACTGTGTGACCCTGCAGTAAGTATTACGTAAACTAAGTAACCTTCACAGACATCATACCTCTAAAGTCGGTAGGGGAAGTATTGAGGTGGAAGAGACAGTGCACCTCCAAAGTTATCCGATGTGTGGTTTTTACACCCCTCTGCCCCTGAAATGGTGTCAACCCTGTCATAGAGCCAACAGACTGGAAAAGTCCATTCTGTCTGCATTACACTTTCAATGAAATACCTCACTCAGAATGATGCACATGGGAGTCATCTCTGGGGAACAAAAGAACAAAAGCGACAAACAGGTGGAGTTATCTATACAAACACACTTAATTTAGTACATTATAGTTTAAAGGTTTAATCATGCTAAATGTCAGGACCCAAGTTTTAACAATTTTATTGAGTTTATTTCAGAAACAAACACAAATGATATAAATGTAAGTGCACAGTTTGAAATAATGTCATGTGATAATGTGGTGGCCCACATGGGCATGTTACAAACGTGTACGTGGTCTACTTACAAAAGCCCAAGGCTCTTTTATACATGTGTTACAAGTTTGAAAGTGAGAAGGTGTTAATTGTATAGCACTAGTGTAATAGGTTAACCCTATAAGAAAGATTCCATTGACGCTAATCTGAGTGTGTCTAAAAGCTGTAATATGAGTGTCTGTACATGCAGATAGTTGGACAGACTAATGCCCATGGACATAATATCTCTTCATATGTGTTCACTGACAGTTTAGCAGCAGTGCCAGGGCTTTCTATTCTTGGCACACGGCTTTTTAATTAGAAAGTGCTGGTGTCAACGCGCCAAACAATTAAACCCACAATATCGGAAAGTAAGTGGTGACAACTGTATTGGGTGCAGTTTACGACAAGACTATTGGACATTACTTAGTATAGTGTGTACTGATATGGTGCACTTGAATTTGCGACAACTAGGTTGATCTTTCATTTGTTCTGTCATTATTGTCTTTTATTCCCTCCACTGGTGTGGGTGGTGTTTCTAAAGAATGCCACCTGCTGATATTTCTGGGTTCAGGTGACCATACAACATTCAAAGCTCTATAATATTTAACTGAGACAGTTACCGTTATTGACATGTTGTTTTTGTATTGTTACATACCAAGTTCAAGGTTTTTATCATAAGTTATAGGATTCAATATGAGTAAAGTTTTCATTCTGGATATACGGGTCAATTTTTGGTGGATTTCAATGATTCAAAAGCTTGAATATGTTGTTTTTCATTGTTAATTACTCCCCTCTGGGGGTATGGCAACATGATATTCTACAATGAATCCAAATTCTTCTCACTTTTTAAACATAGGCATGTTGGTGCATCACATGCACAAGTGTGTTCCTGTGTTGTGGGTTTGAGTCCGTACATTAAGCCGATAGTCACCCTTTTATATTATATATTGTATATTATATATTATATTATATTTATATATGTATACCTGTAAGAATGTAACTGATATGCAGAATAAATATGTTAAATAATTATAAATTTATTGGCACCAGCCTTGAGTCTCCTAACCACAGAGGTCAGGCAGTGGAGGTTTGTGTGGCCTCCCTGGAATCTCTTCACATCATGTGACCTGGCTGCTTAAGGGGTAACGGAGACCTCTCTAATTACAGCCAGTACACAGCTCCCTAGTCTCTAAAGAACGAAAATTCTATCAAACAAATATCTTTCGTACTTTGAAAGAATTACATTTTTAGAAAGTCTTCAACAGGTTCATCGTTAACACTGTACTGCATCTAATTTTGTAACACTGCTAACTCTACCCTATGGCCTTTCCCTTGGTGACTGCTGTGATAAACTCAGAGCTGCAGTGGTCATGCTACACCCGCTTCGCTCATAAAGGCACCACCTGTTGTCAGTGCGTGCCAGGAGTGCGCTACACTTGGAATACTGCAGTCCTGGCTCTCCGCTCAGTCCCTTATATCCCAACCCTGGGACCTTTTAGCTACTGACATGAATCCAATTAATGATCCCCAATCCACTGCACAGATACACAAAGGACTGGGAGGAGAGACACTGGGTTTAGCTACTGGGTAATTTGGGGTCTACATTTTGCATTGTACTGTTCAGTCACAAGCTAGGACCACATGACAACAACAGCAAAGGGTATTAAAATAACCACAACCAACACTGAATGGATTTCCTGGTTTTAATAGGGTAGCTGGAAAATGGGAGTTGGCGTTGAGGAGTGAAGACTGGCTAGAATATGCTGGTTTGTAGTTGTAATGTGGGTCTGAACCTATGTTAACTTCATGAACATTATTTAGTTGGGGCATCAGTGGTGTGATGGTCAGTGAGGTAACTGAATACATGTAATGAGAATTCTGAATACTAATACTGCTTTTTACTTATTTGATCATGTAATTTAGACTAAACTGCACATTATCAGTGAGAAAACAGAAAACTCTGCTCTTGTGGTGACTGCATGTGTTATTTTTCCATCTCTAATTAGTGATAGGAAATGCTTTGAAAAACAATGAGGCAGATTATAAAGCTGTTTTTAATTCTATGTTGCATCTTTACACTATAATGTAAATGCAACTCAGTGTAAAACTATTGTAAATATTCAGAATTCACTACTCAGATTGGACCATGTAACAGAATACATTACAAAATACATTTGAATGCAGATATTCAGTATTCTGTAACTAAATACATTTTCAAAGTATTGTTCACATCACTGGTAGTGGTTAAACATCCGCACATGATCTAGAGGGTAGTTCCACACTAGCACATACTGTTGTTGTCCCTTCACCTCTAATGGCCCTCATTGGTGCGATAAATATCCTTGTGTTCAGTGCAATGATATAACTGTAATTATAGTCCACTTTAAAAGATGGATATTTGCAATTTAACTTTCATAATAGAGCTAACGTTAGTAGTAATTTATTCTTACCAAATGTGTATTGGAATTTTTTTAATGCAAACACAGAGGCCTTTTCTTGCCCTTGCATAAAACTAAGGACCTGAGGTGACTGTGTGGTAATTGTAAACTCACTTGTGGCATTTTATATTGAGTACATGCATAGTCATACATTGAGTGATGAAGTGCTGATAAATACCCATATTCTACGAAGGGTTGGAAAATGTCCAATTGCTTTTGGTAAACACCATATGCTGCAGTGATATGTTGTTTACTAAATCCAAGAGTCTATTTAGCTGATGATTAATGGGTTGTCTATTTTTTGTTTACTTCTCAATGGGGAATGCATGTATGCAGTATCCAGTGAAATCAGTAATTCAGTTGTAAGTCTGTAAGTCAAGAGGAAAAGGAATGTGTTCCTCCAGAAAGGATCAAATTAATAAAAACTACTAAATGTTTTTAGTATATAATTTATATATAGATTTTTTCAGTCTTTTCTCATGAATTGAAAAATAATTAGAGTTAAAAGTGACATACGTTTATGAATATAAAAATAATTTCTGTCATCAATTTACTCCAACTAATAGATGCCAGCAATACTATTTTTCTCCTTTCTCCTCACCCAGCCCCAATCACATACTTTATTTTACTTAAATTTATAATTGAATGAGAATATAAGCAATTATTTTGTATCCTTTTGATAAAAATGTACCTCACATTTTCTTTTCAACTTTGTGTTTTTGAAATGTCTTTATCCAGAATCCTCCAAATGTCACCAGTTTCCTTCTGTGATGGATGATGTTCTGGTCCATGGAGTCTAAACCACTTGAGCTCCTCTCATCTGTAAACATTCCGGACATCTGAGCTGCTGACAACTTTTCACATGGACCTCAATTTTTCTTCCACCTCAGGAAGAATCTTTTCAAGAATAAATCTTAAGTATAGAATTTAATTATTCTACTGCCAAGCCACTTACACTGTAATGCCATTAGTCCAAGTAGAAATTATGTCTTAAGCAAAATACTTACTTAGTTTTCTTATTAATAATACATTTGATATATAGCTCAATTTATGAGAATTTTGAATGACACCAAAAACAAGTATGGACAACATGAAATAAAACTATATCTCATAATAATTGTTTGAATTTATATTTCTCAAAGCAATACAGTAATTATTCATTCACTTCACTCAACTCAATCAGTCACACATCGACAAGATAGGTAAAGATTACTGCTCTACCACTTAAACACTGTCTTGGGGGCATTCACTGTTCACAGTTGCACATAGACCAAATCAATGCTGTGACTAAACCCAGGACATAACCTGGATTTAACCAGGCTTAAACCAGGTGTAAAACATATTTAGATCAATGTTCTTCTCTCAAACAGGAAACATCCTCTTCCACCTTGTGATGCGGTAATATAGGAAGTGGTCCAATGTGTTTTTAAACTTTTCACTAGAATCATTTGGATAATATCAGCTCTGGAATTTCCAGTATCTACACAAAAGGATAAAGATAGCTGTTCACTTGTAAACGATTGCATCAAAATATCTTAAGGTGTAACTCAGTAACAGCATTATAGCCTTAAAGATCATGAGAGTCCATTTTTTTTCCCTCCTCTAACCACCACCGTAACGTGGTGAAGGGGTTTGAGTGCCCGAACGATTCCGGGAGCTATGTTGCTTCATGCCCCTTGTAGGGTCACCCGAGGCAAACAGGTCTAGGGGGATGGGTCAGACCAAGAGCGGTTCAGAAGCCCTTTATGAGGAAGAATGCAACAAAGCCAATGACATCACCTGGAATGGCGGTACCAGGGACCCAACCTGGAGCCAGGCCTGGGGTGGGTGCACGACATTGAGCACCTGGTGGCCGGGCCTTCCCCCACGGGGTCCGGCCAGGCACAGCTCGAAGGAGCGACATCCTCCCGTGGACCCATCACCCGTGGGATCCAGATAAGGCCAGTGCAAGGAGATCTGGGTGGCAGTCAAAGGAGGTGGCCTCGACAACCAGATCTCCGGACATGCAGACTAGCTCTGGGGACATGGACATCACCTCACTGCGGGGAAAGGAGCCTGAGCTTGTGTGGGAGGTTGAGCGTTACCGACTAGATATAGTCGGCCTCACCTCCATGCACAGTTTGGACTCTGGAACTCATTGAGAGGGGCTGGACTCTCCATTTCTCTTGCGTTGGCTGCGGTGGCGAGCTGGTGTGGGCTCATTGCCCCACAGCTCAGCTGCTGCATGTTGGAGTTCACCCCGATGAATGAGAGGGTCGCGTCCCTGCACCTTCAGGTCAGGGACAGGTCTCTCACTGTGGTGTCGCCTGTGGAGAAATAGTTCCTTCTGGCAGTTTATTGCTGTTTACAACATTTCTTGTTAACAGGGTTTTTCTCATATAGTCAATAAGATCTTGATCAGAGTCTGGTTGGTCTTTTGTCTTCAATTGTAGATCCAGTTTTAGCTGTTGGGAATATTTCCACCCTTTTGTAGAATGCGTCAATTATCACTAAGCAATACTCTACACTTTTGGATTTTGTTGACTGAATGAAATCCATGTGTAGCATGTGAAAAGTACACTCTGGGGTAGGGAAAGCTCCTCTAGATCTCAGCTGTCTTTGTGCATTATTTTTAATGCAGATTAGACATTATTTAAAAAATCGTTTTTTGGTATATATTAAAACCTATTGCATTAACCACATTTCCCCCTGTTTGACATCTGTGTGTCAATATTTCTTTATTTTCCTGACACTTATATTTGCATTTCTTATCTAGTCATACTTTACGGGATTTGTGCTTCTGTCTTTCTTCCTCTTCCTCTTCCTCTTCTTCCTCTTCTACCTCTTCTTCCTCTTCTTCCTCTCCTTCCTCTTCCTCCTCTTCACTGTCACTATCTCCCCCCTTTTGTTTACAATCTCCTGCGAAATGCCCTTTTTTGTGACATATATAACATCTGCCCTCATTCCTATCTATCGTCTTTTTATCATTTCCTCAGTATTTTGGCCTGGCGCTTTGATATTGTTTTCCTTGTCTTTTTTCTATGACATACGTTTCCATTCCAGATTCAGATATGAGCACTTTGTTTGCCTGCTGCATTTTCTTTTTCTGTACTACGCCCTCAGCGTGTATTGCGTATGTCATAAAATCTGTCAATGTCGCCGTAGGAAAGCCTACGTACGTCTTTTGGAGCCAGTGTTTAATTGGCTCTTTAAGTCCTCCTAATATAGCCATTTTGAGTTGTTGTTGATAAGGCCCGTTAACATCTGCATTCTCTGTGATGCCACTGTTAGCTTTAAATACTTCCGTCATACGGACCTGAAATTCCTGCACTGTTTCCCCCTCTTTTTGTTTGGTGGTTTGGATTTTACTATAGTCTGCTCTTCGCTGAAACTGTGTACGCATTCTAGCGAACACTCCATTTGCATGGTCTAAAACAGGTCCAATGTCTGCTGCGGGGATAATGCGTCTCCCATTACCATGCGGTTGGGTCGGGTCAAAGTCTCCTCTGACTAAAGCCCATTTATGCCCTAAATGCAACATTAGAACACGCTGACACTCCATGCCATTAAGTCCGTACGATGTTATTAAATTCTTCAGGTCTGAGATGCACGTTTGTATGTCAGCTTCGGCTTTAGTAACTCCTTCTAGTGCCTTTTTTATGTCAGCTACAGCCCACGGTCTGTATACTTGTATTGTTGCCCCTTGTGTATGCGGATCTGGGAGGGAAATTAGGGGATAACTTTCTGCTATTTCTTCTTCTTTCGTGGGACAATTAATTTGATCCCATGTCTGTTCTGTGGCATATTTGACTAGGCCTTGCACCTCTGTCTTACTTCTGGTACCTTTTGATATAGGAGATGGGAGTTGCCAGGGGGGTGGAGTTTTTTTATCATATGCGGGCGGAGGGCTCTGCTGGGCCACTGGGGGCAGTGGGAGGAGCCCAAAACGGGTTGGATTGTGGTTTTGGTACTTCTAATTCTGGAAGTTTTGGATAAAGCCCCAGGGTCTTAAACTCCTCCTTTTCTTTTTCAGCCAATTTCTCTGCTTCGTTTTGATCCCCACCGTATGCTCCTGCCTGTTCTGCCTGTAGAGGGCGCTTTTGCACTACTGTGCTATCATCGTCCTTTGGACGAGACACTGCGAATGTTGCTGCCTTTTTTGTGTTAACACTTTTACGCCTTTTACTTTCCACTATCCATAGTCGAGCTGTCATTACTTGTTTACCAGGCCTATATTTAGTTTTTCCTTTACATTGGTCATGAATTGATAGGTTCATCATGAGTTGGCTTAACTTTATTTCATCTAGAGCTCCATCAAAATTATATTTTACTTTCCATTTCCCATTTTCCAATTTGCAAGACTCTGGATAAATTCGCCTCATATACTCCGAGTCTGTTTCTATTTTTACTGTTTTTTCTGCCATGACGTACTATGTGTCTAGGTTTTTGCCTACTGTTGATCGACGGGAGACTTCTCTGTGTTTTATGACAAGCTTCTACCACGATGGGCGGTCATAAACTTGGTGTTAATTCACACACCGAGAAGGACACTGGATCAATTTTCAGCAAAACATCGACCTATGTCCTTAATGAGATTCAACCTTGATACATCTTAACAATGATCAATTTGAATTTCCACACATACGACAATTCATTCACACTCTACACTAGATTCACACTTCTACATTAGATTCATCTCTATGTAGTTCTTTAAAACTTCTCTCTTAGAAGTTAAATTTCTGACCTCAGGTGATAAAACTGGCTCTGGTTGACCAGGTCCTTCCACGGAGAGGATGCCCAACAGGGGTTGCCGTCGAGAAAAGACGGATTTTTCAGCTCAAGCTGGGTGCGCGCACACGGTCCAATCTCCGTTGGTCATCCTCCCCACAAAAGCACACCGATCCGGCTCGAAGGACCAATTTCTGTTATGGAATAAATTACAAGCAGTACAATATTCAAACAGTTTTATATAAATCCCAGTCTCCTACCACAATTGAGGATTAAATCAACTGAGCCAGTTCTCTTTTACGTGCACACACGGGGGAGACAGACGTGCGCTTCTCTGAGCCCGTCCACGCTTCTCCCACCACCCCGCCCATCTGGCACGATATTTATTGTGTCGTTACAATACATCATGTCAGTGTTAGGTTTACAATAGACAACATGGTCAAAGTATATCATGGCTAGGTTTACATTTCATCAGATAAGCACAGAAATATGACCTGGGAACCTCAAGTAGAGTTCAAAAAGGTCACACATCTGGTTTTTAGCAGAGATAGTGCTGGGTACCTCACAACCTCTTTATCAAAGGCTCTTTCATGCTCTGAGCCTGGTTTGTATCATTCCTTGAGACTACTTTTAGCTTGATGTACATTTTTAATAACTTCATCATTATAAGCATTTTATTCTAACATCGCCCTACAGGCCGAACAGCAGTGCAGAGTACCCGGCCTTCTTGGAGTCCCTGGGAGGGGTATCGGACAGTGACCTGATTTTGTTGTTCTGCTGGGGGGACTTCAACGCCCACTTGGGCAATGACAGTGACACCTGGAGAGGGGTGATTGGGAGGAACAGTCTCCCTGATCTGAACCCGAGTGGTGTTCTGTTATCTGTGCTAGTCACAATTTGTTCATAACAAACACAGTGTTTGAGCACAAGGGGGTCCATCAGTGCACGTGGCACCAGGACACCCTAGGCCGGAGGCTGATGATTGACTTTGTTGTCATGTCATCTGACCTCCAGCCATATGTCTTGGACACACGGGCTGTCAAGTGATCACCTGATGGTGAGTTAGGTCCGCTGGCGGAGGAGGAAGCCGGAAAGACCTGACAGGCCTGAGCGTATCGTGAGGATCTCTGGGGAATGTCTAGGAGAAGCCTCTGTCGGTGCAGCCTTCAACTCACACCTCACACAAGAGCGCTTCTACCGGCCGTACCTGCTTGTCAAAGTCCGGTCTCGTCAGATCTCAGAAGCTAAGCAAGGCCGGGTCTGGTTACAACTTGGATGGGAGACCAGTAGGAAAATCAGGTGCCACAGTGGGGCACCAGTAGCAAAAACCGTCGTTGTTGTGTCCTTAGGCAAGGCACTTCACCCACATTGCCTTGTATGAAAATGGTGTATGTGAGTGACGATAGTGGTCAGAGGGGCCGATGGCACTGATTGGATTGGAAACTATGCTTCCGTCAGTCTGCCCTAGGGCAGCTGTGGCTACAATAGTAGCTTACTATACTCAGAAGCGGACTCACTCTGGCTGAAGTCACTGAGGTGGTTGGCAAGTTCCTCGATGGCAAAGGCGGATGAGATCCATCCTATGTTAAGTCTGTGGATGTTGTGGGGCTGTCGTGGCTGACACGTCTCTGCAACATTGCGTGGCGGTCTGGGACAGTACCTCAGGACTGGCAGACCGGGGTGGTGGTCCCTCTGTTTAAGAAGGGGGACCGGAGGGTGTGTTCCAACTACCGGAGAATCACACTCCTCAGACTCCCCGGTAAGGTCTATTCTAGGGTACTGGAGAGGAGAGTCCGACCGATAGTCGAACCTCGGATCCAGGAGAAGCAGTATGGCTTTCGTCCCAGCCCCGGAACACAGCTTTACACTCACTATTGGGTGCTCGAGGGTTCATGGGAGTTTGGCCGACCAGTCCACATGTGCTTTGTGGACCTGGAGAAGGCACTCGACCGTGTCCTTTGTGGTGCCCTGTGGGGGGTGCTCCAGGAGTATGGGGTCCGGGGCAGTTTCCTTAGACCTGCCCGGTCCATGTTTGACCGGAGCAGGAGTTGTGTTCACATTACCGGCAGTAAGTCAGACCTGTTCCTGGTGCATGTTGGGCTGCCCTGTGTCACCGGTTCTGGTCATTGTATTTATGAACAGAATTTCTAGGGCCAGGGGGGCTCCAGTTTGGGGGACCACAGGATCTCATCTCTGCTATTTGTGGATGATGTTGTCCTGTTGGCTTCATCGAACTCGAATCTCAGGGTCTTGTTCATGAGTGAGGGGAGAATGGAGTGTGAAATTGACAGGCGCATCGGGGCAGTGTCGGCAGTGATGCAGTCTCTGTATCGGACCGTTGTGGTGAAGAGAGAGCTGAGCCAAAAGGCAAAACTCTCAATTTACCGCTCAGTCTACATGAGCATTGGGTAATGACTGAAAGGATGAGATTGCAGATACAAGCAGTCGAAATAAGTTTCCTCCACAGAGTGACTGAGAGCTCCTTTAGAGAAAGTGTGAGGAGCTCAGCCACATGGGAGGAGCTCGGTGTAGAGCCGCTGCTCCTGTACTTCAAGAGGAGCCAGTTAAGGTGGCTCAGGCATTTGTTCTGGATGCCTCCTGGACTCCTCCCTCGGGAGGTGTTCTGGGCATGTCCCACCGGATGGAGGCCCTGGGAAAGACCCAGGATACACTGGAGGGACTATGTCTCTTGGCTGGCCTGGGAACGCCTCGGAGGATGAAGGAAGTCTGCTGCCACTGCCTGCTTAGTCTGCTGCCGCTGCAAACTGGCCCTGCATAAGCAGAAGAAAATGGATGGATGGATGGATGGAGAGTCGATTTTGTGTAACATAGGACCTTTAAATATCATCTTGGCAACCAAAATTGTAATTTTGCATCCTCCACCAGTCAAAATCTATCCATATTTTTGATTTTCTTTTACTTCTGTGATATTGATCATGTTAAAGCTATCTGCTGCTTTCAGTTGCCTACTTCTTGTTGTCCACTCCCCTTCACAGTAAGTGCATGGGAATGCCCAATGAAAAAAACCTAACCAATATGTTTGGAGTTTCAGTCTTACCGATACTGTAGCCTATATATTTCTCAGAATGTGGGTCATTTCAGTGGGTCAGCCTGAACTATATCTGACCTGTTGGATTAAGAGGGCATTTGGGTGAACTTCGTTTCCGTTTGGCTTCATCCATCATACATTCCACATCAGTTAACACCGCTGAAGTGAAAGAATGAAGTTGCCTTTGATAGATTGTCAGACTATTTATAAACACTGTTGACAAATTTGGTGTCCCCCATTGCCCTCTCCTCTCTTTCATTATCTGCAATATGCTTCCCTGTAAAATGCCACCTGTCTGTATTATATAATGCTGTATGGATAGGTTTCGGATATGCTGTTGACAAAATTTAATCCCAAACACACTCCACTGAACTTGTGGTTGCTGGAATCTCTCAGCATAAGAACTATGTGTATGTGTGTGGGTTAAAATAGTACCCATGAAAGCAATCGTCAGTCAGTGTTGAAGGGTATATTCAGATTTCATAAGAGCGTTGGAGGAATGCATTGTCAGCATTGGGAATCAAAAATGCTAGCTCATGTTTACAGATGAGGGATTTGACTTCCATTCAAGACCTAAAGCTATAGGATAGTGCTGTCTGCCTCCCAAGCATTGTGACATTTCAAGAGTGGCTCATGTTTAGTTGAAAGGGGGGCATATAATTACATATATTGGCATTCATTTGTCTTGATTCTGTTCCAAATTGCAATTTGAATGGTGGCAACTGTCAAATTATAAACTCTGCATTTTTTTTAAAGGGCCCATATTACGGCATCTTCTAATCTATTGTTTTGTTTTATTCACACATAAACACACATATCCTGTATATTTAGGCGGCGTTCTTCTCTCAAACAGAAAACACTCTGCTTCACCTTGTGATGTCATGTGGTAATTCGGGAAGTGCTCCACTGTGTTTTTAAACTCATCTATGCCTTCAGTAGAAGCATTTGGATCATTTCCTAGTCCTAGAATTTCCCATCTCAACTAAAGAAAAGGTAAAGAGGAGCTGTTAACTTGAAAACAATCACTTCATGACATCACAAGGTGGAACAGAGGATTTTGAGCTTTGGAGATGTGAACAGACTAATAATAAAGGTTTACTAAAATGTATATGAATGAAACAAACCACAAACCGCTCCATGTATGTTTTTGGTGAGGTGGATTAAAGCTCACAAGATTCAATTCTGCAGAATCTAGAAACTTTAAAGTAACAATATTTCCTCCACCTGTAGTTTAGGCCTATACAAACATGTTCTGAAATGTGTGTGAATGCAGATATTTCAAAGCTTTGTCCTTGAAATATCTGCTTTAAAGTTGATACTTAAAGCTGACTTCAGGTTACACTAACAGTCCTACTCTCTTTCCTTCTCGTTGCTACCACTGGATGGCATTGTAACACTTTAGGCACACTCTAAGGTGAGTGACTATGGACCTCACATAACCGCCTTCATACTTTTCCACAAAATCCAAAGTTCAAAATGAAAACTGCCAGCTGCTCAAAATTTATAGACCCTGAAATACAAAGCAGTGTAGTCACTATAGGCTGCAGTTGGCCAGACCATCGCGTATTGATTGCATTATGAAAATTCCCCTTTGATGATGAGTGGTGTCTTGGAGTATGTATATTCATAAACAGAAAAGAGCTCCATTTGTAAATGACCATCCATTTCCTGGCAGGCATAAAGGCTGTGCCGGATCAGAGGTAGAATTGGATTGCCTGCACAGGGAAAGCCACTTTTTTCACACAGGCTTTCAGCACAGGGGCACTCAGACAATCCCATTATTCATCATGCATATTCATTAAGTATTTCCTATGGCTCTAGGAGTGTTTTTAAATGATACATTATTCAGATTTTGGGATAAAAAAAGACATTATTCACATTCATTGTCAAATTGCATTAATCAAAATGTTCAATGAATGAATAATTTTGACTCAAAAGATTATAATTTTATATAACACAATTTATGGGTTTAATCTTGTAAGATATTAAGATATAGATATTCCGTAAAACACAGTCATAAGCCCTGGGGCTTTTAAGATCCCAATTGTGATAGATCTGAATTTTGTTTTTGAGGGTCTTCTGATCGCAACAGTGAGTGGAACTTCAAAGCAGAGGGTCATCCCAGGACAGGAAGAGAGTGCAAGCGAGTTGAGAAGCCTCCCTCTGGACTGACTTTAGTGAGCAAATCAAGCTTAGAGAGATTTGTGACTATGTCATGAATTAGCCACCAGCATGCTAAAATTAAAATTTGTCTTTTTCTCTGTTTTCTTTTCAGTTTACCAATAAGTGACAATTGTAAGTAGACTAAGTGGAACTTTTCTTTCAGCATCATTTACAACATGGCACATGTAATGTTTCCTCATTTAAAACATATCTGGAATGGTATTTTGTTTCATTTTTGCTTGTGTAATCCTAATGTATTGATCTTATACTGCACTTTTCTAGAGATGCACAGTCACTCTGCAATTTTGCTAACGTACATTCCTGACAAGGTGGGTGGTGTGTCTTGCCTTACAACCCTATCAGAGTTGCATTCGGGCCACTGCTGCCCCAGTGTGGCACCTGGTGTTCCCAGTGGGTCTCCCATCCAAGTCCGAACCAAGCCCAACCCTGCTTAGCTTCTAAATTAAACCACCATCTTGTACATTGGAAATGCTATTTTTTATTTATTTTTTTCTGTCAAAATGTGTGTTTCTGAGCCTTTGAATCAGTTGCTACTCACATATAAGTGACCAACCAACTGACATTTCATACTTTCAAGCAAAAACAAAAATACATTAAATCATGTATAAGTAGACATCGTACATGGCAGATACCAGTACTGACCAAGCCTTGGCCTGTTGCTAGGTTAATATATTACCTTTGGACCCTAAGTACCATCAAAAAACCCAAGAATAGCAGCAATTTATCATGTAAGACTTGCCCATTACAAGTCTCTCTTTCTTGGTCACCATATGTCTTCCTTATACTAGCACTGTGAGCACTGGAGAGCAACTATGTAGAGACAGGAGCCATAACTCTGCAGTGATAGAGCGGTCCCCCATTTATATTTAATAAAACCCACTTCTTTAATAACAGGCACTCTTGTTGGAACTATCAGGTGTGGGTGTGGACTCCAGAGACATAGCCAACCTTACTGTCCCATTCTTTGCCTTGGGTTATGTGTGTACAACTATTTCAAATGGTTCAATCTGTACTTTTGCTGACATTGATATCCAATTCATAAGTTAAAGATATGATTTTCTCTGAACAAAACCAAAAGATTGCTCTAAGCAACTGGCATAATGGACAGATTTATGTAAATTGGCCATAATCTGCATAATGTTCCCTTTTGTTGCAATACATAACTGTAGTGTTTTGCGTTTTTCCTTCATGTCTGTTGAGTTTTTTATGGTGCTAAGATGAGGAAACAACATAATGGGATTAAATGTTCAAAAATTGCCATGCCATTTTAATATAGACTTAGTCATTTCTTTTATTATTATAATAATAATAATAATAATAATAATAATAATAATAATAATAATAATAATAATAATAATAATAATAATAATAATAATAATATTCTAAAATGTTGACTCTTGTTTAATCATCATGCAGGCTTTTAGTTATTACAGATATTTTGTTGAGCCCATTCAGAAGCAGGATACCACTGTGCACTTTATTCCCAATTTAAGGTTTGTTTTGACAATTAATAATGAAAATTATGCTGGCATAATTTAAAAAGAAGAAGAAGGTAGGAAGGAAGGTAAAAAAAAAAAAGAAATAACAGCTTTTTCCTTTTGGTAGCTTGACAAAACAGATTTCACCTTGGAAATCCTAACAGGACTAAAACAAATAAATGACATCTCCAAACCAATTCTCCATCTTTGCAAGCCACCGCCAGTGCACTTTATTCAATCCAAACTTTATCAACCCTTGCCTGAGATCATGTCATAAAGTTTAGCTGTAAGCACCTTTTCCACAGTCACTGAGAATGATTGGTCTTGCCTCTGGGTTGGAGCTATTTTATCTCACATTATTATAGAGAATCTGAACCCTCATTGGACCCTCATGTCACATCATGCATTGCCCCTTATTGCACGCTTCTCCAGCAAAAAAAGACAAGAAGATTAATAAAGACATTCCCCTAAACCCTGGATTGCTTTGGATGATCCCTGGTCAACAAAGTGCTTTTGACACGTAGCTCATTGGTGCTGGAGGAGCTAACAGTTACACAGAGCAGAGAGAGAGACAGAGAAAGACTGCACTATAGCATTAGTCTCAAGCTCTCCACACATTAAGTCTGCATTACCTTGTTATCAGGACACTGGCATCATGTTACCGGGATGCACTATTTCTTTTGGCACCGTTTCATGCTCCACTCTTTGTATATTCACTCTTTTTGGCACTAGCAATGATTTTAGCCGTTTGGATGAAACTGTTCTGCAACTTTTCTACTTACTTGTCTCCATGGAGATGTTATTGCTTTGCCTGCAATGTTCCATGGTATAACATATCCATCTACCATTTATTCATCGTGGGTGTTTCTATTGCTCAAAAATACAAGAACTGTAACATAACATAGTGCTATAACCTGCTCGTATCCCTTGTGATAGATTTAGGTATTATCTATACTGTGGAACATTCTAGACAAAGCAATAACATTCCATGGAGATAAGCAGGTGATGGACCCTTCACTAGAAATGTTACACCATGCACATTTAAGTTCGCAAAGTCCTGTGTTGGTAGCTCCCATATTACACTATTTTCTGATCTATGTTATAATGTTTCCTCATCAAAAACATAGCTGAAGTTTTGTTTCATTTCATTCACACATGTTTAACCTGCATATTTAAGCTGTGTGAAAACACCACCTTGTGATGTCATGTGGTAATAAAGGAAGTGCTCCACTGTGTTTTTATACACCATGAACATTCACTAGAATCATTTGGATGACTTCAGAGATGAGCAATTCCAGTAACTGCTAATCTCTACTGAACAAAAGGTAAAATGTAGTTGTAAACTTAAAAACTACTGCTCCATGACATCACAAGGTGGAATGGAGCATTTTGAGATTTGGAGATGTAGTAATAATGCAGGATTACCCGTGTGAATGAAACAAAATACAACTCCAGGTATGTTTTTGAGGAGGTAACAACATTAAAACATTACTTGTAATCTAGGGACATATAGACCATAAAACATATAAAACATAAAGCACATGTTAATAAAAAAAATTAAAAACGGAAATAAAATAAAAATCACAATAACAATCAATGTGTAATACCTAATTTGTCATCTTTGGGTGACACTCTAACTTATACTGTATATTTTTCCATCATCACTTTCTAATCATCTCTTCCTGCCTGATAAGTGGAAAAAACAACTTGAAAAAACAATATCTTTAGTAAAGGTATACTTGAAAGTGTGACACAGTAATTCATGCCATAAGGTTTTGTTATGACATCACCTTCAATGGTTCACCTTCATCCCTGGACAAAAATACTGACCAAACCATGAACACAGCTCAGGAGCTGTTGTTTTAGACATGTATTGATTTTCCCTCCGCAGTTCATCAAACTTCTCACTCACTCCTCTCCCATTCTTTCAGTTTGGAACAGATAAACTTGGGAACATAATGTTCTTTATCAGCATACTACCATCCACTGTGAGGTGATTACACTTTATTTCCCTTATTAAGCTTCAAGTAACCTCCTCTTGAATTCTCTACTTAGTGCAGCATGAAAGTAGTTTGCCTGCTTCAAGGACTCATGATTGTACTAAAACAAAAGCAGCAGGGAGCCAAAGCAAAGGTACACTGCACCTGCTGTCTGTTAAGGAGATACAGTCAGGCCAATGGCGCAGTCACAGACAAACCTTTAAAGGTAACTCTAAATCATTTCTTGTTTTACTAGAAAACCAAAGAGCATGAGTCAGCATTTACCCCCAGTGTTGAACTATAGGGCAATCTCATTTAGTGCACAGTCTGCATTGCTAAAATCCTGGAATATTCATCTTTGTGGCTGTGCTACAGCACTTCGAAAAACTTAGCCAAAACCGTGATCTTCCTTAAGTCCTTAAGGAGAGTATGAAAATGTGAGTTGTGGGATTGGGACCGTGACTCTGGGAGCTGTTAACACAGTCACTGACTTCAAACTAAATAACCAAATACAACTTTCAGAATTGTCCAAATTGTTGCTCCCAGTAGTTCCATTTTAATTTTGTGTTATTCAGAATACAGTTACTTTTCTAAAATCTAGGAATACCACACTTCAAACTGCATGGTATTGTTAAGAAAAATAGAAAACACAGCTCTGTATGTGCATTTTTTCTTCCTATTGCGATCTCTCTCTGATAAATGCATAACAAACTGTACAGTAAACATAAAGCTGGTTTTAGTTATGTTTGTTACAATATAATACAACTCAAAGTGGTGAAAGTATTCAGAATACATGATATTGCACATCACGTTGCTCTGACTGGACCATGTAATGGAATACATTATAATACAGGTATTTTCTGTTTGTATTTTGAAATGATTTTGCTCTACTTTTTCTAGATATATTCCAAGTTATATAAAATACAAAACAAACAGGTTGGATTACTTAGCTATACTTTAAGCAAAAGGAGAAATTCTATTTGTCAACTGGACAAAAGTTTATTTTGGTCAGATACATTTCCAAGCTCATCCAAGCAGCGTCTTCAGTTCTGAACTGAACTGACCAAAGTAAACTTTTGTCCAGTTGACAAACTGAATTTCTCCTTTTGCCATGGATTCTACCTGGACGTCTGAGGGATTTTATACACTTTATACTTGAGTATTATTTCTGTGCATATGGCAATGTAATTCATATGTAAAACAATAAGGTCACCAACATGGAGCTGTACATTGAATCTTGTGGTTCTGTGCAGAGCAGGTGCTGTTCGGCCCATGCTGCTGTGACCTACAATAGAGATACAAAGGTCCCAGTGATGTCTCTTTGTGTTCAACCCCTACCCCTCCCTCTGCCCAGGCATCAGCTGTGCTCATAGAAGACTGCTCAGGGTCAGCTTTAGAAAAAAAGAGAAACAAATCCAAGGTAAAAACAGACATCATAGATTTTTTACTATCTGTTGATTGCTGCTTGATTCTTTCTATAGATTCTTCTTTCTGTGAGGCTCCAATGCAAATTAAAATAAAAGACCTTTCCTTTTGCCCAAATGATTAGACAAGCCCAGTATGTGGTTTATGGTGCTAAAGTTGCCGAGGATAGGTGAAAATCTATAAAGAGTATGGTTTCGGGCTCAAATTTTTCACTGTTATAATTGCAAATGTCTGTCCTGTTGTGCCAATGATCTGTAACTACATATAGAGCCAAGTATATGAAACATAATACCGTAGGTTCTGAGTACACACACATAGGCTGTCATAAAGGTGAACCACTTGTAATAAAAGTACATAAAGTATAATAAAATGTTAGTAAAGATATACACATCTACCTATTACTCATTTAATGAATAATGACAAATGAATCTTGGTTTGTATAAAGTTGGCATTTTTGAGTGATATACTTTGAAAGGCATGCATAGCTAAAATAAATTATAATATATAAACTGTATGCCTTTAAAATAATGTAATGTGTAAATATGTTGTACACCAAATTCCCTCCTTAACCCAACCTTCCCTACGGCTGGGTTTCAGCTTACATCACAACAGTCTATAAGCCAAATATTTGATTCCAATGGGGGGCAGCTAAAATATTGTTAAAATGCAGATTTCTGTTGTAATGTAGCGAGGTCTTGTGGTCTAGTCGCTAATAGAAATGATCCATTTCAACATTTGTAAATCTTTGGAAATTGTATCTTTTGGAAATTTATAATGAGAATGACATGTAATCAATAAAGAAAACTGTCTCTTGTCCCCCATCTGGGAGTATGACAGTTATCAAAATAAACAAAAAATTTAAAAAATAGACTAAAATAAAAAAAAAAAAAAAAAATTTGTGACTTAACAGTTGTTGAAAAACTTGTATCATTACTGTGAGCAGGCTGGCATCACTAAAAACATTGTTCCTTTGGCTTTAAAATTAACATGTGTCTATCTCCATGGAAAATCCTCCAAAATTTGGTTTTAACTTTCCATTTCCATGGAATTATGCAGGTGATGTGCCATCTCCAGAAAGTTACACAGTGCTGCTTTAATGAATATTTCAGTTAGAAAAAACGGTTTGGAACTGATACTAATTATGCTCACTGACTCAAATGTCCTCTAAATGAGTGTGGATATTTACATAGAACAACATGCACTACATTGAATCCCCAGTGCATAGTGAGACAAAGCTTGTTTTCTTTCAGCCTGGAAATCTATAAAGTCTAATTGGACTGTAACAGCACAGCTTTAATCTACCCTTTCTCCTCTCAGTGAGCTTACATGTTGTACGAGCATCAAAGCCTCTTTATCACTGATCCATTAATGACTGTATCAATAAAGATCAAGACAGTGGACAGTATATAATGACAAGATGCTTTTAAAGACAATAACCATTTTCTGACACACATGTTGCCTTATTGTGGTTTCATTGTGTTATGGTTAAGTCACAGTGTCAAGGTGAAGTGAAGGCAGCTTTACATGTACACCAGGGGTGTCCAAACTTTTTTCATCAAGGGCCACATATTAAAACACAGACCAGCGTGAGGGCCAATCGAGGGTCATAGACTCAGGGTCAAAACAGTGAGTAATTCAAATCTGTGCATTTATAACAGGTTTAAATGACCCTCCAGACCTTTGTTCAGGCTTAGACCCTCAAAAGGACACACTACATTTGCTTGATCAAGGTAGAGTTCAAAAACATGCAATAAAAAGTACTACTTGCGGTACTATGGGCCAATTTACCTGGAAGCCTTAGGGCCAAAAGAATTTGGTCTGAGGGCCACATTTGGCCCCCGGGCCATAGTTTGGACATGCCTGATGTACACCAAAAATGTGATCATTATCTGATTTCTGGAGTTATCAGATGATTGAAATGTAATGTAAACAATTACATTTGTTGTGAGTAATCTGACTTCTTTCTGGTTGTTCACATATGTGCAGGTTTTCACAAGGAAAATATGCAAAATGGAAAATAATGGGGCCAAATAGGGCACATTTTAGGACACAAAATGAAAGTGAAAGAGCTTAAAAGTGTTGTAACTGTATAAAGACAGTATGAAGAAGTGGATTAGGGGAGTGTGACACATTCAGCTCCAGTCAAATGAAGCTCACGAGCGGTTATAGGAGCGAATATGGAGCCAGTTCCATATTAGGAATAGGAATTTATGTACAAAATATCAAAATGAAAACACCAGAAGAGCAGGTTAATGTGAATATTTTAAGATCAAAATGACAAGGTTCACAGCAGCCGTTAGAGTGGGGTGACCATTTTTCAGTGTAATGTCAATTGGAAAAGAGGCAATAGGTCAAAGCGCCCCCATGAACACTTTCTATTTGGAACACTGTGGCTAGCGGGTTAAGTATGTTCATTTATATATACAGTCTATGATGTAAACAAATACCAAAATCTAATTTAATTACTGAGTAATCTGTGAGATCTTATCATTTGTTCATAGTGATATAAATGTTCCCAGTGTTAAAAGAAATAAAAAAGCAGCTTTCAGAAACATGCATATTTATGTTTGTGTTTTCTCTGTACATCCCACAGTGTTAAGATGTCTGGTGCATTGGTTAAGCCCCAGTCGTGTACAGTCAGGTGGAAGTGGCGTTAGCTACAGCAGTGTCTCTGCATTTACAGAGCAGAAGCCAGGACTCATTTTCTTAAGTGCACCCGACTCTGGTGTGAGATTTGTTTGGCTTTAGAGCTGCTTGATTTGAATCACTCCCCATTCCCTTCTCCCACACATTCAGAGTTTAGCTAAGGATTTCTATGTCCATTTCAACATCAAAACAGAAATTTAAAAAATCTTATCTCTATCTATTACCATACCAAAAAGCAGTGAATATAAATCCAAATCAGGCAAACTGTAATTAAAGCCCTGTGATAGTGTGAGTGGGACATGCGAGGCAGCAAGGTGGTTAGTGTTTTAAAAAGTAGAAATTGGGCAATCATATTAGTTTGAATAATTTGGAGAAAAAAGCTTTCGTGATAATTCATTGACTGGATCAGGGCATTTCTGGAACTTTGTGGGGTGTTTCCTGGGCAGCGGGGTTGATTGTGCAAGAAACTGGTGCAGAGGTGAAACAAGAATGAAAAGAACTATTAGAATCTAAATCCAATAGATGAGAATTTCCTATTTTTTGACAGATTATTACTGATGTAGGTGCATATTAGGCAGGTAGTTACAGCACATAACAAAACGTATATAGATAATGGAAGATGTCAACATTATAAATAAATACATTTTTGTTAGAAGCCAGAGGGAAACAGATGGTATACCAGTGTTGAGTGATTTAAACTGCTTGAGAATAAATAATTATCAAAAATACACATTTGCGAGCTTCATATTTTGCTCTACAGATTTTCAAACATAAGATGTGCAGCACGACAACTTCTGTCCACCCACATTTTCAAAGCTGTGCAACTGCTGTACTCAGAATGCGCACTTTTCATGCTAGTTTGGCAGCCTCCCTCCACCCCCTCCAACAACCTAGACTTCTTTTCATGAACAAAACTGATTTATCTTTTTATGCTATGTTTTATTCTGAATCAGTGTCAGAGTGTATTGAAGAACTTCCTACATATGCCTTCGTGTTATTTTACTAACTTTAGACTCAGCTTAACATGATTCAGTACCTCTTATCATATGTAAATGTAGAAGCAAAGTGTATCAGAGCCAAGTCAAAAAAGCGTAGCTATTTCAGTAGTTATATTGGAAACACATTCTCCAGAGTTTACAATACAATTATTAGCTGGCGTACATGGTCACTGAAACTTATCACTGATGAGCTTTAATGTGTTATTCAACATACTCTAATGTTGGGAGATTCACAATTGTATTCCTTCATTTTCTCTGCTGCTTAAACACAAAGGCCACATGGCATCACTTTCTCGCCAACTGGAGTAAAAATACACACTCACATTGTGTCAATTATCAGTATAAGTGTCCAGATTTGACCACTTCCCCTGAATTCCTTCATGCATTATTGTGTTTCCTTTGTTCCGCAGTTAGCTCGCTGTGGCTTACTGCTCCAGCCTCCCCAAACACAACTACTAATCCCTGAGATGCTATGCAGATGGTGGTTGATAATTAGGGGCCTGAAATGTGTCACTTTTATGACTGTTGTATTTGGCCATTCTGTAGGAGCCAGACTGCAGCCCTGTATTCTTCACACTTAATTGACACATAAGAGAGGAGTAGTGTGGCTAGCAGCTCGCTGACACATAGCCCCAGTCTGCCCTTTAGGTTTGCACTATGGACTCTCCCACTCCTTACACGGTCATGTTTGTATTGGCTTTTAATTAGTTAAGGGTTTTTACAATGCATTTGGCCTTTAATGACCACCTCGGTTGTTGTTACGACTCTCAGAAAAGAAAGCAAACGTTTAGAAGTCAGTTTGATATTGCGTAGCAGAAGCACTCTTGAGCATCACAACAGCAAGCAAGCAGAGAAAACAAACTTTTGTTAAATCCAGTTCCAGAGAGAAAAGCACAGACACCTTTTCCATACAAATGCACTACCAAGTCTGTGCTTCTGCTAAGATTTGGGAATTTCTATCTGTGTTACTACATTTGTTTTGGCTATTTTTGGCTTCCACCCAAATCGCATCGCAGCCCTGAGATTGGACTGGTCACACAATAACTAAACCCAGATGCAGCAGTGGGAGAGGATGGATTCAACTCATAATATTGTGTTTTGTTGTAATTTTTTATTTTTTTTAATTTAAAAATAAAAGTACATCCAAGTACTAACCAGGCCCGGACCTGCTGAGCTTCTGAGATCTGACGGGGTCAGGCTTTGACAAGCCGGTATGGCCACACAATTCAAGTGAGTAGCAGAAGTATAATTATGATTTTGAATAGTTGAATGGTTGAACTCAATCAAACATATAGTTTTCTATAGCTGAAGATGAGGTCCAAACCTTAGACTTGTCTTACCCTGTCATGCACGTAATAATAACTTGTAATGTCCTTATGACTCACCATTCAACTCATCTTTGACTGGAAGATAATTGGTCTGGAGTACAAAGTCAAGACAGGATCACTGAGACTCATTCATCAAATGAAAAGCTAAAATAACCCCACAAAGCCAAAAATGACACCACAAAAAGACAGTTTTAATCAATATTTTTTCTTCTGCATATTTTTGATCATTTTGACAATATTCCCACAAACCTAAGGACAGTTAAAATGCCCCTGACAGGTTGGACCACTCATTTTACCAAAACACAGGTAAGAGTTTACTAAAAATGTTACAATTTCTTTCACAGGGATTTATTTAGGTTTTAAATTTTGCGTAACTGCTACCTAGCAACCATATTGTTCACTGGGCTAAAAGTCATTATTTGACACATAAAAATATAATAAAACACCTATATTTTGTTGAAATAATGTTTAAAAAAAAATGTTTCTTGTATAAATTGTGCCAAACTTTTGGACAGAATTCTCCCCCTGTGCTCATCAATATGGAACCCTCTAAAATAGAACTTTCTACTTACTGTAAGTTTCAACATATTTTTCAACTTTTTTCACAAATTGCTTCTTAATTGGTATAAAACTATAATTTATATTTACAACAGGTATTATCCCACCAAACTAAGTCCAAATTAAAGCATCATTAAAACCTACTGTATGCACTTGAAACCACATATCCTCATGGACTTGGGCTACAGACATAAAGAGAGGTAGAAAATTTGGAGCCACTAAAAATTGTGTTTGGCATTTTCGTTAATGTTTTTCAGCAACTTTAGCTTTCACAGAGGTGAGACACCAAATGCTTATAATTTCCAAAATGCGGAACAGAAGTCTGAATGTCAGATATGAAAGGTTACAACTTAAGCTGTCACTTTACTGAACATTATAACACCATTAAAGTACATCATAAACTACTGACTCACCCTGAAGCATCAGAAATTCCCAACAATCAACAATAAAACCAGAATTTTTCTTTTCACTGGTGTAAATCATTCTTAACTAACATAACATTTGTCTTAACTAATTGAGAGCGAATATGAGGCAGACTTTTCTTTACAGCCCTAAGTTATAATCATGCAATATTGAAACCAGAGAACTCTTTGCTTGAAGTTTGCAGTTGGTAAAGTCATTTTCAGTTGAGTCTTATTTATGAATAGAACAGCAGTCCCAGTTCAGAAAGTATGTAGGTTATATATTCATCTCAATGGAAGCTTTAACAACCCAATAAATCCCCAGAAAAGTGAAACTCACTGAGATGCTCATTGCCAAGAAGCTCCAAATATTTATAGTGTGGAGCCTGGTCACCTTGTGCCATTGCTCATTTTTGTGTGACCAGGCCTCTCAATCTCACTTTAACATTATCTAATCTACCTCCAAGTACTACAGGGTTTCAGGACATTCTACAGGCCAATATTATCTGATACAGATGGGGGCAACACAAATGCAGATTTTGGTTGTAATATTCTAGGATCCTGTCAGTAGCAGAAATAATCAGATTCAGCATTTATAAATTTACCTTTTGAATATTTTAATGGGAAGTGCAATGTGACCAGTAGGAAAAACTGTTTCTTTCCCCCATCTGACAGTATAACATCATCACATTCTAAAATCTGAAAAACAATGAAAAGATATTCATTTGATTAAGCCCAAATTCACCAGATGCCCTTCTAATACATACATGGTACATATTGTACTGTATGGTTATGGGAGTGGTATGAACTGGCTGCCTAACAGTTAAGATGATCCCAACATGGGCAGTGTGTCAACCCCTCTCAAAGCCAAATGACTACCTTCTAAATGTGCTGAAAGAAACTTCTTTTTCAATGTCCAATAGAAATGTTCAGAAACTGCTTTGGTTAAAGTTTACGCTCTCGATAATCTCTTGTTTTTGCAATATTCCACTTACAGAAAGACTGCAAAATTGAATAGCAAAGGCTTTTCAAACCAGAGAAAGCACTGTTAATATGATTGTTTATTGCATGCTATGTGGCTACATGGCTCCGAATGAGCAGTTTTTGAAACTTTTTGTTTTTTGAGCTCAGTTTTTAACACCATCCCATGGGATTTTAACCAAATCAAAAGTGCAGCATGAGCAGTTCAAAGGACAGAACTAAGGGACTGTTGAATTGTGCAAAATGAACAGTTTGTTTTTCTTGTATCCTGTTTTTCCTGTACAAGAGACTAGCAAAAGCGCTAGCTATGGACATTTGAGATGATATAGGCTTTTCACACCATATGTCGCAGCAAATGTGTCAGAAAACCTTCTAGAGGAAAGACTCTGAGACACTTCAGAGGAAACACGTTGAGGGAATTAACCACCACTGACCGAAACAAAAGCGTGCAGTAGGAATGAGGTCTTTCCTGTTTTTTTCCCCTGGTTTCCCCCCTGGACACTGCTGCCCGGGCTGCAGGACACAGAGGAGGGTCACTTCTGGCTCTTCTTCTCCTGCCCTGACACAGATCTGCTGACCCTGTGCCCTTCAGCACCAACACTCATACACACACCACCTTCATACTAAGCAATTTAGGCCTGTTATAATAACACATTTTGAAGTTCAGCATATTGCTGAAGTAAATATAGATGATATACGATAATACTGCAACTAATATACACAACAACCCAAAAGCAGATTTAAACCACAAAAAATTCTAAATGTACAACACTTTAAAAAAAAAATCATGAGCTGCAATAAATAAACAGCAGAATGAAACACTTTAATAGTTAGTTTACACGACATGACATGAGTCATAGACATTATTAATTCAAGCTTTTATAGTTTTATAGTATAGCTTTTAAGTATCATATAGCCAAAAAATAACCCAAAATTTCCCAGTAGTCCAAAGGAAAAAGTACCCATGATAAATATTGAACCCCAAAATATATTGTTTCAGCTTACATATATTGAACGAATCATCGTGACAGGCCTATGACAATGTGTCTTACCTGAATGGGAATCAATCCTCAGACTGTGAGGTTTGGTTGAGAAATGCTTTAACTACTGAGCCACTATTGCCCTACTGTCATGAGATCCCCTTTTATTCTGCTGTATGTCCAGAGGCTCCTCAGCACTGATAAAAGTAGACTGCGTTTTTGCCTGTGCATCACATTTACCTACAGTGTCATCCTGGGTGTCACTAAGGAGAGGGACTTTGAATGGATCCTCATAAATCACCCTTTTTAACAGCTTCAGGGATCAGGCTCACCTCTATCTAGACTTGACCTACTTCTTAACAAAGTCCACGAAGTTGCTGGTGATTCCCTCGTGGGACAAGACAAATGTGGATCTTGACTGTGTACCCATTGTGTACAGCTTTATCCCCTGTACACAAATCTCTCCTATAGTGGAATTGTCTGATGCATAACCCAGTTTGTCTGCATCTTATGATCTTTCAGAGAGTCTAATAACTCTTTAGACTCTCCCTAAGGAAATCTCTGACTATTATTCTCAGTGTTTTTGTACCAGAATCAGTTTGTTCCCTCTGCTATAACAGGCATTATAGAGACTCCTAATTCTTTCTGGTCTGCAGTGGCCGACCTCCACATAAACCAGATCTCATGTTCCAGTACCCCATAACCTTAGCTTTCTCCTCTGCAGTTTATCAATGCCCTTCGCAAGACACTTCCAGATGCTAACCGTTTCCCATATGTCTCCACACTTTTCATTTTGCTCCATTTTGTATAGTTCCATGCAGGCTGAACTTTGCGTGGCTTATTTTTATTAATGCAAATATCGGCATTCTGTATTTTTATCCTATATATGAGTTCAAAATATATGAGTGCTACGGTATTGCTGACGCTTTCTGAAAGTTCACTTTTCTGGCTACACATTTACATCCTTAAAGTTAGCCTTTTAAAGCCTTTTCTGGTTCATAGGTCAAGAGACAACTCACTGTTAATAATGATATATATTTTTACTACAAACCAATGTCATATAAATTAAATATATAAACTAAAATAACGAATGAAGAATATGAATTGACTGCTCAGGAAAGACAGTGTTTTGGACATTTAAAAAAAAAACTTGATTATGCTAATTATATTGTGCTTCAAAGTCTGGTTTAGTTTAGGACCACAAAATCTTGCATTCTCATTATTTAGCCCCAGGAATTCGCTTCACTTTCTCAGTGTTTCACTTTTGCCCTGATTTGCTATATAAGCAGTAATAGCCAGAGTTGGAAAAGGTACTTTTTCACTTTCCTGCTCCTTTTAATTTAACAGTGAAGAGCTGTATTCTCTAGCTAACCATGGGGAGCCTCCTTTATTCAAACAGTACCAATTTTTGCCTTTTATGTTATTTTAGATTGGCCAAAACATCCGGCCAACTTGCTCCCTACTAGTTTTAAGCTGTTTGCTGAGGATGCTGCTTCCTAATACTTTCTAAAATGTATTTCTGCTCCCTCATCTGCTTAAAGGTACCATCCCATTACTGGTCCAGACTGAACCTCCTTGCCCTATCTCTCAATTACATGTTGAATCCCACATTGCACATTGGCAGCACTGCTCAGCCTTAACCCTTTCTATTCACAACATAAGCCATCTTCTCTCATCAGACTACAGCCCTCCGACCCTCCCCAGTGACTATCTCGCCCCACCTGTCATCCCAGAAGATTTATCTGCTGAAGGCGGCTTTCCAAGCTCTGAGGGCCATCACACTCTCCTCTGTGCTGTTTTCCCTCCAGTTTGAGAGCCTATTCTATCAGCTGAACCCAGCCTTTTTTTTTTTTTTTTTTACATCAAAGTTTTCATAAAACAGTTTGAGCACCCAAAATAACATCTCTGATTGGAATTTGCTTTGTGTGTGTCTCTGAAACAAGGAAATATTTAACTTTTGAACAATTTAATATTGTTTGTCTGCATTTTGGATTGTTTCAGCATGTTTATTTAGATTAAATGTATACAGCAGGAAATGGGACTATTAGAAAACAGTGTCTGGTAGCTGTCAAGAAAGTATACAAAAAACAAAAAGAAAGAACACATTTTTATTTGTTGAAGTATTTTTGGATATATATTTTTGGATATATTATATTCTTGTAAATTTTTTAATTTTTGTGTTATATTATAGTTTATTGTTTTCTACTTTATTTTATTCTATTTTATTTGTTTGTTTGTTTGTTTGTTTGTTTATTTGTTGTTTAGTGTCTACATTCTGCTCCAAGTACTGCAGCAATTTCCTAATGTAGTGAACCTGTTCACTCATATGGCAATAAAAACCTTTCGGATTCGGATTCTAATTTGGATTGTCATCAAATTAAGTGTTGTGCTTTGGGGAAATTTTGTTGCACTTTTTGTTGGTTATTACAGGATTTTGTGTATTTAATCAAATCATTGTATTCCCTTTTCACTTCACATAGGCTAGTACTAGTATATATTATTAATTTTAACATGCTGAGTTGGCCCAGACATTAGATATCGCCATGCCATAAATGACTCCTTTTACTGTTTGTTGAACCTACTGTATATATGCATGCATGTATGTATGCATGTATGTATGTATGTATGTATGTATGTATGTATGGTTCCACAATGTTATTTTACATTTAAATCACTATATATATTTGTGCTCATTTGTATCCATCCATCCATCCATCTTCTTCCACTTATCCGGGGCCGGGTCGCGGGGGCTGCAGTCTAAGCAGGGGCTCCCAAGCTTCCTTCTCCCCAGCCACTTCCTCCAGCTCCTCCGGACGGACCCCGAGGCGTTCCCAGGCCAGCCGAGAGACATAGTCTCTCCAGCGTGTCCTGGGTCTTCCCCGGGGCCTCCTACCGGTGGGACATGCCCAGAACACCTCCCGAGGGAGGCGTCCAGGAGGCATCCGGACCAGATGCCCGAGCCACCTCAGCTAGCTCCTCTCGACATGGAGGAGCAGCGACTCTACTCCGAGCTCCTCCCGTGTGACCGAGCTCCTCACCCTATCTCTAAGGGAGCGCCCGGCCACTCTGCGAAGGAAACTCATTTCGGCTGCTTGTATCCGCGATCTTGTTCTTTCGGTCATTACCCAGAGCTCATGACCATTGACCGGTAAATCGAGAGCTTCGCCTTTCGGCTCAGCTCCCTCTTCACCACAACGGTCCGATGCAGCGACTGCATCACTGCCGACGCCGCACCGATCCGCCTGTCAATCTCACGCTCCATCCTCCCCTCACTCATGAACAAGACCCCGAGATACTTGAACTCCTCCACTTGAGGCAGAGACTCCCCACCCACCCGGAGAGGGCAATCCACCTTTTTCCGGTCGAGAACCATGGCCTCGGATTTGGAACAGCTGATTCTCATCCCGGCCGCTTCACACTTGGCTGCAAACCGCCCCAGTGCACGCTGCAGGTCCTGGTTCGATGGAGCCAACAGGACAACATCCTCCGCAAAAAGCAGCGATGAAATCCTGTGGTCCCCGAACCGGACCCCCTCCGGCCCCTGGCTGCGCCAAGAAATTCTGTCCATAAATACAATGAACAGAACCGGTGACAAAGGGCAGCCCTGGCGGAGTCCAACATGCACCGGGAACAGGTCTGACTTACTGCCGGCAATGCGAACACAGCTCCTGCTCCAGTCATACAGGGACCGGACAGCCCTTAGCAAAGGGCCCCGGACCCCATACTTCCGGAGCACCCCCCACAGGGCACCACGAGGGACACGGTCGAATGCCTTCTCCAGGTCCACAAAGCACATGTGGACTGGTTGGGCAAACTCCCATGAACCCTCGAGCACCCGATGGAGGGTGTAGAGCTGGTCCAGTGTTCCACGACCAGGCCGAAAACCACACTGCTCCTCTTGAATCCGAGGTTCGACTATCGGCCGAACTCTCCTCTCCAGTACCCTGGCATAGACTTTACCGGGAAGGCTGAGGAGTGTGATTTCCCTGTAGTTGGAACACACCCTCCGGTCCCCCTTTTTATACAGAGGGACCACCACCCCGGTCTGCCAGTCCAAAGGTACTGTTCCCGACCGCCACGCGATGTTGTAGAGACGTGTCAGCCAAGACAGCCCTACAACACCCAGAGACTTAAGGTACTCAGGACGGATCTCATCCACCCCCGGAGCCTTGCCACCGAGGAGCTTTCCGACCACCTCAGTGACTTCGGCCAGGGTGATGGATGAGTCCGCCTCTGGGTCCCCAGCCTCGGCCTCCTCTTCGGAGGACGTGACGGTGGGATTGAGGAGATCCCCAAAGTATTCCTTCCACCGCCCGACAACATCCCCAGTCGAGGTCAGCAGCTCTCCCCCCGCACTGTAAACAGTGTTGGTGAAGGACCGCTTCCCCCTCCTGAGGCGCCGAACGGTTTGCCAGAATTTCCTTGGGGCCGTCCGATAGTCCTCCTCCATGGCCTCCCCGAACTCCTCCCAGACCCGAGTTTTTGCCTCTGCAACCGCCCGAGCTGCAGCACGCTTGGCCCGACGGTACCCGTCAGCTGCCTCAGGAGTCCACCGGGCCAGTAAGGCCCGGTAGGACTCCTTCTTCAGCTTGACGGCATCCCTTACTTCCGGTGTCCACCACCGGGTTCGGGGATTGCCGCCGCGACAGGCACCGCAGACCTTACGGCCACAGCTACGTACGGCCGCCTCGACAATGGAGGCCGAGAACGAAGCCCACTCGGGCTCCATGTCCCCAGCCTCCCCCAGGATCTGGGATCATTTGTATCCCATTTCATGAACTTGCCCTTTCTTCAAGACTAATTGGTTTATGCTACACCATTATGAACCCCACCCTTCCACTACTTTCTTTACCATATTGGCCATACTACACTATAACACACTGGAGCCAGAGCAGCTTAAGACCACTGACTGAAATGGTGCATTGCAAATGAAGAAAATATTGGCAGGGCACTTGAGAGAAGCTGGGTGCAGCACACGCGACTCTGTACTTTACCATCACACAGCTTCCCAGTCCTTGTTAGGGTGGCCTAGATTCATAGACAAAGCTACTACCTACCTTCTTGCAATTGTTTTCTGCCCCCAAGGATTACATGTAACCAGGGTGTCTCGTCTTTAACCTAGGAATGGCTTCATATGGGATCTTATACTGGTCCCTGTATTCTCCCCAGGGGTCAATTAGATATGTACTACAGTCGACTACACACAGGATATCACTGCAAAGGCCACATGCAATCCAGACAGATGAGTGTGTTCTGTGGTGAATCAGATAAGAGGATCTGGGACATCTCTATCTGCTGCAGACGACACTACATATTGTTCCTAATGACAGAAACACACATGTGGCTCACTGCGCTTAATGGGTAAATGTAAACTTTGAACTGTACTTGATGAAACCGCTCTCATTACATTTTCATATTTAAATGAACGGTACAGGACAATGCAGACGTCCCATAAGGCATCAGTGCATAAATAGTGCAAAGGTATTGTATTATTAGAAATGGACAATATTTTACACTCGAATCATAACTGCAAATTGACTTGGCCCAATATGTATTTTACTTAAGTAGATATTTAAGTGGATACGTTTAGCCTTTACTTCACTATATTTGAGAGCAGGTATCAATTTTCTGCTCCACTAGTACATTTTTTTACTGAATGGAAAAGTAAAAGTCATTTTTTTTATTATTGCATGAGACCTGCTGAAAAGGCTGGGCACATTTCTGGTTTCAGCAAACCAAAATATAATAAATAAAAGCTCTATCTATTCAATTATTACTCCTGAACACAATTCAGCACAAATCTGTATCAAGATCAGTACATTCGAAGACCTCAAAATATGCTCAAAATATTTTAAGGTTCTACTCTTTAAGCACATGTTTAAACAGGAACTTTTATACTTTTACCTAACAAAACTGAATACTTCTACTTCTTCTTCCATTGTTTTTTTTATATATTAGAATAATTTCAACAAAATATCCAGTCCGTTTAGAAAAATCTTGTTATACCAGTACTTCAGACTTCTACAAACATGTTCTGAAATGGGATTAATTTATCAGATCCTCTTGGCTCGTGGAGTTGTTTACACTGTGCTCTGAACAGAATCCTGCTTTTTAAAAATATTGCAAATTTAAACCGCAATACAAAAAAATCACAATCAGATTTCTTTCCAAAATCACTCAGCGCTAGACTTAAATCTTTCCTTCAACTAAATGTGTATTAAACCAGAATACCTGTGGTTCAGATACACTATAATCTGCACACCAGACTGTTCCTGTCCCTGAAATGAAAAAGCCAACAGAAAAGATTACTTGTTGACTCAAAATGATAAAACTACATAATCTCAAATGTAGTGCTGTTGCTATGCTCCCTCGTATGCCGTTTTTGAGAATATTATGATTACTTTGTCCCATCAGTTTCCTACTTTTCCTGTGCCTGTGTTTCAACAAGAGAAAGAGAAAGGCAGAGAAAGGTGATCCAATCTCAGCTTGTTAGACTCCATCTCAACACCCAGGCCCAGAAATGTACTTTTTGGGCAAGATGGGTATAAATAAAAAATACTTCACAACAAATATGGCACTTCCACACTTTCTGAAACACCATCCATCATTCGTGAACAAAAACAGACCTTCATTTATTTTTTTGTTTCATCCAATTCTGAACTCTCAACAAAAACATTGCTTCCCAAAAATATTTAAATATTTAAAACAATATGGTGTATAATGGAAATAAAATGATGTACTCTAAAGTTACAAATCACTCTTTCTGCCTGTATTCTAGTATCTTACAGTTTGAAAACCCCTGGAACAAACATTCATTGGTTAAGTCCCTTGACAAAACTACTTTCTTTTATTTTCAGCTCTGTCCTAAACACAGTGGAGGTCAATTTCAATATTACAGGACCATCTGTTTTAAAGAGTCCTTGTCCTCTTGTACTTTCTCTTTTTATATTTGTGCTTTACGGACCAAACTCCACACCTTTGGTCCCAGTGACCTGTCCATAGCACCCCAGCACAGGGCTTTATATTAGCTTCACTTTAGTGTCCTTGTGGAAGGAGCTCTCAGGACATGATTCTAATTATACAGTGCTGCCTTTAGCTGGTCCTCTATCACGGTTCTTAAATATGCTTTTGAACCTGCCTCTAATGTGCTCTTCTCACACTCTGCGTGTTTTTCCTTGAATAACTGATCAGCTCCAAGAATAGGATTTTCTGTATATTTCTTTATAGTTGTTCCTTATGTCCCTCACAATTTCTAATATAATGTAGTTCACTAGCAAGGACCACACCAACAACACGTGTGCGAAGAGAAAAGCGTTTATTATAGGGAGATGAGGCTGGGCGGGATGGGTGGGTTGAGACTCCACGGTGGGGGTTCAGTCTCCACGGTGGGGGTTCAGTCTCAATCTTCAGGAACGGGACCCCCCTCATAGGCATCTTATGTCTGGAAGACAGATATGGGTTGCAAGGGTGGGGTCGAGTTATTCAGGACAAACTGGTTTCCTGGGATAAGCTGCTACAAATAGGCTTCTGGGAAATTGAGGCATGGTAGAAGTGAGCTGTGATTCGCTGGAGAGGAGGCTCTACATATAAGAGAAGTAAGCCTATCACCAATATATTTTTGTTAGTCAAAACTAGACCAAAATACATATTAGAGAAGTAAGCCTCACCAATATATTTTTATTAGTCAAAAATAAAACTAAAAAAAAACATTTTATTTTGGTTGTTTTATTGCACTGAAGAGCACCCTTCCACTGAATTACTTCCAGAAAGTTACACAGTGTTACTTTAAGTCATCTCTTGATCTTGATCTGTTCATTTTACTAATAGAGATCAAAGCATGATGATAATTTTACTGGCACAATAATTTTTAACACAGTCTTTTCATTTAATTAATGTGGCCTTCTTATTTTGCAGAGGTGCTTCTTTTTCACTCATATCCAAAGGGTTACTTGAAAAACGGAACTGTATACTCTCACTGTCACGTTTTTAGTGTAGTTGTACTGCTTACAAGCGTTTGATTGTACCTCGAGATTCTTCTGTTTCCATAGCAACATTGCGTATGTGGCATATACGCAGCTCACTGCCTGTGATCACTCATCACCATCAAAACCTTCATACATTAATGATATGAACACAATGAGGATATTTTGAGATGTATTATTATAGCCGCATAGGAAACCGTTCTCAAGTACTATTATTATTTTTATTGATGCTCTAGTCTACACATGTTCAGCATATGCTGTTAAACATGTAATTTGTATCTTAAAACCACTACATTCATCTTCTCTGTGCCAGGCGTATTTCTTTATGGTGATACTATACAATATTATATCATAGTCCAGTCACACAGCCTGCCATAAGCAGCCCAAAGACATACACAACTGCAGTGCATCTCTCAATCTGCCCGTAAATTGGTGCTCAATCCTCGACAAATGTTCTCGGGTGCAGCTTGTCACCTAAGGGTGCTTCTATTGTATTATCTGGAGTTGCACCCAGGGGTATTGCACGCTTTTATCTGTTCAGCTTGTCACACATGCTTCTAGCCTCTGTATTGTGTTCTGAACTGAGGCCATATTAAAATTCTTAATCAAATTAAAAACATTGGTAAAGTGTAAGCACAAATGGAAATAGATCTACAGAGGAGGGGTCAGGCTTGAAAACTACTAGCCTTTGCTTTACCCTCATAGGCTCATTGCTCAGCCCACCTGTTTTAAACTCAGCTCTCTGCTTCCCCAGTCACATGTTCAGTTCACCCTCCTCCACCGTCCTGGCTGGTTATACTTTAGAATAGCCTCAATAAAGCATGAGGAAACTACTTAATTAAAAGGTTAGGTGTCAGGGTTTGGGTATAAATGAATAAACCTGAATCATTCTTCATTTGTTCATTATGCATTAAGGATAATTAGGCGTAGTTATTGTTTATAAAGTCAGTTTGTTTCATTTTTTGTCTAGACTCAGGTAAAATTACTTAATATGGTGGAATGATCGAGTAGTATGGGGTGAAGTCAATAATCAGTTATCAAAAAATTGATATCTTGAATTAACTAAATTAGTAAATTCTAAATTATTCTGGCTCATAATGGGTAGAATTGTAATAGTAGTAGCTAAACAAGTACACATTTATAAATCTAGCATTAGAAGTATTTCATGGTGTTGTGCTTGTCTTTTGCTGACTTTGTAACTTTTATTTTTTCAGTACACTGTCAGCTCACATCCATACGGTTTAAACACTTTATTTAATTAAACTAGTCGCCAATGACCATGTCCAAATGAAATGACTTTATAGAGAACTTTCTTGCTAGCAAAGCCACTTCTTATAGGGACTTTGACATGCATGGATTTGTCTTTTGAGCGGGTGCCAGGACCGCTTCTAGAACATGGGACAGGATTAATAATGCTACAAATGAGAAGTCGATTACTAAGGCAAATCCAATGCTCGTGTGATGGATTCTCTGTCTCTATCTAGCCTCTGTGTGGTCATATTTTCCTCGGGCGGGTGAAAGCCTTCTGAATTAATTTAGTCAGCTAATGTGAAGCAGCTGTCATTGTGCCTATGCTCATGTAGCAGTGAAGAGGGTCCACTCGGCACCTCTTCTCCTGGATACGCATCACATAACACCGGATTCGCTGATACAGTCATCATCATGCCATTAGCTTATTCCTTTATTGTCCGGCTGTTCCATCTTTCTAGGTGACCAGTTATAGAGAGATTTCATGGAAAGCAATTACATTATAAGTATTTTCTGATGCTTTTAGAGGTGGGCGAGCTGCAAAGTGAGTTAGTAATGGCAGTAGTAATAACACTTTATGTGAACTGTATACGTCAGTGCTCATATAGCTATAACTTCAACAACTTTGCTTTGGCATGTCACAACTTACTTCAGCTATACTTGCACTACCAGTTTTGCACAACCCATACTGTCTATTTTGTATTTACCTTAGTGCTTTTCACAGACATATGTCACAAACACGCTTTACAGAGCATTCTTCATTCACTCCATACCCTTGTGGTGGTAAGTTACTACTGTAGCCACAGCTGCCCTGGGCCCGACTGACAGAAGCGTGGCTGCCAATCCAATCGGTGTCATCGGCCCCTCCGACCACCACCATCACTCATGCACACACCACTTTCATACTAAGCCATGTGGATGAAGTGTATTGCCTAAGGACACAATCACGACAGCTTTTTGTGACTGGAGCCTCACTGTGGCACCTGATTTTCCCAGTCGTCTCCCATCCATGTACTAACCAGGCCCAGCCTTGTTTAGCTTCCGAGATCTGAAGTGATCAGGCTTTGACAAGCCGTAATGGCCACTTTTGTTTTTGAACCATTACTGTTATTATTATTCATTGTTTTATGTTGCACCATATGTCGAAGCAAGTTCCTAGTTTGTGAATTTTGTTCACAAATGGCAATAGCAACGTATTTTGATTCTGATATTTCTACCAAAAAAAAAAATCTTAACCTATTAATAAACTATTTCTTAATTTTGTATTAAGATGTATTAAGGCTAATTATGGTGTAGTTATAATTACTGTAACCCAAATCAAAATGTGCACTGGCTTTGTATTGTGGTTCCTTAATAAATTGGCTATTAAATAATACCCCAATTATTCATAGCCTACTTGGAAAAACTGGCTCTCTCCCATGTGTCATTATTGCTTTCACAGTACGTGTTTCTTCATGCATTGTCTGTCATTACATTGCCTGAAAACCTTTCCACCACTTGTCCAAAATCTTCCAAAAGTTTGAGGTAAATTGCTGGCTTTCACACTCGCGCTCAGTGGAGTAAGAAGAAGCCAGCTGTTGGAGGAACATTCTCCTGTCTCTGGCTCGGTTTGGAGGCACAGGCTTAGTTAGCTTCAGTGAGGTCCTCGCTGGCTGCTGCAGATATGTGCGCTCATGGCTCAATACCAAAGAGGCTTTTTGGGAATGGGCTCATTGTTGTTTGTTCATTTGGATCTGAACTGAGCTGATATTTACCGAGGAAGGGAGTTTAATGAAATCACACCTATCAAATTGTGAGTCACTAATTTTTAGACATTTTTGTAACAACAGTCTCATTTGTGGTTAAGAGAAGTGGCTAACTAAAACAACAGATGTAAAACATAACAGAGTTCCAGGGCAACACTGAAACAAGCTTACAGCAAACATCACACACATTATGTTATTATTTGAGTTTCTCTAGCAAGGACCACGCCAACAACACATGTGCGAAGAGAAAAAAGTTTATTATAGGGAGACGAGGCGGGGTGGGATGGCATGGTTGAGACTCTAGGGTGGGGGTTCAGTCTCAATCTTCACATGGCCCAGCAGGAACAGGACCCCCCTCATAGGCATCTTATGTCTGGAAGACACATATGGGTTGGGAGGGCGGGTTCGAGTTATTCAGGACAAACTGAGTTGCCAGGATAGGCTGCTACAAATAGGCTTCTGGGAAACTGGGGTGTGGTAGAAGTGAGCGGTGATTCGCTGGATTCGCTGCTCCTGAACCTAAGTTAATCATATTAACTACATTTAAATCTTTATAAACAAGGAACATGACTATGTGTGTGTCTCCTGGCATCTATGGCCTTTAATATATTTAGATTAGATTTAATTACGTATTCCCATGGGTGCAGGAAGTGCTAAATTTTGTTATAAAGTAAAAGTACAGATACCAAAAACAAAATATACTACTGAAAAAATCTACTGAAGTAAAAGCTATTAAAGTATCTGTTTAAAATTTTATTTAAAGGGTAAAAAGTAAAAGTTTTCAGCAGGTTTTGGGATCTAATAAAGATTCAAATGTAGTAATTTTGGTAAAGATTTGTGCAGAATCGATTTTTGTCCCCAGCTGTGTACTTTTATTTGTACACATGTACATGTACTTTTATTTGTATTTTTAACACACTATGAATGTGTTGAAAATAAACCCTTAACCTTTTCAGCAGGTCTCATACAGTAATAAAAAAAAAAACTTTTCAGTTTAGTTTAACAAATGTAGTCAAGTAGAAAGTACAGGCACCTGCTCTCAAATGTAGTACAATAAAACTAAAAGTATCTCAATTAAAATCTACTTTACAGATACCTACAGATACAAATACCTAAAATGTTTACTTAAATACAGAACTTCACTACTTTTACTTTGTTACGTTCCACCATTAATCAAAACACCATTGAAAAGAACCAAAACCAGGAGTGTCATGATGCAGGCAGAATTTGAAAAAAAAATAAAAAAATATATATATATATATATATATATATATATATATATATAGATATATATATATATATATATATATATATATATATATATATATATATATATATATATATATATATATATATATATATATATATATATATATATATATATATATATATATATATATATATAATTAATGCACCAGCCCTTACAGTTGTTTTTTCTCTCTCTCTCTTTTATCAAAGTCCTCCGATGTTGTGCCGTGTGCGTCATGTACAGATAAACCTGGGACACAGCAGCACCTCATTCTGTCTCTGCAAAGACGATGCACCAGCCAACTAGCACAGCCATGTATTCACCACACTTGCATTGCATTGTAATTTCCCAGGCCCCTCTGTACTGGTAAAGGACCGTGGAGGCGTGGAGAAGATGAGATCCTGAGAGCCTGGTGCACGCTGAGGTCTGGGACTCAAGCACCAGCTAACCATTAATTTGAAATAATTTTATGTTTCCCTCCCACAATCCTCGCTCTTTTCACTGCTATTATCCCAATGCTTGTGGCAACATATTATTTTGACCCAGGCAGCTTTTGTCTTCTTGTCCTCCAGGCTGACAAAGTTGTTTAATCTGTAAATACGTGGAAACAATTGTGCTGCCAATCATTGACAGACATAAGTGGATGCAAATACCCTTAATGTTAGTGTTGTAAAGAATAAAAACACAAGTCTGGGAACCTGGCCAAGTAAGTACCTGCTCCTGTCTTCATCTGGTTCTCCAACTTTTTACACTAGTGATTCCTTTAAAATACCATCAGATATAAAAGTACTTGTTTTACTAAGACACATTTAAGATCATTATATTTAAGATTTTTGACAAAACAAAAGTTATTCTTATTTCTCCCATTGGGCCATTTCATTTGGCCACACTATGAAATTTCATAACTGTTACGTAGCAAAAAATGTGGAAATACCGGCTTGTCAAAGCCTGATCCCCTGAGATTTCAGAAGCTCAACAGGACCTGGTCTGGTTAGTACTTGGATGGGTTGGATGGGAGAACACTGGGAATTCCAGGTGCCACAGTGGGGCGTCAGTGGCGAAAAAACTGTCATTGTGGCCTTAGGCAAGACACTTCAACCACATTGCCTAGTATGAAAGTGATATGTGCATTGCAGGACTCCCTTGAAAAAGAGATTAGTAATCTCAATGGTACTTATTTACAGCAGTTACAAGCCCTCCAAATTAAGTCATACACATTAGTTCTTCAAAAGAATTCCAGGTCTAAACTAGGGTGAAACCAGGTCTAAAATACGACTGCACATTAGTTCAAGGACTAACTCAGTGCACAAAAATGTATATTAAAACTGGAGTACCCGACTTTTTTGTACATGAGTAAATTTTGAGTTTCACCTGAGTACAATGTATGTTGTAAAAGCAGCACTTTGTGACAAAATGAGACCTCTGCACACTATCTGCACTTAATAATAAAGTATTTTTTAATTAGCAAAAGCAGCACTTTGGTGTCATACTAAAGCACAGAGGATCTTGTGATTTAACAGTGAACAAACTTGTTGTGTTGCTCAGGTCTGCTTTGTTGCTTGATGCTTTTCTGTGTATATTCTTTATCCCAATGCCATACAATGATTAAATGTACCAGCAACTTTCAAACAACCCAACCTTTTTGTCTTTTTGTCAATATTGCTGCTGTCCCTGTTCAGAAATACAAGAACAGAACAGCTCATATCACAGACAAGCTCTAAGATGAAACTGGCAATGCTTTCCTAATTTGAATATTAGTGTTTTTGCCATTCATTAGTCACATTTTTGTTTGTGTTTGCTGAATCTTCCCATAATCAAATTCAAGCATAATAATGTGTCTAAAATGCCAGATGACCAAGATAGTTATTTCATGTTTGTAACAAAAATTGTTGTGCTGAGAAAAACAAAAAAGCAGCATTAAGTTTGAGACCATTTTTAATACAAATAAAACTTTGTATAAAAAAAATAACATGCTTCACACACTTCATTAGTTTTTTATGAGCTTTTACAAATACATCGTCAGATAGCCAGGCACTAGATCTTTTTGTACATTTTCCCCCAGTTTTTGGATAGGTCAGGACATAACGCAGACATCATCGGGCTATTTAATAACATACATTAACTTGCCACTTAATTTGGTGAGCCACTGACATTTTATTCTGCAACACAATTGGGGTGTTTAAAGGAATACAGAGGAGACATGAGAAGCAGCATTGATTTTACAACACAAATGATCCATTATGTTATTTTCTTCAAGGAATAAGTGGGCCTTCATACCATACAGAGCCAGGTTTAGGGTGATGAATATATTGTGTACTTTGCAATTAGACATACCTGAAATCATTCCTATTCTTTCTATGTCTGGGTGCAAAGGGTGCCTTATGTGGATATGAATGTGATGAATTCTGTTTCATCCGCTGGTACATTACAGATCTCACCTTCAGGGAGAAGTGCATGATGGTCCCAAGGGTGCATTTTGTCTTAATTCTGTCCTAATGGATCTGTACAGCCTCACCCTTAGCTGGAGTAAGCTTGTGGCAGTGATGGAAGGGTCACCTAGTATGACACCCAACAATATGATCCCAGTCTGCTGCTTCTGTTGGCCATTAGCTCCTGTTTGAAAGCACAGAGTAGATTTGCAGAGGGCAGTGGCAGCCTTTGAGCTAGCTGGTAATACAAATCATGGCCTCACTTAAGCACACAAAAACACTTACTGGGCCTTCACCATTTTGATAACACCGTAAACGTACAATAGGCCCAAAACAATAGTAACAACGCTGCAACGGATTTTTGAAACGCATTCCAGAGATACTTTTTTTTTTCATTTCTCTTTGTTTTATTTTTAACAACACAACACTGGATGTTGAAATTGGCATGCTCAAATCAGCAGAGACCATTTTAAGAGGCAAAGTCCCGAGGAATCCCCAAAGAGGGACCGTCTATTTTTGCATCGCGATGATCACTGATTCCAGCCACAACATAAATCTCTTATAAATCCATGGATATACTGTATTTCATAATTTTTTTGGTGTCGTAATCTCCTTGATGATATCCTGAAGGAACACTGGGAACACCTGATGTCTTGATTGAGATTCAGTTTGGTCAGTAATGTTCTGACCCAATGTAAACAATCCAGTCCCATATAGTTTTGATAGGCCTCTGCCATGCAACTCTTCTTTATTCTTTGAGTATTGTCATGTATGAGGCAGACAGTAGATGAAACCTTAAAATTATTAGCAGCACGGTCAACCTTTCTCTCTGATGCGCAGTGGCCACTTGTTTTGTAACCTTCTCATTCCTCCAGTGGAAATCAAACATGGATGCTCTGTCCTTTAGATCGCGTGGTTACTGTAGCTGATGTAGGTTTGCTTCGTGGCTGTGGAAAAAATAGAAAGAATATTATTACATCCCGGGCTGCTGAGATTTAATTCACGCCTTCAAAGGTGAGAGACAGCATTGTTTATTTTAAGGACATGTGCAGAATGTTAACCTAACATTTTGAAAGGCATGTGCTGATTTCTTGTGTTTTCAGTTTTATACCGTGGTTGACTTTAGACTTTTGTTTTTGCCTTTAGCCTTTGGTGAATAAAATATGGCATTGAATGGTGTGCATATAATATCTGATAACCATGAGTAATTTTGTTTAAGGGAAAACATGTGTCCATATCATTATTTAAGTTATGTGATGTTTACTAGTAAAATAAACTAGATCAAAGGAGTATCCCTTAAATTTTTGCTTGTTTAAATGCATGTACTTGATTTGAGTTTGTATTAACTTCTAAAATCCTGAATAAGTCATAGCTTTCATCCTGTCCCATACTTGCATATTGTACTGTCACCTGTTCTCGGAAATAACTGCACACATGTACCGAGAATACGTATTTATAATATGCATTTTGAGACCGGATTCTGGTACAGTTAGCAGCAGTACTTGATCACACAATTTAGGCTTCAAGCTGCATGATATTAGAGAGATAAATAGAAAACTCTGCTCTTGTGGTGTGTGGATGTGTGATTTTTCTCTAATTACTGATAAATAAATATGTAACTAAAAGTCAAACAAACAGCTGTTTTTATCATATGTCACGTTTTTACACTATAATTTAAATGCAACTTGATTTAAAAGTTTTTCAAATATTCAGAATACAGTTCTCTGACTGAATACACTTTAATGAAGGTATTCTGTATTCTGTAACTAAATACATTTTCAAACTATTCTTCCTATCTCTGACTGTCAGTTTCAAATAAATAGGATTTAGTACATGACTGTTACTTTTTGATAAAGAGGCAAGACAATTCTATTGTCTAATTCTATTCATCTTTTTGGCACATAACTAAATCCTCTTTAATAAAACAGTGTCTTTTCAAAATTAAGTCCTGGTTTAGTGCTGTTTCAGTTGTTTTGAGATATACTTCCATAATGGTTTAGCATTCCATTTAGCACAGTCTAAAATCACTCTTCTACAATAACACATCTATCCGATCGTGCACCAACCACTCTGCTGTACCACCATTGCCCCCTCCCCCTTCATTCAGGGCCTTTTATTGCCTATATGGAGAAACCAGGGACTTCGCCCACACCGGCCTCCCTCAACCATCAGACCGTAGCTTTCCCTCTGTCTCCGTGGACTGTGTGTGTGTTAAGTGATTTGCAGAGGTGGAGCAGATAAACCCGACATATCTCCACCACATCTCGACTGTTGGTGGCGGACCTTGCCCAGACAGGATTTTTTCAATTTCATCAAACCTTATATCCACACTGCCGATGACAATGACGAATGATGCTTATTCAAATCTCCGTGCACTATAGCGGCCCAGTAAATGCTAGCCCTATCAGGACAGATTGCTGTTGTCAATCAATTTCCTCAGTATCTCTTGCCGTAACAAAAGACACTATTAGACCATTGCAAAAACTTTATGCTGGATGTATAGACCGTATTTCCATGTTGTCACGGTGCATTGTCACAGCAGTTTTGTCACACCGGCTGTAATGATTTGGTTTTCAGTTTAAGAGCAGTGAAGTGTAATTTCTCGTGACAGCATTACTCATCAATAACGGAAATAAGAAATCCACATGGCTTTACAACGCGTGAAAAATTCAGCTAAAGAGGAAAAGGAATCTGAAAAAAAATAAAAAATAAATCATCCCAGTGAGTCATTCATAATATGTGTGATGACGATCGTGTTTACTAGAGCATTTAATTTGAGTTATTGATAGCGGAACTGGTCTGTGGGAGGAGAGCATATAAAGATTATAATTAAGAGAATGTTTTAGTCATTTCTAATTATTATGATCAACTTTTGAATCAAGAGGTCTACAGCCAATCCTCAGTCAGTAAAAGCATGTCTGTTTTTTTTAATTACACGGATTAAAAGTCTGTATTGTTTCTATTAAAAGAAATGAATATTGAAAGATATTTGTGACTGTTTTATAGGACAAAAATAAAATAAAAAATGGGATTATCACGCAGGAGCACAGGACTCAAATGCAACACAAAGAATGCCGTCTAACACAAAGTATTATTTCGGTACAACAGAAAGTGTCCTACAAAAGGTAAGGCCTAAAATGGCAAGGCAGGTAGATACAACAAAGGAATTATATGATTTGTAAAGAACTAAAATATCCTCCAAAACTGGGAATCTCTTCAATAAGGAAACAGGCAGGGAAAAACTCAGAATCAGGGACTTTAATCAGAATTGCTCAAAGCAAACAACAGATATAGATACTAGGGTTCAGATACAGAGCTTGAGAAATAGATGTTCTCAGGTCAACAATCTAGCAAAGACTGAGTGAAGACCAGGAGCTTATATAGGCTCCCCAGGGATAATTAGGGAATGAGAGACAGGTGTCGGAGAACAGGGAGGGGAGCAAAGGAGGACTGGAACAGACCTGGAGCTGGACTGGGGAAGAACATGTAGACAATAGGCAGAACTGTGACAGAACCCCCTCTCAAGGGACGGCTCCTGACGTCCTAAAAATAAGACCCGAGCATGGGTGGGAGGAGGGGGCCTGGAGGAGGGTCAAAACTCCTCAGAAGGATCAGGGAGTCAGAGCTGGACTCAGGTTCTTTGTCCTCAGACGGATCTCTCAGGGTAGCAGAGGGACAGAATGAGAACCCGAGAGCACTTTGAAGGTTGTTCTGGGTGCTGCTCATGGAAGGCCTCAATAAGAAGAGGGTCTAAGATGAAGCTAGCAGGCACCCATGAACGCTCCTCTGGACCATAGCCTTCCCAATCAACCAAGTATTGGAGACCTCGACCCGCAGTCGGGAGCGCGGAGCGGCACGACAGTATATGCAGGTTCCCCCCATCAATCAGGCGTGTCGGCGGTGGTGGCGACACGACAGGAGCTAGAGGGCTTTCACAGACAGGTTTCAACTTAGACACATGGAATGTTGGATTTATCCGCATAGCTTTGGTTAGTTTGAGGCGGGCAGCCACTGGGTTGACCATCTTCTCTATTTCAAAGGGCCCAATGAACTTAGGAGCCAGCTTCTTGGAGTCAACCCGAAGAGGCAGATCCTTGGTGGACAGCCAAACCATGTGGCCAGCCTGGTAAGCAGGAGTCTCTGATCGTCGACGGTTAGCGGAAGCAGAGTAGCCGAGCGGTGCGGAGAAGGGTGGACCGAGCCCGTTTCCAGGTCTTGTAGCAGGCGCTTGATGAAGGCCTGAACAGAAGGACAGGATGCTTCCTTCTCCTGAGAAGGAAACAAGGGTGGCTGGTAACCATAAGCACACTGAAATGGGGAAAGACCCGTGGCCGAGCTTTTCAGTGTGTTGTGCAGTACTCAACCCACAGTAACTGCTGGGACCAGGAGGATGGGTTCCTTGATGCCATAACGCAGCACTGTCTCCATCTGCTGATTGATTCTCTCTGTTTGGCCGTTGGACTGAGGTGATAGCCTGATGACAGGCTAACAGTGGCTCTAAAGAGAACAGAACTCACGCCAGAATATGGAGGTGAACTGTGGACCCCGATCGGAAACAACATCAGTGGGAGGCCCATGCAATCGAAAAACATGCTGCAGCATAAGCTCAGCAGTTTCCTTAGCAGATGGAAGTTTGGCCAGCGGAATGAAATGGGCCATCTTGCTAAAGCGATCGACTACAGACAGGATGGTGGTGTGTCCATCGGAAACAGGTAAGCCAGTGACAAAGTCCAGGGATATATGGGACCAAGGCCGGTGGGGAACAGGGAGAGGAAGCAGATGGCCAGCAGGTGCTTGGTGAGTAGGTTTTAGACTGGTTACAGACTTGACAGGCATTAACAAAATCTCTGGTGTCTTCATCCAGGGTACCCCACCAGAATCTTTGGCGTAGGACCTCCTTAGTTCGCTGGATCCCAGGATGACAGGTAAGTCTAGAACTGTGGGCCCACTGCAGAACATCTGACCTGAGATGTTGTGGAACATACAGGAGATTACTGGGGCATGTACTGGGGCCAGGTTGATCTTCCAGGGCAGCCTTAACCCTTTCCTCAACCTCCCAGGTGAGAGTTGCCACGATATGGGAATGGGGGAAGGATGGTATCAGGTTCTTCAATGCTGTCAGAGGTAGAAAACTGGCGAGACAGCGAATCAGGCTTGGCATTGAGAACCAGGACGGTAGGACAGAGTAAAATTGAACCTGGTGAGAAACAGGGCCCATCTAGCTTGTCGAGAGTTGAGGCGTTTTGCAGATTGGAGATACTCAGATTCTTGTGATCTGTCCATACCAGGAACGGAACCTTGCAACCCTCAAGCCAGTGTCTCCACTCTTCTAAAGCCAACTTCACAGCCAGCAACTCTCGGTTTCCAATGTCATAGTTCCTTTCCAGCAGGAACTAGGCGTCGAGAAAGAAGGCACATGGGTGCAACTTGAGGTCATCGGGTGCCTTCTGTGACAAAGCGGCTCCTACACCTATGTCTGAGGCATCCACCTCGACCACAAACTGTCTTTCAGGATCAGGAACTCGAAGGATAGGAGCTGTGGTGAAGGGGTCTTCAGGGTATTGAAGGCTGCGTCTTGCCTCTGGTGACCACTTGTAGAGTCACTTTGGAGGAGGTGAGGGGCTGTAAGAGGAGCTGACCGAACTGTATCCACGGATGAACCGCCTGTAGAAATTTGCAAACCCCAGAAAGCGCTGTAGCATCTTGCGGGACTCAGGAACAGGCCACGAGGTAACAGCTTCAACCTTGGTAGGGTCCATGGAAACACTCCCCTGACTAATGATATACCCCAGAAAGGCAACTGACGAGGCGTGGAACTCACACTTCTCTGCCTTGACGAAGAGTGAGTTAGACAGGAGGCGCTGCAACACAGTCTGAACGTGATAGACGTGTTCCTCCTTGGACTTGGAGAAAATCAGAATGTCATCAAGGTAAACAAAAACATACTTGTTCAGCATGTCACGGAGGACATCATTGACAAGTGCCTGGAACACGGCAGGGGCATTGGTAAGACCAAAAGGCATGACAAGATACTCGTAATGGCCTGTCGGAGTGTTAAAGGCAGTCTTCCCACTCGTCCCCTTCACGGATCGGACGAGATGGTAGCGTTGCGCATAAGTCAAGCTTTGTAAAAATAACAGCATCCTGCAAGAGCTCAAATGCCGAAGAAATGAGTGGCAGAGAGTATGATTCTTGATAGTTATATTGTTTATCCCTCGTTAGTCTATGCTATGTCTAAGTGTCTTGTCTTTCTTGTCAACAAGAAGAAACCCGCCCCAGCAGGAGGCGAAGAGGACGGATGATTCCTGCAGCCAATGACTCATTGACATATTTCTCCATAGCTTCTCTTTCAGGTCCAGAGAGGGAATAGATACGACCACGTGGGGGAGAAGTTCCAGGCAGAAGGTCAATGGCACAGTCATACGGACGATGTGGGGGAAGTGATGTAGCCTTGGTCTTGCTGAAAACCTCTCTGAGGTCATGGTACTCTTCAGGAACACCTGTTAAGTCTGGTTGAGGACTAGTATTATCACTGGGTAGCACTGCTGGGACGGCTTGCTTGAGACAAATCTGATGGCAAGATGGGCTCCAGTTAGAAATGGAACCTGTAGCCCAATCTATTTGGGGATTGTGACGAAGAAGCCAAGGGAAGCCGAGGATTACTGGGTGCTGTGGAGTTTTCAGGATGTGAAATTGGATTGACTCATGGTGATTGCCAGCCATTAGCAGGAGAACAGGAACAGTGCGATGTGTTATGGAACCCAGAAGTCTGCCATCCAGGGCATTGGCAGGCACAGGTACAGGGAGAGGAACAAGGTTTATCTTTAATTGCAGAGCCAGGCTTTCATCAATAAGACTGATGTCAGAACCAGAGTCAATTAGAGTGGTCACTGTGTGAGTACCGCTCTCAAGCAACAGGCGGCTTGAAAATGAGGGCGTTTTATAGGGGAAGGTGTGGAGGAAAGACTCATCAGTATTCCCCTTTCTACTGATGAGCCTGCCCTTTTACTGGACACACAGAAACAAAATGGCCAGGCTTCCCACAATAGAGACAGAGATTCCTCTGGCGGCGACGTTCTCGCTCTTCAGGAGAAAGACTCGTTCTGCCCACCTGCATGGGCTCAGGACCTCCATCATGAGGAGATGAAGTGTGTGCCTAAGGGACTCTAAAGAAAGAGGCGGGCGTGTGAAATGTTGTCGTTCAGAAAGTCTGAGTCTCTTCTCGTGTCTCCGAGCTTGGATGCGGTGATCAAGCTTAGTTGCCAGTTCAATCAAATTATCAAGATCAGACGGGAGATCAAACGACACCAACTCATCTTTAACATAGTCACTGAGACCCAAAAGGTAGGCATCAGTTTGAGCTGCCATATTCCACTGGCTTTGAAGGGCCCGGGTTCGAATTCAATAGAATAATCTGCAACAGTGCGGCTCCCCTGTCGCAGGCCCATTAGACCACCGGCTGCATCAGGTCCAGATGACGTGGCAACCAAACACCTTGCGTAGTTCTTGAGCAAAAGCGTCAAAGAGGCACAGGCATTGGTTTGACGCTCCCATTCAGCAGTTCCCCACAGCCTAGCCCTATCTGTGAGGTGGTTGATGGCAAATGCCACCTTGGCTTTTTCTGTGGAAAATGTGTGCGGCTGTAAGGCAAAGAGAATGGAGCAGTTGGTCAAAACGGATTGCACCCTTCAGGGTCTCATAACGTTCAGGAGTGCCTACTCTGGGTTCTACAAACTGGTCCAGGTGCCAGCACTTCAACAGAAGGTGGCGAAGCGGGGTTGGTAGGAGCAGGAGTAACTGCAGTTACTAGCTGGGTGACAGTGACCGCCAGTTGGTGGATCTGAGCCGTTAAAGTGGCAATATTCTGTTCATTAGCTGCAGTTGACTGCTGAGCAGCATTAGCAGCAGATGCTAACTCGGCCTGCTGTTTCTGTAGGCTTTCCTCTAGCCTAGCAAGCCTCTCCATGGGGCTTTCCTTATGTGCTGAGTCCATACTGGCTAGATTGTACTATCACGCAGGAGCACAGGACTCAAATGCAACACAAAGAATGCCGTCTAACACAAAGTATTATTTCGGTACAACAGAAAGTGTCCTACAAAAGGTAAGGCCTAAAATGGCAAGGCAGGTAGATACAACAAAGGAATTATATGATTTGTAAAGAACTAAAATATCCTCCAAAACTGGGAATCTCTTCAATAAGGAAACAGGCAGGGAAAAACTCAGAATCAGGGACTTTAATCAGAATTGCTCAAAGCAAACAACAGATATAGATACTAGGGTTCAGATACAGAGCTTGAGAAATAGATGTTCTCAGGTCAACAATCTAGCAAAGACTGAGTGAAGACCAGGAGCTTATATAGGCTCCCCAGGGATAATTAGGGAATGAGAGACAGGTGTCGGAGAACAGGGAGGGAGCAAAAGGAGGACTGGAACAGACCTGGAGCTGGACTGGGGAAGAACATGTAGACAATAGGCAGAACTGTGACAGGGATTGATCAATATGAGGGAAAAGTATGAATAAAAAGTGATAAGTCATTATTTTCTGTCATATCGCCAAGCCCTAATATGATAAGTCAAGACATCCCTTTGTAATCAGGAACTGTAAGAGTTCTTGCCGATTGGATCAACAGAAGATCATTATCTACGTGCTAGGAAATAGGAGTGATCAAAAAGTGTCTCATTCAAAAAGTGGTTCATTTCATTCACAGTAAATCTAAGAAAGTTTGGATGGACAGAAGAACAGACGGTGGCGGCCATTCTCAGAGGCTTCAGACTCCAGATACAACAATGGAGAAACACTGCAGTAGGGGGTACTCCTGAAATGCAGGCATGCCCTTTGTGGAGATTATATTCTCGGACTCCTATATGGACTGGATATCAAAATGGGCTGTTTCTAATACATAATTCACATCAGTAGTTTACATAACCTTATTGCCTTTAACTCTAACCCTAATGTCTTATTTAAGAGGGAGATACAATAGACATATCAGTTCATGCAATCTCATGGTGACTGCTTTATTTTCTTTCTGCTAAGGGAGAACCAAAAATACATTAAAACTCTTCTTTGACATATGGGAAAAAATTGTATACTGGAGTTTGGGTTATATACAAGCATTTACAGCATCCCTAGACATGCATTAGCCAAAACAATATTGACTAAGTAAACAAAAGAGCTGATGAGGTGTTGAGTCACTACTGGTAAATGCATTTCAATCAATGTATAGAGTCAAAACACTTTTAAGAGCAATATTTAATGTTAAAATCTCCATTAGTTTAACATTAGGCTATCTGGGATCTCTATGTGGTATGATGACAATCCCGAGCTCTATACAAATGTGTTTACTTCCCACTTTTGCCTTTAAGCTTTGCAACAGCAGAACCAATGTTTTTTCTTCTCTTTCTTGAGAAAGTCTGCGTGGTGGAATCAACATCTACCAGTTTTGAGACAACAGTAATTCATTCTTTCTTGATTATAACCCCACCTCTATCTTTTCTCAATTGTAAACACTTTAATATATCTTACATGCCTGGAAGCCACAGTCACTTTGTAAATTAACGGCTGCTGGAAATATGCTAAAATCAACGATGTGTTAAATAAGATGGGACACCGGTTAATAGTTAGGATATTTTACTCTACGATACGTGTTTATGCATTCATTTCTCATCATTTAAAACTTGCTTGCTGATGTCCAAAACAACAATAATGTAACTTTCTTTTAAATATAGTTTTTATGGTAACTTTATTACACTGATATTGTGCTAATGTAATTGTGTTTTAATGTTGAAAATGTGCAATGGTAAAAAATCATCTTGCTCTGCTGATGACTATTTTTAAAAATATATTTATCATTTTTATTAAATGCAAATCCAAAGTTAAAGGTGCACTGTGAAATTTTTCTAGTGGGTGTGTCAAAGGCTTTTCTCTGTAGAGATGTTCTTGCTTTTTTCTATCTTTATGGAGAACAAACTAGACCAAGCTACAGGTCAGATCTGCAGAGAGGCAACCACACTCACTGTCAATATGCCTGTTTTTCTCAGTGTTTTTGAGCTATAAAATCACCTGTAACTGGATAAATGTAAGGCAGAGCTGTTTAATGTCATATTGTGGAACATTCCAGGCAGAGAAATGACATCTCCATAGAAAGAAGCAGGTGACCCCCTACCAAAAAGTTACATAGTGCACATTTAAGTAATATTTGAATAGTTTGGGAAAGAGCTGCTCACTCGGTAAACAAATAAATAGAATAATATTTATTTGAAAAAGGTCGTGAAAAAGATAAACCCTGAAAATAAAGTCTTTAGCTGTGAATTCTTACTTTTCCACCTCTGCATTATGCACTGATAAATAAACAAACTCTGATTTGAATAAGGTTTCTAGCCATGACTGTTGTGTTCTTCTTACATTGTGTTTCAAGGCTCTCGCACAGCTCGGTCTTGGCCTCCCCGTTGGGCCTGAGTCCAGCCTTGGGGTTGAACTTGTTGGACATGGTGGCGGCGGTGACCACGGCCTTCAGACTGCGTGTCCGCTTGGGTACATTCTGCTCCGGGTGGAAGAGCACCACATACACCTTAGGCATGTAGAGCAGCCCCAGGGACACAGAGGCACTCAGGCTCACCGAGATGGTCAGCGTGGTCGTCTGGATGTACAGCTGCAAGAAGGAAAAGAAAATTCAATCATACTTTAATACTGTCCATACTGCTTATTGTTGTTGTGCCCTTTGGTAAGACACACACATTTCCTGTGTATCAAACTGCTTGTATAACATGTAATTTGAGGTCTACAGTAGCACACAGGCTTCAGTATTGGATGTTCTTACACAGCCCTCAGATAAGTGTAACATTTTCCCAAAGGTATGCTGATATACTTGGGTTTCAGAAATTAGGACCACTGACACGGTGATTAACAATTTAAAACAAAATATGATATATTTTGAATGGGAAAAGACCTCCAAATGTTGCATATAACCAGAAGCTAACTACAAACAATGGGATTCAGTGAGTTCAACCTTACATTTTTTGTTCATTGTTGCGCAATCTCGTTTTTCTAAACCATACTTTGATCAAAACTGCGACTGTGCTTTATATTACAAAATGGAAGACACATAAACACAAATTTATATCCCTTTCATGTCCCCTGGCACGGTATTTTCTGTCATATTTTTCTATGAGTAGTGGCCTGTACAGTCTCAGTGGCATCTGCTGTGTATCTTTCTAATTCAAGCAGCCATTGACCCGAGAGTTATCCAGGCTGGTGTTCTACTATACTGAGGCCAATATACAGTCTCTCCTATAGTAGTGTGATGAAGATGTTTTTCAGTATAGCTCATCTGCATTTATAGAGTCTAAGTCCGACCAGCCAAAACCACCTTGTTTGTTTAATTTTCTGCTGTACTAGTTTTAATGTGGATATGACATACACATACCATTGTTATGGATCAGTATCACAGACAGCTCATAAAAGAGTTAAGAAAGAAACTTTTCTTGTATCTGAATTCACACTATTTTCGTTTAACTTGAAATCGACAATGATTTCTTGATTTCTTGGCACAAATGAAAGATGCAGCCATTTAGATTTTAAAATAATAAGCCCTCGATATAGTAGAAAATGTTTCACTCTTGGTAAAATGAGGGATTACATTGATAAGACCTCAAAATAATTTTCCCGGCATGTGGTAAGAGCTGCATTTGATCATTATATATATATATATATATAAGGAGACGCACTGTCCCCACTGCTGTTCTGCATAGGTCTGAACCCCCTCAGCCAAATAATCGACCGCACTGGCTATGGATACCGACTCAGAAACGGGGCCACCATCAGTCACCTCCTCTACATGGATGACATCAAGCTGTACGTTAAGAGCGAGCAAGACATCGACTCACTGATCCACACCACCAGGATCTACAGCACAGACATTGGAATGTCATTCGGGCTCGAGAAATATAGTAGGATGGTGACAAAGAGAGGGAAGGTAGTCCACACAGAGGGGGTCTCACTCCCAGAGGGAACAATAAAAAACATTGAGGACAGCTACAAGTACCTTGGTATCCCACAGGCAAATGGCAACCTTGACGAGGCAACAAGGAAAGCGGCGACAGCCAAATACCGGCAAAGAGTACGGCAGGTCCTAAGAAGCGAGCTCAATGGCAAGAACAAGGCGCAGGCAAAAAACAGCTACACCCTGCCAGTGATCAGATACCCAGCAGGAATCATGCACTGGCCAAAGGAGGAGATACAGACCACGGATGTTAAGACACGAAAGCTCCTGACCATGCATGGAGGGTTCTATCCCAAGTCCAGCACCCTGAGACTGTACACGAGCCGGAAGGAAGGAGGCCAAGGACTAGTGAGTGTGGGAACCACTGTCCAGGATGAAACATCTAAGCTCCACAAGTACATCAGTGACAAGGCCCAGACTGATGACATGCTCAGAGAATGTCTCAGACAGTGGGGCACAGAGGAAGAGGTGCTGGAGGGACCATCATGGCAGGACAAACCCCTACATGGGGCGTACGACCGAAACATAACTGAAATGGCTGATATCAAGAAATCCTACCAATGGCTGAAGAGGGCTGGTCTGAAGGACAGCACGGAGGCACTCATCCTGGCTGCACAGGAGCAGGCCTTGAGCACCCGAGCAATAGAGGCCCAAATCTACCACACCAGACAAGACCCGAGGTGTAGGCTGTGCAAAGAAGTGCCTGAGACAATCCAGCACATAACTGCAGGGTGTAAGATGCTGGCAGGGAAAGCATACATGGAGCGACATAACCAAGAGGCAGGCATAGTGTACAGAAACATCTGTGCAAAGTACGGGCTGGAAACCCCAGGATCAAGGTGGGAAACGCATCCAAAGGTTGTGGAGAATGAGCGGGCCAAGATCCTTTGGGACTTCCAAATACAGACTGACAGAATGGTGATGGCGAAACAACCAGACATCGTGGTTCTGGATAAGCGAGAGAACAAAGCCGTGGTGGTGGACATTGCAACACCGAGTGATGGCAATGTCAGGAAAAAGGAACACAAGAAACTAGAGAAATACCAGGGGCTCAAGGAAGAGCTGGAGAGGGCCTGGAAGGTGAAAGCATCGGTGGTGCCTGTGGTGATCACTCGGGGCCGTGACCCCCAAACTGGATGAGTGGTTGCAGCAGATCCCAGGAAGGACAACAGACATCTCAGTCCAGAAAAGTGCAGTACTGGGAACAGCAAAGATACTGCGCAGAACTCTCAAGCTCCCAGGCCTCTGGTAGAGGACCCGAGCTGATGAGGGTGAGAGACCAACCACCGTGGAAGGTGAGAAATGCATTTTGTTTTTTTGTTTATATATATATATATATATATATATATATATATATATATATATATATATATATATATATATATATATATATATATAGTCTTTCAGATTATATGTAACTATGTTTTTGCATCCAAGAAGTTATAAGAGCCAATTGTCAGTGGTAGGAAGAGAATTTAGATTTCTTAATTGGGTCAAGAGAGAAATGGTTTGTACGAATCTTCACCACTGTTGGGCAGATTACAGATTACATATCCTGTTGTAAAACCACAGGCAATAGCAAAATGGATGAATAATTAAACAAATTACAGACTCCCAAAACCCAACATCAAAGGCTATAGGCTAATGTAATGATTAACCTCCATAGAGCAGATATGATGGTTAATATGGCAAATATCATTACTAATTGTTTTTCGAATAATTCACAAACTCAAAACACATGTACTTAATTTTAACGTGACCCTGCTGTGACGCTTACATCTGTTATTCTACAATATTGTCTTTGCCTTGTAGCCATGTCTGTATGAAGCCAGAGCTCCTCTCGTGTGGCAGAACTGGCAGGAGAAAAGACTGTGGGGAGGAGGGGAGGAGGAGAGGCAGTGGGACAGAGGGACAGATGTGGTGTCCCGGACCAGCTGTGGGAACTGTTAACCAGTGCACTGCTCTGAGCACGCTGAGCCTCTGGGACAGGCTCAACCCAAGCTCTCATCAACAAAGCCTAAAGAAAGTCTGCAGATATAAGACAATGTGCAATAATTAACAGCTTCCAAAAATAAACAAAAAAACAATCTGACTGAAAAAATATTACTGTAGCAAAAGGTTTAAAAGAATCATTAGGGATCAATTAAAACAAGTTGTTTTTGTGAGGGAAATTCAGACAAACGATTTTGTTCTTGATTTGAAGAACTGACAGAATAGGATCAAAAGATGGATTTCAGTTGCAAGGTAGAGCTGACCCTCAGACCTCATAAGTCTAGAGAACAGTGAGGTCTGAAAGGTACAGGAGGGCTAATCCATGAAGAGAATTACAAAGAAAACAATACATTTTTTAAATAAACTTTAAAATGAATGGGGAGCCAGTGCATTTTAACTATGGGATGCACCGATCCGACACTGGTAACTGATATCGGTGCCAATACTGGAAAATTAGCTGGATTGGATATAATTTTCCAAATATTGGTTAAATCTATTATCCTGGTTGAGTGTATAAATTAATATAATAAGACTATTTACTGGCCGTAGTTGGCCCTACCTTTGGGATAAATAACATAACACATTTGGATGCAATGAGGAAAAATTGTTTGTTGATTGTTCTCATAAATATGTTTATAATATTGATTAAATGCAAATCTAAATTAAAGTACTTAAAGCCACAGTACTGAAATTGATATTGCAACTGAAAAAGCTGGATCAGTGCAGTGTCAAAAATAATAATTTCAAAGAAAAAATTTTGTAATTCATAAAGTTATACTATTCTGCTACATAAATATTTCTCTTGAGTACTTCACTGCACACTTTAGACATACAGGAAACATTATTGTGTACTATAAATTGTCTCATGTGAGTCAACTCTTGTATATACTCCATTATGTACTTGAACCTCGAACATGTCTGAAACACTTCCTATTGATCTATGTAATCGATACATGCCTGTCTGCAGCCTCAGAAGATAACTAAGGCAGGACAGAAATAAATGTCTCTCTAACAGAGCTCTTTTTCCTCTTCACTGCAGTGGTCCTAAGCATCATAAAAACACATGCATACCTCATTTATCTTATATCTAGCATTACCATTATATGCTTGGGGGAAAACAACATAAAGTATCATAAAGAATCCATAGTCTACATAAAGTTTGGTAATAGATATACAGCAGATACATAATCTCACTTCTTACAGAGTGTGACACAACTGAGACTCTGTGGTTGTGTAAGATTCAGATAACAGTTTTAAAATGTTGTGTAAAAGTTTTAGTGAGGTGTGAAACAAGTGATTTTACTTTGTGGTTTAATACAGACTTTGCATTTAAATCGGGAGGAATGAAAATGTGTGCCTAATTTTTGTATACTGGATTACATAAACAATAAATAGTCAAAAATACAGATTTGGGAATCACCCTAGAATAAGAACATTCTCTTTGCAGTTCTCCTGTGTAAAGTGTAGCACCAAGTATACTTGATAAAATGCACATTACAGATTCCCTGCACTGGACGTCCCTGATTTTTTGATAACCTTAAAAGAATTTTTTTCTCAGTAAACTATTCTATTATACATTCTATCTCAAGCTATGGATCTAGCGAGTTTTAGCTTCGAGGTGTGCATGATGATATTCAGTGAGTGCTCACAATTCCCATTTCTGTGCACACTATGGGGACATTAAAAGCCAGACTCTGCATTGAAAGCACCAACAATAATTGTGGCGTAATTAAGCTAATAAACAAATACAAGCCTGAGGGGACACAACAATGCTTTCTTATGGGACAGTGTCATTTGTAAAGTCCACAACCCTTTGGCCTTGATTAGCTTTTGTGCTTCTTCACCCATTACTGGAGCACCCAAGGGTCAACTGCTGGGCCCTAGAGTGATGCAGCGCTGTAGGTTTAATGAACGCAACAACTGTTCTCTGAAGTCCAAGATGTGTTGTATTAGTTCCCACTGAGGCACAGCATCAATCTTCATTATGTATTACTGAGCCCGTGGGAGTCCATTTTGAATAATGTTGTTTGTCTATAGCAGGACAATGTGGAAATGGTTATGAGGTTGAAACAGACCCTATATACAAGCATAAATAAAGAATGATGTTGTAGCTCTGCATCCAGAATGTTTAGCCAAAAAAAAATGTTTTCAGTAGATTTTTATTTGAGTGCAAGTCTGGAGACATAATTATAATTGTATGACTTTGTTATTAAAATTAGTCATAAGCCTGCAGTCATTACCATTGTGTTGATGATTCATACTAAATGAATGAATTATGAAGAAATATCTAAGAATGTTTGTGGCTCAAAAGGATGGATATTTAAACATATTGAAACTAAACAAAAGTATACAGAGTCTTCTCATCTCATAGGCATAGCATTATAAATCTAACCAAATGGCTTCTTCAGAGGTTAGTGCAATAAACAGATAGTATTCTCCAGCGGGACTGCTGTGATTGGACATTCAAAGTGATGAGGTTTAGGAACAGGATTTTAATACTTTTTTTAAAAAAGTATAGAGTTTGGAAAATGTCTTAAGGCTAGAGCTTGGTTAAGTTTAGGGATAGGAATGGGTTAGTTATGACATGTTAGAAGTAAGTAAAAAAAAAAAAAAGTTTAAACTTAAGCTACATCATAAAAGAAAATGTAGCCTATATTGTTTAGGGATGTTTGTGGTAATACAGGTTTACACATTAACATGGCGTCCAGTAGACTATCTAGAATTAACCCAATTGGAAAGAATGTCTTGGTTTGTCAGCAACATGAGTAAATTATGCATAACAGGTAGCTCTCCTACACTGCAACTCCAATTACATTTGAACTTTGGGTTTGCCTCAACTTTAGTGTCACAACAGCAGTTTGCCTATTGTGAGGTGCCCCGTGCCAAGCAGTCTGATGGAGACTTCATAGTGAAATAAACAACACCACTCGACTCATGCCCCCATTCACGCATTCAAATGGGAGAGCGGACGGCTTTGTGGGACCTGATTCAATTTGAACCAAGCCTATTGTTGCACTAGGCTCATTTCTGTGTAAGCGATTGCCGTCATCCTTTCTTTCTCTCTTTCTCTCTTTCTTTGACAGCCTCTGGTTCAGACTGTTTCTCCAGGCAAGCAGGTGTCACATCTATAAAGCACTATAGATAGTCCAGATGCCCCAGTTTGAACACTCCATAAGCACTCTCATGTTATTAGTCATATGCTTACCCGGAAACCAGGCCTGTCAAGATAATGATTATATAGATGAAACTCTATTGGGGCTCACTCTGTGTTGCATGCACATTTTATTTGTAATAAAGGGGAACTAGAGATACTGAGAGTCAAAAAATGAACTTCTATTATGAGTGATAAGTGTTTCATTCTGCTATTTTTTAACCATAGTACACATTTAGAAGTTTTACTGGGGTTATCCTGATTTAGTACTATTGTGTAGTGGTGTGCAAGAATATCAAAATATCGATATGTCATGATACTAAATTACTGATACTAAAAACAGTATCAATATCATGGTGTTACTGTATTGATATCCTGCTATATTTTTTGGTATCTTTTAGCGTTTTTTGTGACAGCACTATAATTTTGTTGCTTATTTAGTCAAAAGAAAATGTGTTTATGAAATACACTTGACATATTCACTGTTCTGATGATTAAAAAAGATGTCCATCCATCCATCCATCCATCTTCTTCCGCTTATCTGGGGCTGGGTCGCGGGGGCAGCAGTCTAAGCAGGGGCTCCCAAGCTTCCTTTTCCCCAGCCACTTCCTCCAGCTCCTCCGGACGGACCCCGAGGCGTTCCCAGGCCAGCCGAGAGACATAGTCTCTCCAGCGTGTCCTGGGTCTTCCCCGGGGCCTCCTACCGGTGGGACATGCCCGGAACACCTCCCGAGGGAGGCGTCCAGGAGGCATCCGGACCAGATGCCCGAGCCACCTCAACTGGCTCCCCTCGACGTGGAGGAGCAGCGACTCTACTCCGAGCTCCTCCTGTGTGACCGAGCTCCTCACCTTATCTCTAAGGGAGCGCCCGGCCACTCTGCGAAGGAAACTCATTTCGGCCGCTTGTATGCGCAATCTCGTTCTTTCGGTCATTACCCAGAGCTCATGACCATAGGTGAGGGTAGGAACGTAAATTGACCGGTAAATCGAGAGCTTCGCCTTTCGGCTCAGCTCCCTCTTCACCACAACGGTCCGATACAGCGACTGCATCACTGCCGACGCTGCACCGATCCGCCTGTCAATCTCACGCTCCATCCTCCCCTCACTCGTGAACAAGACCCCGAGATACTTGAACTCCTCCACTTGAGGCAGAGACTCCCCACCCACCCGGAGAGGGCAATCCACCTTTTTCCGGTCGAGAACCATGGCCTCGGATTTGGAACAGCTGATTCTCATCCTGGCCGCTTCACACTCAGCTGCAAACCGCCCCAGTGCACGCTGCAGGTCCTGGCTCGATGGAGCCAACAAGACAACATCATCCGCGAAAAGCAGAGATGAGATCCTGTGGTCCCCGAACTGGACCCCCTCCGGCCCCTGGCTGCGCCTAGAAATTCTGTCCATAAATACAATGAACAGAACCGGTGACAAAGGGCAGCCCTGGCGGAGTCCAACATGCACCGGGAACAAGTCTGACTTACTGCTGGCAATGCGACCACAGCTCCTGCTCCGGTCATACAGGGACCGGACAGCCCTTAGCAAAGGGCCCCGGACCTCATACTCCCGGAGCACCCCCCACAGGGCACCGCGAGAGACACGGTCGAATGCCTTCTCCAGGTCCACAAAGCACATGTGGACTGGTTGGGCAAACTCCCATGAACCCTCGAGCACCTGATGGAGGGTGTAGAGCTGGTCCAGTGTTTCATGACCAGGCCGAAAACCACACTGCTCCTCTTGAATCTGAGGTTCGACTATCGGCCGAACTCTCCTCTCCAGTACCCTGGCATAGACTTTACCGGGGAGGCTGAGGAGTGTGATTCCCCTATAGTTGGAACATACCCTCCGGTCCCCCTTTTTATACAGAGGGACCACCACCCCGGTCTGCCAGTCCAAAGGTACTGTTCCCGACCGCCACGCGATGTTGCAGAGGCGTGTCAACCAAGACAGCCCCACAACACCCAGAGACTTAAGGTACTCAGGACGGATCTCATCCACCCCCGGAGCCTTGCCACCGAGGAGCTTTCCGACCACCTCAGTGACTTCGGCCAGGGTGATGGGTGAGTCAGCCTCTGGGTCCCCAGCCTCGGCCTCCTCTTCGGAGGACGTGACGGTGGGATTGAGGAGATCCCCAAAGTATTCCTTCCACCGCCCGACAACATCACCAGTCGAGGTCAGCAGCTCTCCCCCCGCACTGTAAACAGTGTTGGTGAAGAACTGCTTCCCCCTCCTGAGGCGCCGGACGGTTTGCCAGAATTTCCTTGGGGCCGTCCGATAGTCCTCCTCCATGGCCTCCCCGAACTCCTCCCAGACCCGAGTTTTTGCCTCTGCCACCGCCCGGGCTGCAGCACGCTTGGCCCGCCAGTACCTGTCAGCTGCTTCATGAGTCCCCCGAGCCAGCAAGGCCCGGTAGGACTCCTTCTTCAGCTTGACGGCATCCCTTACTTCCGGTGTCCACCACCGGGTTCGGGGATTGCTGCCGCGACAGGCACCACAGACCTTACGGCCACAGCTACAAGCAGCCGCATCGACAATAGAGGCCGAGAACGAAGCCCACTCGGGCTCCATGTCCCCAGCCTCCCCCGGGATCCGGGAGAAGCTCTCCCGGAGGTGTGAGTTGAAGGCCGCACTGACAGAAGGTTCCGCCAGACGTTCCCAACAGACCCTCACGATACGCTTGGGCCTGCCAGGTCTTTCCGGCTTCCTCCTCCGCCAGCGGACCCAACTCACCACCAGGTGGTGATCAGTTGACAGCTCTGCCCCTCTCTTCACCCGAGTGTCCAAGACACACGGCCGGAGGTCAGATGACACGACAACAAAGTCGATCATCAGTGAGAGACCTGTCCCAAAGGCGCAGGGACGCGACCCTCTCGTTCACCGGGGTGAACTCCAACACACAGCGGCTGAGCTGTGGGGCGATGAGCAGGCCCACACCAGCTCGCCGCCGCTCCCCGCGGCCAACGCCAGAGAAATGGAGAGTCCAACCCCTCTCAAGGAGTTGGGTTCCGGAACCCAAGCTGTGCGTGGAGGTGAGGCCGACTATATCTAGCTGGTAACGCTCAACCTCCCGCACAGGCTCCTTCCCCCCCAGCGAGGTGACATTCCATGTCCCCAGAGCTAGTCTCCATGTCCGGAGATCCGGTCGCCGAGGCCCCTGCCTTCGACCGCCGCCCAGATCTATGGCTCCTCTCGCGGGTGGTGGGCCCACCAGAGGGCGGCCCCACGTCGCTCCTTCGGGCTGGGCCTGGCCGGGCCCCGTGGGGAAAGGCCCGGCCACCAGGCGCTCGCCGGCGTGCACCCACCCCAGGCCTGGCTCCAGGGTGGGGCCCCGGTGTCGCCATTCCGGGCGACGTAACTGGCCTTTGTATGTTCATCATCATCAGGGTCTTCTGAACCGCTCTTCGTCTGACCCGTCCCCCCGGACCTGTTTGCCTTGGGTGACCCTACCAGGGGCATAAAGCCCCCAACAACATAGCTCCTGGGATCATTCGGGGACTCAAACCCCTCCACCACGTTAAAAAAAAAAAATATTTTTTAGATGAAACACATCTAAAAAAAGATGTGTTTCATACTAACTTTGCACAAGTAATGGTTAAACAAAGAAATATGCTGCTAAAATGTATTTGGTTCTTAAGAAACAGCAATTTATTATGTGCAATATGTCGCTTATCACATGTATCTCCATATCTTGATTATACTGTATCATGGTCCATGTATTGTGTATCATATCGAATCGTGAAGGACTTTGTGATTCGCAGCCCTTATCAGTGGCGTAAATTAGTTTCAATATTATTTAATTTATCATGATATATTCTATAGCAATATATCGCACTTAAAAATGTGTTATTATGACAGGCCTACCAGCAACACATGGCAAATGGTGATGTAAGAACCTCACCTCACGGTAAACTGTTGATAAATGAATAGGCGATTAGATAGGGTAAATCAAGATGGAGGAACTGGAGCGTTTAATTGCCATGAAAGACATGCCAGTGTGGGCCAGGAGGCAGTACAGCAGGGCACGTGTCATATACTGTACGATGGTTATGGGGTGAGAGGCTTTGACATGGTAATGGCTTTAAATAAGAACATTGTTTATGTAAGAACTCAGGGGAGGCTATCATAAGTGTGCATGTGCGGATTTAGAATGAAGTACTCTACATGCAAGGCCAGATAAATCAGAAAAGACCGTCAATTGTACTATTTTGAATGTCTATAACGCTAAAAAAAAAACCAAGTGCAGGAGATACAAATAAAGGTATTTGTCCTCAGTGTGTTATTACCTGGACATTACAAACCAGGCTTCCTGATAATTTCCACTCTTCATGCTAGGTTAAGGTTTGAAATAGGGTCAGGATGAATCATAGTACCATGAAAAATGTTTAGCTAACATGCTATTTCCATCCAGTTCCCATGCTAGTACTGTGCTGTATGGTGTTGCACAGCTTTTCATTGCAACTCCATTACCAATTCATACTTATTATCTATACAAGTTGTTTATTCACTCGTACTTAATATTTGTGTTTTATCACTAGCTCAAGGCAAAACAGTGAATACACATTATCCAATGAGTGCTGGTTGTTTTCGAAAAGGCCACATTGATACTAGAAATTGGAAAACTGCTAGAATTATTCTTGATAACAGTCACATCTTTCTTTATGTTTGCTTTTAGAAGAGATGTATCTAATAAAGTGGCCAACGAGTGTAATCATGGGTCTAATACTGTATATTCTGGGATAGAATAGAGCTCACCTTTGTGCGGCTAATGCTATGAAAAGTAGGAATGGAAAAGCCAGAGGGACCATTTTAAGGATCCTTTTCTCCCCTCTGCTTTGCTCTCCAGTGCCATGCCGTCTAATGGATTACCTCATCCTACAAAAAGCTGTTCAATCTTTGTGTGTGTATGCGTGTGTGATTGTGTGATTCTCTTTCATCTTCAGAGAGAGAAGATGGAGTGATTAAACAAAGCACTCTAATGCTAGATGTACCAGTCTTGAGAAAATAATGTGAGTTTGGGGCCCTGGATTTTGTGTCTTATCTTGTACAGCAAAAATAAGTCACTGAATACTTTCTGTGGAAAAGTGCTAAATTGATTATGCTGTGTACCCCGAAGCTCTGAGATTTGTTATTGAGCACTGCATCCTAAATAGGGTAAATGGTTAAAGCAGTCAGACACAGAGTTTGTAATGTGTATTAGAAGATATTATTTTGGTGAGTGGGTAACATAATGCAACGTACATCTGCTCAGACCCTTTAATCCACAGAGGTAAGGCTCAGGGCCAGTTTTTGAGGCCAGCATTTTTGATGAATTGTTTAGTTGACTCTCAAAGGGAAGGAGGTAAGGATTAATTTGTTGCATCTGTCATGCCAGAATAAGGCTTTCCTCACCACTGTCCTCCTGTGAGTTTCTTTTGTTGAGCGGCCAAAGCTCTCTCTCGGCAGGATCTACACAATTGTACTTTGTCATTGTTGTAGCCTTTTGGCCCGGGACGCAGCGCCTGCTCTGTTGTGTGTTTGAAGCTCTGCCCACATATGTGAGTCCCTGTTGGACAGCCCTTGACCTGCTTCCTCTCAACCCTCCCACTGGACTCTCTCCAGGTCTGTGGTTCAGGAGGTCGGTACATTGATTTGACATGGGAATACGAGCGTGAGTCTGTGTTTGGGTAAACACTTCATTGGCCACTAATCCTTTGTGGCACACAACCGTCACATACATGTGAGTCACAGCTATACTCTGCCTGCTCTTCTATTATAGGATATGCTCCAAAACTTACATATAAGAAATAAGGAAGACATACTCCCAAGATAATGCCTTCCATTTTTTCAGACGATAAACCCTCTTTATCTTGATTTTTAAAGCATTTGTCAAACCCACAAAATGAGACTGATAATGCAACATGCATTTGTATGCATCTGAAAAGATCCGTAGTTTCATGAGCGCATGCATACACTTTTATCCTGTCAATGTGTATTCTAATTATTTTTAATGTAATTCAACAATATGCATGTGAAATTGGATAACTTTAATCAGATATTCTTTGCACGACTGTTTTGTTATTTCCTATTCTTACATTTCAGAAAGTTGGAATGAAGTGCTCTACTGTATGTCATTTCTCATGCAATAATAGTATGTGTGAGTTCTTACCTTTTCTGTGGACTGTGACGTGCCGAAGAAGATGGGGATGAAAGCCAGCCAGATGATGCAGGTGGTGTACATGGTAAAGCCAATAGGCTTGGCCTCGTTGAAGGTCTCTGGCACCCCTCTGGTTTTAATAGCGTAGACTGTACAGGTGACCATGAGCAGCATGCTGTAGCCCAGCAGGCAGATGAGAGACAGGTCTGAGATGTCACACTTGAGCACTCCGCGGGCCATCGTTGGGTTAGACGTCCTCTGATCCTCGTAATCAATAATGGCCTTAGAGGGATCCATAGCAAACCAGATACACACCCCGATCAGCTGCACTGAGGCCAGTGTGAAGGTAATAACCAGCTGGGAGGCCGGAGAGATGAACCGGGGGGCACTCACAGACATGGACCCCTGCTCAAAGATGCGGTAAATGCGGTTGGTTTTAGTAAGCAGCGCTGCGTAACTAATACTCATGCCAAGGCCCAAGAAGATCCTCCTCAGAGAGCAGATACCAACGTCCGGAGAGGAAATCATCAGGAAGGTGGTGGCATAACAAAGAAAAATACCTGTTAGCAGCACATAGCTCAGCTCACGACCCGAAGCTTTCACAATGGGAGTATCATTGTAGCGTATGAAGGTGGCCACCACGAACAGTGTGGCCATGATGCCCACCACAGCGATGAGCACTGGGATGACCGCCCATGGGGAGCTCCACTCCAGCTTCACAATGGGGATGGAAACGCAGCCAGTGTGGTTCTCATTGGGTCTCAAATCAAAGCGGCACATTTTACAAGTGTAGGTGTCTGCCTGGTACTGATAGCCATCACAGCGCTCACAGTGCCAACAACAAGGAATGCCCTTCACAATCTTCTTACGCTCCCCAGGTTGACAGGGCTGGCTGCAGATAGAGGTGGGGATCTCACGGAGTCCACCAGGCCACTGCATTGAGCGAACCTGTAGAGAGGACAACACACGTACAGGAATGAGCAGGGATTTAGAGACAAACTGATATGAACCGAAGTAAGCTGCCCGTATCAGAGGAACAATGGTGATGCTTATTGATCCCCGAGGATATACTATACCTCAGAAGCTCAAGGACAGAACATAAGACAGATACTTTTTTGTTTGGAGGTGAGATGGACCTATGGACTCTATGAATCTGTATGGCTCAGTGGTGTCTGGACGCTGCAAGGGAGGGCAAACCTGGGGTCAAACCAAGCTTTCCAGTTAAGATTAAAGAATTTTCTCCCCAAAGGTCGAAACATGTGAAGGGCAAGTGAAAAGTGGTGAGTGATTGTGGGAAGAGGGGTGTAACATAAGCTGTGTTCACACTGGCTTCGGAAGTGCCTCAGATTTGATTACATACAATCTGGTTATTAGATACGTGCCATTTCACATGTTTATCTCGCATACATTTTCAGACCAAACGTGGAAAGAATTCAAGTAAACACATCACTTATTTTCTGAAATGCAATAAATCACATTTTAATTTGACAGTAATACCCTGGCTTGTAATGTAAGCCTACAGTTTTAAAGATAAAAGGTAAAGCATATGTAAAAAATACACTATAATAACATGATGCTTTTTGTCTTTGTCACTACATCTCAGTAGAAATCTATGGTTAAATATAATCAGCCTGTATTAGAAGAATCAGTACAAAACTCTCTAAAGATCAGATGAAGCACATTTTCATTTTTGGGTACCTCTTTCCTTTGATGTAAGTGTACTTTAAAGATAACATTATTTTTATTGTATCAAACAACTTGGTTCTCTTGAATATCAAGTTATTAATTTCCGCTTTTTTATACTCAAAGCCAATGGAATTTGTCTCTATATGTGGATTTAATTAACAACTCTAAGAGCCCTAATTAAATTCAGGCTTTAGACTGAGCTGCCATGTTCCTCAGAGGGCGCCCGCCACAAACCACAATCCTTCTTAGTTACCCACAGAATAGACAGTGGAGACAATCCTCTTCATGTCGTCTCTGGACTTTTCGAGACTCAATTTGTTTGCTTCTTTATGTAACACACTTTGATAATGCCCAAAATAATATCTTAGAAGTCAGTGTTGTTGTCCCTAAGCTGTATTGGCCTTCTCTTTTCCAACTGTGTTCCCTGTTAATCATTTATACCCCCTGTGGATATTTATACCTTTGAAGATGGATCAAAATATAGTCACATGAACTGACTGTGATGACATGATGCAGCGCTTGAGAAAACTAGTGTTACAACAAAGACCCTTACTTGATGAAATCATAATAATGCCTTACATTCACATTTTCCATCAGCTCTTCCACCACCAATGATGGATGAATGCGCCAACCAGAAACCACAGTATACTCTAAATATTAAACAGCTAAATTAACACGTAAACAAAATTACAATTTACAATACTGTTTAAATGTGTATGTTTGAATCTTGACTGATTTCAGCCATATTCCTTTCTTTCAGTGTCACATTGCACCTTAACAGAGAAACAACTGTTTGCTGTTGCCCAAGGCCTTTGCTTCTAGACGGTTCTTATCCATCATTGTGACTAAACAGACAAAATAGTTTATAGTCCTTTAATATTTTTCATCCTATAAAATCACAAACAAAATGCAAAATAAATAGTGTCCTCCAGGGCTCTTGTATATGAAAGAAATGTAATTTGTTTCTTTGTATATTTGAGGCCCATAAGAGTCTACTTTATCTAGGGCTATACTTACATTGAGATGCAGCTGATCGGTCCAGTCGCCTATAATCTTGTATTCAGCCGTCTTGTTGATTATCTGGTATTGATAGATCTCGTAGCGTCCGGGAGCATCTCCGTCGGCGTTAAAGAGCACTGGGTTCCCTGCGATGCCTAAATGAGAGAATAATAGGCATCATCAGCAGTGTTGTTTGATGGAAATAATTGAGCTATTTCTCAGTGAGTGTGAATCGATGAGAGGGTGACTAATGTGTTGTCATAAGTGACGTTGTCGTAATTACAGGGTCAAATAAAGAATTCAGATGGCCATAGTTTAAGTCTTATTTTTACAGCAGCAAGGTCTATATGCATACATATTTACATATTAATGCATTATCACATGGTAGGATATTTCCTTAGATCAAAGAAATATATTACATATTATTATGCCATACATATTATGCCATATTTACTATAAAAATGTGCTTGGATTAGCTTCACAAAATTATAAACATTATGAGACACATTTCACTGTAATTCAACTCAAATAACTAATTGAGTTAACAAATGTTATAAATAGACTCCAGCTATAAGTTCTGGTATGGGGCAAAGGGTTAATGTTTATTAATGTATGTCAGATCTGATTTTATTGTTAAACAAAACCACTGAAAAAGCCATAATCATTCTTATCTTAATCAGCCATTTAAGTCATGACAGCTTTTTTCGTGGCCTCCAGCTCTCTTCCTCTGTGTCTAGCCCGCCCAAGGTGTCCTGCTCTATCACAGTGATAAGAATGTTTAACAATGTATCCCAGTGTGCCATTTAAAGACAAGGTTCAATAAAATGTCACATTTAAAGCACCAAAGATTCCTTGTATCCCGTCCCCTGTGGAAGCCAGACAGCTGCGGTGACGTACAGGTCTGGATAATCAAGGCAGCATATGGAACGAGTGTCCTTACAAGTTACAAGGGCAGATGATGGAAGTTGTAATATTGTGTTTTATAGCCACTAGCTTAGTTCTTTACAATGGTTAATTGTTTGTCCAGGGATATACGCAGCTGAATTAAGCATCTGCATCTAAAGCACAAAATGGCTTCTGTTATGGGGGATTCGAGTAGGAGGGGGGTTTCAAAGTCTGTCTGAAATGAAATCATCATATGTCAAATCAAGAAATAATAACAAAAACAATCGAAAGAAAATATTTTATAAGTTTAAAGCCCCACAACAGAATTTTTTTTCTAAACAAAATAGTCTTAAACAAAAGCATGTTTTTATATATTTTTGGATGTTTTTATAGCACTGAAAATGTAGAAAGACAAGTATTCTTGCTGTGAGCGGGCTTGCATCTCAAAAATATGATTTTAACTATGAAATCATGCAGTGACATGCTACCTCCAGAAACCTAAATTCTCAATTATTTTACATCATTTAAACATATTTTAGATACAATGCCATTTACAAATACCTGTCTGTTTAAGCACCTAATGATCAGATTTCATTTAATTATTCATAATTATTTTATTTTCACCAAGAGAGACCAAGGATCATTCACACACAACTTTCTCAAAAAGCAAAGAAGAACTTATGTTTACTTCTCAATACCACAATAAACATCCCAGTCTGTAAAAAGAGGAAACCCTTTCATGTAATTTTTCCTGATGTATTTTGTTCTTTGTTTCAGCTCAGAAAATGTAGCATCCTAATCCACATCCCTGTGAGTAGTTGGATTAGGGCATTACAGCCCTCCTCACACTGGCTTCTGTGACAATACCGCCCACATCTCCAAACACACACTGATCATGCCAGGATTACACTGACGGGGAGGAGGCAGAGAGGCTTAAAGCTGATAAAAATAATGCTACATATGGAAAGACAACTGTAGCGGTAGATTTTAATCACACAGGCATTTATTTATTTCCCATTGCTTTATGCGTGTGTTGAACATGTCTTTTCTTTTGCTCAGCTGGGGGTCATATTCCCATGTTAAGTGCTCGTAGTAAATGGGGAAATGAACCCAGAGCGCTAGAGTGGCCTTTTCAAATGGGCGGCACAGTAACATGCTATGATTATGTACAGACATGCACACACCCGCATTCTCCCTGCATTTTGTAGATTGTTAGCTTTCTCACTCATGTCATGTCAGGCTATTTCGTGTCATCTCCAGTTGCACATGATGAACTATCACAAGAGGTTATTTTATGGTGCATGATATTTTCAATTTCACAAATCATCACTAAAAATATATATATTTTCCTAAGCTTTTTGCCAGCCATGAGCCATGTGTGGACTAAAATCAATGAAACGTGGAAAAATTGAGTGATCTATAGCTGAATATGCAGGCTATTTTTTGTTTTAATATATTCCTGTCTTAAAACCTTCTTTTTCAAATGTGTTGTGTAGCAGAAACTAGAGAATTAATTAACTTAAATTATGTGGTAAACATAGTCATGTAAGTCAAACATGTTATATAAATCCAAAATAAAGTACATAGACAAAAGTAGTGCAATACAGAATAATAACTGCAATACTGCCAGTCTATCATAGCAATGCAGGAAATAATATAGTATATGCAGGTAGACATGTTGCAGACATAACCAATGACTTGTGTATGTGCTTGAATATTAAAATGTCAGAATGATTCACAAGCATTTTCACAATCACCTTTGACCTTTTTCCCCACTTGTGTAAAAATTATGAATGTATTTAAAGATGTGTTGTGTATTTTGGGTCACATACCAGATTAGCTAAAATCATTATATGATAAAGTCAGCAGATTTCGCAAAGTACACTATAGTTGTTCAATATATCTGATGCAAATTTAAAAGAATATTGAGCTGGAAATGCCATGTCACTAATTTGTCAACACTTGGTAAAACTCTGTCTCAGGTGAATTGTCACCTGGTGGCATCACTACCATTCTACCCACTACATTGCTGTCCAGTTTCATCACAGCTGTGAAACTAGTTTTACTACCAGTACTTCTGTCTGTTAGAGATAATCTAAATTTAGAGGAGTACATTATGGGCCGGTATGGTTATATCTGAGTTTCCGTGGAGGTATTAGGTGTGTCATGTGGCACTGACTGCTTGTCTAAACACTCAGCGAGCTCCATATAATAAGTTCCTCTGAGGCCTCCTGCCCCATTGCTGTGTGCACTCAAATGACTGACCAAGACACACCTCCACCTCTCCGGCTCCACTCTTTGTTTTTGTTCTCAGGGAGTTAACGGACCATGCTTAATTATATGTAATGTTTAATAACTCTACGACCTCCTCTCCCACACACACCTGAAGGAGAGAGGGAGTACCTTCATTAATTCAACATGTGCTGGTTATGCTCGGCTGCGTTATGGGGACACCTTGGTGAATGGACACTCAGCTTGCTGCCCTCTTCACCGGTCATTACCTCCTAATGACCTGTGCTGGATCGTCATGGAGAATTTACCTCTACTCTTTAAGTACGACTCTACCGCTCTGCTGCTGTCACTGAGACTGAATGATGTCTCAATGAGGGCACAAAGTTCAACAGACTGCTGTAAGACGATTTTTAAAATGACTATAATGTTCACATATACCAATACACAACTATACATCATGGTACTAAACAAACATTAAAAAAACAAACTACAAGAGCGTGTTGAAATGAACAAAATATGTTGAGCACTGAATGTTCCACTTCAATCATGATTCATGGGAATCCTGTTTTAGGTGCTATTTTGGTTACTTCTGATCATTAAAAGAATATATTTTGTTCTGAATTGCTTTGACAACTATCCTAAATTTTCATCACTCTGAAACCCATGGATAAAACACTTCTCTTGTGTGCTATTGTGCTTACACTACACGCTCAAATTTGATTATTTCAGTGAATAGGGAAGTTATTATTTGTTAACACTTGGTGATTAATACCTTTGACAGATTTGCTATATTAAACTTAATTTTCTCCCCCAATATTACCTCCAGGTGCTGGCAGTAATAGTTTTTTGCACTTTTGGTGTAAATAGAAAACTATTCTTAGGTTTATTATATTTCTTTCTTCAATTTTCTTACAGATTTCATGACTATATAAAGCATCAAGTGTGAGTCTGGCATAAAGACTTTTGTTCTTACTTTTTCGATTAAGTGTCAGATTCATGTGAGTAAAGAGGAAACTGACATTTCACATTTAACATCAAGTATTTGGGCAAAAAGACTTTGGCACATCCTTGAGAGGTGATCGTTGTGAAGTGTCCTTCTGAGCTCACCTTTGTTCAGCTCTCAGAGGGACTGTCCCTGGTGAGAATGTGCCAGAAAGGCCACGGCTCTTTGTCTGTCCTGGAGCAAAAGCGCTTTACCTTGACGTGAGGACGAGAGACATGAAACACTAGAGCGGACTGAAGTTTGGCACCACACGCTCAATGTAAAGGTGAGAGAGGAGGGAGGGCACCTGGTTTATAGGTGTCAAATGCCACTGGAAAATGGACCTGAGGTGCTTTGGTCTCCTGCGGGAAGGTTCCAAAATGAGTTCTGGGAAGAATTTTACTTTTTTGTACTTTTACTGTTCTGTGGAACCTTTCTAATGTATTTTATTTATTAATTTATATTTTTGGTTATGTAAATATTTTTTCTCCATGGAGAATGTTCCAAAGTGGTCTCTGAGTAATCCCTCGGTTGTGCAGGTATGATCCATAGCAAAAGAAACATTCAGTTTTGTCAATAGAACCGGATTTGTCTGCTCTCATAACTCCTCAGACCTAAATCAAAACAAAGAAAACAATAGTAATATTCTGGTAATGGGTGTGAGAGAACCCATTAGGGGCCTGAACGATTATGCAAATATAACTCAGGCACAGTTCACACTTAGTGTAGTTCAATAGACCCAGCCAACAAACTGAAACTGCAAACAATCGTATGTTACTTTCAATGTGGTTAGCGCCTCTATTCAGGTACATATAAGGCAGTGTCCACCAGCAATCTGACCAGTACTGGAGGAGCCGTCTGGATGAGCGGTGTAATGTCACCACTCTAAAATTTTGGTCCAGTTGACAGAAATTCATTTTTCTTTTGCTAGTTCCAAAGTGATTTAAACTTTCTGTATCATGGACTCATGGATGTGACACAGAATTTCATGCACTGTTGCTTTAAAAACACATTCTTATTTACACCATTGGCTCGTTGAATGGTATGAGAGCCCTACTGGGCTGACATGAGAGGCAAGACTGTATTTTGTATATAGAATACTTTTGTTTTCTCTTCAAATGTTTATATACTCATAATTTATTTATCTATTTACCTTCTTTATATGAGAGATGTTATAGCTGTTGCCATATTTCCTCAGAGATGTCTTGGTGGCATATCATGTGTCAGCTAACCTTCCATCATTATTTTTATCTATCCATGAACATAATATTTACTGTATATAGTTGTCTTTGAAATGCAATTACAAACACGTCAGACGATGGTTGATTTACTTTTTATATTTCCTCAAAGGTTATCTGTCATCAGCGACAGACGGTGTCCCCTGTTGACATGCCAACAGTCCGCTGATAGCGCTGATAAATGGCACTGAAGCAGCAGCACGGCCACCTACAGGCTCAAAATACTGCACTAAACATCTCTCTGTCATTTGACCTTTAAACCCTGCAATCCTTGAAATGTGACCACACAGAGATACACATTTACATATGGTTTATACTGGACTGAGCTTGTAATTCAAAGATGGGAATCCTTTTCAGCAAGTGTCATTATTTAAGAACTGCAGATAGACTGTGTAAGTGTAACAATACAACGCAAATAGTGTCTCAGTATGACTCACCACAACAAACAAAATGACCTACTTTCCCTATTTTATTTAGTCTGTGATTTGACTTGCACCAGTAAATAACGTGCTGTCCCCAAAAGATAAAAATATTACATTAGCAAAAAAAAAAAGCCAGTCCAGACCAGTCCAGCCTTTGTATTGACGTTGTTTTAAGTACAGTGCCACGGCAAGTTCAATATTGCTGATGCAATTAGATGGAGTGCAGTGTAACCTCAAGGCAGGCCCTCTGGTCAGAAGATGTTCTAACACTAATGTAGTTTACGCATTACCTTAGCTCTGGATGATGAAAGGGTGGTTAGGTAAACATACTTCTTATTCATCAGTGAACGGAAAACAAATATGCTGCTGGCAATAGGAGAAACAGCACTGAAAACCTAGCAAATAGTAGATAAGCAGAGCAGTATGCTAACATGCTAACATGGTGTTTGCTGAGGCTTGATAGATCATGGCCTTTGCTGTTGTTGTAGAGTGTACCCCCTGTTTTGTCTTCCTTTAGTCCTTACTGAAACTACAAAATCTTTGTCAAAGCCTTTTCTTTCTTTTTTTTTTAGCATTAAAAAATCATCATTTTTTTCCCTATGAAATAACTATTTTGCTAATTAACTATTATTATATTACATTCTGTAACATAAACCTGCTCAGGGACTACAGGTGTGAACTAGCATCCATGGTATTACCTAGCATATCAATGACCGTATATATGAGTGGACTAAGTGAGTGTGACGTCACCCACAGCGTTCAGCGCCGCTCAAATGAGGCTTGCGATGCCACGGTTACAGGAGTGAATTTAGAGCCAGGCTTCATATTTGGAAATCCGACCACGAGTATCATAGCAACCACAAGAGCCAATCATGATTGAGGAGCAGAGCAATACTCTGCACCATTCTGCACGAACCGCTGTATTTCGGTGATTCTTGAGAATAATAAGGAAAATTTGAGCTTTTATCATCAAACTTTAAATAGTAAGTTTAAGTAATTGATTTATGTTATATGTTCTGTTACATGTGAACAACAATAGAGTCGCAAATTAATGAAATTCACTTTACTTTATACTAGTTAATATTCTAGTAACGTTAGCTATTGTAATTGTTTGAGATATTTTGTCATTTTAATTTAAAAAAATAGTCAATCAGGAACCTGGGAAGGGAACTTACTTAGCAGCGAAACTAGCTGTCAATCAAACCTGTTGCTAACGCTAGGCAGCAGCGACCTCGGGGAATGAAGGCGTCTGATTGGTCTGTTATTTATGTTCATATCTTGAGGAATGAAATAGCGAAATGAAAAAATTCCGGATCATATAGAGCGGGTTTATACGTATATTTTAAGACCAAAATGATGAGGCTCAGTGCAGCACTTACGGAGAGAGGGGGCGATAAGATCCCAATGTAAGTCGATGGAAAAAGGGAGAGAAGGAACCGGAAGAGCCTCCTGGTGCACTTTCTATTTGGCATGTGGCAGCTAACGCTTTAGCTATGTCCATTTATATATACGGTCTATGGTACAGAAACCACATATTTATACACTGCAAGTGGTAAAGTAAAAGCCAAATTGTCATTATATCAGATTCCATTCTTGGAGCAGAAAGTGGCCTTTTTCATTGTCGTGTAAATCAGGAACTTTTCAAAATTAACAAGCCTTGTGCTCAGCCAGGTTCAAATGAACATCAAACTCGGAAAGCATGCGGAATTACTCATTCATTTAAAAGGAAATTATTTCCTTTTACTGATAAAATTAAACACCACATTGTCATTCTCCTCATGCAACAAGTAGATATTAGAATGACAAATTAGCCCGAAGAGCAGCAGTTCAAATGAATAATTTATCTCTACAAACATTGCACACTCAAAACCCTATGAAAGAGTTCTAATGGTCTCAAATTTAAAATCCAAGTGGCGATATAATGGAAGTCTGCATCTATGCTTTGTGTGTACGCATTTAATATTTAATATGCCAGTCATGAATGTGAACATGAGCGATAGCTTTGTAGAATGCAAGGCCTCTTGCAAGAAATGAAAAATGGGTCATGCAACAAAAGACGGTTACCAAGCTACTGAGATGCTCCAGTGTAGGACGCAGTATCATGAAGCACTAACACTATGATGAATACACTTAGAGTTCATTTTTATAATCAATGATCAAAGTCCACAGCTATTTGTTAGCCTGCAGTGATATTTCACCATTCAATAAGCCCTTCAGCTCTACCCATCATGCAAAGAAGTTGTTAATAATATTCTTTAATTATACCTCTGACTCTGCTATGCCAAGATGGCAAGATCCAAAGCAGACAACCAATCACTTGACATTCATTCACCATAGACGTATAGTTTTACCAGTTAAAATGTGAAACACATACATTTGGAAACTTGAAGTAAATTCTAATAAAATATGAATTAGATGAGGCAACATTCCCTCGTGAGGGACAAGAGCCAGTTTTTCCTATTGATTACACGGCCATGAAATATTTCAAAAGTAAATCCACAATGTTAAACCTGATCAGTTATATAACACCAGAACCCACTAAATTCCACCAAAAATGTGCATATTTAACACTACTCATTCTACTGGCACCTCCTCTGTATTAAATAGTATTGCCCTTTAGGATGCTGCGATGTCATCTGAAACACCGCAATTAACATGCCAGTTGTGAATGTGAACAATGCAATTTCCCTTAGAAAAAAAATAGGTCATGCTACAAAAGGATGAGGTGCTGTGGTGCTAAAGTCTAGAACAGAGCTATATCCCTCCCCTGTTGTGTGAAATATGTGTCCCATTTACAGTTTGCGCGGCAGTAAAGACAGCAGTGACTAACCTGCAAAGTTGAGCCGGCGGATGTGCTTGAGGAGATGAGTGCCATTGATGGGGTCCATTTTGGCACAGAGGCCCACCTTCCCCGGACACAGCTCTTTATGCATGTTGTGTAGTGCGTGGGCCATTGAGTAAACAGCATCAATGACAAACTGCACTTTCCCCTCCTGCTCATAGTTAGAGTCCTTCCCTATTCGCTCTTGGTCTGCAGAGATGAAAAGAAACAAAACACATGGCATGACTTAGTGTACGACAACAAACATTTTTATTAGATGTGGATAGGGCAGCAATATTAGTCACAATCAAATGGGAATTGCAATTTGAATAGCTGCAGTTATTGCAGCAAACACAAACTGTACAATGCATGTGCATTAAATGTGCATTAAATCAGCTATCCGTATATTTGAGTTGCCTGGCCAGCTAAAACTACTACTTTTTCTATATTAAACAAAGATATGCAGTCTTGGCCCTATCTGAGTCTTATCTCTGCAAGGTGAGACTGGATTGACAGGTAGATTGGCAGGTAAACAGGTGAACACATGGTCAGTCTGTATCAAACATGGCTGCTTATTAATAAAAAAGAAAGAAAAAATAACACAGAGGAGCAAATGATCAAAGTACTAAATACTCTCAATGTGAGTTAAAAGTTTCTCTTAAAGGATGACACTAAATTTGTTAGTTTTCCATTTGCTGTCTTCTGATTACATGGCTCAGTCTGAGTTTGGCCTGGACTACAAATTCTTTACAGGTTTCAGTGTGGATTCAACTACAAATGTTTTCTGAAATGTATATAATAATTATATTTGTTTTGCAGTTCAGTTCAGTGTTCCCTGTTACATCTATTGTCAATCTGGACATACAAAGCATAACATACTCCAAAACCATTGCAACATTTCTTTCTTTCTTACATTTGACAAAGAGTTCACATTGCATAAGTTCTTAAATTCCTAAAAATCCCACACTATATGCAAGTCACTTTAGAATAATCAGGAAATAAATGTGTAGCTACTATTCTATCATCCATCCATCCATCCATCCATCCATCTTCTCCCGCTTAATCCGGCTGGGTCACGGGGGCAGTTTGCTGCCCAATCCCCACAGCACCCGACCCCCCCTATGAACCCCTCTGCGGGTGTTGAGCCCACAGGAGGGTGGACATCATGGTCCTTGATGTTAGTTCATAGGGGTGCGGGCATGTTTTGAGTTGATGGGGGAAACCGGAGTACCCGGAGGAAACCCATCCAGACACGGGGAGAACATGCAAACTCCACACAGAAAGGCCCGGGCGACCCAGGGATCGAACCCGCAACCTTCTTGCTGTGAGGCCTTCTTGCCACTCAGCCACCGTGCCGCCCTTCTATCATCCAATCAAGACAATTTATTCAGTTAAAGCTCCGGCAGTTTTGATGAAGAATTATCTACTTGTACATTTCCTCTAGCATCTTTGACCTTTATTTCAAGTACAATGATGATAAAGAGGCATATTTTAAAGTGCACTCCTGAGAACTAATATGCATAAAACACTGTGGTCCCCCAAGAGAATACACCAGTCTTTTGGCGGCAAACACTAATACCTGTCTTTTTAGGCTTATTTCCATGTTACTCCCACTTCTGAAACATGGTCATGTTGGATGGGGACAACTTAGTGCCAACTGGAACAAGATAGGGCATCAGTGGCATCAGTCCAAAAGGTACAGAGAGAAAATGCATTGCTCCTTAGTGAGTCTTATTCTTACTGTTTGGAATGGGCCTGGCCTGGTGCAATTAGCTAGAAGGTGAAAATCTAGATGGTTGCAGAGGAGGGGATCAATTCCAATATGTGGAGTGCAAGGTTTTCTCCAGAGGGAAATCTCATCAGTTAAAAACAAAAACTCTTCTCTGTTCCTCAACCACACGGATTTGTCCTTCGAGTCTCTTTCTAAACACTGCTATAGATTTTAATTAGCAACATCTTACAACACCTCCTCTTGCTCTTAGATTGCATGAGAAATTTGTTATATATGATGTAATAAGTGATGTTCATGTGACATAACAGCTTTCGGGAGTCCCTATAGTTTCAAACTGAGCTGGTGGGCAGGTCAAATGGTGGAATTTGCAGTCAGATTGCAGGTTTCTTGATCTGGTTTGTGGTTAATATGACAATTAGTGAGCCAATTAACATGAAACAAAAACTGGGGTAAGGCTCATCATCTCCTCTGCACAAATGAAATGAAGTTTTTCACAATAGCTTTACAACATGGTGCTATTAAAGGTGCTATATTGCGGGAAAAGTAAGAATTTACAGGTGAGCTGCATCTATAGAGCTCCTGATTCAAGTATAGATCTTTTTACTGAATCAATGCAAAGGTTATTTTCTAATCCAAATCAGAAAGACCTAGTTTTATGTGGAGACCTAAATATTGATGTATTGAAAGCTAAATCTCTGAACCAAATTGAATATTTTATTAATACAATGTATAGCATGATACTGCACCCAAAAATAACCAGACCTACGAGAATAACGGTCCACAGTGCTACACTAATTGATAACTTTTTTACAAATATCATAAGTGACAAAATTACAAGTGGAATCTTAGTCAATGATATTACAGACCACCTACCGATTTTTATGTTTCTTGAGGTAAAGGACAAAAAAGCATAGTGTAATGCAAACATAACCAATTATAGTAGGCCAATCACTTATGAACCTATAAATGCTCTCAAGCAAAGTCTTAAGTCACAAAATTTTTTTTTAACGCAAACGATGTAGACATTGCATATAATAATTTTATGAGGGATTTCAAATCATGTCTTGACTTGCACTGTCCCAGGTTAAAAACGAACCATATTAAACAAAAAAATCATAATCCCTGGATGACTAGTGGCCTGGTAAATGCTTGTAAAAAGAAAAATATGTTATATAAAAAATTTATCAAGGCCAGGACAAAGGAATCTGAAATCAGATACAAAAAGTATAAAAATAAATTGACTGATATAATGAGGAAATGCAAGAAGGATTACTACAGGACTTTGCTCGACAGCAATAAAAATAATATAAAAGGCTTTTGGAAAGTATTAAATGAGATAATTGGTGTTAGACCTAAAAAATGTATTTTTGCTGAATATTACACACACAATGATAAAACCATAGTAAATACACAGGAAGTGGCTGAAAGCTTCAACAAGTATTTTGTAGAAGTTGGGCCTGAACTGGCCAAAACAACTGAACCATCTAGTAATGATCAAGGAGAACAAACTGCAGCCTATGAAAACTCCAATCTCAGCTCCCTCTTTCTCAGCCCTGTCGATGAGATTAAGATCATCCAGGTCGTGGGATGGTTTAAGAGTAAAAAATCACAGGATTGTGATGGTTTGGATATGAGTTTAATAAAAAAAGTTATACATGAAATAGTCAAACCTTTAAAACACATATGTAATTTATCTTTTATAACTGGTAAATTCCCATCAAAAATGAAAGTTGCAAAAGTATTGCCGATATTCAAAAAGGGGGGCAAACATTCTTTTCTTAATTACAGGCCTATTTTGCTGTTGCCTCAGCTATCAAAAATTCTTGAAAAACTGTATTGTGATCACCTTAATAAGTACATAATTAAAAACAGTCTACTACATGATAGCCAATACGGCTTTAGAGAAAATCGTTCCACTGCACTTGCAATGATCGACTTGGTGGAGGAGGTGAGCAATAGCACAGAAAAAAACAAATATGCCCTTGCAATTTTTACTGACCTAAAAAGGCATTTGATACGATTAATCATTCTATCTTAATCAATAAATTGGAGAAAAAGGGCATTAGGGGCTGTGCACTGCAATGGCTTACTTATTTATTAAACAGAAAGCAATTTGTCCAGATGGGAGAGCACGTCTCTACCTTGAGGCACATCACATGTGGTGTGCCTCAGGGTTCAGTGCTCGGCCCAGTTCTCTTCCTATTATATATAAATGATGTGTGCTACATTTAAAAAAAAACTTAAACTAGTGCTTTTTGCAGATGACACTACAATTTTGTGTTCTGGGAAAAACCTGCAACAGTTTATGTCAGAGGTCTCCAGGGAAATTACTAAATTAAAACAATGGTTTGACTGCAATAAATTGTTGCTAAATTAATAAATAAATAAATTTATGGTTATAGGAAACAAAAAAATTGACACTGAACTGCAGGTGACCATAAATAATGAAATAATTGAACATGTTGAGGAACATAATTTCCTTGGGGTTATTCTTGATCATAAACTATGCTGGAAGCCACAGTTTACAGTGTGAAAAATAAAATAGCTAAATCTATAGCAGTTTTGAGGAAATCCAAATGTATGTTGGACGAAAAAGCACTTTATACTGTGTATTGCACATTAATACAGCCTTATCTTAATTACTGTACTGAGGTGTGGGGAAATGCTTATAAGATAAATGTGAATAATATCTCCATCCTTCAGAAATAGGCAATAAGGATCATTTGCAATGCTGGATACAGGGAACATACGAATCCACTGTTTTAAAAAATAATGAAATTTGAAGATATAGTTAAATTTAAAACTCTGCAAATTATGTACAGAGCACGTTACAATCTTCTCCCAAATAACATCCAAAACATGTTCCTAAATAGAGATAATACATATAATCTGAGGGGTCAAATGAACTTCAAGAAACAGTGCATCCGTACCACCCTGAAAAGTATGTTTATTACTCGACGTGGAGTTAACCTATGGAATGAACTAGATGAAAGCTTAAAATGCAGTGTCTCATTAGTAAACTTTAAAAGAATGTACAAGGTAAATGTATTTAAAAACTATGTCACTGAAGAGGGATCATAGTTAAAACTATGAATACTCACCATGCATGCACATGCACACGCACACATGGTGTGTATGAGCGTGTGCATGGATTTTGATTGACACATACACATAACACATGCATGACATGCGAACAAGTGTGAATTAAGAAATGGTACAAGCATCTGGTGCATCTATGGTTCATATGAGGAATTTTCATTCTTATTATTATTATGTTGTTGTTGTTTTTTGTTTTTTTTAAGCCTCTGTCAGTTATCAACTGCTGTGCTGCTTTTGTTGTAGATAAAGTAGGGGGGTAAGCTAATATAAGTATCTACTTCCGCTTACTCCTTTTGAGCTCTGTGCAAATCTTATATATGATAAATGTGATCGTTTGTGATCATTTACTTTCTTTCTTGTACTTGCTCAAATAAACTTCATTCATTAATTCATTCATTCCTATATTGCGCAAAATAGACTTTTGTGAGCTTTAAACTAAGTTAGAATGTTGTTACCTCATCAAAAACATGCCTGGAGTTTGGTTTGTTTCATTCTACTACTGACTTTATGGAAATACTGAACTGCTTCAACATCAGGCAACATATCAACTTCCTCACTGTGCTGAAAAATCAAAAAGGTCTCATTCAATCACTGCTCCTTGGTTCACTCCTCAACTAAGTCACATGAAAAAAAAGGACGTCAGCTGGAAAGACTAAGCAAAAAGACCGGTCTCACTATCCACACCCAACTCTACAAAGACCATCTGCAACAATACCAGGAGCCCTGTCTCAAGCCTGGACCACCTACTATTCCCACCTCATTCAGTCTGGCTCTGGAAATCCCCAAACACTTTTCACCACCATCAAACTCCTCCATCCTTGACAATGACTCACAATCATTCACAGCAGAAAAGTGTATCTCCTTCCTATCATTTTTTCAAAACAAAATCACCAACATCTACAGCCACCTCTCTACATCACCGTCCCTTGCTCCTTCCTCTTCCTGCCCTCGCACCAGTCTCAGTTCTCCCTGATCTCTCTCTCTGACCCGCTTGAACCTCTGGAAGGCATGAAAACCTCCACCTGTTCCCTCGATCCCATTCCGTCCACCCTTGTCAAAGCCTGTCCCCCTGCTCTGTCCCCACTCATCACCTCCATCATTATCTCCACTGGCTCCGTCCCATCTGCACTCAAGCTTGCCGCCATTACTCCTGCCATTATCCTCAAAAAACCTGGACTTGACCCCGACATTCCAAACAATTACAGACCCATATCTACTGAAATCTCACCTCACCACCAACAATCTATCTGAATGTTTCCAATCCAGTTTCCACTCCCACCACAGCACTGAGACAGCCCTTCACCGAGTCACCACTGACCTCCTGCTCTCCTCCGACTCTGGCCATCTCAACATCCTCATCCTCTTGGACCTCACTGCCACTTTTGACACCATCAAACACTCCATCCTCCTCTCCCACCTGCAGACCACCTTCAACATCACCGACACCGCCCTCTCCTGGTTCATCTCCTACCTCACGACAGACATCCATATTAACCACTGCAAGTTCACCTCTGCCCCACATACTCAAGGAGTTCCCCAAGGTTCAGTGCTTGGCCCCCTCCTCTTCATTCTCTACATCCTCCCCCTTGGTCATATAATCCGCCGCCACTGCCTCCAGTTGCCCTTCTTTGCAGATGACATCCAACTCTACCTGTCCACCAAATCCATAACCCCGGCCACACATTCCACCCTCACAAACACATCACACATGTTTGAATACTTCTTTATTATTGGTCTATCTACATCTCCAAAGCTCAAAATGCTCTGTCCCACCTTCAGATGTCATAAGGCAGTAGTTTTCAAGTTAACAGTTACCTTTTCACCTTTGATTCAGTATAGATGAGTAAATTTAGGGCTGAAATTATCCAAATCTAAATGATTCAAGTGATTCTAGTGAAAGTGTACGGAGTTTAAAGACTAGGGGTGGGTATTGCCAACAACCTTGCGATACGATACGATTCGCGATACAGGGGTCTCGATACGATACGATTCGCGATACAGGGGTATCCCGATACATGGTCTTCAAGGCGATACGTATCCCGATATTTTACATTACGTAACCTATAATTTAAAAAAAAAAAGACAGATGTTTACTCAAATGTTATTTTTATTTTGGTGTAGCGCATCAGTTACAATGTAACAGAAGAAGGCTGTAAGGCAGAAACTGCCCTTGATTAACCTGTTAACACCCGCACTCGGCACAAGTGTTCAAATATGTACCAGATGTTCCAAACTGTAATAAGATGTAATGTATAATAAATAAACCATCTTCTGAAATTTAGGCATGTTTTCTTAAGATAAATAACTAAAACAAGCCAAAAAATTTCGCTCCATATGTCTCGTGTGCCTCCACCAGTGAGTGTGCGTAAAAGGAGGAGAGAGAGAGTCTCCATACACAGAGCGCATGGAGCTAGCCTATCACTACAGCACCTCTGCCCCACATGGGGCCCACCGCTGAAATAGTCTTTTCATAGGCTACTCAGATCTGAATCATTTCCTGAAAGAACCAATGACTGAAGAGGTTTTGCCGTGGAACTGTCCCTCGGTCATGCATAATACGCCGCTAACTGGACGCACTCGTTTTGTTCCCCAAGCTGTAGCGCGGCGCCCCGTAGCCGGACCGAAGCCTGGATACGCTTGTTTTGTAGCTAAGAGTGTGGAGAAAACAAACATACCCCACACCGCTAACAGGAGCTAAGCGTTTAGCTATGCTAAGGACCAAGAGCGAGAGTAGTAGAGAGATGCGTCGCTCATCCATTCAGACAAACTCAGACTTTCTGGATTATTTCTCCACATGGAATTATTTTATGAAAAAAGCAACTGGATATTCTTTTTCTGTGGACTGTTACGGACTAATTGAGCACAGCTATTCCTGGATTGGACCCGTTTCGGACCGACAGAACCGGCTCAAAGGTAAGAAATGCGATGAATATTTTCGGGAATTATAAGTTATGGCTCTTTGGGCTCGCTGTGTGGCATAAAATGAATGATATGGTTGTTTTACTGAGGAATTAAGCTTTCAAACGATGTATAGTATGTCAATATTGGAAAAATAAGTACGGTGAATATCTTGCTTGACTTTTTAATGTTGTGTAATTGCCCGCCAGCGGGCGGGTGGGTGTTAAGTGGTTTTAATGTAAACATGGCTTAACAAGGCTGTATGCTGACATGCAGCTACCTTTGATGAAAGTAAACTTAAGATATGGCCTTAACAAGGCTGTAGTGCAGAAGGAATGCTACCTTTGACAATACGAAATGCGCATTGCAAGCAAGGATCACTTATCAGACGCAGTTTGCTGAAGCTTGATAAATAATGTTTGTTGCATGTAAAATATCGATACTGACGTCTCCATATCGATACGTGTATCGCCAAGAGGCCCACGACGATGTATCCCCGTATCGATTTTTTGAACACACCCCTATTAAAGACGCAGTGGAGCACTTCCTTTAGTACTACATGACATCACCATTTTGTTTAAGAGAAGAACACAACCTAAACATGCAGGGTTAGTGTGTTAAACATGTGTGAATGAAATGATACACCATTCCAGGTATGTTTTTGATGAAAATGTGTGGTTTTGTATTATTTATATTCTTTATATATTATGTCTAAAGATGAAAAAGAGAATTCATTGAAAAAAGAAATCACAAAAGGCCAGTATGTTTAATTCTGATGCAATGATGCATAACTATCAAATCTTGTATTTACACACTTACCAATTGAAAATCAGTTATGCTTAGCGGGTTATTAACTAAACAGTGGGCTGCAGTCAGCTGAGTTTAAAATTAAAGAGTGTAATTCAGAATGTAATAGGCTTGTCTGCTCCATTTTAGTAGTCTCTGGGGCACAACTGTTTAGAGCAGACTTAGATAATAAAACTGAATGTGACATATCAGTTTCGTTTGTTAAAAACTACTCTTTCATCATGTAATTTTCTGCCTGCTCTATAGCTAAACAAGTGATATGTGAAAGGCTTGTACATTGGTGCCCTTGCACAGATGGCAAAGGTCCTATATTACACATAATTGACTGTTGTGTGCTTCTGAGTATTTTATAATGTTGTTGCCTCATCAACAACATACCCAGAGTTGTGTTTTGTTTCATTCACACGTTTGAGTAATCCTTTATGATTAGTCTGTCTACATCTCCAAAGATCAAAATGTTCTCTGTTCCACCTCATTAAGTGGTAAGAATTCAAAGACTATAACACATATACAATACATAGATCATTATATTACATTTTGATCATTGTAAGGTTCATATAATATGGATCTAAAATTGTAAAAATAAATCAGTCTGATGTTCAAAACTGCCAAACTGAGATCTTCATTGAGAGATCTACTACTGCAAGCATTAGATTTTTGACTACAAATTTTTATTGTTGAGAAATGGCTACGTGACATTTTTGTATAACCCAAAAACGATGAAACATGATATTATATCACTTTGAACACCAAGAAATAGTCCCTCTCTTTCTACCCATCAGCCTGCATCGCTGTGGGCATTATTGGTCCAGTCCCAGTCATTTCAAACGGATGGCCATTTATCATGCAACATCTGTCCTCTTTAAGGTTCAAGCAATTTTCAAGAGCCACTTCAATCTGAGAGAGTGCCATAGCCCGCAATCAGCCCCGATCTCCGGCTGTCAACCATCTTTCATTCTCCCCTCCTCTTTCTCATTGCAGACCACAGGCGCTTAATGTCTCCGATTATCTGCAGAGCTTTTCAGATGCATGAATTATTGTTGGAGGTTACGGCTCAATAATTAAGGGCCAGGGGCTGAGATTGGACCCAGATTTCCACGGTTTGGGTACTTTGCGGTGGCCGTGGGGAACCCTGTGAGCTAAAGTGGGCGTTTTGGAAGGATATAGCTATACACTTTTGGCAGACCACCCACGCTAACTTTATTGTCTGTTCATTTTTTTCCATAAGACCATTTACCATCTTTAGCTGTCTCTTCATTGGCGTTTTGGCTCACATTCACACATTTTCAAGGCTGCCTTTTCAGCCATTCAGATTAAGCAGAGCAGTAGCAAAGTGGTGGGTGTCTTTCACGGTGGAGCATCATGCAGGGCATTTTTGTGACGTGTGTGGGCTACAACCTTTGACCTTACTATAGCCACAGGGTAATATTTCTTTAATGCTAAAGCTTTTTGACTGCTCGTTTAAAGTTGGACCCAAAACTGGAGCCCTGATTTATTGTGTAGTACTTGTACTTTTTGTGGCAAGTATGCAGAAAGACTAATACTAACGCAGGACTACAAGCATCAGTTTTAATAATTATCATCATGACAGTAACATCTGCTGACTTCTGTTTTCATGACAACTGCAAGTCTATTGAATGTACCATTTGCTCATTATGTTGAATCTGTGTATGCATCCTTAGGGATATTGCCTGTAATTAATCAAAGTTGATGGACAGAAATGATGACAAGTTGGCGACACAAATCCAGTGAGGAAAGCATAAGGATTCACTGATGGCTGGACAGCATGACACAAAATAAGTTTTAGTTATTGTTTAAAACTTCTACCTGAGCACTAAACAATGGGATGCCACTAGGTCAGTTCAATACCATTTGAAATCCATTTATATAAATGACAGCTGATTTCTCTCATAAGACTACTGTAAATGCTGTTCCTACTAAAAGTCATGTATGTAAACACCCACATTTTCCTGAACTTTATCCACATTTTAAAAAGTACATAAAGTTATTAAATAATTTTAGATGAATTTTACTAGAGGATCCATGTGTTTCGGAGTGATGGAAAACATAGTCACTTAACAATCAACAATTATATCTTTTGAATGAGTAATGTCCTCAAAATGTCATCTGGAATGTCAACAGAAAGTTGAAACCTATGAATATTTTAGCTAGTCAATACTTTTATATAACAGTCTAATGGTTATTAGTTTGACATGTGTCCTGATGTAGTTTTACAAATTATCAGGTGCCACTTTCAATTTATTTTCATTCCATGACTTCAGTGATTCTTATCACATTATTCAGACACCAGCCAAGTTGTCAAGTTAAGTGCTTTTCAAAAAGAGAAAAATGGCAGAATTCTCTCTAGTTAAAATCTTCACTGTTCCCTAAACAGATTTGGTAGTTTTCATCCATTAGTTTTCTCAATAAGATACCATTTCAAATATAATGCAGAAAAGTGACTTTAATCAGATTCTCATGTGACAAATGTATTATTATTTTTTCTTAACTGTTGGAATGTACTGTTGGAATGGTAATTGTTAAATTTAGATGAAAAGCATGGTCATTCAGGTTAAGAAAATAATTAGTACTGGTGGTTAGAGTAACCCCTGGCTACAGCCTACAGATCGGGGAGTGTCTCAACATGGGCGGCGCTCAATGTTTGACCCCGCCTACCTTACCACCTACTACTCTGTCTGTCTGTCTATTAGCAACATTACGTAAAAACTACTGATTGGATTTATATGAAATTTTCAGAAAAATAATAATAATAATAATGCATCAGTTTTATATAGCGCTTTTCAGGACACTCAAAGACGCTTTACAGAGCATTATTCATTCACTCCAGACCCGGCAGTGGTAAACTACTATTGTGGCGACTGCTGCCATGGGGCAGACTGATGGAAGCGAGGCTGCCAATCTGCACCATCGGCCCCTCCGACCACCACCATTCACGCACACACCACTTTCATACTAGGCAATGTGGGTGATGTGCCTTGCCTAAGGACACTACGACAGTTTTTGCCACTGGCGCCCCACTGAAGAAAAGATTGACCGTGAATCCTGGATGACCCTATTAACTTTTGGGCAAATTCGTTTTGGGGGTGCTGTGAGATTGACTTATAGGACTTTACACACACAGTATTCATCTTCCATCTACCCAAAATTATGCTTTTATTATTACTATATGTTGATTGTATATCATATGTAAGTGTGCTTGGACAATATACTTAATAGAACTGTTCTGTGAAGAAAAGAAAAAGAAAACAGTTTGTGTGACTTAATAATTAATTTGTGTGAATTAATAATAACGGCCACTGAATATTCTGTAAACGTTTCAGTGTGTTGCCTGATCTTTGGCACACTGAAAAATGGTTTGAGAGGGGCTGCTCAAATTGCAAACACAAATTTGACAGCAATAACATTTTTGACTTTTTTATGGTTCTCTGGCCAGCATTTTTAAATCTTACAAAGGTCACTTGATTGTGGTCAATGTTAGACCTGCATATTTTAATCAAACTGAGGAAACATGCCTTTGTTCTGATCTCTGGTGATGCTCCTCACTCTGGAATCCCCCTCCCCAAAACTTTGGGAGGGAAAATTCAAATGTATCAGGACACAGGACATTTACAGGAGCAGAGGGCACACTCAGGACATAGAACATTTACAGAAGCAGAGGGCACACTCAAGACACAGGACAGTTACAGAAGCAGAGCACACACTCAGGACACAGGACATTTACAGGTGCAGAGGACACACTCAGGACATTTACAGGAGCAGAGCACACACTCAGGGCACAGTTACAGGAGCAGAGCACACACTCAGGGCACAGTTACAGGAGCAGAGCACACACTCAGGGCACAGTTACAGGAGCAGAGCACACACTCAGGGCACAGTTACAGGAGCAGAGCACACACTCAGGGCACAGTTACAGGAGCAGAGGACACACTCAGGACATTTACAGGAGCAGAGCACACACTCAGGGCACAGTTACAGGAGCAGAGCACACACTCAGGGCACAGTTACAGGAGCAGAGGACACACTCAGGACATAGAACATTTACAGAAGCAGAGGGCACACTCAAGACACAGGACAGTTACAGAAGCAGAGGACACACTCAGGACATAGAACATTTACAGAAGCAGAGGGCACACTCAAGACACAGGACAGTTACAGAAGCAGAGGACACACTCAGGACACAGGACATTTACAGGTGCAGAGGACACACTCAGGACATTTACAGGAGCAGAGGACACACTCAGGACACAGGACATTTACAGGTGCAGAGGACACACTCAGGACATTTACAGGAGCAGAGCACACACTCAGGGCACAGTTACAGGAGCAGAGCACACACTCAGGGCACAGTTACAGGAGCAGAGGACACACTCAGGACAATTACAGGAGCAGAGGACACACTCAGGACATTTACAGGAGCAGAGGACACACTCAGGACACAGGACAGTTACAGGAGCCTCTACAATGTGGAGCAGGAGGACCGTGAGAGCTGATCTGGAGGTAAGGATTTTCAAAGATTTTATACACTTTCTATGGCCTAGAATGTAGTCATTGTAAACACATGTTTGTGTTGTATTACTTCAGATTAGGGTTAATGTAAGACTTGTTTCCATGAAACTGCCCATCTACAAGAGTGTGGCAGTTGTACTAAGATCTAATGTGTTGCTACAAGAGTCATCTACAAACAAAGAGTGATATCCAGAGCACTGCTGTAGCTGTAGGTAAGTTCAGGACTGTTAGAGTTGATGTCAGTCATTTTTTGCACCAGTCTGAAAGTGAAGTTATCAGTTTCTATAAAAATCTCGGTATCTTTCAGGAAAAAGAAGAGAACCAACAAAACACAGACTACAGATGAAGAAAGTAAACAAACTAAAATGATTTGAACAGAATTACATTTTTTCAACATAAACTTCCTAAGTGAACATTTATCATGTGTTTCTACAGGGTGATGTGGCACTAAGAGAACTTTGTACCAGATGCCCTACCTGTTACTGCATTCTGGTCCATTATCGTATAAGAGAATAATAGGTGCTTCAACTATATTTAAACATGCACAACACAAAGTAGATCATCATAGTGTAATTATGTGTTATTCCTGTGTCCACAGGAGACCTGGGGGGTATTCCAACAAGCCTGCTAATCGCAAATCCTGGCTAACTTCAATAAGGGCCTCTAGTTTTAGCAAGAGTTTGGTTCCATGACTCTCGCTCACATGAATCTCTGCTGAGTTACTTGGATAACAGATGCTTCTGAACTAGCCTGCTCCGGGGCAGGTTAAAGGGGAACATGTTTGAAGATAAGTCCATTGCTAGAGGTGGTCGAATACTGTCAGAAGCCTGCAAAGGCAACAAACTAGCGTAGTGATTTGGGCAAGTTCTTAATTTCCACGTAAAACACCAATTTGCACACTTCACAAGCTTCAGTGTGCTAATAATTTTATGTGTAACTTAAGTTAGTTAGTGGAACGGCTTCAGCCCTAATCACTTAAGCGCTGCTATGTTTAGTGACATTGATGGAATACCCCTCAGTTATTATTATTATTATTATTATTATTATTATTATTATTATTATTAATAATAATAATAATAATAATAATAATAACCAATTTCCATTTTATTTGTAATGCACTTTACATTTCAATGAAATCTCAAAGTGTTACTTCATTGGAAAAGTACAAGTGGAAAACTACAATGCAAAGTAGTACATCATAATGGAAAAGTTCTCAGCTCCAAACTGTTTTTCACCATACCTGTGCTCTCTGTGTGTTTGACTCTGTTTAAGACAATACAGAACTGTGGAATACGAAAAACTGATTTTGTATTATTTTACTTTAATACCCTTTAAGGACATTTGATGTTGTATGTTAAAGTAACTGTGTCGGCACAATTTAATTATATATAAAAAATAAAACCATAAAAAAGGCAAATTTTCATGATAGGTGATAAACATTCAACATGATTTGACCACATTTCATCAACATGAAACATTTATGTTCATGTTCTGAGAAAATTATGTGCAGAAGGGATTAAATATGTTGCAACTGCATTTTTTTAATGCAAATCCAGTGACTTTTTTTTCAGTGCATGAGATGGCATCAGTGCGAAGCCAAACGTTGAGCTCCGCCCATAATTTTGCACAACCGAGATTTGTGGGCTGCAGCCAGGGGCATCTGGCAGAAAAGATTCTGGGAGAATTATAATTTAGAAATTAAAAACTGTTTCCTGTAGTTCCTATAGCATGTTGTGATTTTTAGTTTGAGTTGATCTATCTGTGCTTGGGTCTGGCACCAATCCTGCAATCTGGAGACCCTATTGTGGCTTGACTTGTCTAATTAAGCAGACAAACCACCTGAATGTTAAGTCTCCAGTAAAAAAAGTCCACTATCTCGCTCTCCCTAAAACATTAATAAGCAGAAAACGAAGTAGCTTGCAGAAGAGTCCCTGTTTACATCTACTCTCCACATTAATCAATATCAGTTTTACATCTCCTTCATTCACAGATAAAAGAGGACTCTGGCTCCTCTCCCAGTCACTGCACTTGTGTGTGTGCTTTGATCAGCTGGAGCAGGCTCGTCCTCTCAGGACGGGTTATGCTACTGCCCCATGTGGTCTACAGACAGACAGCCTCTGCATCGACTCAACACCAGCAGAGAAAGCACTGCTAACAGTCACTTTGTAAGCTCATAGAAATGCTCAGGACTCTCCCACCACCTAGTAACAATGTGTAGATCAATCATGGAGATGTAGAGATAAGGCAAGAGGACTCCAGTCTGCAAAGTGACACAGGAAAAGTTTAAATCAACTTTTTCATAAAAAACACAAGATTGATTTTTTTTTTCAGTGTTTTAAAAACCTTGCAGAATTATCAGAACTCAAAAATGATTGAAATTGTTTCAAATATTGAACAAATGAACCTAAATACTTCACCTGAGATTGGAACCAATTTAAAGTGATAGTATGTAACTTTCAACTGCATAATTTCACGGAAATAAAAAGTTAAAACTATACTTTGAAAGATTTTCCATGAACACAAATAAGGACAGACTGGATGGATACCATGCTTAAAAATCTACTCAAAAATGCCAATCATCCCAAAAAACGAATTAATGTTTTCAATTTGTTACTTTCCACCTCTGAAGCTAGGCTTTATGCTTTATACTCTATAAAACATATAAATACAATACAATGCACCTCCAATAGGAATACTATACTTAACATAACAATAACATAACAATCATTCATCAGACCACACAGGCTTCCATGTAAGATGCTATTAATTATAGATTAAATATATAAGGTATTCTGTGATAGGTGTACCTCGTAGTTGAGAATTGTTTCCATTAGTACTATTAAACAGAATAGGAAGGCATCAGACCAAATACTTGTTTTCAAAACCACACTGCTGCAGTTCAGCCAAGCGGTCTGTTGAGGAAAGTCTGTGTGGCCTGTTTCGTTTCATGTTCTGTACAGATTGTGTGCATGCACCATATTGTAGCTTCAGGGCAGGGCACAAAGGCATGGTTTGCACTGTCACCCTGCTTCTTTCCATTCGTGGGGACAGTTAGGAAATTGTAAACAACTACCAATAGGCAAGAGGGTCGCCAACTAGTGTACTTTTGGTGACACTTCAGAAGCTTGGAGCAAGAGATGACAGGAATTTCATAAAAAAGAACAAAACCAAACTGCTGCTATACTGCAAGCTACAGAATGAAAGGGGTTGAACTGAATGCCAACCAATGTATTCTGTGTAAAAAATAAATGGTCATAGATTTGTCTTTACTTCTGATGTCAAAACATTTCCAACCCATTTTTCACATTTACTTATTTACTTACAAATGCAATATTAAACATACCCTTGTATTATAAATAAGAATGGGGAGTCTGGCATAAAAGGTTTTGTTTGACTCTTATGACTTGCTGATCCTCTAAACTATATTGTTATTAAGTTTGTGTGTAACTGTTAGATCTTTTTGAGTTTTGCTGTATTAAATTCTTATATTTTAATGATGTACTATTTTGATTTCATTTTTAATTAATGCAAGGCACCTGTCCAAGACAGAAAGTATAATTTGTTCCTAACTGTGATTCTAACACATTTTGTGAAGGCATGGAAGCTCTGCCTGCTCTCTTATAAGGCCGCTCTGCGAAAAGCACAAACCAGATACTATTCAAACCTAATAGAAGTAAACAAAAGCAACCCCAGATTTCTGTTCAGCACTGTAGCCAGGCTGACAAACTCGCATACTGCCCCTGAGTCTCTTCTCCCTTTGAAGTTCAGTTGTGATGACTTTCTTGAATTCTTCGATTACAAAATTATAACCATTAGAGACAAGATCAACGAAGCCACTCCAAAAATCAGCCCCGAGCAAATTCTGCAAATCCAGTCTGTAACACCAATATCCCACATAAATCCTCTAACAGCATTGAACAAATTTACTCCTGTCGATGAGGTGGAGATTACCTCGATCATCATGTCGTCCAAACCATCAACTTGTTTGCTCGACCTATTCAGTCAAACTCCTCAAAAGAAGCTCTCCACTTAATAATAGGTTCCATCCATAACATAATAAATATGTCATTAGAAAATGGCTTTGTTCCTCAGTCCTTTAAATATGCTGTAATTAAACCGCTTTTGAAAAAACCTAGCTTAAATCCTGATGAACTAGCCAACTACAAGACCTATTCCGAATCTTCCATTTCTCTCAAAGATTCTGGAGCGAGTTGTGGTGAAACAGCTTTGTCACCATCTGCAGGGCAATAATTTATATGAAAAATTTCAGTCTGGTTTCAGAGCTCACCACAGCACAGAAACTGCTCTGCTTAAAGTGACAAATGATTTGCTACTAGCTGCTGATACTTGGGCTGGCTTCAGTCCTGGTCCTACTGGACCTCAGTGCAGCGTTTGACACCATTGATCACAACATTCTACTGCAGAGGTTAGAATGTGACATAGGTGTCAGAGGACCGCCTCTCAAATGGTTTTAAATCTATCTATCAGATAGGTACCAGTTTGTTAGTGTAAACCAGTGCACCTCTCCCTGCTCTAAAAGTAGCTTGTGGTGTTCCCACAAGGATCTGTGCTGGTCAATCCTGTTTACTCTGTATATGTTGCCATTAGGTAACATTATCAGAAAACATGGCATTAATTTCCACTGCTATGCTGATGACACTCAGCTGTACTTATCAATGAAACCTAATCAGACCGATCAAATCGATAAGCTCAGTGCCTGTGTGAAGGACATCAAAACCTGGATGACCCTGAATTACCTCCTCTTAAACCCTGAAAAAACAGAGGTCATTGTTGTCGGTCCTAAGGTCAGAGATTCTCTGTCAGACCAGATAATCTCACTTGACAATGTGAGTATAGCCTCTAGCTCTACTGTAAAAAACCTTGGAGTCGTATTTGACCAAAATCTCTCCATTCACAGCTCATATAAACCAAGCTTGTAAAACTGCATATTTTCACCTCTGAAACATAACTAAAATCAGAAAAATTTTGCCTAAAAAATGATGCTGAAAAACTTATCCATGCATTTGTTACATCCAGACTAGATTACTGTAATACTCTGCTCACCGACTGCACTAAAGGTACTTTAAGAAGCTTCCAGTTGGTCCAAAATGCAGCGGCCAGGGTCCTAACAGGAACTAAAAGGCGTGATCACATCAGTCCTGTGTTAAAATCACTTCACTGGCTTCCTGTCGAGTTTAGAATTAAATTCAAAGTTCTCCTCCTGACATACAAGCCTTAAACAATATGGCCCCATCATATCTTCAGGATGCCATTGTCCCCTATCAGCCAAATAGAGCACTTCGCTCTCTCAGAATGCAGGATTATTAGTGGTTCCTAGAGTGTCTAAAAGTACAGTGGGGGGAGAGCCTTCAGTTTACCAAGCTCCTGTGTTATGGAATCAACTCCCTGTTGATGTTAAACAGGCACCCACAGTCTCTTTATTTAAGACCAGGCTTAAAACCTTCCTCTTGAATAGCTTATGACCAGGTTACTTAGTTGATGTCACTAAGATAAGCTGCACTTGAGGATAACAAGCTGGGGAAGTGTGGCAACCTGAGCACTGTCCTCTGTTTCCTCCTTTTTTCTCACCAGCATCACTCACTATGTTCTCATCTGTAGTTTGTTCATTGCTATTCACATGTTGTCCCCTGTCCCACTCCCCTGTGGAGTGGAACTCTTTCAGGCGCCTGATGGCAGCTGGACCTCTCTCCTCCTCCTGCGCCTGGCTCCTCCTCTTCGCCTGGCTCCTCCTCCTCGCCTGGCTCCTCCTCCTCGCCCGGCTCCTCCTCCTCGCCCCTCTTCTCCTCCTACTCGCCCGGCTCTTCCCCACCTGGGTAGCTGTGGTCATACTGAACTGGCCCACGGGCCTGGACATCTATAGCCTGTCCGTCCATGGGAGTGGATCCCTCCTTCACTGTAGTTCTCCCCGAGGTTTCTTCTTTTTCCCAGGACCCTGGGTTTTTTGGAGTTTTTCCTTGCTGAGAAGGAGGGTCTAAGGACAGGGGATGACTGGACAATGTTTCATTTGCTGCTTTACATGAATGTTGTTTATTCCTGTTTTGATATGTCTGTGTGTATGTTTTACTCATCCATATCTTGGAACGCCCTTAGAGGCTACTGTTGTTGCGATTTTGGGCGCTACAAAATAAATTGAATTGAATTGAATTGAATTTTAAAGTAGACTACTTGCAAATGTGCTTTCCGACACAAATCTAATTTCCACATGTGAATTAAGTGCTCTATCTTTAGCCTGTGTGAGTGAGCTTGTACCCTGTAGCTGGGAGAACATTGCAAAGTCTGTGCGTTAATGTCATCAGCAGTGGTGTAGAAAGTCTGGTTATGTGTACCAAAAATTGAGATATTGTCCTTTGAGAAGTTTTCCATTAACATTCTGCAAAAACCAACGTTACCATGCAACATTCAAATTTAGATGCATTGTGATGTTCATTGTTAAATCAAATCAGTTTTTTAATATGAACAAATCAAAGTGGATTGCATGAGGGCAGCTCTATGTTCCAAAAGCTCTATCTTCCCACATTTCTTAGATTTATTCAAAATATATTAAGACATGCTATTTTATGTATTTCTTTTCATAACTGGAGTTACAGTTATGGGGTTTTGTTGTAAGGCTCTGGTAAAGGTCAGGGCTCAGGATTAGCCTGGGTTGTGGTAGGACCTGGATAACCATCATATATATTGAATTCTTGGAAAATTGCACTGCAGCAGAGCAGGTTTGTGAGTAAAAATAAAATAAAATGGACAGTATATTCTCTTCAGCTGTCACCATGAAAAATAATCTGTCAGTTGAGTATCCTCTACAAAGACAAGTTAATGTAGTCTTTGAGTGCATCTGATGTAACGGATGATTTAATTAATATGACTTCAAAATGAAAGTCTGTATACTGGATATATATATATATATGGATATACCGACAGTTTATAAATTCTTTTTGGCTAATTGGCTTAATCAAATTCAGTGCATGGGCAGAGCACAAGGGATGCATTTTTATGCATAGAGATGTCATTTTGTATTTTTTAACTGAAACCTAACTCACAGCAGGATACTTTTTATTCCTCCTTGAAAACCAATTAGGCAGAGAATTATAATAGTACTCATGTGGACAGCCAGATAAAACTGGTCTGACCCTAATCATTTCAAAATATATGTTTTACTTCTTATTTGCTGTTTAAATCTTAATATAAAGTGCTTGTTTTTCCCTAAAGACAGACTGCACTGCACTCGTATGGCACCGAATCTGGATCTTTTTATCTGTGCAGCTCGGCTTCACCACTCACTTGTTATGGCCCGGCACTGAAACATGCTAGACTCAGCACAAATTGCCAAAGAAAGCTGTGATATGAACTGTGATTCTCAGTGAGCAATATATAACTTCTGCTAAAGACAAGGTGGGCATCATTGTCAAAACACCTTCACTGAAATGTGTCACCTCCCTCAAGGCCTCCTGAAGTCTGTTGTTGTTTAAAAGTCTGAACAAAGAGAACACTAAATTCCCTGATCTCAAAGGGGGATGTCTTACTTGTGCACTTCTTGAGTCCGGAGCCTTTCTTCACAGCGTGACGACTGAGTTTGCAGTTAAAGTTGTTCTCCCAGAACTCAGCAAACCAGATATTTTTTCTGTTGTTCTCCAGATTGCGGTTGATGAAGTAGCGATCAAAGCCTGGACACAAAAATATTTGTCACTCATTCTCTCACCTGGTTAACACATTCAAGTCATGTTCATACAACATTTGGATCAAATGGTAGGGGCTAGTGAAGGATAGAGGAGCATGTGAAAAAAACATCGCAAGTCCAGCCCATAGACTGCATAAAGAAGTGCACTAAAGGAGTGTGACATCACCCATAGCATTCGGGTTCAGTTATGGGGCGAATTTGGAGCTGAGTTTTATAATAGGAAAAGGAATTTATTCACAGACAAAATAGCAAAATAAAAGGAGGATCATGTAGGGTGGGTGAATAATATGGATTAATAAACATTTTAAAAAAGGTGAGAAGTTGGCTGCATTGTATAAAAATAAAACTTTAAAAGCCACTTTTCGCACAGGTTATTTTGACTCTGCACACGCAGTACTTCACTAATGGAATGAAAAAAAACATCGGAGCACGAAGCTGCAACATGATTGGAACACTGCTTGTACAGTTTGGCATATGATTGGCTCTTGGCAGCAGAACAGGTAGGATATTTGCTGACACTCGCCATATTGCTGTTACAAAGTTTCTCTATAGACCAAGGATTTATCTATAGATGGATTATTTGTTTATCAACACAACATATGCGCGCAGCCTAAGTGCAGAAAGCGCCACTGTCTCCATGGTTATGAAGTTGCAACGTTAGCTAGCAATGTTGTCAGTGCACTAAATAAGTTATGATGCTAAATGAACATTAGTGAGCGGGATACATCTTAATGACCCATATGCGTTAAATGCAAGTGAGTGTGTAAATGACGAGAAGAAATGGCTCAAACTTCAGTAGCCAAACATTCACTCATACGTGATCGATACACCGCCTCCGGGAGAGCCTGAAATCTGCTGAAATCCTACAAAAAGATAACATGATACAAGACAGGACAGCGGCTCTTTCTGCATGAGACATGCAGTAGAATGCAAAGGGTGGCAAATTTCGCGGAAAGGTGAGAGATTTTCATGCCTGATTTTAAGTGATGAGGATCACAGCAACAGTTACAGAGAGAGTGGTGACAGTTTTTCAATGTAAAGTTAATTGCGATCAATGGAGCAGGAAGCACTTCATGAACACTTCCTATTTGTAACACAGTGGCTAGCAAGCTAGCACTTATATTTACAGTCAATTGTCCAACCCAAATATGAAACAAAAGGATGTTTAAATGAAATAATGATGATGGTTTGTGTAAAATTCAGATTGAAAACATATGAGAGGTTTGGTCTGGGTTTCTTTTCAAATGACAAGTTACCCTATTTTGTTTTTATTTGTTAAGGATTCAACAAAAAATGTTCAGGGTTGTGTTGCCCACCCCATTCATTAAATAATGGCTTAAATTGCTATTCTTCAGGATGTTTATGCCAGGATTTATGGCTGTATTTGTTTGAACCAGTTTAACTATTCAGAGGTGGGATTGAACCAGCAAGCTTTCTATATTGCTGAATTGAGTGTGGACACATTGCAAAAACAGTTTTCATAAATGCCCCACTTCTTTGGCATTACCTGTGATTTACCATTGGCTCTGTTTTACTCTGTACCTTTGATTGACTGGCGCTTAGGCAAGATGGTGACTGCCCCCTCAGCCATCTCCTCCTGGTGCAGGACGGGAGAAATCTTGGAGCCCCAGCTGTCCGAACCCACCCAGATGAAGTGCCCCGTCTGGTTGGCCTTTTTCGCTGCCTGGAGAAGCCGCCTGCGAAGTGCGAGGGAACAGATGTTTGACCAGGATAAGGTTACGCTGATCTTATAACCTCCCCACTTTGATTTCGTTGTGCCACTCATCATACAGGTAGACTAGCTGCATCCTCTCCCCACTGCAGCGATTAGGTTTATAACATCAGAGAAGGTATTTCAAAGCCTTAGCCTTACTTGATGTCGTCCTCATTGGCAAATATGATGACCACCCGTGCGTTGGGATTTTCTCTGAGTCGCCGGATAACCTTGTCGAACTCTGTAGCCTTTGGCTCTCGGGGAATCTTGACTGACTGGGAAATGCACACCACACCTGTGAACATTACAGAAAATCATTGAGTGATTTTTTACTTTGCAGTATTTCAGAAAACATTCCTCCAACTTTTTCTTTTTTGTCAATGTAATGCTGTACATTTTACATGCCTTATAGCAAAAAAGCATGTAAACAAAAATTGTATGAGTGTGTTGATGTGAGTGTGACCAGTTTCAAATGACCTACCTGCACATTTCATAACCCTTTGTACCACTTTTATGGACAGAGCTGGCAATTGAGTATTTGACCAAATGCAACCAACAGCACAGATATGATCCACAATGACAATGTCCTTAGTTCCAATATAACTGACCAATTCCAACTTAAGTAACTGAACCAAGGACTTTGAATAGACGGTATATGCAACAAAAGACACAGCTTAACTTTGAAAGGCATGTTTCAATACTGGAACATCAACACAAAGAACTGTATGTACACTGAAGGCTTGTAAAAATCCTTTAATAACATACTCATATAAAAGGTTAATGCTGTGCAAAGTTCAAGTCTTATTCCACAATCAAATGCTCTGTGCAGGACTTGACTTGTGTAAGGATGGAAACTTTGTGCTACAGTTCCTTCTCGCAGGTGGTGGGATGGAAATATCTAACACATACTGTTCTATAGGTACATTGAAATTACAGTCCGCTGAAGTGAGTGTGTCAAGTCTGGCAGGAGGACTTTTTCAGTCAAGGTGCAAAGAAAAAGCAGCATCTACAGGAAATGATCAAACAAACCAATTACAATTTCTTTGATAGACACTGCTCTCCATCGGCAGTCATTATATTAGACTTCATCAGAACACGTCACGCCTATTAGCACAGCCTGATTACTTAGCTTTGCAGAAGGCATTATGCACCTTGTAACTCAATACAAAAAAACAACAAAAGATAGATTTGCATTACTATTACTCAGTTAAAAGGCCCATATTACGCTATTTTTTGATGTAAGGTTGTTTCCTCATCAAAACATACCCGTATATGTTTCATTCACACACATTTAACACACAAACCCTGCACAATTAGACTTAAGAGTTTCTCTCTCAAACTGAAAACACTCCACCTTGTGATGTCATGTGGTGATACAGGAAGTGCTCCACAACGTTTTCAAACTCCAGGCACTTTCACAAGAATCATTTGGATGATTTTAGCCCTGGCATTTCCCATCTCGACTGAACTAAAAGTAAAAGGTAGCTTAACTTGAAAACTACTGCTACATGACATCACAAGGTGCAACAGAGCATTTTGAGCTTTGAAAATGTACACAGGCTATTTATAAAGGGCTACTCAAACATGTGTAAATGAAACAAAACACAACTCCATGTATGTTTTTAAGGAATTAACAGCATTCTAACATGGCTTAAAGCTCATAAGAGTCAATTCTGTGTTATATAGGACCTTTAAATAATAATATTTTACTACATGATTTGCTTTGATGCAGCTTTTCTCATCTTTAGCATGTGTTCAGTTAGATTTGGATTGTATTATTAAACTTTTGTTGTCCAGCATTAAAGCTATTGCAGTTTCTATCTTCAAAAGGCAATCTTCAAAAGGAACCTTCTTGAATAAATACCAAATAGCTCTTTCTCTCTTTCATTGCCATATAACCCTCCTTTTTAACGCTAATAGCCCTTTTAAAGCACTTCAATCGCCTGCATACTGTCTTACCTGTCTGCTTACAAAACCTGCAGACATTTCTTTCAGTCATTTGATTGTTTCTCTGCTATTTATAATGGCATCTTTGCGCCTACGGACAAGATTTATAGATAAAATATTACATTGTCAGATTTTTAAGACTGATGTTTTGTCTTTTTGCGTCCCTAAATCATCTTTCATGATTTGGGAGCAACACTGCAAACTCTCTCTGTCTTTTTTAACAGCATTTATCACACTGACAATTGTTGATAGCCCACTTGTCCAGCTGACTCAAACCATTAACGTTATTGGTCATTTTGGGTCTTTATACTTAAATGAATTGCTTGGGGTGAACTGTGAAGAAGTATGCAAGCCACACAGTGACTTTGCCCTACCTCGCAGTGAAGCAACTCTCTTTCGCTGTCTCAAATCAACCTAATGGAAACTAATAGTGACAAATGGCCACCCAAATGTCTGGCCGTCCACAATGAGTCAGTATACGCTGTGTTCCTCCACTGCTGTTTTTCTATTTTAGATATCAAGGTGCCTTCTAAAGTGGTCTAACAGACACAATATATCTAAAAGCTGCATTGTGCTTTTGGTTTGATTTGTGAGCGAGCCAAGATACAAGAATGAGATTATGCCACAGCAGCTCAAAAGTGGACATAAACCTGTGATTATCTTTCAACTGGGGAAGATAAGGTGCTCCTGTGTGTTGTTAAACAAGAAGATAAGAAGTTGAACTGATGTATTTTTTGCCGTTAAGTTGAATGCCTTTTATGTCAGTGGGGTCCAACATTATCAAAATTTGCTTGTGTTTCAGAATTATAATGTTTTCTGGACAAATAGAGTGCACCATAGAAGTGTCTGCATTATTTTTTCTTATATGAGAAGGGCTTTGTGTGCTAGTCGAATGATGGTGCAACATTTAAATACATTGCATTGCTCTTGAAAATCAACAGTTTACATTTATAGAGCACTTATCATACAAAAAAAATGCAACACAAACCACTGTTATTCATGGGTTTCAGTTTCCTGTTAAAGGCAATATTTTTCGGACCATTTAAAAAAATAGTTTTGAATTGTTAACTGCTATGACAACAGATGAGATTGCAAAAAACATAAAACAAAAGCAAATCTGGGTAATATTACAGGGTCCATATTATCCTATTTTCTAATCTATGTTATAATGTTGTTTTCCTCATCAAAAACATACACGTTTAACTCACAGACCCTGTATTTTCAGGTTGAGTTCTTCTCTCAAACTGAAAACAGCCTGTTACACCTTATGATGTCATGTGGTATTACAGGAAGTGCTCCTGTGTGTTGTTAAACTCCATACACATTCATTAGAATCGATTGGATAATTTCAGACCTGGAATTACCAGTCTCTACTTAACTAAAGGTAGTTTAGTTGTTAAGTTGAAAACTACTGCTTCATGACATCATAAGGGGAAACAGAGCATTTTGAGCTAAGGCGATGTAGGCGGAATAATAATAAAGGGTTACTCAAACGTGTAAATGTATAAGATGTAAAAGATGCTTGTAATTCCAGGTATCTTTTTGACGAGGTAACATTATAACATGGCTTAAACAATAGTCTTCACTATGATATTATGGTTGGAATATGAGACTAATTGTTTAATGTGTTATATCTTTGTGATAAGACATGACTTTATTGATCTCACAGTGGAGAAATTCAACAGTCACAGTAGCTCCAGGACAGTTTAGTGCAAAAAAGTGGAAAAAGTGTGATGCAATCAAGATAAACAATAATAAAAATAGAAATAATAATACAAAATAATAATATAAAGTGAATAAGTATATGTACAAAATTTACAAAGAGAATTGAAATATAAATACTATATATATATAAAATAAAGAAAGTACAGTGATGTGAAATGTCAACAACTATCATGACATCTGTGGAAACACATTTTCTTTTAGGACAATAAAGTAATATCTGTAATCATAAAGGTAATGAGCCAGGGTACATTTTGTCCTAAGCCCTTAAAAAAGCAAATGCAAACTGTGGAGGTATTCTTCAATGGGAAACCAAGAACAACTAAGCCAAAGAAATATGATATTTTCTACGTGCTCGGAGCATGTGCGGAAGAAGCAGAAAAGAAGAAGATGACTTGAATCAATTTGCAATTTGTTCTGTGCCCTGTGCGGCAGGCTAGGGACATTCATATAAAAAGCTTATATCAATAAGATATAGTACAATGACAGATAGTGACTGTGTTATATTGGGAGCTGTGGAGAATAGACTCAAAGATCTGTAGCATAGCATTTTGCCGTTATTGAAGGCCATTAATTTCAGTGGGATTTTGAAAAAAGTGCTATATGAAGCCATTTTCTGATAATGGGCCAAAGTGAATAGCTATACTGTTCCGATAAAAGTAACACTAGCCTGAAATGTTTTGTCTGACTATTTTGGAGTCGTTTTTCTGTGTCTCCCAACTCAAAGCATACTGCACGTTATGTTCTAATATCTAGTTTCCACATTATATTTAAGTGCAGTGTGTATTGCATTTGTTGTGGCTTTACCCAACACTGCATTTATGTCAGTCTTACAGTAATGATTCCAATATAATTTCCATTTACAGTTAGACCCGGGAACAGTCAATATTTGTTTTAAAATGAAAACAAGGTCAGTCTGGAAGAACTTATATCACCAGAATAAAATGTGATTTGTCCTCCAAGTCTCCTCTTTCATTTAAACTTTTAAAACCGTTGACGTGGCACTCTTTTGACTGAGTGATCTTTTGTGGTTGCAATTGTCAGTACCTACAGTTTTTTCACAGCATGTAATTATTTGTACAAAAAACATGTCGTTTTGTGCTTCTGTCAGCAATTACCTTGTAAATGTATTGTAGCAAATGAAGCTTCATTTTAATGCCATGCCCTACTCTACAGCATTCCCCTCACTACTAGATATATATACATTATTATAGAGCAGAGTCTATATGGGGTAAATAGTTTTCATCAAAGTAAAATGTAGTTGCTGACCGAGTACACACTGAGCACTACTAATATATTAATTTCAGTCTCAAAGAAAAACGTAATGTATAGGTTTTAAGTGATTATTTATTTTTAATTAAAACCACATCATCATTTTTTGAGGAAGTAATAATCTAATCTAGTCTGAATCAAGCGTGTTGATGTGGTGTGGTTCAGTATAAATCGATCATGACAGCCAAGTTCAAATTCAGGTTACCCACAAAAACGTACAATATAACAAGAGAAACTTCCCAGTGCTGTTTCAGATAGTCTCAGTCCAAGGGTAATGGTGCATTCTCACTTGAACACACATCATGTCAACATTGGGACTAAACTGTGAACAAACCTAGAGCTACAATAGGACTTTTCAAGGACTAAAAAGGACATCACAACAGCAGAACAAACCATAAAATCAAATTTTTGGTTAAATCCATTTGAGAGAAAAGCACAGACATCTTCCCTGTCCACAAATGCACAAAGTACTTACCTTCTTCACATTTTCACAAACAAAGTAATCTGTATTGATGCTAAAATAGGCTGAAGTAGGTTTGTTGGCATTGCCATGTTTGTTGGGGCCCTTTACCTTTGGCTTCTGCACAAACCTCAATGCTGCGATGTGATTGGCCCACCTGTCAGGCCCTATCGTACCAGCGGGTGCATGTCAAGATGGATTCTCATGAGTTTGGGGACACAAATATCGCGAAAATCCATCTAGCTGTGCAAGGTATTTTAATATTCCCTCAGGCATAAAACAGAATTGAGTCTTGATTTGTGTAGTTCTCCAAAGTAAAAGTTCACTTTATGAAAGGTCACAGAAGTTCGTTGCCAGTAAACCTAGATCTTGGTAGTTCGATACATGAATCGCACCATTGTAATGACTTTACATTATGCGCTGTGGTAACAATACAAAGGCATCTTCTTGGTTTGCTTTGCGTCAGGAGGCGGTTGTGTGGATATGTGAGGAGATTTGTAATAATCCTCTCTTGTAAATTATTCACTTTGCTTGCCAAGTGCAGTGAATGTAACCTTTTCCTGCCAAAAACCCTATTTAAAAAATATTAATTCTAAAGTACAAAAACTTCAGATACTTTTCATGGCTTGTCCTCTCAGAGGAGATTGCGATATCCTATAGTGTAATCAGTTAGGCTGTGTCCATACCCATGTTCAATTAAAGTAAAGAAATGCTACAATATTAAGTCTAGCGATACAATTTGCTGTTGCTGTGCTCCACTGGGTTTCATAATTGTACATCTATGCAGTGTTTTTGTCAGCCACATGTTTGTTTGTGTGTTTAGCCCGTGAGCGCACTCGAGTGAGTAATTAACATGTGCAACACAACTTGGCATTTTCTAAGATCACAATCCTGCTGACTTTGATATTTCAGTTAAATGGTAGGAATGCTCTGGGCCACTTGAAGACTTGGCGAACATTTAGACTTTAATATGGGTCAGTGGTTTATACAAGATGCAATAATTACATTTATGCCTATATAGTTTAAAATTGAGCTGGAGGACAGGTCAGAAGTCTGTGGTGGAATTTACTGTTTAGCTGTCGATCCACATGAAACAGTGTTCAGTTGTCTAAATAGAGACACATCTACACAATAGCGAAGCAAAGCAAATACATGATGGCTGTCAGCTGAAAGGACTTTAATTCATGGCACCAATCTCTAACTGTTAATAACATGGTTCATTTGTGAAAGACAGAAGGTGTAGATGCTCAATTTATGAGGTTCTCTGAGGCAGTAACAGCTAAAAAAAATGTGCCCACAATAAAAACAAGATACCAAATGTTATATGTCATATGTTTCAAATTTCAAGTCATTAGTTGGATGTAACATGCATCCATTTCCAGCATTATAAAGGTATAGGACAATGACTGGATCATCTACTATGACAAATGTTAATATCTCTCTGAAAATACACTACTTAAACCAATGTTTTATAGATAAATTTGTCAAAACTGCAGCATCTTCAAATATTTGAGTGGTGTGCTAAAGTCCTCTATGTGCCCGCCCTGCATAGCTTGGAAAATGAAGAGAAATATAACCTCAAACTTAAAATCGATGCCATTTCTCTGGGCCGGGAAGGTTATGTTTTGTTTGTTGGCAGGATTTCTCAGGAACTTATTAACAGATTTCAATAAAACTTGGTTCAGACTGAAGCCAAGGGGCAAGAACCAGTGATTAAATTCTGGTACTAATCTCCATCCGGGCACAAGGAAATCTTTACAGCCATTATTCACTGTTGTGGCGCAAATACCTTAGTTGGATTAGCTGAACCACTTGCTTGAGAATACACCACACATTTAATTGCTGTTGCTTATTTAGTAGACCTCTGTGATATTAGGTTGGTTCATATGCAGTATCTGAGTGTCCAAAATTTTGAGCAAAACAGAATGAAGTAGAGCTGCAATTTATTTAGTTGGTTGCAATATCAATAGTTTTGCACTATATTGTGCAGTCTTAATAAGAAGAATAAAAGTTATAGGTGCACTGTGTAACTTTTTGGTTACCTTCTTGTTTCTATGGATATGTCATTGCTCTGCCTGGAATGTTCCACAGTATAACATTAAACAGCTCTATCTTAAATGTATTCAATTACAGGTGTTTTTATAGTATATCTAGGAAAACAGGCATTACTGTGAGTGAGGTTTCCTCTCCACAGATCTGACCTGTAACTTGTTCTGGTTTGGTCTCCATGAAGATAGAAAGGTTTAATGCCACACTGCGAAATGTTCCACACCCTGCACCAGAAAAGTTGCACTTTGCACACAGTCTTTGAATTTTATATCATTAATGGTATATGCTTGGTTAGATAAGATAAAGAACACCATTAAAAATAATAATAATTTTTAAAAGTCAATTATGCATTATTTGCTGTAAATAATGGCAATTAGAACTAAAAGCAGCAGAGAAATGATTTAATTGTTAACAGGTAATGGATAACAGATAACAACTGAGGAAGAGTATACTGAAGTTACTATAGTGGCTATGTTAAGTGAGAAGTAGAAGTATGGTATTAATGCATAAAGCAACACAGCTCAAGGTGGTATGGGCTAAAGAACAGGCATCACATCTCTGTCAAATGAATACTAATGTCCTTTGCTGTTTGCTGCAGGCTCAATTACCTATATTTACAAATGCATGATGACTCTATAAGGAGGCACTGGCATATTCAAGATTACATTAATAACATAAAAGCAAAGACACACAATCAAAATAGGCTATTCTCTCTCTGACTGGCTGTTTATTCACCTGATGTCCTACGAGTCACAACCAGCCTATATTATGTAGACCCATTTTATGTACTGAAATGAATTTGCATTTTAAAATGTAACTGTACTGTGATGAATGGCCTCTTTAAATCTCCTCTGGCTTTATCTTTATGTGAACCAATTTCCTGACAGTCCATTCTCAGCAAGAACAGTCCTTTTAAGACAACTTTGTGAAAACTGTTAAAGGCTCCAACCTCCTCTTCACATGTGGCCTTGTTATGAGTCCTGTATGTTGTGCTTTTACAAGTACTCATCCAAACCCAAAGCTAGTTTTTAGCAATAATTACTGGACTTATTTATTCTACTCTGCAGTTAAGTCTGCTTTCGATGCAAACCTAAGCTTTGAGTGTAAAGAGACTGTCAAAAAGTATGTGTTGTACAAAAGTAAAAATGTATTTTTTGTCATATTTAGATACATTTTACAAATAAATAAAAGATTCTAACAATTGTAATGTTAAAAGTTACAAAAAGAAAACCAAAAGAGGTTTTTAATGTTTATATTCTGTACAAAGCTTCTTGAGTGCAAAGAGGTTGGATTCTCAAAAAGTATGTTTGGTAAAAAAGTAAAATTACAAGTCATATTTAGATACATTTAACAAATGAATAAAATATCCTATTGATAACAATTGTAATGTTAGCAGTTATATAAAAAAGATAGCAGTTATAAAAAATAAAAAAAAACATGCTGTGAAGGGCGTTAATATTTATATTTTGTGTTGTAATTCACAAACAAATTATCCAATCCAGAGGGAGAATGAGCTCCTCACTTTTGGGTTTCCAGATCCAATGCTAAAACCCAAAAGGGGATATTATGTTGACACAGTGTCACAATGTCAGAATGAAACATTTTACATCCCCTAGATGCAGCTGTGTTTTACCCCTTCAAAACCTGTCAGTGTTTTAATGCTGACCTTTCATTAGCCTCACTACATCAACGTAATTGCACTAATGTTTTTAAACACCACAACACTGTGCCAAAATGATTCATTCTTCTTTGTGTGCACCATTTGACAAAGGTGTCACCTGACATGCTCTATTTAGGCAAAAATAAATGACATTTTTAATCACAGTCTGTTCCACTAGAGTAACTATTTCAACACCTTGCCCTTGATCACCTGAGATGTCTAAGTAATTGATGTACCCTACAATCCATCTTTCAAAATGTCAGAAAACATGACAGAAAAATGATACTGTTTTCATTTATATGTGTAGATCCTTTCAGTGGCAGTGATGTTAGATCTGCACCAAATATCATCTCTTTCAAAAGTGAGTTCTAAACCTTTATATTTGTACTTGTACATCAGTAATTTCCTGAAATGTCTGCATTTCTTGGTACATTCTTTTTTAATACAATGTTTGAGTGTACATTATTTTTGGGGTGAAGTAGGCTATTTTTTATCCCTTTAAAAGTACTTCTGTTTGCATTTTGTTTTTCCAAGTATTGTGTTGCATTTTTTGTAGGAAAAGTGCTCTTTAAATAAATGTTCTGTTTAATTCGGTCTATTCCTATCATTAGCCTGCCCTTTCTTATAGAACTAGAGTCTGAAGCCTAAAAGGGGGACATCAAAAATAATAATGACAAACCACTCTTAAAGGTAACTTTTCTGCGGGAGGGTCTGCCATCTGTTTGTCTCCATGGAGATGTTATTGCTTTGCCTGAAATGTTTCATTGATATATTACTTTTTATTTAAGTAATCACATTGAAAATTAAGTTGTATATATTATTATTTTACTATAATCATCGTCCCCTTTCAAATTCATTCTTAAAAAACTGCAGATATTACCTCACCGGAAGAGCTAATGATAATCATCTGTCAATTACACATTTTAATCAAATTATTCACTCACAGGATGGAAGAGAAAATAAAAGAATCTGATATACTCTACATGGGGAGCTATTCCTCTAAAGCAGGGCTTGCCGTCTCTATCAAACCAATTGGCATTTGCCTGACCTCTCTCTGCTGAGTACAGTCCAGCAGCGCCTAAAGGCAGGCTCCATTCTCACTCTGAACTATGGGGAGAGTAGAGCTTTACACCAGGGCTTACCTAATTGACTCTGTAATGGTGTCATAGTTCAGTGCCACCCAATTGACTGGATTTCCAAGCATGCTTTGGCAACTGTAATAGTCAGAAAAATTACAAAAGCTCTCCAAGAGAAATGTATCACTCTTCACCCTGTCAGCAGCATCAGCACACAAAGTGAGGGGGCATCCACACATACACACATCAGGTATAAACAGGGCTCCAGGAGCAAACCAGGTGAGTGTGAATCAGATGCTGTGTGAGATATGAAATATTATAGCATTAGTAATAACAAAGTAAAAAGTTATTTTACTGTTTTATTTGAACTTAGAGAGAAAAAAGTATAAATGCCAAAACTAAAAGTTTTATAAGTTTTAAAACTGTGATTGCATTAGTGCCTTGGCAGAGGTCTTGATTCATAAAGGGATCACTGGAACTGGATAAAATGATTATGTGCTGTGACAAAAGCCATGGCGAAAAAGCCAAGCCTGCATCTTTGTTTTCACAGTCTTCACACACCTTCTTTCTGTCACCTCCAACTCACAGCTATAAGACCGATTCAGGATCAATTACATGTTCACAAAACTTTATAATTTATTACAGGGACTCACTATTACCTTACGACCAAGCATTGTTTGAGATCATAGATATAGACATCCCAGGAAAGACAATTCACTTTAATGAAGAGAAGCTGCTCTGTCATACACTGTTCAACATCTGCCAGAGCAAATGCAGACACAAACACATGTGTAAATATTTAGTTTGCAAAATAAAGTAAAATAAAATAAAATTCTCATAAATGAATAGAGCATCAGTAGTCAGTTGAATATGCTAAATGCGCAAGGTGTACTGCCAGATGCCCATACAATATGTTGCCATTTGGAAAATGATGAAAACACCTAAATTAAAAAGATTTCAACAATGTCTTTGTATTCAAAGTACTGCACACTTCACTGCACACTTTCTAGATTTACTAACATAGTTCGTATTTCTGTGGTAATGAGGAAAAATGTCTAAGAACCTTCACACAGCAAACACATATATGTTGTCCTGCCTTGAAACATCTTATAAAAGCACTAATTAAAAAGTGGCAAGGATCCAGTTGGGCATATGGAGCAGGATACCTGATGGGTGCCCCCCGCAGTTGTGGAGGTGAGTCACATTGGCCCCTGTCTGTGTTTCTGCGCTGATGAGGTCATCTGCTCTGACAGGTTGACAATGATGAGGTAATAGGTCTTCACAAACCACTAGTGCTGCATAAAGCCTCTTTGTCTGATCACACGCTGCCCTCTTACAGTTCGAAGGCCCTTAAGAGCACTTCATAATATCTTATAAAAGAAAAAAATAAAAAATAAATACTATTAGAGGTGAAACGTTTTCGACCTAAATAAACATTTGTCCAGTTGACAAACTGAATTTCTCTTTTGCCATGGATTCTACCTGGACGACTGAGGGATTCTACACACATTAGAGTGGGTACATTATTTCCTGCCAGGTACATTTTTGCTTTTGTACAATTGTAATAGAAAGCAAAGACAGGAAGGGACCAGGGAAAATATGATTACCCTAGTGGGTATTTTTGCACTATAATTGACGTGGCACTAGCATAATTTCCCATCATTAGACAGACCTGTTGCCTCAGAGTTTCCAAGAAGTATTCAAGCCTTTAAGCTGCAGGCCTAGGAGATAACAGTAAAAATCTCATTCACTTCACTTTAGAGGGTTTATAAGCAAAATATATGCAGCAACAAACAAGTACTTTCTGGCCATTCATTATGCTCGAGCGCTAGAGTCCATGTTATACATAATGAATGCAGACCTGGAGGAATATTTTCATGAAAGTGGAGGAAAACAAGTGATGCCCCAAGACAGCTGTGTGGAGCTAAGTGATTTCAGCAAGACAAGTTGACGTGCACAGTATGTCTTCTGATGTGAAGGGAGGAGATGGGTGACCTTTGTCCCTGTCATAGATGTCCTCTAAGCAATTAAAGCCATATGAGTTACAAAACAAAACTGCAATGACGTATCCAATTTCAGGAATGGATATGGAGAATTAACCTTGACTGAACTGTTATTTTGCATAACATGAGCTAATGAAACATACTTGCCCCTATGCAAGGTCCTATATTATGCAAAAACAGCTCTTGTGAGCTTTAAGCCATGTTTGAATGTTGTTATCTTCTTAAAAACGTACCCAGAGTGGGGCTTTGTTTCAATCATGCATGAACAGCTACGTTTTACCTTTAATTCATTAGAGATGGACAATTCCAGGGCTGAAATTAACAACTGAACGCAATTTTGGTTATTTGCAAGCATAGACTATAGTGGACTGAGTGAGTGTGACATCACTCATGGTGTTCAGTTCCAGCCAAATGAAGCTAATAGAGGCTAGCAGTTACAGTGGCTCATTTGGAGTTCCATATTTGAAATTCTGAGCATAGTGTGTCTGAGTGGAGCAAAGCAAAATGTTCACGAGTGATTTTAAACATTAACATTTCATAGTATTTATAACAATGAGAAATCAAAGCCATGTCCCTTGAACACCACCCAAAGCAAGTTATAAAAATCTATTTTAAAAGAAGAACTAGTGATAATACATGATGCTTTAGTTTCCTCGCGGGTAGACCACTGCAACAGTCTCTTCAACTGCCTCAACAAGAGAGAGCTGTCTCACCTGCAGTACATCCAAAACTCAGCCGCGAGGCTCTTGACCTGCACAAATAGGAAGGCCCACATCACACCTATTCTAAAACAACTTCACTGGCTCCCTGTTTTGTATCGCGTCCACATTTAAATTCTTGTTTTGACCTTTCAGGCCTACATGGCCAAGCTCCTGTGTATATAGCGTACCTGATCAAACTTTATAGCTCAGCTCGGAGCCTCAGGTCCTCAGGGCAGAACCTGCTGACGGTCCCTCCAACAAGTTTTAAAACTCAAAAACACTGCTCCTTTGAAGCTGTTCCCCCTCATCTTGGGAAAGAATTGCCTCTTTAAAAAGCACCTAAAGAGTTACCTCTTTGAGCAATCATTTGAACCTTATTTTTGTGGCACACTTTTTATGACTTTTATGAGTTTAATGCCATACTGTGGAACATTCCAGGCAATGTAGCAGCCAAGCAGGAGGTGGACCTTTTTACCTGACAAGTTAGTAATACCGTGGAAGCCATCAAAGAATAGGGACTACGAAATGCCACTGTTAACCGTTCGCTTGCAGACATACACTGGGCCAGAAAAGTTACAAAGTGTATATTTAAGATTTGTCCATCACCCAAAGTCACTGTGTGACTATAGAAGATGTATGAGCTCAGTGCGGTCATTTTAGCTTCCTAAACAATTAGAGCAGGGTGCCACTTTGTAGAGGAGGTGGCCACTTTCATCTGCTAATTGAAGGATTGATTTGGCAGTTTTTCTAGCAGCCTTTAAGATGCTTTTATGACGCAGCACTGTTTCATTGATTTATAGGATGTGGTGGGCGCACTGACTGGAGGGTGATATACTATAAGCACTGGGTATAAATTCTTATGGTTAAACTCCTGTCTGGCATGGAAGCTACACAAGGAAGTTTTTTGTTATTTCAATATTGTCTCTATAGGATTTGCAGAATCTGTTACAAAAATACTTTTTCAATGTGTTTATGATATCTACAAGTGGGAGTTGTTGGCACATTTGGCTGTTATTGTTGTTGTCTGGTTTATATTTATGGGAGTGAGACAAAGATGTGCGCCCTCAGGATGATCTATTGTCTAGGTTCTTTCCACTCATTTGAAAGCTGTGTCCTCTCCAGCCCGAGGACAACGCCTGTTGAAAAGACAAACTTAGCTCACAATATTTTTTCATTAGAGCATATTTGTCATTCTGAGGGGATTTCTGAAAAAAGAAAGGGCTTCTGGATGATTTTCTGTTTTGACAAATGTGAGAAACTTTAGTTAACAGGATATGAGTTCATTGAACGTTGAGTAAGATCGTAATTGGAATCTTAATTGTCCTTAAAGCACTTAAAATTACTTCACAACCAGTATCTCTTGAATGGTCAAAAGCCACTGCCATTGTCCAGTTTGGAACCCTGCCTGATTTGGCACAATTTTTCAAACTGCTCATACCCAAATACTTTTGTTTAACTGCTGAAGGTGCTATAATAGGGCACTAGGAGCAAGCCAGTGTGGGTCCTTGGGCAAGACCCTTCACGCTACCTCATACAATGATATGAATGATATGGGAGACAATGAAACTTACGAGATGCCGGCCAAGTTAGGTGTTGAGGATCCACCTTGAGACGAGAAATGGGATATATATATATATGTGTGTGTGTGTGTGTGTGTGTGTAAGGCTAATACATTTTTTGGTTATCTTTCTAGGAATAACTTTGATGTTTCCACTTGGGGCTACAGTGGACCAAACACATAATAAGCACATTTTGAAGTGTTAAACAAGTTTCATGATAAAGGTGCCAGATTAGGCAATGATAGTCCCAAAACTGCTGACTAAATGGAAAACTCATGGACTATACCTATGATGCATAGATACTCCACTCTCTCATCCTAATTAGGCAGAAACTTTAAAGTGAGAGTGAGAGGATTTGCTCTTCTTCATCAGAACAAATGCTTTTAGTAAAAAGCGAAGGCCCGTGCCAGGAGGACAGACTGCGGCACCCATTTCAGCTCCGAATAGCCACAAAGCATCTTGGCAGCTCCCCTCCCTCTCCCTGAGCTTTATAGCCCTGTGCCACCAAAGCAGACAGGGACCTGGCTCGGGACAGGGGTACAGCCTGCCTCTATATTTTTGGAGGCTATGGCTCAACAGATGAGTCCAAGAAGCAGGTCTAAGCAGTTAAGTAACATTGGACTGGGCCCATGGATCTTGTAAGATATTTAGAGACAGACAGCACTGTTAGGCTGTAATAGGCTTAAGTACTGCTCGGACTCAGATGACATCACAGCATTCAATAAGCCAGTAATATTTAATAGATATTGGCAGCTAAAATGAATATTAGAATGCAGATTTTTTTAATCATAATATAACCAGTTCTAGGATCAAGCCTGAGATAGAAATGATCAAATCAAACATGTTATGAATTATGAGTGGTATTACTTATGATAATACCAAGTAATCGGCCTTCATCACATTCTAAAATTTGTGAACCACAAATATTAGAGATGCATTACATTCTGCAATAAAACAAGTCCAGAAATACTGACACACACATATATAGCAGAGCAATTCAGTTTTCAGACTTATTCACGTAATAAATTGCTTATTTTTGAGTAGCTATTATGTCCAGGGAAATATGCGTCTTTAAAAAGGCCAAATTAAAATGACTGCCCTGTCTGCAGTGAGTCAAATTACTAAATGTTTTCCTATTGATTATTGACATGCGGCTTAGATTTAGTGGAAGGAATCTCATAGAGGATAATTAACACACATTATCTCAGAATATGACTTATTATTCAGTAGGGGCAAAGATTCAAACAGGTGTTACAATATTAGTATTAGCTACTTTTTTACTTTGATAAACCAACAACCCCTTTTGTTCCCTATAGCCATTTTACATTTCTAACTCTATTTGAGATTTTGCAAACTCGGACACATAGCATGAAATTTACAAGACAACCCCTAAACAGCATATCCAGTGTTTTTGCATGAAAAAAGGAAAATCTCCTGTGCAGTCTCTGATGTTGTTAAGTGCTCGCTTGGACCAAACCAATTTTGCATCAAAGCAGTAAGATGAAAAGAAATGTGAAGCAGCGGTAATATCATTTTTTCTCAAATCTCATACAGCAACCAGCTCGCAAGAAATCAAGCATTCTTTATTTTGGCACAATTCTAATCTGTATTCTGACTCAAAGCTCCCAGAACAGCAATAAATCCTAAATGATACTGTAAAATGCTTTAGAGTGGTTGTATCCCTTACATTATGTAGAGTTTTTAGGGTTTGTACAGATTTTAAAAGGCAGTTCTTGTTATGGAGAGAACAGAAAATACCACCAAATCCCCAGTGCAATACTGGTGTTTAAATAATACTTGCTATTTCTTGTGAGTGTAGCATCAAAATAATTTTAGAGTGGTTTATTCTGGTTTATTTTTTATGAAAATAGAATAAGAAAAAAAATCAGGTTTGTCCCAGAACAGATATATTGTAAAAGCAACTCTTAGAATGAAAATGAGACCCATATCGCTTGCCTGTATCTGCATCTGCATCTACCTGCAATTATAGAGCGTTTTACACTCCATGAAACAGGAAGTGCGCTGTTACCATGTAAATGTTTGTTATCTTCACTTCTGAAAACACATCACAGTGAATAATTATGTAAGTGAGCAATACATTTGGACTGCTGCAAACAATATAAAGGTGAACTGTTCTATTTTTCATGTTTTCACGTTTTCAAAATCTGGTATAGCGTCTTTAATTTACCCCAGAATGGAAAGTACAAGAACAGCAGCAGTAAAAGTATCAAAAGACTCAACAGGCTTTCTCCACAGACCTTGGATTATTTCCGCGTGTTGTGGGTGTGTGTGGTGTTAAGTTTTGGTGTGGCTGAATCCTGTCCCCTTTCTCCATGTATTCCTGACTGGATTGGTGCATTGAGTTCCTGTCTGGCCAATCATGTGTGTCACCTGCAGCCGCCTCCCCTATTTAAGGAGTTTCTCCACAGTTGTTGGAAGCTGCTGCATGGCCTTGGTCGCCAGAATGCTGTTTTGTCTGTGTCTATTGTGTGTCAGTGATTTTTATGTGTCTGGCTGTAGGTTTTGAGATCCTAGTTTACTGTTGATTTATTTGTGATTTATGTGTCTCTTATTTTCATTTGTAATTTGTCATTCTAGTCTATATGACTTGTTTTTATTGAGATTTGTAATTTTGTAGTTTAATTAGCTATTAGTACTATTGGTTTGCTTAGTCTAAATTCTATTTTGTTTATATAGTCATTCCTGTACATATTTTATTGCCACATTTTACATTCCTGTTCATTAAATTACATCTTTATTTATACAGTTTTAACATCTTGAATTTTGTTAATTCCCTAAAAATGGAAGAGCTGGGACGTAAGAAACCTATTGAGTGCAACTACAGAACTAAGCAACAGTAGTGGACATAATAAAATGCACAGCCTTACTCGCTAACCTAGTACGTATAGCTAAATAGTATTACATAAGATGATTTTTTATTCATATCTTGTACATACTAAATAAACATTGCTTTTCTATGCCCTTAGTCTGCATATAAATTAAATAGTAATGATGATCTGTCTGGGCTGAGATAAAGATATGACGATAGTACCACAAAATACGCAGAAATGGTTGTGGTCATGTTGTAAATAAATAGCAAAACAGTCTCTATAAAGGTGCAAAATGTTTTTCTTTTGAGGTGTGAGGCCATAGCACGCACACAAACAGCTTAAATGAGTTCATTTTCAACAGCCAAAGGGCACCCGGGATTGAATCAAAATGGCCCCAGGATGCAACCGGATGGACACAGCAGCGGCTTTAATGCCTCGGTGGGACAGATGGTAAATTAAACTTGGGTCTCATTTTAGTGAAGAAGCCCTCAGTCTACATAGAGCTCACATTTAATACTGACACTCATACGGCACTAGCAGCAGCATCTCCGTTGTGCTTCAGTGGTGCTCACCTGTCATTCAAATAGACTGGAGTATTATGCAATAAATACTGGTGATATGGGCTTGTTGTAGGATTGGTCAGGTGAAGAGAGAGCTGAGTTGAAATCTCATAAAAGCTATCATAATTTAAACGTGTGATGCATTCTGGCAAAAATGAAAGGAGATTTATATTGGAATGGCTGTATTTTCAGTATTCTAGTACGCATGGGCAGATGGGGCGGTAATCTAAACATGTATTCCAAAGTAAAAAGAAGTGTCTACCTTTTTATACACATTTGAAAAACTATGTGAAAACCTCACAGCGGCACAGTGGGATAGTGGTTAGCAATTCAACCTCACAGTAAGAAGTTCTGAGATCCATCGTTCAACCCGGTGGCCTTTATAGAATTTGCATGTTCTCCCTGTGTCTATGCAGGTTTTGCTCGGGTGTTTCTGTTTCCCGAGCTACTAAAAGTATGTAGAATAAGATATCCTGCTAGACCACCTTCAAAATGAGATTCCAAATCTCAGGGTTGAATAAATAAATACATCCATAGAAAAATGACAGCATTTTTATTGGCTTTACTTGTATTATTCTTATTTTAGAAGCTAAAAAAAACAAACATATTAAGTTGACCAGAAAATATAGAACATTCAGCAACCTTATTTATGTAGTTTGGTAATATCAGATGTGTCTTAGAGGTGCATTGTGTAACTTTGCTGGTGGAGGGTCCGTCAAATGCTATTCTCTGTGGAGGTGTGTTTGCTTTGTCTGGAATGTTTCACAGTATGGCATTAAACCTTTCTATCTTCATGCAGACCAAAACAGACCAAGTTACAGGTCAGATCGATGGAGAGGCAACCGCGCTCACAGTCACAGTGCCTGTTTTTCTATATATTTTGAGCTATAAAACCACCTGTAATTGAATAACTAAGGTAGAGATGTTTAATGTCAGACTGGAACATTCCAATAGCAATGATGTATCCATAGAAACAAGCAGGTGACGCCCCTCAACCAAAAAGTTACATCGTGCACCTGTAATTTGAGTCAAAATTAAATGCATCCAGCAGCCATTTTGTTCAGCTCCAGTCGGGCTGGAAAGTTTGGATGCTTAATGCTCCTGGCTCATACTTTGCCTCATTGCGTTATTAATTTTTCAATGCCTGCAATAGAGGCGCATTACCCAGCACCCTTGGTTAAAAGTCTACTCTCCCTATAGCCAGACCCCTCTCATCTGATATGGGCAAAACAGTGAGCGAAGTCAGATAATGATTATGCTTTCATTTGCTGAGGACCTGAGGAAGTGCAGGGGAAATGTTTGAAAGTTTTTGCTAAAGACATGCAGGCATATCAGGCATTCACTGGCACTAATTTGTATTTAGTATGCAAAATGTAGTAAATATGCTAACACTGTGACTGAAGGCAAAGTGTGGAGGAGCTTTGTATTTGAAGATAATTTGAATTAGAGAATGGTCAAAATAGATTGGTGGCAGCTTCATTTAAAGTTGGATTTATGTATAATTAATTTGGGTGAGGCGTGAGACAAAAGTCACTCTTTACACAAATGATCACTGTCACTGTTTTGTAGGCGTAGGACGAGACAGAAGAGACATGAAATAAGGTCCACGAGATTGAGGCAACGCAAGATTTTGATATAAATTATAATAAACTTGACATTTTTTTATATATTTTATTGAGTACATTTACAGTATTTTTTGTACTGCTTTTTGGAACTACATCTTCTCAAAATGTTAATACACCAGCGTTTAACCTTTTTTTTGTCCAATCCAAATGCAAACGGGATCATTTTCCTCATGTGTGCATAATCTTGTGGGAAATTGGTCTGTGGTACAAGATTTTGTCCCATTCCTACTATTTGGTATATTATAATAATGCATGCTCCTCATCCAGAGGTTGCAGAATCATGAACAATTATGACCTTTCCCATAGTGGTGAACAATTTGAAGTAATAAAGCCTTCAAAATGTTGCATTTAAGCTAAAACCTATGAATACTGACTTCAGGATGTAGTATGTTTCTTAAAGGGCCCATATTACACTATTTTCCGATCTATGTTATAATGTTGCTTCTTCCTTCATTTTACCACATAAACCCTGCATATTTAGGCTGAGACAGAAAACACTCTTTTCCATCTTGTGATGTCATGTAGTAATACAGGAAGTGCTCCACTGTGTGTTTTTTTTTAACTCCATACATCTTCACTAGAAACACTTGTATAATTTCATCCCTGAAATGACCTATCTCTACTGAAGGTAGGTCATGATGCCACAAGGTAAGGATTACTCAAACGTGTGAATGAAACAAAACACAAGGTAACATCATTATAACATGGCTAAAAGCTTGTAATAATATTTTTTTTTGTAATATAGGAACTTTAATTTCTAAAAAACAAAGAAAAATACACTTCAATTAATCAATGCACTCCCAAAAATAATCATAAATCATAAGTGATCTGTAATCTCTTTGCATTAGCCTGGAGCTCAGAATCTACAGATGGAAATAGCATCCTCTTTTGCATGCAGACAGGTATTCAGCCACCACATTTCTATGTATTTCAGATTTCTATGAAACACAGAGAAATCTGACTATTTGACGCATGCTTTATCTTTCAAGCCTTGTCAAGAATTCTGCTGAGAATTCGCAGCAAAGTGCACATTGTTCATTTCCCAGCTGTACAATAAAAAAACACTTGATGGAGAAATACAGACCAGCTGTAAAAAGAGGACAAGGTGTCTCTGTGGCATCTGTGCCTAGTGTCAACAGGATTAAACCACCTGAGAGCAAAACAAAGGAAGATTAGTGCATATTGGTTCATTGCGAGAAAAAAAATTATGAGCACAATTGCAAAAAAAAAGAGAGAAAAGAATGGGACTGTTAAAGGTGCTTGTTTCTATGCACACTGCTCTGCCTGGAATGTTCCACAGACATTAAACAGCTCCACCTCACATGTACAAAATTACAGATGGTTTTATAGCTCAAAAATACATAGAAAAACCGGCATTCTGACTGTGAGCAGGGTTGATCTAATCTGTAACATGGTTTGGTTTGATCTCCATGAAGATAGAAAGGTTTAATGAATACTGTGAAACTTTTCAGACAACGCAATAACATCTATATGAAGAAAAGCATTTGGAGGACCCCCCAGCAGAGAAATTACACAATGCACCTTTAATAAAAGAAGGTGATGAGGGAGAGCAGGTTAATGAATGACCAGAGGGTTAGTAGATAATGCCTTGTTCCCTGAGTTAATAACACTACCTTTGAGTCCTTAGGCTTTAGTCTCACAAGGGAGTGTCTATGGTTGCCTTATTAACCTGCCAGATATACAGGTTATAGACCGCAAAACCTCTCAACAAAGACATTTTATTTTAACTGTTGGCTTTTCAACTATATTAAACCTTTCCTATCTTTACAATCCAACCAATGCTTTAAACCAATATAGTTCCAACAGCATTATGCACTGCAGATAAAGCACTAAAGCAGCTTTGTTCTGTAAGATAATGATGACGGTGAATAAGGAGCTTGTGGAGACACGAGGATCACAGTGGTTGCTGTGTTAATTTCTGCACATTTTACCTGGTTCTACTGTGTAAAAGCAGCATTGTCTCACCATGCAAGATAAGGCAGCGCAGTGGGAGGTGTGCTAAAGGAAGGTAATCTGGACATGCCTTATAGCCTCAGTACTGCAGGGTTCTAGTTTAGTGTGTGTTAAAGGAGCAAGTGGAAACAAGCATCATAGTTTTCAATGGCGCTTTTAATGAGTTGTTAATTGTTATTGCACTTTGAAATGTCAGAAATGTTTATTTGTAAATTTTGAGTTGTTTACTATTCTGACAAATGAAAATAAACAAGTGAGAAGAGAAAATGTACATTTTTCATTTAGTTGCATAATAATTCTGCACATTAATAGTTTCCCAATAATTGTGCACACATACTGTAGATTTTCTCCCAAGAAAGCCAAAAAATCACTTTTACTTTCATAAATATTCAGGTTTGAGGTTTATTAACATTTTGGATTGAATGAGAACACTGCAGTTGTTCAGTTATAAAAATAATCATGAACAAATACAACTTGCCTAATAACACACAGTGGATGTCTTCTTTAAAGGGAGAGTTCAGAATTTTGGACATAGGGCCTCATTTCCTAGTAACCCAGAGTGTTGGAGACATGTGGAGACACTTTTTTAAAAATTCCATCCAGTCCTTGTATGTGGAGAGGTCGCTGGTGCTAGGCTAGCACAGGTCAATGGTCATAGTTGTCCTGTCACTGAAAACCCACTACACAGTGCACCCGAGGCAAAACTATTACAATGCCAGACTATCAATGTGAATGTCTGTGTGAGACAGAATAATTTTAGAAGTAAAACCAACCTTGCATTTGAAGGATTTATGTCTGAGCAGCAGCAGCGAGTTGCCACGCGGGCCACGCCTCCTCCCATACACCACATTCCCACCCCCGTCCACGAAATACTGATGGACATAAAACTGGTCAGTGGCGCAAAAAAGGTTGGGGACCACTGGTTTTAAAGAGCTTAAAGTCAAATCACAATTGTGTGATCCTGGCCTGAATGTAATGGACTATGAAGTCTAATACAACTGAACACTAGAGCGCCCCCCCCTTCAATAGACATGAAATATGAACATTATCGGTCTTGTACCAAATTTTGGGGATTACAATCTATGCATGACTACATGCAATATATATATATATATATATATATATATATATATATATATATATATCACAATTGTGTGATCCTGGCCTGATATATACCGATATATTACAGAGATGGGGCATTTTTCACAGTTGGCCAGCAGAGGACTGGGCGGTGAACAGTGGCCCTTGAGACTCAGCCAGATAAAGAGGAAAAGGTGGATGTATAAAAACCTATATTTAGCATCATTTTCTTCATACAAGACAGAGCTATGCTTCCTTCCATTTATGTTTGAGTCATTTTTATTTTGATGGTTTGAAAAATGCAGGAGATTCTTTTTCGTTACACTGTGGTGATGTCTTCCTTCTCTAAACCTCGGTACTTCTTCTACACAACTGGCATTTTCTGTGGAAACAATTGAGCTGCCACAAGAAAGCCCCGTGTCTCTGTGTGAAGTGAGAGATGACACGTCTTTGGTCTCCAAGTAGTAGCGCCTTTCTACCAGTGGGAAAAAGTCCTGAAATCCCAGAGAAATTGGGATTAACCTGGTGGTGGGAAAACTGGTGGCTGGTGGGTGTGTGCTGAGCATGTGAGTGATGTTGTTGTCACCAGGGAACAGGTGGAAATAGGCTTAGAATTCATGAAAACTCAATAAAGCTGCATGGAGGAAAACAGTCAATGAAAGGGAGCTTAAGCTTATTTATGTTTGTCTAAACTTTGACCTATACCAAACCATACGCTGAAATAAATCTATAAATATAACCAAAAAGTACACAAACAAATAAAATATATATCAACACCAAAAATATGATTTCATAGTTTTGAGAAAGGTAATAGTTATGTTGTGTATGTTCGATAGTTTTATGGATACAGCCTTACTTCTTTCATTCACACACCATCTCTTTGTTTATTTATTTATCATTATGCAGTGACAAGCACTCCTATACCCAGTATATCATTATGCCTACCTGTCTAATCTGAAACAGGAGCCATGACAAAGAGGTAACCTTTGTTATTCACTCCCTCTGTCAATAGTCAGAATGTCTGATGTAAAAGTGGCTTTTCCAGCACCTTATACTTGGTGTCCCCTGTGTGTTTGTGACTGATGTTGTTGTCACCGGTGAACAGGTGGATATAGCTTTTAAAATTCATGAAAACTCAATAAAGCTACATGGAGGAACACAGTGAGAGAAAGTGAATTAAAACTGCTCAGTCACTCTTGTCCACCATTAGACTTTGACCCGTTCTGAATCATTTGTGTGCCTTGGCAGCTTGGCCGTATAATTGATGCCATTCATTACATGATTGAGGGGGTGTTTTTGTGAGGTTAGTGGAGGTAGCCACGCCACTGCTGAGAGCTATGCGTGCCATGGTGATTGATAGGAAGCAGACGCCATAAACGCCCGGAGTGGCTTGCCTAAATGCAAGTGAGTGTTACTCTGTGCGCCGACACAAGGCCGGACCATTTATAACCCTGGCAAATGATGATAACTGTTGTATTGATCTGGGTATGCACCACTGCAGCAGCCCCTCTCTCTCCAATACTTTGGCTCAGTAAACACAGGCATTGAAATTGTTGACCCGGTCTATCTCTGCCATTGATCATGCCGCTCATGTTGGGACACCACGTTCCCTTTGTTTGCGTGCTGGCTTAATCCATTCACACAACCGGCGGATGGTAGTAACTGGATCAATACAGGGAAACATGAATTTATGAGATTACAATTTATACATACAGCATAGTGCAAAGGCATATTAAGAATATTACTATGAACGAAGGGACATGATTTTAATTCCCAAAAAAGTACTGTACACCTTGCAAATAATGTACAAAAAACTGTTTACGAAATTGCTAGTTCTAAACAGTGATATGGAGCAACCGCAAAGCTACATCTGACACATAATCAATTTCAGTCTACTTTCACTTTGACCACTGATGTCATGTAATTTAGAAAAGCACAATTATGCAAATGTTTAAGAAATGCATGCCTTACTTGACTTGCTCATTTAGCTGACAGCTATTAGTTGACTAACAGCTGAGTCACTGGATTGCGCACCATTTCTTTGCATCTGAAACATATCCCACAGTGTCCTTGTACTAAAGCTCCATCTCCCCCGCCATCAGTTATGATAGAAACCACTGTGAGCCAGAGCTACGTGATGTCAAACTCTAAACCTTTGAGTTCCACCAGGCGAAATGCTCCCTATCTATTGTACACTCAGTCTGACAAAACTGATACAACCATAAGGTGGCCTGCCTTTAAGTCCCTGAACTAAAACAATACAGTCCTTGTCTAAAATATGGTATGTGATATAAGAAAATATGAACATATCAAAAGAGTGTGGTGTTATTTAATACAATTAGTGTAAAAACTGTTTTCTGAAGGAAGTCCAGCTCTCCCAGCATGCATAATACAGTAAATATCAAAATTATAACGGTCAATAATAATGAGTTATCTATATAAGCCAGATTCTCCAATAATATGTTAGAATGAAATAGGTCACATACATTTCGCTCAACTAATGATGCTTTGATTAGAGCATTATATAACAGTCAAAATTATATATGGTTATACACATAAACAAACACAAACCCACAGATTTGCTTTTTGAAAATGCTTTTTGGACAGAAATATATCTGTAATCAGTTATTGATGCTTGTCCAGGCCGAGATGTTTTCCTTATCTCATCGGGGCTAATAGGACAATTGGAATCCTATTTGCGGCTTACTGTGCAGCCTATTACGTTATGGAAATCTCGTTCAAAATACACCAACATAACCACTTTTTCCCCAACAAATCAAATTCACTTGCACCATCAAGGTTATGAGAAGGCGGTGTGTATGGAGATTGCTTGCCCTGACAATCAGGTGTAATGTCGGCCGTGGAGTTACCAGAGCTTGTTGTCATCCAGCTCCTGTATCAGTGCTCCCCAGCCTCCCCACAGCAGCCAGTCTGCATCGCTCTACAATTGACCCTTCAAGGTCCTGTGCTGGAGTTAAATTACATTTGTGTCCTATTAGGGGAGAGCAGCGTTTTAAGAAATTGCTGTGAAGGTGGAGACGTAGAGATGTTAAATCATCTAGGAGGCATGCAAAACAGAGATATTCATTTTTCCAAGAATCAAATTGATCCCTATGTATTCAATATGCTAACTGTTGATAGATTTTGGGTAAAATCTACATTAATCCATAACAGGAAGCAAGATATAATAAACTGAAAAGTATTTCATTAATAGTTTTTAGTTTATTGACTAGAATAATATTTTTTTTTCTCCTCTTAGTTCATATGCATTGTGTATATTTGCACATAATTAGCTCAAATCAATAAAAATTCAAAATTCAAGTAAAAAAAAAGGAAAAAAAAGAAGAAAAATCCATATACATATTTTGTCCATGGATCCATTATTGATTCAAAATGCCGCATACGCAAAAGGTCAAAACTCAAATGTTTATTTGTTTTGCTATTTCAACCGACAAAGTATAAAAAATGTATGTCCAAAGGTAACTATAAATGAGGTTAATTTGATTCCTATAAATTTGATGTGATCCTGATGTAATTTAATCCTTACTTATGCTAATAATAATTATGAGCCCATTACAAGAGCTTATAAGAGCTGAGAACATCCGAGTCCTTGTTCCAGAAGTGAAAGTGATACAGAGTGGAGCATCTATATGGATTAGTTACACAACTGTAATCCAGATTAGCGGACTAATTTACATTATTGTCTTATGTCATTCAATTAGGAGACTTTGGTTTCTGTTGGCAATCACATACACTTCATTACACTGTCTTAAAGTCTCATTAATTCTCTTTTCAGTCAGCACAATTTATTTTCAAAACATGAGTCTTGGGTTTTTGTGTACTTCTTGCTGTCTGCCAAATCTGAATCTTTTATATGTTTGGATGCTGTTCATGTTTACCAACAAAATTAGATCCACAGTCACATTAACAGAAAGCCAGAATGTTGAATGGAGAGACCCTGAGGAATTTATCAACAAGGCATTATATAGGTTCCTGTTTGACATGAACAAGGAATATGTACTTTACAATCATAAGGATGTCACTTTTTGTCACTATCACCATTGGATTTGTGCATTTCACTCTCACATTCCCCTCCTAAGAGAACAGCTTTGGGCAGTGTTCAGGCGTAAAAAGCCACTTATCCATTAGGTGGACAGGCAGGGGGTCCCAGGTGAAGAACTGACAGGAGATGAGCGATGATTATTCAGCCATTTGCTTTGCCCAATTAAGCAATGACAAGTAATTGTTTAAACAAATTGCAGCGGGGTGTATCTGCAGCACTCAGGGGTCATTTATGTGATGTCCCATAATAAATAAAGACATAACTGCCTGACACCACACGTGCTGCTGTGAACTGGAGATTAAAAGGCCATATGGATGAAAGGAGGAGATTGCTGAGTGTGCGCAGAGCTTCTTCCCATGTGACTATGGTCATTACCAATACAGATGTTCAGATTTCCCCCTGGCGTTGTAGCTGGTCTTTTCTGTCATCAATTCAACACCACTTCTGGATTAGTTGCAATCAAATCCAACTATTCTTTGATATAGGGATTCCCTTGAAGGAACTGATTTTTAAATTCATAAATTTACAAGACCTACATACAAGGTGACACTTTGTAGGTATTTTACTTTAGTTTTTACTGATAACAGTTCTAATTACAAAACACTGGGCATGTTTCATTTATTTATAATTTGGTGTTTTGGTTGTCAAGACAGTTATCCAATCACAAAGCACAATGAGCCACACATGAGTCTCTCTCATTTGGGTTGCCAGTTTGAAAATGAAATCCAGTTGGTTTAAACCTAAAAGGACTCTCAGCGAGTGGGTTCTGGAGATTTTGAGCTGTCGCATGAGGCTTGGAGAATGAGAAAAACCTGTATGTGCTCTCTATCTGCAGGTTTAGGCAATAACAACAGAAAGCAGAAAAATGACTAACCCTGGTCTTAAATCTGGGGAACCTGATTTTCAAAGCATGAAAGGAGGAAGTACTGTGGTATTTAAGTCTGTTTAAATAGTTCCTAGCTCTCACAAATCCTTTGACATATAATTTTTTTCAGACAGGGAAGTGAAGCTAGGGAGACCACAAATCAATCAATCAGCTCTCATTGTGTCTTACAGCAAGGCACGTAGCTCTTCTTATAATATTGCTTTACAATGTTGTACCGGTGTATGCAAGCAGCTCACAGTGGTCTGATTTGGTCACAAAGTTCTGCTTTTACAATATTTTACTAACTGGGAAAAGTTGGATAATGCAACTTTAAAACTCAGTATTCTCGCATTTCTAACTGTCCAATCATCTAAATTGAACCCTGGACTTTTCTAAATGAAAACCTCAAAAACTCAACTACAAAACCTCAAAGAGTAACTTATTATTGATGATTTATCGCTGCTGCAGATTTTTGTTAACTCAGCACGATTGGATATTTTGCCAAGGCTGTATCTCCAAATATATCAGCTCAGAGCAATGCAGTACCGTCTCCAATTCTCCCCCTTTATTGTACATTCACGACATGGGCGTCTTTATCCGACTGTGAGCCTAATGCCTGTAATCCTCCTCGTCAAACCAGGACGCGGCTCACTCCATTAGCAGCCTTTCTCCTGTTGATGTCGGGCAGCCCATTCGTTTGTAAGGGAATCTTGTTAGGGCTCTTATTGGCATTGTGTTTCATTAACTTGATTAATGGCGTCTATTGGGGTGCGCTCCACAGTAATCAACATCTCTGCAGAAGAGGGATGCCTGTGGTCAAAGATGGTACTCTCCGGGCTCCTTTCAGCTAAACTTGGGTGCATTCCCGTTCGCCCGCCAGGTCTGCACTCAAAAACCACTATGTGCATATTAATACTAAACAGTAAGACAGAACAGAGAGAGTAGACCCCTGATGACTATGCTTCATTATGGGAAAGAGGCTAAATGTGGAAAAAGTAGACTAAGAGCATTTTAATCACCAACTAATTCTGTTTCAACTTATGAAAAATCTGAAACATTTCACCAATGAAAATACACTACAAGCGTGTATTTACACTAGCTGGGGATTGGCTGAACAGAGGCGATAATACATGTTTTAAAGGTGCACTATGTAACATTTCTAGTGCACTATGTAACATTTCTAGAAAATGTTATAGCTTTGGTTAAAATGCTCCACAGTGCGGCACTAAACCTATCTATCACAAGGGACACAAGCTGGTTACAGCACTATGCTACATTACAGTTCAGATTTGTGGAGAGTTTTCCCTATTCACAGAGGGAATTGTCATATTATTATATTTCTGAACAACACTCGTACTGAATAAATGTTAGATGGATATATTTTAGTCATACCATGGAACTTCCAGGCAATGCAATCACAGCTCCATGGAGACAAGCAGGTAGCAGCCCCTCCACCAGAAAAGTTGCACAGTGCACGTTTGAATATATAGTTATTTTTGAGCGTATTTGTCTATCATCACTATATATCATAATAGGAAGGACTTCTGTGTTTTACGTTTTATAATAGGTGCTTAAATCCTCTCTTACACATTGGTACGTGTTACTTTATATAGACCACCCAAGAGTGCCATGATAAAGAGATAAATGTTTTTTTGTTTTTTTTTAGCAAACATGGATCCTAGCTCCCCAGCTAATCAGTGTAAATACATGCTTCTAATGTATTCCCATGCATGAACGTGTAACAGATATTAAATCCACACTTATTATTCACATCAGGCACTATGGCAGCGCATCTGATGTATCCTCAAGTGCCTTTTGCAGAAGTACAGTACCCTCCATCTGCTGTTGGTGTGAGTCCAGCTGTGGGCCAGGTCACGTTCTGGGTCAGTGAATGGGAGATGAGACGCTCCTCACCTCTTAAAGCCCCAAACACTCACAGAGGGGGGCACTGCTTCTCATCTGTGGGCATTGTTTGATAGAGCCGGGTGGGATGCAAAACATTCAAACATTCCCACCTGGCTTTCAGATTTGCTTTCATCATGCACTTTTTCGGCACACTGTGCACTCTTGTATTCTCACTGCTATGGAGAGCGGGCTCAAAATATTGTTTTTCCCAGTTGAATTTAGTTATTTTTTGGTATTATGTTTGTCAAAGAATAAATGTATTTTTTAAGGACTAACTTAAGGATCACTGCAAATATGAGCTTTAAAGGCTTAGAAAACAAAATGAAAGTTTGAAGTACATAACTTCAGTAAACAATGTTATTATTGAATATGTTCCTGTATGGAAATTAACCTTACTGAAGAGTCATTAGAAAGTTCAAACCTTTTTTCAGGTAAGGGAGACACATAGAAAATCCAAGCAATGTACAAAGCCACTGCACTGACTGGATGTTGCTTCTTGTGGGGGACTTTTGCTTGATTTAATGGAATGCATATACTAATATTTTCTCTCAGGGGAAATATGATTATGTTCTGCTCAGTATTCATTTCATCCATTTCTGAGTCCTGCCCAGACGGTGAAGTATTCAGACCTAGCCAAGTCTGCCTGTTTCCACCCAGGAACAGAGGGACAGTGGACAGCCGGGACGTGACCAGGGCCCCCCAAAGCCTCATCTTGTTAATTAGAGCTGCACCAGAACATCTCATGCTCCTTGGAATCTCCTTGAATGGAGTGTAATTTGTTGGATGGACATAAACATCAATAAAAGAGTCTCTGAAGACTGAGCCAAATGGAAGGTACTTTTGGATATTTATGGTGCAGACACTTAAAATTTCTCTGCTATAAAATCTCACATCTTTACTTGCCCTATATGTTACTTTAGAGACATTTACAAGCAGTATTTTTTAGTGATGAAAATCAGATAAAATTGTTGTACTAATAATATAATAGTACATTTATATAATACAAAAGTATTATAAAGTCAGTAGTGGTAGCATTAAGCTTAAATATACTTATGTAGTTGCAATAATTGACGGTATAAACGCTTTAGCTGTCAGGAACTGTCAGGAAGGCATTTATAAAAAATTAATAAATAAATGCAATTAATTTCTTTATTTTGGAAATGTTTTTTCTTCTTTTTTTTCACATCACAAAGACAATTGAGCTGAACACATGGAACTCTAAACGAGATGACAGCAGCCAAAGCAGACTGTGAGGCAGACAATAAGAGGGGCAGTCCGGTATAAAATACACTGAAGCATCTGTCAATGTCCTGCTATGTGAGAAGGAAAGTATACACTCAAGTGATCAGTGCCAATCTACTCTGAATACTAATGACTGGAAAAAGATGACAACAGGCATCTTTATGCTACAGTGAATGTTTGCATGTGGCAGATGTTAACACTTTACTTAAATTACAAAAAAAACTATAGTACTTGGTCTACATCTTGGTACTACATCTCTGAAAAAATGGGTTTCATGAATAGATTAAAATTGGTGCTCCTACAAAATGTATTCTGTTACAGGGTACGAGGTTACATTATCTAACTTTTCCAGTGGTGGGTCCATGAAGATGTTTCTTTTGTTTGGGATGTTCCATCAAATAGCAATAAACTACCTCCATAGAGACAAGCAGTTATCGGACCAAGCTGCTAGACTTCAAGGTATCTATGAGCAATTAAAGCCTGTCATTAAAGCCTGTTTTTTATTTAAAGCCATACTGTGAAACATTCCAGTCAAAGCAATATTCACCCCACCAGAAAAGTCACATAGAGTACCTTTAAACCCTGCCCATTGTTTAGCTAATGATGAAGAGAGCAAAAGAACAACTCACCATCTTCCCTGGACTTCTGAATGAACGCGTCCACTCCACTCTCACCGTAGTTTCCCTCTGAGGCCACCGTAGACACATAGTTCCAGCGCATGGCTTTGACAATGTCCACCATGGCCTGGGCCTGGTACGTGTCAGGAGGGACCACTCTGGAGAAGAAGTCGTACCGTGTGTTGTCACTGAGCTCTGGGGCAGTGGAGGCATAGCTCACTTGGGGAATCTGCGAGAGAGAAAAACATACTGCTGAAAAACACACTGCTGATGCTGCTGGACTGCTTTCATTGGAACATGTTTCTGGAAGCTCCTTTTGTTTTACAGTAAGCATTGTCCCATTGTCTTTGATAGTTGGATACTTTTGAAATTAAAACTGGGGCAGACATGACAGACACACTGTATGCCAGCAACCACTACGAAATCACAATCACACCAACATACTGTATACAGTATCCAATGGAGTGGCTTAATATGATCACATTTTTATACAGTGCTTTTCCACCTTCAATGCACTCAAAGCGTTTTTACAACAAGGAACCACTCACTCATTCACTCACCAGTGTACGCAGACACTGGGGGCAAAGTGGGTTAAGTGTCTTGCCCAAGGACACGACAGCATTCATGGAATCTGGAATCTTCAGGAATCACACCAGCCAATGTATTGGTCAATGGATCTGACCGCTCAACCAGTGAAGTTTATGTCGAGAGCAGGATTCAAACCACTGACCAGAAGATTGCTAGTTTGATTCCTACATTGCAGTCTAATATTTGCTTCTTCCACTTCACCTTTATGATGTACTGTATCTCTCAAAATGTATATTGGTAAATGGTCACATTTTTATATTCCGCCTTTCCACCCTTAAGGCACTCAAAGCACTTTACATTAAGGAAGCACTCACCAATTCACACACTCCAGTGTATGCTGACACTGGGGGTGAGGGGTGTTGAGTGTCTTGCCCAAGGACACAACAAGAGTATTAATCTGTAGGAACTGGAATTGCACTGAAAGTCTGTCAGTCAGTGGATCTCACTGCTCTACCAATGATGGTTATGTCAAGAGCAGGATTCGAACCGTCAACCTTCAGATCAGTGCACAAACACCTACTGAGTTACTGTCGCTCCCACAGAGAAAGTGTATCATCATCAATGACACTTTGAAATGGCAAATGCAACTGAATTTATAAGATAATGTTGTAGATAATAATGGCACTAGGCCAAAACAAAAATTAAAAGAATACAAAATATAGATAGAATAAAAGCAAAATGTTACTAGTAAGCAAGTATATTACAATGCATTATGAGACTGCACCTTTATAGTCCCTCATTCTTTATATGATGAAACTGTAATACAAAGACAACCAATATAAAAAGTTCTGAATGTGCTCCAATAAGGAACGGCCCCGGGCGACCACTCATTTTTCAGACAGTGGATGTTTTGTGCCAGTCCAGGGGAGTTCTCGGCCTTTTCTCTGTCACTGTAATAGTGGGTAAAGCTGTGTTGGTGTAAATAGCAAACATTTGTTATTGGTCCATTCAGGAAACAGAAGGCAGAGGTGTATCCTGGTAATGAAACCCTCTACAGCTTTGTGATAGGAGCCTGTCAACATTTTTTTTATTTTTTTATGCCTCTTATGATTCGATTGAAAAATAGCCTGTGTTTTGGCTCCCCTCGTCCTTTTGCTTTGTACATTTCATTACAGGAGAACAGATCAACATAACACAGGACTGCAATGAAAAAAATGTATTCACATAGTACACATTAGCATATCTGTGCAATAAATGTGGAGACCCATTTTTAATCAGCCGTTATGTTTGATTTCCAATTATAGCAATTTCATGCTCATAATTGGTTATTGTGGTAATTGCTTACTTCACTGTATCAGTCCAAGGCATACATTTACATGGCCAGTTAAAAACAAAGAAAGCAGAATAATTAGGAAATCAGACCAGATTTTTGGTTTACATGCCTAAGAGAAACTTGTTCATCAAAAGCACTTGTTTGTTAATCAATGGACTTTTTAAAGTATACCATATTATGGTATTTTTTAAAATCTCTGTTATAATGTTGTTTCCTCATCATGTCTGCGGCTGTGTTTTGGTTCATTAACACATGTTTAACATGTGTTAACAACAACACAAACCCTGCATATTTAGACTGAATTCTTCTCTCAAAAAGAAAACACACACTGTTCCACCTTGTGATGTCATGTAGTAATACAGGAAATGTATTTTTAAAATCTATGCAACTTTACTAAAATCGTTTGGATAATTTCAGCTCTGGAATGACCAATATCTACTGAACAAAAAGGTCGCTGTTAACTTGAAAATAACTGGTTCATGACATCACAAGGTGGAACATAGCATGCTGACTTTTGGAGATGTAGACAGACTAATACTAAAGAATTAAAGATGTGTGAAAGATGTGTGAATAAAACAAAGCACAACTTCAGGTATGTTTTTGATAAGGTAGCAACATTTTAACATGCCTTAAAGCTAGCAAGAGTCAATTTTGCGTAATATAGGACCTTTAAAAACATTTATTTTCTTGTCAAAACTTGTGTGAACAATCAGAATTTAAATCAGATGTAACTATGTAGATGAATTTTAATAAATTGATAACTCCAGAAATCAAATCAGATTTTTGGGTGTAAACATAGTCATTTATTCTGAAATTGCTTTGCACAAGTTTTTTCTGTATTATTTTGTTTAATTCTGTATGAATATCTAGTTTTTATTTTCACTAGTAATTTATTCCACAACTTCATTCTTATTTATTTTCCTCACACATGTTTTTTTTTTTTTTTAAAATTGGCTTTTATTTGTTCCTTTGATTGAAGAGCCCCTTCCCTTCAATCATGTAGACAGTTATTACTGATTGTGATGAAAACGTGTTTAGACAGAAAAGCTATCCCCCTTTTATGAAAAAATCAGGCAAATAAAATGGAACAGAGCAAACCCTGAGACTATTTCCCTCTCTGCATTTAAACTGTAAAGCACATATAGTTTGGCTTTTGTTTGTTGGTGGCATCTCCTTAGTTTAGGCTTAGAGGCATTTGAGGAGAATCCAAGATGACAAGTTGAGACATCATGAGAGAAACATTTCACCACAGCACAGGGACCAGGGACCCCTCCCACAGTGAGGGCCAGTGGGGAGCAGTCAGTCATGACAAGGTAAATATGATACAGGCCCCATAAGAATGTACATGAGGGTTTATGAGATGTATGAAATGAGATTAAAAAAGTATTTGTTTTACACAATTATTACACATATATATTCATTTTAGGTGTTAAACTATTCTATCTTGTTTCCAAGGAGGTGGTAATATTTTACTGGGAATATTCCATATGGTCTTAAATGTATTTATCTCTATTGAGACAAGCAGGTAACATCACCCGGTTACCAAGGTACAACTCAGATCTGTGAGGTGAGTCACAGTTACAGAAAGCATGTTTTTCACATATGTAATTAAATACATTCTAGATAGATAAGACGCCACACTATGGAACATTCCAGACCCTTTAATCCCCTTTCTGTTTGATGTTTTCTAAAATGTATGAACTAAAATGACTAAAATGACTCTCAGTTCAAACTGAATTCTGTTTCTTCGGAAGGAAAACAAGCTCTACACAGAAATCAGATTTCAAATTCTACCTGAATTAATAAATAATTGGGGGTAAATATAAGAATAGGTATAGCTGGTATCCCTGGGAACAATCTTTTGTGGGGTCTTGACAATTCCCATGTCAAAGCTGAAGCATAACTTAGAGATTTAGGCAAAAAAGTCCAGACGAAATTAATATAAAACTCCTATTAATTTTTTATGAATCTTTGTCTTATTTTTTTATTTGTGGGTTTAGAGTACAAATTGATCCAGATTCTTCACAGAATGGTTCATTTGACCGAAATTAAGTGAGTTACAGATTTCCATTAATAGTTTACATTCCCATGAGACTGATGGTTTCCATTTATCAGAAGGCAGGCAAACAAAAATGAATTAAGAAAAACTACAAGGGCCCACACATGAACCCTTGGTACTTTCGGTTTATTACCAGTATTTTTTTTTTTCTATTTTGTATTGTTTGGTTGTTTTATATGTTTTATCCTAAGGTTTAAATCTAAAAAGTATATATATTTTTTATTTATTAAATTTTTTCGTGAGTTATTCTTTCTATAATCCAGCACAATATTCATCTGCTCTTCTAACATCTGCCAAATCACGTCCTTTAACCAGACCGTTTTGCATAGTAACACTTGTGAATGAGCCTCTTTGTACCCACTACATGTTTCTGTGGCTCCTGAGTTTGTTTTTTTCCATGCTGCTGTAATTAAAACATCCTCTGCTAATTAAAGTACACATTTGGTTTGTTTTGCTTGTGCCCGGCTTTGGTATTTACAAACCCGACCTTACTGTGCTGTTGTATTGTTACAGATAGAGCACTGTGATTCATATGTATGCACAACATGACCACAGGAAGTCAATGCGGGGCAGAGTTTCGACTACGGCCCATGGGTCAGGAGTAAACAGGAGTGTACAGATGCAGTGTAGACGTGAGTTTACTCCAGGCTTCACAGTCTAACAGTCTGCACAGCTTGGGAGCCGACTGTTGAGTTTTCACATGTCTCAATGTGATAGGCTGGTGATGATTTATATCTATTTTCAGTCTGCGCTTTCATAATATTAATCTATGTTACCTACGCATATTTTGCTGCACAATTTATGAGTCTAATGACAAACAAAACACATTACAAAGTAGAAAACAAAATACAAGTCACAGGTAACACGTTATAATATCGACCATCTTAACTGGCTATAATAATAACATGAGCAAAGACTAAATATATATTGAACAAATAGTTTATTAAGAATGACTCAGGTTTAGCTACTTAATTAATATTCTAAGTCCTAACCCTACCCCTTGGATTAAGTTGTTATAAACCCTTCTTATTAAATCATTCTTATTTATGTCTTTGTTCATGATTTATTAATGCTAACTGAGGTGTATATACTATAAAATGGTAAAGTCTGTATATGACAATATATGAGAAATGCTGATGGGTCAACCTTTGCTGATTTACATAGCGCAAAGTCTGGCTTTTTAATCCTCTGTGTTAATGCTAACATTTAAAAAGTGACATTTCCACAGTCCTTATTTAAACTTGTAAAATCTCTTGTCACTGATATGATGACAGATGCTGTAATGACTGCCTGGTGCCTATTCTGTCAAATGTTTGCTTTGTGTTATACACGGCAGTTTGCACAACGCAGCCTAATGATGATAATGTTGGGACTTAATGTGGAGCTGCAGTCCTCTTCTCCAAAATGTGCTGGTGTCGTGCAAAGAGCTGACTATATTAGCATGTGTAATTCTGCACCTGACAAATCCTTCCACGTGCAGTGAGCGCCAAACAGAGCATCTGCTTTCATCAAGTCTGCTATGGAAAACATGGACCCGTAAACACTGTAACCTCACAACTTGCCAATTTGATTTAACCACTAAATGTTACTTTTCAACACACAAGCAGGGACCAAATAGTTCAAACAAATATCTTGTGGCACATACTGGATCTTTATTCATCTTCTGAGTTTGTCCAAAGGGGATGTAATAAATTTAAATTATGTATTAGATAATACATAAATGCTTTAGTTTATATTCTGTGTTATGGCAAAAATATTTTTTCTGGGGCATTTGAAATTACTGCAAAATTTCAAGGTTGAAAACCTGAGTCAATCTGAGTTTGTAGCAGTGTTATGGCTGATGTCAGAGAGTGAGAACAGTAATGCTCACATTGCAAAAGCTCCTCATTGTGTCTCAGCAGGAGCTCAGTGTGGCGGCCACAACACAGCAGAGACTGTATTATACAAGTGTCAGGGAGGGGAGCGGCCAGCCACTATATTCAGACTGATAGGGCTCATAATTCAGTTCACTAAAAGGATTTATACCGGAAGCAGCTCTTGAATAACAGTTTATTACTGTGTTAAGTGAAGAATATACAGCTTTATAGTTTTCAGACTGTTTTATCTATAATACTAATTGATAAACATATACACTAATATATACGCTAATAACAAAAAAAAAAACATTATTTCCTTGCTGATAGATCACTGTTTTGATTCATGTGCACTTTGTATCTTTTGTTTTGTTGTTGAGACAAATAATCTGCTTCTTCTGAAACTTCACTGTAATTGGTTAAATCCAGCTGTCACTCACTTATCATGAGGCTAACCAATGGGAGAAGGGGTGGGGAGACAGCAGCATTAAACAGAGAAATAATGAATCACAATATAGTAGACTGTCAGGAAGATTAGATTACAATTCATTTTGTATCACCATATTGTCCGCTTCACCAGCCCTTACTGACTTCTCTCCACATTCCTAGCTGTGAATGATAACTTATGGTGTGTGATATCTCTGACTATAAAAAGAGGTGAGCTTAGACTTTGAGCACTATACAGTGAACTCTTCTGGGAGTCAACCGAACCACTAGAGTATTCAGGCTCTCTCTTTAATTGCGATGTTGACACCAGGGCGAGATTAGAGTTTCACTTTGTTACTGTCAGGGTAAGTGGAGCAGCAAATAGCTTGGTCCTGAATAGAAAACCAATCCTTGCATAATGATAAAACCAGGGCAAAGCAGCATGGCACTCAATACAATACAAACATCCGGTTACAAGGTAGCACAGAGTTATAGAAAGTTACTCATATATATATTTCACATAGTTAACAAAATATTTAAGATTTTACTAAAAAAAAAAAACCTGACAATTGTAGACCATAATGTTAACAAAGGCCAGTACTCTAACAACAGTTATCGTTAGACAAATAAAAAATATGACTTTACTTTGTTGAATTAAGGTTATAACTGCCAGAAAAATGCCTTTTGTGAGTACATTTCCCCTGCATTTTGGATGGAAATTTTGGTTTTGGTAACACAGGTATTCCATTTTACCTCAGCATCACTTCCTGTATTTTTCTACAAACTGCCACTTAACTAATGTGAAACTATGAGAAATATTTACTACAGATACTATCCCGCCAAAGGAAGTAATAATTAGAAAAACAGTCAAACCTGTCATAAGCACTTGTGTTAATTGAAACAAGATGGTTATATTATTTCCAATACAAGTGATCTAAGCGGTGGTCTGGCCCAGGAGACTGTTGAAATCTGTGTGCTTGCTCAGACCTTTTCATATGTCCATCCGTCAGAATTGACCTTCAGTATTTTGACACAGTGGAGAAGAGAGGGCCAGACAGGGCACAGAAACATCTGCATGCTCCTGCTGCCCGGTGATGGACAGGCTTCAGTAATAATGACTCCTGGTCTATACCCATAAATGAATAAATCTCCCTCTGGTATACATATTTTCTGCATTGTACCAGGCTATATTCCTCTTTAGGGATATTTGTTTTTTTAAAGGTGCCATCACTGTTTTGCTGGAGGGTTTTCCACAGTATGGCTTCAAACTTTTTTCATGGAGACAAGTTGGTGACACCCCAGCGCCAAGTTACATAGTGGAGCTGAGAGGTGAGCCTGCTGAATAAGAATGCATGTTTTTAAGATATTTTTGCAATAAAGATGTAATAGAATAACTGCAAGATAGATAAATGTAATGGCATACTGTAGAATAAAGCGATAATATCACCATGGAGACAAGCAAGTGGCAGACCTACAGCCCAAAGGTTACACAGTGTGATCTGGTTAAAGACTGTAGATATACACTACTTCCTTAGCAGAACCCTATGTTACTTTTCCTATATCTTCTGAATGGTCTGCCTCCTGTCTCCATGGAGATGTCATTGTTTTTATTGGAATGCTCCACTGTATGGGATTAAATGTCTCCATGGAAACAAGCAGATCACAGCAACCAATCCATGTAACAGGGCAAATCTTTAATGAGACCATCCTTTAGGGTATTTCTGAACAGTCAAATCACCTTTGATTGAATAGATTCTGGATCGATCAGCTTAATGCCATGCCATGACAAAGCAGCAGCAGTAACATCTTCATGGTAAATCCTCCAGCAGAAAAGTTACATGACACACATTTAATGGAGGCAACCATAACTAAATAAACCTCAGACCAAAAACACTTTAAATGTTCTCTATTGCACAAAAATACCTGGAGTTGTGTTTTGCTTTATTCACACATGCTTGAGTAATCCTGCATTATTAGTCTGTCTACATCTCCAAATCTCAAAATACTCTGTTCCATGTAGTGATGCCATAAAGCAGTAGTATCAAGAGCTACATTTTACCTTTTGTTCAGTACAGATGGGCTATTATGGGCTGGAATTAGTTTAAAAACTAGTTTAAAAAATTGCAGGATTTGTGTGTTAAAACATGTGTGAATGAAACAAGGGGAGGGGGAAACAACATTAAACCATAGAGCATAATATGGATCCTTTAATTTAGTTATTTCTATCAGCAAAAAATCCTCAAACATCAACCGCACAATGCAACACATCTTTATGGTTGTAGAAAGACAATACAGGAAAAAGACATTGTTGAAGTCTGTGGTATTATGTGCCAATTCTGTCTTGTGCTTGTGTCTGAACATCTTTTCAAGTGCTCTAAAGATAGCCTCCCCATCTGTTAAGACGCCGCCACAGTGAGAAGAGACGACTCCTTCTATCTCCCACAATATCTCCAATCTCCACTCCAAACATGTCCACTGACCCTCCATTCACACTCTCACAGCCATCACGGGACATCACAGCCCCGATCCACCGCTGGTTAAGTGAAAATGAAACCTCTTCTCTGTGCCAGGGCAGCTACCACATTTATTCTGCCAGCGCTGATGTGACGTGATATAAGGAGGTTTGGTCCTGTGCCCATCTTGGACAGAGATGCAGAAAAATGGGCAATCGTTTTAGGTCGGTGGTTTCTCATAAGTTTGCAAAAAGTCAGGAAAAAGGTTATGCATATTAAGCTCAGCAATATAACAAGGCGATAAAGTCATACTACTAAGACCTTCCCATGTACTGTATAAAAATAGATGATAACCAGTTGTACTTGAAAGATCAGGTGATTTCACAGCGGATTTACGCTACTTGTATTTTTATTTATTTATTAAAGGGATAATTCATATTAAAAGACAAGATAATGCAAAAGAAATTAGCAGGATTGTAGCCAAAGCTATTTTCCATTCAGCATTTAGCAGTTAAATGTTCTGTATCCAATTTTGAGCAATAAGTGAGGAGCATTGTTCAGAAAATCTCACTAATGTTGCACCAATACAGAAAAACAACAGCCCATAACTAAGTCCACATCCAACGATATACATACCTAAATTGGCTAAATAGGACTTCTCTCCTGGCTGTCAGTGTAACTGTTTTCACAACACAATGCAGTAGCCAAGAGTGTTTTCCTGATGTAGAATAAATAAAGGTCAGGCACAGGACCTTTAAACAGTATGCAGTGCACAGGTCATGGGTGAATGGTTGGCGAGGTAATTAGGTAGCAGCCATAGGGAAAAGGCTAGAACTTGACATTGAAAGACCACTGAAAGACTTTTATCGATTGGAGTTACCATTTTGCTGACTTTGTTTGACTTGAAATGAGAAATGGGACCAGAGATGACTAAAGATAACACAGTCTGTTCGCAGAGCAGCACCAAAGCAGCCATCTCCATCCTAATGTGCATGTTTTAGGTAGGAGTTACGGCCTCAGTTTGCCTTTGACCTCAAAAGTGGAAATCTAATTTGAATGAGTCAGCTTGGATTTACTTTCAGTGAATTAGTTTTACATGTCCTCAACTTTGACCAAGACCTCAAGCCCAAAGTTATACTTTCTCTTTTCAGTGATGTGCTCTGACTACCATAGCTAATGCTAATTTCACTTGTGCCCACAGTATGCTCATTTACATCTTTCCCATGAGCTTTCCAGTACATACAGCTGTTTATTAAAAAGGTTAGTCATCTATATTTACAGCAAGGTAACTCTAAAAACTCTAAAAACACCAAACTTAAATTTTTTCTATAATAGCTCCAATGCACATGACACCCCTTCTGAATACAGACATGTGACAGTTTACAACAGCGCCATATTGGAGATCTTGAAAACGCGACAGGCCTCTGGAATCGGCTCCAGCTCTGTAATCAGCAGCATATGTACATCAGTGCCAGAGACAACAGTGTATTTGCCTTCAGCGGAGTAGGCATGTCTGACAGCAGTCTCACAGCCCGTGGAAGTCGCGCCTCAGGTTTTTGGCAGCTCCGTGTGTCAGCGTCAGTCGGTCCGCTCTCTCACATTCATCATTGAACACATCCCCAGTCCATCCATCACCGTCTGGTACACCCAAGCTTCCCTCTGCATCGTCCAGGCAACCGTGTCACTCAACGCTATCTATCAGCACTGCTGCATCTCACCACACACCTGCAGGTTGATCTGAGCTGACCTTGGCAGCTGGCACACGGCTGCTTTTGAACTGATTCTGTTGAATATGTGCTGCTGTATGCTGGAATTTGTGCGTGTAGTACTTTGTGGACCAAAACTTCTCACCTGAAATACCACAAGAAAATATTACATGCCTGTTAGCTCCACAAACCTAATAAAACTCAATGTAATAAACCCACAAATCTAATAATTTCCCACAATTGCAACAATTCTCTACCACAAACGTAATAACCAAACGTAGTACCTATTACATTTGAGGGAATTTTTACATCTGTGAGTTCAATCATGTTGTTCCGCAAACTGAATAACTTCCATCCATCCATCCATCCATCTCCTCCCACTTGATCCGGCTGGGTCGCGGGGGCAGCTTGCTGCCCAATACTCATGGCACCTGACCCCCCCTATGAACCCCTCTGCAGGTGGTGAGCCCACAGGAGGGTGGACATTATGGTCCTTGATGTTAGTTCATAGGGGTGCGGGCATGTTTTGGGTTGATGGGGGAAACCGGAGTACCCGGAGGAAACCCATCCAGACACGGGGAGGAACATGCAAACTCCACACAGAAAGGCCCGGGGGACCCGGGGATCGACCCGCAACCTTCTTGCTGTGAGGCCTGAGTGTTGCCACTCAGCCACCGTGCCGCCTGAATAACTTCCCACAAATGTTTATTTGTGAACTATTTTAGCTCATTGCCTACCCACTGAACTATAAGTTCACTGTTTGATCCATTCAACAACTCTCCATTTGGGTACCTAAGGAAAGCATATAGGCATATACTTTTTGAATTCTACGAATCACAGGTCTGAAAGTGGAATACAGAATCCATTACGAGTTACATTTCTAAAGTGTAATATATAGAGAGTTTCACTTGGAATACTTTATGTCCTTAGAAATTTTAATCTACATTGCCATCATGGAATTTGTTGCCTATAACTGTCCCAGAGCATTGCCAATTACTCCACTTTGTTTTTGTCTGAGTGCAGGGTGGAAAACATGTTGGTCACAACTGTGACCGGTGGGACAGAATGTTGTCTCATAGGCCAGTATATATAAGAGCACACATATTTCTTTACATATAATAAATGTATGATGGTCATCTCAACCTTTTTGAATTGGTTTATATCCACCCTAAGTGAAACTCATGATATGTTGAAGGTCCCTAAAAATTAGACCTTGGGTTAGTCATTCGTCATTGTTACTGATTGGCCTGATATAGACTGTGAGGGGAGATGTCCAGCTGGTTACACCATACTAACCAGGTGGAGTCAGCTGAGGACATTGATAATGTCCACTACTAGCTCAAAGGTAATCTGGAAGTACTTTAGCTACTATTGTGACTACTATTGTGAAAATTATTATACCCCATCATAAGTGAGAACAGCATCTTCCTTACTTCCTTACTGAGGAGTAACTGCACTGTATGAATAAATAAATCTGTTGACCTGAAATACACTCAACAAAAATATAAACGCAACACTTTTGTTTTTGCTCCCATTTGTCATGAGATGGACTCAAAGATCTAAAATTCATTCCAGATACACAATATTACCATTTCTCTCAAACATTGTTCACAAATCTGTCTAAATGTGTGATAGTGAGCACTTTTGCTTTGCTGAGATAATCCATCCCACCTCACAGGTGTGCCACATCAAGATGCTCATCAGACACCATGATTAGTGCACAGGTGTACCTTAGACTGTCCACAATAAAAGGCCACCCTGAAATGTGCAGTTGTTGCTTTATTGGGGGTCTGGGGACTCAGAACCAGTCAGTATCTGGTGTGACCACCATTTGCCTCATGCAGTGCAACACATCTTCTTCGCATAGAGTTTATCAGATTGTCAATTGTGGCCTGTGGAATGTTGGTCCATTCCTCTTCAATGGCTGTGCGAAGTTGCTGGATATTTGTGGGAACTGGTACGCGCTGTCGTATACGCCGGTCAAGCACATCCCAAACATGCTCAATGGGTGACATGTCCGGTGAGTATGCTGGCCATGCAAGAACTGGGACATTTTCAGCTTCCAAGAATTGTGTACAGATCCTTGCAACATGGGGCCGTGCATTATCTTGCTGAAACATGAGGTGATGTTCATGGATGTATGGCACAACAATGGGCCTCAGGATCTCATCACGGTATCTCTGCGCATTCAAAATGCCATCAATAAAATGCACCTGTGTTCTTCGTCCATAACAGATGCCTGCCCATACCATAACCCCACCACCACCATGGGCCACTCGATCCACAACATTGACATCAGCAAAGCGCTCACCCACACGACGCCACACACGCTGTCTGCCATCTGCCCTGAACAATGTAAACCGAGATTCATCCGTGAAGAGAACACCTCTCCAACGAGCCAGACGCCATCGAATGTGGGCATTTGCCCACTCAAGTCTGTTACGGCGACGATCTGGAGTCAGGTTAAGACCCCGATGAGGACGACGAGCATGAAGTTGAGCTTCCCTGAGACGGTTTCTGACAGTTTGTGCAGAAATTCTTTGGTTATGCAAACCAATTGTTTCAGCAGCTGTCTGAGTAGCTGGTCTCAGACGATCTTGGAGGTGAACCTGCTGGATGTGGAGGTCCTGGGCTGGTGTGGTTACACGTGGTCTGCGGTTGTGAGGCTGGTTGGATGTACTACCATATTCTCTGAAGTACCTTTGGAGACGGCTTATGGTGGAGAAATGAACATTCAATGGCCGAGCAACAGATCTGGTTGACATTCCTGCTGTCAGCATGCCAATTGCACGCTCCCTCAATGCTTGCGCCATCTGTGGCATTTTGCTGTGAGACAAAACTGCACATTTCAGAGTGGCCTTTTATTGTGGGCAGTCTAAGGTACACCTGTGCACTAACCATGGTGTCTGATGAGCATCTTGATGTGGCACACCTGTGAGGTGGGATGGATTATCTCAGCAAAGCAAAAGTGCTCACTATCACACATTTAGACAGATTTGTGAACAATGTTTGAGAGAAATGGTAATATTGTGTATCTGGAATGAATTTTAGATCTTTGAGTCCATCTCATGACAAATGGGAGCAAAAACAAAAGTGTTGCGTTTATATTTTTGTTGAGTGTACTTTTAGTCTTATTTATTTATTTATTTTTTATTAAAAATAACTGTGTATTGTACTTTTTGACAATTTTCAGAGAAAATAATACTTGATCATGCCAAAGTACTACAAATGGCACATTCATTTCATAATTTCATTTTTGGAAAAAATAAATACATTCATTAATGGGTTAACACATTATAGCAGTTGAAAGTTTTCAGAGCTGGATACATGAACATATCTGAATAACCAATTTACCATTTTCTTCTGTTCTGCACTGATATTGAGATTAGAATTATAGGAATGGTTCTGAGACAAATGATAACATGAAAGTGTGAGTTAAAATACATCTTAATTCATAAGACAAGAGTCTCAACCTGTGGTGTGCATCAATAGGTTTTTCAGGATTTGGCAAAAAAACTGTTCACAAAGATTGTTTGCCTTTTGCATAAAAATATGACTCAGCGGGGCTATTTTATTTATTTATTTTTGGCTTGTTAACCAAAAAATTCAAAACAAAGTCAAATAATACTTGCTCAGTCTGTTTATTCATACATTTCTGCAAATAAATTTTAAAGCATGTAAATGCTGCTTAGTAGTTAAAAATAAACAAAAAACAATTAATAATAGTAATATACCTATATCATTGTCCATAATTACTTATAATTGGTAGCCATTTGTTCTTAATTCGCCATTGAACATTGCATTACGCGGCACAGTGGCTGAGATGCTAACATCTCACAGCAAGAAAGTTGTGGGTTTGATTCCCGGGTCGCCCAGGCCTTTCTGTGTGGAGTTTGCATGTTCTCCCCATGTCTGGATGGGTTTCCTCCAGGCACTCCGGTTTCCCTCATCAACTCAAAACATGCTAACACCCCTCTGAACTAGCATCAAGGACCATGACATGAAATTATTAGATTTGAGGGTTTATTGCACTTAGTTTTATTAGTTTGTGGGGCTTACAATGCCACACACAGAAATCTAACATTCCATTTATTATATTGCATTGGGATGTGTTTCAGCACCATGGACAGCGCCATTCAGAATACTCAGAATTTACCTTATTCTGGATGGCTTGTTACCACCATAGACTCTATAAAAGAAGTGTACTAAGTGAGTGTGACATCACCCATAGCGTTTAGCACTGCTCAAATGAGGCTCCCGTTGCTAACGGCTACAGGGGCGAATTTGGAGCCAGGCTCTATGTTATGAATAGGGTTTTTTTTTTAATGTACAAAATAGAGAAAAAAAATCAGGATCATGTAGAGTGGGTTCATACAAACATTTTAAGCCCAAAATGATGAGGCCCTCAGCAACAGGTACAGAGAGAGGAGCGATAAGATCCCAATGTAAGTCAGTGGGAAAAAGGGAGAGAAGGAGCCAGAAGAGCCTCCTGGTGCACTTCCTATTTGGCACACGGCGGCTAACGGGATAGCTTAGTCCACTTCATATATACGTCTATGGTTACCACAAGTACCGCCATTATCATTCTGGCTGTATGCTTTTGCATAGGGCCGCCAATCCACATAGCAAATAAGTTTTATAACGACTACAAAGTTGTTTTCAAGCCACCCAGAGAAGCAGTACATTGTTGACTAGTTCAAAATGTCTAGACTCAACTTCATCAAAATTTATTTTACTTAGACCAAACCACAATATCACCTTTACATATAAACTTTATATTACTGTTATCATGGTTTCCCCTCATCATTAATCCAGTCAAAATTGTATTTACATTTGCGTGCATGTGTGAGATCTGCGTTTAGGGAGACACAATGTCTGTAATGTATTTATTCTATGTATTATGATAACCTTTGTTTGTCTATAATAAAAATGTAACTTCCCACTTTTGATTTAGCCAAGAGGTACCACTGAGACATTTTGAAACACTGATTCTTGTTGGCAATATGTAATTTAATTTTACTTTTGAATTTAAATGATATATTTGAGAGTCAAATAAGTACTTTGAAATACAATATGAAAACATGAACTCCTCTAAGCATTGAGATTGTATGTACCCTGAGTTGAAAACAATGTTAAAGGTCTGTGCGGCTTTTCTCATCCATAAAAACAAATTCAGTTTACTCTCTTTGAGCAAATTGAACTTGCCCTGCTGTTTCACTCATAAATCCACAACTTGATTTGCACAGACCATTGACAGTAAAATTGCAAAATGAAATACAATCATAGCTTGCAGTCCAGAGAGCAATGGAATTCTTTCAACATTTCTACATTAAATCAACCAAATCCACGCTGTAAGTGGTGAAAATGGACATGAGCCCTGGCACTGTGTTGAAATGCTACGCAGGGGTGCTCCTGAGTGCATGGTCGATCATCTGTCACTAACTGATGCAGCAGGCCAGACAGCACCGTACGCTAGGATTGGCATTAGTAGTGGGAATGCTGCTCCAGGGCTCAACTCCACAAAAACAACCGCTCACCAGAACATATGCCTACACCGTGACACCAGAAGACAATGCTTCAGCAATCTCAGCAATAGTTTTTGGTCAATGCACGGACAACATTTGACAAGAAACATAAGTAACAATTTTTCTTTGTTTGTGCATCATCTTTTTATTGAACAGCATCTTCCACTTTAATTTTAACACTCAAAAAATCGCATCTGTGGTGTGACGGAAGAAATGTGACCTAGCACAAAAATCACCAACAAATAATTTGACAAACTGAAAAGTTTTTCTTGATCTTGATCCAGTGTTAATTTTTTAAAACAAACTTTAAATGTAATAAGACTAAGTTTTATCACTCATGAAATTTCAGTACCTCCATGTATAAGTAAGGGGAATCAATCTAATAATGGTAGCTCTACTTCCTATCCAGTATTTTGAAAAAAATAAAAATTAAATCAAATTAAAAAAAAATCTAATGTATAAGTCACAAAAGCATTGGTATAAATAATTCATACCATAATTATCATACCGTAATTGTTTATTGCATACAGTATTTCATTTTTGCAGTAGTGTGTCTCCAAACGTCCCAAGATGAACACTTACAATCAATAAAATCCCATTTAATAAAAGGAACATAGAATGTGCTCATAAAGAGAAATGATGATCAATATTGTGGGAGTTATGGCTCTGCTGGGGCTGGAGTGGCAGGAAGCAGCAACATTTACTTTGAGTCCAATGCCAAGCATCACTCAGCACAGATCTACAACTACTGACCCAGGAAGAGAGGTCACTGCTTATGCCATCCTGTCAGACATGCCACTTTAACACAGAGACTTGATCTGCAGCTTTATCTGAGCTCAAATATAGCATGACAATATTACTAATGAAACAAAACCAAACAAAAACTACCCTGCCCTGCCAAATCAATTAGTTCTGTTCAAATTCCAGCAACAATAATTCAAAAGTTCTAAATTATTTAACAATTTAACAGAACTGATTATTAACTATAAAACTAAAAAAGGAAAAAAAAAAATCAATTTAAGCATGTTTTAACAAGCTATTGTTGAGGCTAAGCTTTAAAACTTTAAAACACATCGCAAATTATCACCATAAGCTCATAACTTTGGACACAACTCAGTGCACACTAGGCCAGAGCAGAAGAACAGAGTTCAGGTAACAGTAGTCATCAGTGGTTAAGACACAGAAGCATTCACAATAGCGTGCTCTCTGCGGTCTGGACGGGCCTGGGGACCTAACCCCACTCCCCGCTCTAACTCATCTGAGCGCACCCTGAACCAGAACTGCTCTTCACCGGTTCAGGCGAGGTGGTTATAGTGATTTGGAAGTTGAATTAATACATAACAAATGTAGGATATTTTTAGAGTTATGTCTTGTTTTCTGCAAATCAAGCGTTTTCTGCATTTTACAATGAGCCAAAACAACATATTTCTGCTTTTTATGTAATTCTTTATGATTTTGTCATCAAATAAAAGCAGCATTTTGTCGTATTCCACACCTTTATGCTATAAATCTCAGGGGAGAGGCCACTTGGAACATTAATATTTTGGGACATTTCATTCAAATGATGCTGGTTTTCCTCTGCCACATTTATCACCAGCTGCTCATGCATACAGCTGGATGAGAGCTCTGTGCACAGGTTGATAAATACCACACACCCTCTGCCACATGCAAAAATATATACATACTGTAAATGTACATATATACAAATACACATGTAATATAATTTTAAGCACAATGTTAATAAATGAGGGTCATTAGTTTCAATATTATTGCTTATTGGCTATACTTTCTTTGGCAGTATATCGTACTTAAAAAAGTTTAATTGTGACAGGTATACCTTACACTAATAGTAATATAATTCTCTTACAGTAGTCCAATTCTTATGACAAATGTTTTTTCTTTTCACAATCTTCTGCAGCTTGTCTATTTTTGTATACTTATCCAGTGTGCTGCAGTACTTACATTTACAATAAACATTTACATTACAGCATTGCCCATAACTACATATATTATGAGTAGAGAAGGCCCTGTATGACTGATGGTTTATGGGGATAGATTTTCCTCTAATATCAGCTCCTGTCTTGATGCGAACCTTTAATGTACACTCCATAAGACCAAGCACATTCCAGTTCTTTATATCATGCAGCCCCAACACATGTGTTTATTGATTTCCACATAAAATTAAATAAATTTTGCAAAATAAAAAAATGGACACAAAGTGAGTTCAATTATAAATGCCTTCATAGCTACATCAGTCTGACTTTAGTGCTGGTCAATAACCTATTATAGGCCTCTTCTAAAAGGACTGGATATGCACAGTTGCTTATGAATCATCAGTGTGTCACTGTTGGGAGTTTTCAGACTGCATCTTTTTTCAAGGTTTATTGATGAATAGTTGTTCTTTATTAATACAACCTGAAGATATGTACTGGTATGTGTCCTTGGTTTAGTCTCTAACTGATGGTTTTGGTATTACATCTAGCCATTAGTTTGTCGCGGTGTTAGTAGGGATACACCGATCCAATACTTACTGGCATCAAATATCGGCGTTAATACTGAAAAATATTCCTTCAGAATATAGAGTCAGCTGATATGGACATCATTGTATTGGTATCTTTATGGTATCAAATTAGACATAATATACATAAAATATAATATACCTACAGAAGACATCAAATGTCAAAATTATGGTATGTAGCAAAGCAAAAAAGATAAATAACTAATATACTAATATTTTTTTTAATTCAAATCCTAGCCACCCTTTGTTTTAATTTTGCTACATAATTCCATACATCTAACTTCATATATTTTATATCTTCTGTATGTATATGAAAAGTAAAAAGCAGTAAAGATAAAGAAAAAAAAAATTAATGAGGAGGTGTGTCCAAACTTTTGACTTTTAGTTGTATGACTTTATACACGAGACACATGAAAAGTAGAGTGTTGACATTCACTGGGTGAAATTCTGTCCAGTGAATGCTGTTTTTCATTTTCATGTTTCAAGGATTACTGCAGCAATTTTAAGACTCCCAACCTGAAGCAAGCAACCAATTTTTGACCACAAATTTTCTCATCCAAACACATTCTGTGCCAAATAAGTAGAAAAACATGGACAATTGAGAACACACACATAATAATAAGAATGTATTGTGTGGATGGTTAGTGTCCCCTTGAAGTAGTTTTCCTGTCATGGCAAAAGGTTTTGAATAAATTGTATTAGAATTGATCAGAGGTATTTCTACTTTATCCTGAATCATTTAAGGTGAGAATCTAAAGGTGAAAAGAATACAAAGTCTTACATTTAGAGATATAAATCTGAAACTTCTTCTACAGGGTGTATAAATCAGAAAAAATATAGAACCACTTTTACATTTTTTAATAATAATAATAATGCATCGGTTTTATATAGCGCCTTTTTGGACACCCAGAGACACTTTACAGAGCATTATTCATTCACTCCATACCCGGAGGTGTTTTGTTTTTTTTAGTTTATTTGAAAGGGGACAGTGCAACCCAAAACATGCCCGCACCCCTATGAACTAACATCAAGGACCATGATGTCCACCCTCCTGTGGGCTCACCACCCGCAGAGGGGTTCATAGGGGAAGGGTCAGGTGCTATGAGTATTTGGGCAGCAAGCTGCCCCCGCAACCCAGCCAGATTAAGCGGGAGAAGATGGATGGATGGATGGGACAGTGCAATTTCATAAAACACATGATTACACATGGTTAAAAAAGCCAGAATTAGCTAGAAGGCTAGTTTTCATCTGGATTCCCCTGGCCATGATATAAAAAGGCAATAAGATCTATACAAGAGGAAAGAAGAAGAAAAGAAAAAAACAGCTGCCCTGGGCCAGACTGACGGAAGCGAGGCTGCCAATCTGCACAATCGGCCCCTCCGACCACCACCATCACTCACTTTCATACTACGCAACGTGGGTGATGTGCCTTGCCTAAGGACATGAAGACAGTTTTTGTGACTGGCGCCTCTTCATTTTGTTGCTAGACTATGGTGGCACAAGTGATCCATATTTCAATACAATACAATATATGGAGAATAATGTGACTTTCTCTGTTGATAAATAAAGACTAAGAACAGGTAACATATAGTTTCTTCTGTATGTTTAAGACAATACTACAGACATAAAGTATGATTAGTCTCACCCATTTCTGTTCAGAATTTTTTTTTTTTTACTATGGGGGCAAAAATTTGACTGTGGGGGGCCACCATATTGAGAAACACTGTGTTGACATATTGGGGATAAACAAAATATTGTTCCTTATAGGTGTAAAGTAGTACCTTTCAAAACCTTCCTGATCACTTCACAAGAACAAGGTATCTCCTTTCTATAAAAAAGAAGCAACCAGTGTTTCTGAAAAGCAGCTAAACACAATGTGAAGACACTGCTTAGCTTTATGCTCCTGGGTCACACACAGAAAACCCAAAGCGACCTTTGTCTCAATTGTGATGAAGGTTGGCTCAAAGAATCCACATAACTCACACCCATATAACTCACACAGAAGGGAGACAATAAGACTGAAGTAGTCCGTCTTTGCTGGTTAGAGACATCTTACATACAGTCTACTGCTGAAGGATTTGGTCACATTAGATTTGAGGACGGTTTAAACAGTTGTTGTTAAGTAAAAAGAAAATCTCACAATAGTTTATTTGTATGATAAATAAGAGTTTTTATTCACCAGTTTTGAAAAAAATATACTTTTTTTAATGATATAGCATTATAAAGAAAAAAAGTATTTTGTATGCTTCCTGTATGCTATTTTTATGCACATTGCATTATTGTTATTGTTATTTGCTGAGTGAACACCACTTTGAAAACCTTTTAAAAGTGTTTTATATATAAGTTTTTGTTATTGTTATTTATTTATTAATACTGAAAATGCAATTCCAGCATTTAGTCATTGAGGTTTTTAATATCAGTGTTTTTTCCCTGGTTAAATAAATAAGTAAAATTAAATCACAAGCAACCAAATACTTGATACCATGAAAAACAGTATTTATGTCCAACTGTACCACTGGGTTTTTAGAAGTGCATGTAACACACTGCTTTTAATGACTGTTGTAAAATCTATCAGAATTGGAAAACTAGCTGTGTGAATTTTTTAACCCTAACCCTCCTATTTCATTGACAGCTTAATCTGGTATATTTTTTATATTACATATAGAGGTTTTATTACAGTGCCATTAAGGAAGCTGTCCAAACAGAAACTTATATTATCATCACTAAGTAGGCCTTTTGCACTGACAGTTAAGTCCAATTATCAGTACCACATATCGTCGTTTTACTGAACCTTCAGTCTGCAGCTCACCACAGACCTCTCTCTCTCTCTACAAGTCAACCACAATGTTTCCCTCCTTTTGTTGTTTAATGAATCATCTTCTCAATTATAAATGCTCATGCAATTTCTTAGTAATTAAAACATGACTTCTCTCAAGAGCAAATCTCATTTAGGGGTGTTCACATGTGATAGTGTAGACTGGGGGAAACAAAATAAGTGTAATTGTAATAATGATGATGACAAGGCCAGCTAATGTGGTTAAGATTGTCAGAGAAAGACACCAACGAAAAGGAATGCAAGTTTGGAGTTGGGGTTTGTTATCCTAGATCTGTACAGTTGAACTAATTTCTTCGTTATTATAAACCTTAATGTAATGACATATTATAGACAAAATGTAGGGAATGAAGTGACATATAGCCTAAAAAAAAACTAAACAATTTAATTGTCCACATAGACAAATGACCATGAGTTTTGTGATCCAAAACCACAGAGGTTATGTTGTGTTTGTAAACAAACTGTAATTTGAATGGTCACATCTAGCAAAACTCAAAGACTGTATTTATTTAAGTTTTCTCTCTTTGGTGAGGCCGGAAGCATTTCTCTCTCCTCTCCCGCTTCTTATCTTCCCTGCTTTGCCTCTTTGTCTCGTCTTGTCTAGTGTCTTATACTTTTGAGAGACTCTCTCCGCTCTACTCTCCAAAACCTAAATTAACTATGGATTTGATAAATTGGTCTCTCAGTGCAACTGACACAGTTTTTTTCAATAAGAAACACTGACTCGAGGGAACCAGCGTGCCCTGACGAAAATTTCACTGCAAGTTACACGATGGACGGTTGGGATAAGTGGTACATCATGCGTGGCGGCTCTTTTCGTGGGGGACATAGAAGATATTTATCTATTTAGAACCATTATTACAGGACTTTTGCTAATTGGATTAGGTATGGCCTTGACTTTTCTGAAAATTCGGATTGTTGAGGGAGCTGCCCCATTTGGCTGCCCAGATTGATTGATATGGAGGGAAAAAGAGTACTCAGACTGTGACTATGAGTCGTGTTATGGAAAACATGCAGTATGAACTGCTGGTATCAACTTCTGGGGGCTTTCTTCACCATCCTTCCATTCCATGCCTTTGCAGCTTTGTACCCCCAGCATGGCGGGCGTTGGATACAACTACCCCGTGCTCATGTGGCTGCAGGATCCGGATGGCTGCTTGCCTGTGTTGGGTCAACCCCACTCCCCTATCCTCCCCGGTTGAAAGTCTAGTCATTATGTCTGTACTGTGTTTTCACTATGTGCTGATGTCACGGAGGTGGTTTTTTTGTATGTGTGTGCTTTGGTCCCATATTATGCCCCAACAGGGTCATGGTCTGGGGGCTGTTCTCTTTTTTGTTTCTCCTCCTCCTATCCTCATGTTATGCTGCATTGTTTCTTCCTCTGCTACCTGTCTTCCGGCCCAGTCCATGTCTAGCACCCCCGTGTCATGTATTATGTGTTTGTAATATAGCGGAGGAGGAAGTCCAGCGGCACGGGGGTGTTTGTGAGTGGGACAGGTGTGGGTCCTGCTGCGGCGCGCCTCGTTTAAGGTGGGCATGGGTGTGTTTTGAAGCGGAGATTGTTCTATGAGTGATATCGCCGCACACGCGGAGCTCGTATGCTGGGGTCGTGCGCGGTCGGAGGTGTTCGGTTGCGCTCGCGCTGGGAAAGCGTGCCGCGCTTTAGGGGCGATCCAGGCTTGGGCACGATTCTGAAGTCCTAGTGTGAGTGCGCCCCTAATGTTTGATACATTTAGAACGTTTAACTTGTCACGTTACGTCTGTGCGCAGCTCCTTATTGTGGCTGCAGAAGCACTCGCACAGGTGCCCCTGTTTTTTTTTTGCTGCTTTACATGAATGTTGTTTTTTCCTGTTTTGATATGTCTGTGTGTATGTTTGGCTCATCCATATCTTGGAACGCCCTTAGAGGCAACTGTTGTTGCGATTTTGGGCGCTACAAAATAAATTGAATTGAATTGTTTTGTTTTTCTCGTTCGCACGCCGAAATATTTACTCGCAAATGCGAGTGAAATGGGCGCACTGTAGAGCCCTGCCCACACCACCGACTTAAATGATGGTGGTGGGTCTTCTAACTCCAGGCTTGAATTACTCGCCATCGTCTTTTACCCCTCTCGCAATGAGCTAACAGCAGCAACAACAACAGCAGTTTTGTATTTGAAGGCGGAGTTTGCTAGCTAGACCAATCCAGACATGTATACATGTTCATGGACCAATCAGGGCTTGCACATGGCAATGGTTAAGGAAACCGTCGCAAAAGGAAAGTCCCATGGGCAGTTCAATATTAAACTTTTGTACCGTATATTCTCCGTCAAAATGCGCGCACCGAACCGTGACCCCCGTACCGCGACGGTTCAATACGAATACATATACCGTGCCACCCCTAATAATTACTATATCGACTTGTCAATATATAATAGCTGGAACAACGTGTACAATTTCTTTGCAATAAGGAGAAAGTTTTTGTTATTTTAAGTGTAATAAAAATAAGATTTGGGCTGAAAAAGGTTGAATAAGAATATGACTTTTATGGCTCAGGCTTTTTAAATGTACTGTCTATTTTAAGATTTAAGATTTTACTGGGATTACCCTACTTTATTGTTATTGTGTCAGAGGCATAAAGTAGATTCAATGTTATAATTTATCATTATATGTATCTGTAGCAATATCATGCTTCAAATTTTGTTATCATGACAGGCCTAACCACTATCAAAACCGCAATCAGTCACAATCAAAACACACATTCTTTCATATTTTGTTTATCTTTGTGGTTATACCTTACTATAAATAAACACAGTTAACAGTTGTTAGCTCTGTAGAATTAGTACTATATAGGTTTATCATGCTCTTCCATGTGACTGATTTGAAATACACACGTTCTTTGATTTCTGCAGCCTTCTGACACCAGCTTTCAATCAAGGCCTTTGAGAGCAATCCACCCAAGCTGCCGCCTCTATCATTGGCTCTGCGTCCACTGTTTGGAGCCTGATTCTAAGGTGCTCACGGTGACCAATCAGGTTTACCCTCCCCATATCCCACATTGTGAAAGAAACAGACATTTCCTTTGGATGGCACTGCTACTGGCTCAAAACAACCTGTTGTTTTGGAGAGCAGACCACAGTTTAATATGGGCCGTAAACAGAGAGGGCTGACCACTTCTTAACCCCAATGCCTTGTTCAAAATGTGTCTACACTGAGCGTGTTCGAGACAAATTGTGTATTTCATTTTTTAAATTGCCATAAAATCATCAAACATTAATATTTTTCAATGTTTTATTTATTTATTTTGTTGTGAAGGGGTTCTCTTCAAAATGACATATTGGGATTATAAATTACAATAATTTATTCACCCCTTAGGTGCCAATTTTTGCAACATACCACCTACTGGTACTTGTGAAAGACTTAGTTTTTTCAAAAATTCTTAATAATTTGGTTTACTGCAGAGAAATTAAAAAAAAAAAAAAAAGTCTAAATTATTTATTTATTATTTTTACCTTAATTTTGAGGGGGGGTTAAAGAGTCAAAGTATACACAAATTTCTGAAACACACTCCGTGTATACACACATATCGCCAAAACTGATCTGATCAGGATTAAACTCACATATATGTAAAAAAAAAAAAAAAAAAAAAAGATACACATATTTCTATATATGCACATATAGGCCTCGGATTCAAATACCCCCAGAAACACAATTTGAAATATATTTTTCACTCTAACTATTCAGACTTGAAGAGTTACTCACTACCAACTCACTCAAACCATTTTTGGTGAATTTCCCTTGGTTTCTAGGAAACGGCTATTTTTCATGTGGTTAAACGTAGGTCAATATTGGAAAAACATATTTTTTACTAAAATTCATTATGTTTGCTCCAGAAAAATTCAAACTTGCACCAAAAATTATTTTCACCATAATTTTTAGAGTATGGGTCAAAAAATAATACTAGGCTACTATGTGGTTGAAGTGTCTTACCTAAGGCTACAACAACAGTTTTTGCGGCTGGCGTCCCACTGTGGCACCTGGAATTCCCAGTGGTCTCCCATCCAAGTACTAACCAGGCCCGGCCCTGCTGAGCTTCTGAGATCTGACGGGATCAGGCTTTGACAAGCCGGTATGGCCACATAGGTGTATTTCGTTAATGATGAGGAAACAAAGCTTGAGTTGATTTGATGGAACAGTACTACAAGCGCAACAGTGAGCAGACCCCCCAAATCAGGAATGGTTTTGCATTTGAATGTGGCTGACAATATTTTAGACATTTTCACAATTAGTGGTAAAACAACAGAGCACTCCAGTTGTTTAACTTAGTGATACACATATACAATGATCTTCGTTTTACTTTTGCCTTTTTGTTACTATTTCTAAAAATAACTCTATATTCATGTTTGCTTCCAAATGTAATAAACCTTTTCATTTTATTTACTTGTCAAGCTATGACTCCAATTGAAGCTTGCAGCCAACATTTAGTACCACTTTCCCCATCAGCACGTAGCAATAATTGTACAAACTTGGACATAGAACTGAGTGGTTCATGCAACATATCTACTTCCTGATTATTATTCAGTGCAACTGCATTCATTTCTGATCTAAACCTTAGTTGTCTTATTCTGAGGTGAACTGACTGCTCGCATGCTTGGTAAGCCATATGAATAATTTATACCATGAACTCACATCATTGACTTGAGCCTGGAGTGGTACAAGAAAAACCTGACTAATTTTAACACATCCTGTTTATGTTAATGGTCTGAGAAAAGAAACATACAAACACACAAGAAAATAATGGAGTTGTGAGCTGTAAGTTGAGTTGCAAGAAATTATTCTAGTGAAGGAGTATGGAGTTTAGAAACACAGTGGAGTACTTCCTCCATTACCTCATGATATTAGAAGGGGAAGCAAAGTTTCCCATTTGAGAAAAGAAATACTATGCAGGATTTGTGTGTGTGGACAAAACACAACTCTGGGTATGTTTTTAATGAGGATACAACATTATAACATATATCAGAAAATAGCGGAATATGGACCATTTAATTCTCACCGTAAGAAAGCTCTGACTTAAACTATAGTTCAACGTAGACTTGAACTGAAAACAACTGTACTGACAGCCATATAATCTAATTTAAGACTATTTTAATCCATCTTCTCTCCATGAAATACAAACCACGTGTCTTGTGAACTCCTGACATGTTGACAAGCCGATGCAAGCTGAAGAGATGTCATTTTCTATGTGTTAATTACTTTCTATTTTGTAAGTGGAAGTGTGATGCAGAGATGGTTAGAAAATGCCCCAACTCAATGAAAGGGGTAAAACTAGATTTCATGGGAGACACTCAGAGCTTGAGACTTCCATTTTCAATGACTTGCTGTGACCAATAGTATTTTCTCCAGCTGTTGCAATTCTCAGGCTTATTCTCAAGTCCAGGCAGGCTATCTACAGACGTGCCAATAAAATGTCTTTTGCCAGTGGGAAAGTGCAGGAACTGTCAATTGGTTTCACCTTATCTACCTTAAACATGCCTCTGCTAACTCCATGGTTCTCACACCAGTTTTCCTTTATGGATGTTTCCATTGTTCTTTAATTTGGTCCAATTCTCCCACACAGCATAAATTAGTAAATCACCACACTATTTTTGTAAAAGTCAGGCTAATATAATGGCATAACAAAACCCTATTTAAATGGGCTTATCTTTTCTCATTACCTGCTTATTGACAGTGTCACTCTAGATTTCACATTATAGGTCTAGTCACTAATTTCTATATTAATATATAGTGCAGTGTTTAACCTTATATATTGAGCCTAAATATTTATTGCGTGTCCATTTTATTTTTGTATGATCTTCAATTTGCTTCAGTGTGTGTCAACAATACTGCACATTTACCTTTTATTATCATTTAGGGTTATACTATCAGTATAACCCTAAATGTTATACATAAAGTGGTATAAAGTATTAGCCAGGCTGGCGCCACCTAGTGCCTCCGCTCTATTTCATTTCTCTCCAACGACTAGTCAGGAATGGGAATACACTAGGTGGTTTGCAAGAACCCCGGAAGTTGTAGTCGGTGCACCGGCCAATCAGCGAAGCGGTGTGTTGGCCAGAACCAACCCAACTTTTGTCAAATAATAACTTTGCATTTTTTATCGTACCTTTAATTTGCAATTTCTCCTCGCAGAAATGACAATGCTCATTGACAGACATGTTCACTCTCTGCTTTGTTTGTCGTTGTGCTGGAATTACTTGAGCGTTCCGGTGCATTACATGCGTCACAACCAAATAGCAACAGTTGGTTAAATCATAAAAGTATAAATCAGGCTAATAAAGTATTGTAAATAAGTAGCAAGTAAGGGACTGTTGGACTGTGTGAAATGAACTGTCTTTTTTCCTGTATCCACAGAAACCACGCAACAGTCTAACTAAGGAGCTACCTATGGACATTTGAGATGCTACGGGCTTTTCACATTGTATATGGCAGCAAATGTATCGGAAGACCTTCCAAAGGAAAAACTCCAAGATACTTCAGAGGAAATACTTTGAGAGTATGGCCCATTTCATCAACACCCGAAACACCAGAGTGGTCTCCTGGTTCCCCCTGGATGTTGCTGTGATGCCGCAGGACAGAGGAGTGACACTTCTGACTCTTCCTCTCCTCTAACAACAGATCTGCTGACCCTATATCTGACCAGTCCTCCTGTTAAACTGCACTTATATCTTTGACTGAGACACAAAGGTGAGTGAGAAGACCTGTGTAAATGTTGCTTCAGCAAAACTTGAATTTCCCTCAGGATCAATAAAGTCTCTCACTCTCTCTCATCTCATTACAAAACAACACCATATTCTGGAGCTACCCGGAGGTTGGATCCCTAGACACTGGTCTGTGCCTCCTGATCAGAAGGTTTGGGCAGGCGAGCACATAAGGCACGTACTGTATATGTGTTGTGACTCCTTCTACACTCTGGATAAATGATTCAAACATTGTGATAGGCAGCCCTCTATACAAGGTCGCACAGGGCTCTGACGTGAAGGAGGGGGAGCGGCGGAGTACATGGATAATTAGCACTGATGGACAGTGGTTAATGTGAACGGAATATTAAATGTAGTTCACAGTCAAAGCCATGCTCTTACAGAATTAATAAATTAGATATGAGGCACTTCTATTGTAAATAGTGTAATATCATGTTATTGTGTTGTGTGTTTATGTCTCACTGGTGTAATGTTTAAATGTCTGTGTCATATTGAATGTTTCATGTTTGCACCTGCCTTAGGACAACGGATGGAATTTAGCTCCAGTGCTAACTCCGGCATATTTATGTGGAAACTTTTTTGTAGACGCATTGATTAATATGTGCTGTCCTAATTCAAATAAAGAAATTAAAAAAAAAAATTAAAAAAAAAAATTTAAAAATATGCCATCTCAAATCATAATGAACCAAGCTTGTTTTATGCAATTTGGACAACAGTTCATCTGAAATCTTTGGCACATTTTGGTCTAAACCTTGCAAATAAATACAATAAATACATTTTTCAATCATAATAAAATACATGTGAATAAATTGCTCGGGGAATTGTTAAACTTCTTTCATTTCTGTTTTGCAGTAAGTCCTTGATGGAAATACAGCTCCCCTGACATTGAATGATCTTTCACATGCCATGTTTGAAAAGTGTTTTTGACTTAATAAATTATTTGAATAAACAGATGGCTTGGATCAGAAAAAGGATAAATCATAAATTCATTTGAAATTGTTTACAGCTGTGCTTAAAAGAAAAAAAAACAAAGAATATTATGATTTGCTAATAACTATTCCCATTTTACAATATGAGACAAGTAACCTTATTTCTGTCTGACGCATATACAGTGATGCTGTGGGCCTTGGCAGTTCCAGAGGTGCTCGGAGCCTTATACGGTGCATGAGTGATTAATACAAGCTAATTACACAACCTAATTACCCTTTCAGTCTTGGCCCCACTGACCTCCTCATCATTGTCTCTTGATATCTCCACCTTGGCTGTACCTGCTCCTGTTCTCCCTATGGTATGACTTCTCTCAAAGGAGGTGCCATGCAAATCACTGGAAAATAGAGCAATTTGGTCATTTTACATTTTAATTTCAGATCTAACTCAGTTGGGAGTGACGCTTCATTAATATAAAGTAGTGTTGAGGAAGTAGAGATTCTTATAAGCTCATTAGTGCATACACCATAGATCACTTGGGTCGGCCGGGGCACTTACCATGTTACAAGTGGAGGTGTCAGTTTGTGAAGAATATGTTAATCAATAAAGCCTCTCATGCATCAAACACTTAATAAAACTAATGTTTAAAGTCACTACATATTAATTACTGGGTGCATAGGGTGCACAATTAGCTATCATTTGCCTAAGTATTAAGCAGAGGTGGTTATATAATTCACATTTACTTTGGGTGTGTGTAGAAGCCCTCATTCATCCAGGTAGAATCCATGGCAACAGGTAGAGTTCAATTTGTCAACTGGACCAAAGTTTTGATAGAAGACGTTTCGCCGCTCATCCGAGCTGCTTCTTCAGTTCTGGTCAGAATGCTGGAGGACACTGACTTATATCTGCCTGCAAGAGGGAGGAGTTAGACACTCCAAATTACTTAGAAACTCACCCTATTGTTTACAGTTTCTGTTATCAACTCACCCTATTGAAATAGACTGGGGGGTGGGGTCAGATCAGCACACTCATAAGGGGCTATTCACACCTCTGGACCTGACCTGGCTACACCTATTGTTTTCTTAATTTGTTTTGATTTTGGTTGGAGAATGGAGTTATAGATAGGAGACAGGTGGTGCCTGAGTCCTCCATTTCTGTTTAAAGAAGGGTTCTCTTTTTTAACAAAGATGGCTTCTTTAACTCCACATTCAAACCAATTCTTCTCTCTGGCTAAGATCTGCACCTCACTGTCCTCATTTACTTTGGTAACACTTTATAATAACTACACCTAACTAGCCTTAAAGTAATACCATTTAATTCTCTGGAAGTGGAAAATCACCTACATGATTCCATGAAAATAGAAACTATACTACGGGACATTCTTTATGGAGTTAAATATGCCATATTGTGGATTATTATAGCCTTAGGAACAACTTTTTCATGGAGACAAGCAGGAGGAGTCCAAATAACAGTCTTAAATATAAGGTTCAGAAAGGCTCTCAAAAAGTACAAAATCATTAAAAGCCTTTACTATTAAGTTAAAACCTGCCGACACGATTCAGCCCTTTGGCCTTGATGAGGGCAAACTGTGGATGACCGTCACAGTGCAGATTTTAATTCATAGGTGTAGGTCACATGTTCAAAGTGGAGTGGCACAAAGTCACCTCGTGCCTGATGCAACATGTAGACAGAGCTGTCCTTAGAAAAATCTAAAATCTGCTTTGTCGACTTGGAGAGCAGGGCCAAAATGTGTTGTTGCAATTTTGGACTTTTTGAATGCCTCAGCTTTTTCAACTTTGTATTTGAGTCTGGTCCCTACAGGAAAGAGCACTTTTCAAAATCTTTAAACATCCAAGTAGCACTCCTGTTTTTTAAAGCTTTGAAGAGTCAGGTGTGTGGAGAAGCAAGCCCACTCACAGTAAAAGCTTTTATTTTTGTCTGTTTTTGCCAATTTGTTACATTCAACGTATCCCCATGCTAAGTCACTTCCCTTTCAGAGCACTATCACAACACAGTCGATGTGGAAAATGCATCGACTGGGGGAGCATGGTGGTGTTGGCCAGTGTACTAAGCCTTGTTCAGGATCATACTATGATCGTGAGATTACTTAAACATTACTTACATTACATACATTACTTAAACATACATATAAAACCACTTCAGGCATGTTTTTGATGACTGAACAACATTATAACATGATAGAAAGTTCAATTTTGCATTGATAAAGCATAACCCATATTTTCTACTTGAGTTTACTTATTTTAGAATGAAGATTTTCTCTAGAACTCAAGAACTTCCCACATCTGTGTTTTCCACCTTGTTCCAATTGTTTGTTTATTATTGTCATTAACTTTAACACTGCCTGAGAGATTGTAACCTGATTTTACCTGGTCACCTAAGTGAATGATTAGTGTGGGTGGTCTAGGAAACAGGTTCTTCTAGAGGAAGCAAACCGACTACTAGATAAACACAATCATTTGTGAGAAGTATCACCAGTCCACACTATCGCTAATTACCAGAAAATTAATCCATGACTGGTTTTGTAGTGAAGGTTGTTTGTTTAGAGATTGTAGGTAATTGATTTTTGAAGTAATAGCAGATTGGGTTTTAAGAATGGGCTCACACAAGTGTTTCAAGCTGCTTTGTAATTAAGTTTGGGGATTTGTCTTTTTGGTTTGTTCAAGACATGAGAAGTCTGCATGGGAAGACATCAACAATTCATGAGGAATGTTTCAAACATATTACAGTCCATACCCAATTTCCCATTTGAGTAAAATATGTCTTGCCTCAGTACAGACAAATATATTGTATAAGCAGTACTTAAGGTCAAAACTTGTCTGCTGCATGCTGTCAGAATCTAATTGGTAAGAGTTTTATTGTCTGAAAATAGCAAGTGTATGTTAGAACACCACTCGTTTAGCTTTATGCCACAGCAAAACTCTGCTTTGGTTTCACAGTTGTAAAAAGTGCTTTTAAACTCGGAAATGCTCGGAAAGCATAAAGTAAGTGAGGAATTACATTGGACCACTGCAAACGGTTTAAAATGAACTAGCTCTGTTTTTCACATTCTACTAAACAAAGTGCCTTTAAAGAGATAGCCTTTATACTAGCTCCTTTGCATTCAAATTTATTTCATTGCAAGATGTCATATACATTCAGATCATTTGGTTTTAATATTGCAGGTCTTGATTTGGGGCTAAAGACCATTATGCCTCTGTATTGTGGTTTACCATTAAGGATAGAATGGCTAGAAAAAAGCAATGATGACAGATCAGTTAGATGGTTTAATTTAGCCCCACTTTGTAATCATCTAGTGAACCTTATCTAATAAAAACTATAAGGACTTTATCACATGCAACCATCTGATCTTCAACTTTGGCTCCAATTCCACCAAACAAGAAACATGAATACCACAGCTTGCAAGGTTTCATTCTAATACTTAGCTTTAAGCCATTTTCTTCTCATAGACATCACAGGGGCGGACAAGGGACAGAAGCTCTGATAAACACACATAAAAGACGCCAGGAGCTAACCGACCAATGCTAAGCCTGTTCTGTCGCAAACACTGATAGTCATGGTCTATTTTAACCAGACTAAGGCGAGCTGATAATATTACCGCTACACGCTCCCTTCTTATATTTAAGCCACGGGAGGCGAGGAAAGCTGATTGTGAGGTTGGAAGCGAGACATTATCCACAGAAAAGAACAGGAATCAAACACGAGGGAGAATCCAAACCAAACAATGGGAAGTTAGTTAGGTGTGAAAAGTGAAATGAGCCTGACATGATGAAAGGGGTAATTATTTAGTAGAATCAAAAGCTATATTAATAATCTGCCAAATGTCAACAGAAGCAAAGGATCCAAAACAGCTGTCGCCATGCTGCTTCTATCAATTTGTAAAAAGTGTCTTAGATGGAAACATTTTTGGCTTTTTACAGGATCATACCTCATTTTCATATTTTTGCAATGCCAGGCGGACTAATTAAATACGTTGAGTTTTAGGTGTGTGCGTTCAGTTTGCGCTCATGATCAGAGCCTTCCTTGGTAACTGAATTTCAGACGTGCTTTTTGCATGAGTCATTGTGGTTTTTAAAAGTCAGAATAGATGAGGATTAGCATAAGGACAATTTCTCACAGTATTTCAAAACAAGAAAGAACAAATGTTTTTGGATTCACCCTTTGGAAGTCATAGTTATTTAGAGTCATGAGATTTTGGGGCTTATCTGACGGGCTGCTTGGTAAAGGTGCTCCATTTTGTGGATGACGAGATTATGTTGTTACACTATCTCCAGAGATGCTTTCAAAATGTCTGCATAAAATGGGTGACTAATGAGTCCCCCTCAAATGAAACAATATGCCGCATTTCAATGCAAAAAATAGATCTTTCATGATGTAACCTGGAGTCAGAGGTACCAAAGTCTTTAGAAAATTCTATCACAAAAAACTCTAAGGAATAACATCACATATTCCATCAAGTCCAGGCTGTTTTATCACTAATTAATCAATTATATCTTCTCAAAAGTTGTGTGACATGTTTACTTTTTGTGCCTTTTTCAGGTAGAGGATCCACCACCTGCTTGTCTCCATGGAGAATTGGAGATGACATTACTTTGTCTGAAATCTTTCATAGTGTGGCATTAAACATATCCACACCTACAGTCAGCAGATCATCCTCTGCACAGATCTGACCAGTATCTTGGCCTGGTGGCATTTCCTGCTGTTTCCGCGGAGATAGTTAAAAGTTTAATACCATACTGTGAAACATTCCAAGCAAAGCAATTACATCATCATGGAGACAAAAATTTAGGTGGACCTTCTCCCAGAAAAGTTACATAATGCACTGTTAAATTGTCTTCTACTAGTACATTCCAACATGACACCCGTAAATTCAATCAAATGAAATATTATTTAAAAATACATACTTAAATGAATTATGGGAATATTTGATTGATCAGTTTGATTGATCTATCAAAAAGTCATGTCATATCAGATATCCCTGCATTGGGCATGTCTGACTGATACAGAAGTTCAGGATCGATTCCTACACCAGCCCAGAGAGCTATCCATGTGCGAGTCACATTATTAGATTCCATACAATCTGATAGCCATTTTGTTTTTGATTGATCTTCCATTTCTACTATTCTGTCCTGCAAATCGATGGTTATGCCCCATGGCTACAACTGTCAAAGCGGCTGAAAAAAGACATGTTATATGGCCATTCACAGATGTCAGGCAGCAAAAATAGTGCGCTGCGAACTGTCAGCTTTGTGCAAACAAGTGTGGCTCCTTTCAATAACGTGCTCACTACATATAGTTATTTAATAGATGAAGGGTTCAAATACAGGCTGTCTTTCATGGGGAGTTGTCTGTGAATTCAACAGCTTTAGCATCAGTCAGATACGGCCCTCATATTGTGTCATCTAATCTTTCCTCTGTGTATTTTGGAGGGATTTGACAGTGAAGCGAACCGTGAGCCAAGTGCCCTACTCTAATGCTCCACAAAGGGCTAGTGAAGCTGAGGCAGAGAGAGTCTATACCCACCAAGGCTTGAATGCACAGTAATAAGATTAGCCCCTACACTACATAGGAACAAGCGATTTATAAGGCTGCATATAGTGGTGTTGAATATCGTCTTTGTGTGTCTTGTGATGTTTCTGCTGAGCTCAGCTTCAGCCTGGTGAGAGGCAGATCTTCATGGATGAGCCATACTGGGAGCACATGGGACAAGATTATGTACTATGTAAACCAAATATGTAAAGGCCTATTTGTATCACGGCAGAGGCATAGGCTTATTAGACTTAGACAAACTTTACTAATCCACAAGGGAAATTATTTGGACACAGTAGCTCATATCACAATGTATTATAATAACAAAAAGCAAAAATATGAATGGTAATAATTCATTCAAAATAAGTAGCAAAAATAACAAGAGACTGTCAAATAAGGCAGAATTAATAGTATATAAATGTATATGTACAAGTACAAAGAAAATATATAGAAATATAGTAATACAAATATATCTCAGCTATATTACTAAGGGTATAGATGATCATCCATATTTAAGATAAAGTTGGGGTATGTGCAAACTGTGAAAGATGGAAGTTAAAATTTAAGTTAAAGCTTAAATCTGTCTAACTGGTTCTTAGCTTTCACAAACCCCTTGGTATGGTGCTAATATTTACATGCATGAGTGGCAGCAAGCACAGCTTTAGGATATCTTTTTCAGATAAAAGAAAAAGTATGGTGGCTCTGTTATGGAAAGCTTTACAATAACCTTTTACCTGATTTTGGCTGTTCATAGATATAATGTAACATGTTTAATGTTATCTAATGCTATCACAACCTCTTGACTCTTGTATCTCAGCTCAAGATCCTAGTTTTTATTACTGTTTACCTTAATCTTCGCTGTTGTCCTGTGTGAGAGAGTGCCCTGGCCTTCTGTTACTTTTACAAGACTAAAATGGCTGTGTTGATCTTATGCGTGTAACCTGTCTGAGTATAAATGCTGTCCTCATTACCTTATCTCAGGCTAGGGATGGAATAGACACAGACTGCTGACATACATTTATTTTTTTATTTACTCTTTAAGTGTTTATGAAGAGTTCTACAACAGACCACCAAAGGATAGGCAATCAGCTCTCATCTCACAGCATCACGTAGTGATGACTCATTTGGCTTTGCAAGTGATGAAATGTTGTATAATTAGATAAAAACAGTGTGCAGTGGTATTTTGTTAAAGTTATGTTTTTCTACTACTCTGGAATGGAAAACAGAATTGATTCATTTATAAGAGAAAACCTGAGTGGTGCAGTGACATTTATTTCTTTATCACAACATAAACAGGTAGTGAAATGTTGGTGGTAATGATTTTATTTCCCAAACTAATGAATGGGCAAAACAAGTGGTAAAATCCTTTAAGCACTTGTGATTTAACTTCTAAGTGGGACAATCCTGGGCGATGGAGTGTTTCTTGTAAATGTTCTAGACTTGTGCTAAATCTGTGGTAGTCAAAATACCCAGGGGGTTGGAGTGCGCCACAGCGAGGCCTTGGGGGACAGTGGCAATCCCTCCTGAGTCCCTAATAAACATACAGGCGGCGCAGCACTCTCAAATTCACTCTGATCCTCCCTCTCTCTGGTCGTAGCGCTGACATATCACACCATTGTTTGTCACTGTCATATTTTCCAAGCCTCAGCTTAAGGGAGCATCCATGTGCAGTCGGCACTCATGCATTTTTCATGAATACCCACCGGAATTCTGTGGAGAGACTGTGTTCTCCACTGAGCGCTGCGATACGTGGACCAAGGGAGAAAATTACATTGCCCCCATCATAAAGGCCACAGTGAGGAATATGCAAGATACAGGCTGAACCTTTCAAAGTAGGTCACATTATTAATTTGAATATGGAAAAAGTGATCAGAGATATCACACGAGATCATTGTTGGGATATTTAAGCTATTTGTAAATGTTTTGGACTTTTTAGATTGGAGTGGGGGACATAAAACTCTCAGCTGCCAAAAATGATTATATCAGAGATAAAGCTGTGTTCAACAGGCACCATCAATCTGAGAATTATGGAGGCTGACACCAGACAGGAGCTTATGGGGTCCCAAAGAGAGTTCCACACTAAATGGGACATAATCTGCGAGAGGAAGCAGAGGATCAGGGGAGATAAAACCAATTTGGCTGAGATATAGGGCGGTGGATGATTTGGGTACTACTTTAAATACATATAAACCATAAGAACATTGTGTTGCTATCACACTGAGATAGTTACAAAATAGACTAGATAAAACACTAACTATAATAGGAATACAACACTGTGGCTTTCCTGACTAACAACAAACCACTTGTACTTTAACCTGACAGATAGTATGTGCCAAGTTGGATTCCTTTCCTTGATGCCTGTGGAACTGTGGAGTTTGCATGTTCTGCTCTCTTGTAGTCTGCAGCTTTTAGGCCTTCCCATTTACTCCTATTATTACAAACTGGTGAGTCATTGATATGGCAATCAGCTCAGGAAATAGATCCTTTCCTATTCATGTACTATGTCACAAATGTATCCTTTTTGGATGCTATACATGCTATAAAGGGGCTGTTTAATCAGCACCGTTCACCTTTGAGCTTTTTTTTAAGGAAATAATCTTTCCTTACAAAATGTCAAAATACAATTATAAGCTACACTTAATCCTGGCAATTCAATTATCTTCAAACATAAAATTACCCATTTGTCTCTTTATTACTTTCTTCAGTGAGTTATTGCTACGTGGCACCAACCCCCATACATTAGTGTTGAAAAGTTGCCTGTGACTTTTGGGCCTTTCTTCTGGCGGGGGCTGTAGGGGACTGATAGTGTTCCTAGCTCAGATCATTTCCACAGTGTCAGAGGTAGCCAGTGTTAAAACAGCTCGAACAGAAAATCTCCTGCCTCGGCATCACTCCACACAAAGATTTGATTTAGTGTTGCATGTATCTGCAGGATAGTGATAAACCTGTCTCCTCCAAGCTATTCACGGCTCTGCTCCTCTTGTCCTCACACACATAGAAATTGAACATGAAGTAAAGGGAGCAGCATACAAATATAGGAGAGCGGACTAGGGTATATCAGGATGGCCTTTAAAACGATAATTGTGGCTGATGTAACCATGGCCAATTCAGGCCACAATATATATATATATATATATATATTAGGGGTGGGTATTGCCAACAACCTTGCGATACAATACGATTCGCGATACAGGGGTCTCGATACGATACGATTCGCGATACAGGGGTATGCCGATACATGGTCTTCAATGCGATATGTATCCCGATATTTTACATTACGTGACCTATAATTAAAAAAAAAAAGACAGATGTTTACTCAAATGTTATTTTTATTTTGGTGTAGCGCATCAGTTACAATGTAACAGAAGAAGGCTGTAAGGCAGAAACTGCCCTTAATTAACCTGTTAACACCCGCACTCGGCACAAGTGTTCAAATATGTACCAGATATTCCAAACTGTAATAAGATTTAATGTATAATAAATAAACCATCTTCTGAAATTTAGGCATGTTTTCTTAAGATAAATAACTAAAACAAGCCAAAAAATTTCGCTCCATATGTCTCGTGTGCCTCCACCTGTGAGTGTGCGTAAAAGGAGGAGAGAGAGAGTCTCCATACACAGAGCGCATTGAGCTAGCCAATCACTACAGCACCTCTGCCCCACATGGGGCCCACCGCTGAAATCGTCTTTTCATAGGCTACTCAGATCTGTCAATCATTTCCTGAAAGAACCAATGACTGAAGAGGTTTTGCCGTGGAACTGTCCCTCGGTCATGCGTAATACGCCGCTAACTGGACGCACTCGTTTTGTTCCCCAAGCTGTAGCGCGGCGCCCCGTAGCCGGACCGAAGCCTGGATACGCTTGTTTTGTAGCTAAGAGTGTGGAGAAAACAAACATACCCCACACCGCTAACAGGAGCTAAGCGTTTAGCTATGCTAAGGACGAAGAGCGAGAGTAGTAGAGAGATGCGTCGCTCATCCATTCAGACAAACTCGGACTTTCTGGATTATTTCTCCACATGGAATTATTTTATGAAAAAAACAACTGGATATTCTTTTTCTGTGGACTGTTACGGACTAATTGAGCACAGCTATTCCTGGATTGGACCCGTTTCGGACCAACAGAACCGGCTCAAAGGTAAGAAATGCGATGAATATTTTCGGGAATTATAAGTTATGGCTCTTTGGGCTCGCTGTGTGGCATAAAATGAATGATATGGTGGTTTTACTGAGGAATTAAGCTTTCAAACGATGTATAGCATGTCAATATTGGAAAAATAAGTACGGTGAATATCTGGCTTGACTTTTTAATGTTGTGTAATCGCTCGCCGGCGGGCGGGTGGGTGTTAAGTTTATTAATGTAAACATGGCTTAACAAGGCTGTATGCTGACATGCAGCTACCTTTGATGAAAGTAAACTTAAGATATGGCCTTAACAAGGCTGTAGTGCAGAAGGAATGCTGCCTTTGACAATACGAAATGCGCATTGCAAGCAAGGATCACTTATCAGACGCAGTTTGCTGAAGCTTGATAAATAATGTTTGTTGCATGTAAAATATCGATACTGACGCCTCCGTATCGATACGTGTATTGCCAAGAGGCCCACGAAGATGTATCCCCGTATCGATTTTTTGAACACACCCCTAATATATATATATATATATATATATATATATATTTATTTATTTTTTTTTTTTTTTTGAGTAAGATGATGCATTAGTAGCAGTACGGTCTTTAAAATTATGATTCTGGTTAATGTAGAAAGTTGTGCAGAATGTTCCTTTTCTGAAGCTGTTTTCATCACATAATCAACTTTTATTTATTGAACCCTTTGCAACACTCAAGGGTTCCAAAGTGCTTTCCAATAAAATCAAAGCAATATAAAAGAAAAAAAACAAAAACATAAAACCACCTAAAACCACTGAACACAATTTATTCAGTCGTGAAACAACAAAACATGCTTTACATTTGCATGCATTTTGAAAACTTTTTCTTCAGTACGTTTGGAAATTATTTATCATGTAAAGCTAAGCAATATTTTAACTGATATGATCTACTTTGAAGTTGATTTAATCATTAAAGTTAATAATAAAATGCAAAGACAAGCAGACTGCAGACCCTCGACTAGAAAAGTTGCATTGTGCACCTTTGCCAGATGAGTAATTCTTCCACTGTGACAGGCTCTCGAACCCCAACATCAGAAGGTACATTGAGTCTGTGCTGAAACTATTGTATGTGCAATTCATTAATGTTGAATCAGTTTGATTAGTCTGAATTTTTTATTGTGAACCTGAGGATTTTCACACACAGGGGTCAGCTAAAGTTAAAATAAACAGTCTGTCAATTGTTCATCTATATTTTATCACCTTGGTGTGTCTGTTTCATATCCAAAGGTGCATGTTGCCACTTTTTTTCTTTAATACAGAGATAAAAGAAGTACTTATAAAAGTACTTTAACTACTAAATAGTTAGAAACTGTGTTATACATACTACTTCAATATACTGTTATATTAAAATATTTTAACAAGCCAAAATTACACTCTGCAAAGAAATAATAACGTGGGTATATAGTGTTATCATTTCTGTGTGTGTGTTACTGTAAAGTTCAAATAGCTTTTGAAAAAAAAAATGACAGAGAATGCCTTTCTTTTCACACTCATGTATGTGTCATCTGAACTTTGTACTTCTAGATTATATTGTCTTTACTTTACTGAATATAGTTTGAAAAAATTAACGATTGGGATTTTTGTCATCACAGCCCAATAAACAGGTCTGTTTCGCATTGTTTATATTAGTGTCTTTTAAAATGAAAAACTTTTAAAATGACTTTTTGTAATGTTCATCCAAAAACAAAAACAATCCTTAAAAGTAATCAGGATTTTTACCAATATTTTTTTTTTTCAAATTGTTATTCTGCAGCAATGTTACACAATTTACCTAAGCGAACAAAGTCTGCCCCCAGCAGGCCACTGGAATACTGGGGCTGTTTCATTCCTCCCACAATAATCTCCTCTGACAGGCTTTTCACACCATCTCTGAAGCTCATCACCCGTGACAGATGTAATTTGGTCTGCCCCACACAACCACTTCTGAGGCACAAACTTCAGGAACACATCTCCACTTGTTTTCACTGATTCCTCAGTGGAGTCCAACAACACTGATGTTACCAATGATCCATGACGTGAAGAAGACATCCTACTTTTCCTCCTTCTTAATAAAGTTACATTTAGGTATTCTATCAATGATGTTTTGCTTTGACATTATGTGTTCTTATAAATAAATTTGGTCTAATATTGTAAACACTGAATATGATATATGTTATGTTTATGATGTATTGTTTTACTTTCTATTCTACTTTCCTTGACAGTCACTTTTTATTTTACAATTTTTTTCTCCTATCTATCTCTGTACACCATACCACCACCTGCTAAGTGTTCTTCAACCTTCGGAAATTGCATGGTTGGACTTATGTCAAACTATAAGTCGCCCATGTCTGAATCATCCTTCATATTTACAGTCATCTCTAAGTGTGACCTTTGTCACCGAGATAAATCATTTTACCCATTTTCTATGTAACTTTTTGGTGAGTTTTCCACATGTTTCAATGCAGATTGCCTGCTATGTTTCACAGTATAGCATTAAACGTATCTTATATTAATATATACTTACTGTGAGCAGGGTCACTTCTTAGGGTTAGGTTTGGGTTAGGACTTAGGGTTATGGTGTAACTTGTAACTTGTCAGTGGAGATAGATAAACTTAATGTCATATTATGGAACATTTTAGGCAAAGCAAGATCATCTATCACTATGAAAGTTACCTGTGCACACTGTGGTGCAGAGACTCAAGAGCAGACTCCTGTGCACCACCAGTGTGTGAGTTTACATTTAGGCAGATCCTCCAACATCTATATCACCACATCTTTGTTCTATCAGCTGATGTACAATAGACTGAACACTGACATTTCCTATACAAAGTAAAATGCTCTGAATTCAGAATAGGAAAGGGTCCAAATGCTTTCGTAAACTGTTTGACATTGTTTGATGTAATAGTTCTTAGCTGACTTTGTATTACTGAACACAAGTCAAACTATCATAATTATTATTAAAGCATTAGCTTTTCAACAGTTCTAAGACGAATAAATAATGCAAAAATCAATATACAAGACAAAGGTTAGCACTTAGCAGGTTCTGTGGCAAATATTTCCTACAACTTGGTGATGTTATTCTCACATGGGCACTTCTCAAAAGTATGTATTCATTTGCATATTTTAATGAGATGTGTCATTTGTAGTATCATGACTGGAGCAAAACCTATATGAATTCCCCCTTTCTAATTTCTATGGAGTTGACAGCAGCAGGGATTCTCTTGAGCTCTGGATCTGGTGAAGGCTTAAATTAGGGTTGTTCTGTGGGTCAGTGTTGTCCTTGGCTGTGCGGACCCTTAGCTGCACTAATGAGCCCACCTCTTGTCCTGTCATCCATCTTCCAGGGACAGTGTGATGGGGCCGAGGAGCTGGGTAACTCACTCTGCCACCCCTTAAAAATGATCAAAGGTCAATCTACTTCTGAAATGAGAATAAAACAACGTACTTCTCAATAGTTTCTTTCTGGATGAAACTGTCAAATTGTAATAATATAAAATGTAACAGGTAGTAAAGATTGTTTTGAAATATATTCAAAGAAAATATTGAAGACAAATACAATACCACATTTATGCTTAACAACACACAAGAGGTATTGTCATTGCAAAACCAAGAAGATAAATTCAAAGTGCTTTTCTTCAGTGTACAATCATGCCTTGTTGAGGGACTGGCCAATCACAAACAGCCAAGTTTTTACTGAGGAATCCACAGCGCAGATGTGGACCTGGAAGTTCATCCACAATAAACTGACCTGGACTCACTTGTGGGGGACAGGAGGCTCGTGGCTAAAGTCACATATGGAGTGCCGCCCCCGTAGGACGTCCTGTCTGCTTTGGAGAGCAGCTTCATTGAAAGACTGATCCACCCTCACTGTGTAAAGGAAAGGTTCCACAGGTCAGACTGTACAATGAATAATGCTACAGGCCTGTACATATCAGCCACCTGTATGTGAATGTGAATCACACCGACCTATTAGTCTCAAGTCACTTTACCTGCTGTTTGTCCATATGCTGCACTGTACATAATCATAGCAATAGAAACTTGTGTATTGTACATAATTGTAAAGAGTTGTTGCCTTATATTTTTATTGTACTTGCACACTACGTTAAAGTTTTTTTCTTCTCTTGCTGTTCTGAACTTGGTGTTGCAACACTCTTACCTTATGCTACGTCAATGGAAAAAATGTACACTACAAAATATAAGTGCATACCTTGGCATTACCAAGTTATTGACAGTGCCATGTTTCCGTTGCTCAAACTGACAATAAGAAGAATCAAATCTAAACTGATAGACAGGGTCATCCAAAGCTGGTGGGACAGTGATTTGTCTTGCCTAATGGATAAACATCCCTATATGATGTGTACATGATGCAGTGTCTCTCACAGTGACACAGCAGTGACAGCCTAAAGAAGTGCTGAAGGAGCAGAGCTGCCTTGATAAATGAGAGAGCTCTGTTGGTGACAGCTGCAGCTATATTTCTATTTACAAACAATGCTTGTGCAATTAAATGAATGTGATATTTCTTTATTATTTCTCTAGGAGTGGCTCATTTAAAGGATATTCATTATAAGTGAAAATTTTATACATTTAAAAAAACTGTGATAGTTAAACAAATAGGTCAGAGCATTATCCTATGCCGTTGTTTAGGGTTTTTTATAATTGCCCATGCTCAGTATCAATATAGGACTAATAAAAGAAGTGACTCACTGTATAGTCAGATACCATAATATACAAGGTGATGAAAAATACACTTTATATAAGAGTTGTCGGTAGTCGGAGGTTTGTGAGCACATGGAAAAGTTGCTTCTGTAACTTATCAAAACAAAGGTGTAGTCATAGTTTTACTCCCTTCTGTGGCCGAGAAGGTGTGCTCATTTTTTTCTGTTATTAACACTGGAGTTTGATTCAAGACTGCCCCTTGGGTATTTCTACACCGTGTATGTTATGTCGACATCACAGTATATGGCCTACACATAGCACCATGGCCAGGGGCACTTACTATGGGAGGAGTGGGAGGAGTGGGTCCCAGCTCTCTTCATCATCCACTGCCTTTGAGGCTTGAGCCTAATGGGTTCTCTCATGCCTACCTTCCACTGTCTTCACTGTAAAACTACATACAGAATTAGACTGAAGTACATGCCTCATCTATTCCCCACAGATCCTATGGCCTTTTCATAGGAAGACAGCGGGCCTACCTGACACACCTAAGCCCACTGCATCATTGACGGTACTGTGTTGGAGCAAATATCCACTCAGACACCACACCAGAGAGGAGCTTGTTTGCACGTTCTCAACATTGTTTGCCATTTGTAAATTCCAGACTGACACAACAGGTCAGGCCAAATTGACAAAGTGTCGAGAAAACAAGCTTGCCTAAATAATTACTCACCGGACCATTCAGCAGGAGCCTCAGGAGCAAGCATGGATTATCTGTTTGGCTCTGTTTATATTACCAACATTAGCGTGCAATTATCCTTCTTAGTTACACATCATCAGTTAATGTGTGCAATATGCATCTACAAAGTACATCTCCTTTATTGTTTAACACTATGTAACTGATGTTTCTATTTCTAATCCAGGTTACAGATTGTAACCCATAACAAAATAATATCCATGGGTTACAGAGATGCCCTTCTCTGTTTTTTCCACTGGTGTAAAAGCCACATATATTGCTGTGTATGGGCTGGCCACAAATGACAAATGTATCATTCATCAATCTTAATTTCCCCAATATAAACAAGAAAAGAACATTTATTTAAATCACATGCTACTCACTGTAGACCTCTCAATAAAAAACCTACAAGCTGAAGATTTGAAATTATTGTATCTCCATTCAATTTCATTTTGATAAATTCCACAGTCCCATAGAAACACGTGACATGACTTAAGCAGGTAAAGTGGACTACAGAGGCATTTGAAACAAATATTTAAGCATGTCTTCCCACTCTTTCCACTTGACATCCGACACAACTCTATGATCAACCGACTCCATCCTCCATATACTGACAGCCAAAGCAAACAGGGATACAGACATCAGGGTATCACGATTGGCTTTTCCCAATCCTGACAGGACATTAAAGCAGATATCAGTTGGGATTGCCTGTATCTGTAGTGATGATGATAATGACACCCCCCCCCCAATGGCTGGAACCGGACAGCAACGATCAATACATCATCTTGTCCAATAATAAACCACAGTGACCTTTCTCCTGTCCACAGATGTATCAGAGCTTGTGTAAGTCAATAAAAAATCAATACTTAGGCCGATTAGCACATACTCCACTATCCTATCCTGCTTAAGTCTAGGCCCAACATCAGCAGTTTGGTGTCACTTGTTTTGTTTGACTTTTATATGTCTAAGCTGCCATTATAAGATCATTACTGAAATGGTTCTTGAACTATGGTTAAATCCTCACCCGTTATCAATCAATCCGGGTCAAAGTTAATTTGTAGAGTGAGCCCAAGTAGTTCTCAATGACTTTACTCCAAGAATTCCATTTGAACTTGTTTGATATAAATAATGCATCACCTTCTTGGCTTCTTTGATTGAGTGAGGCGATTTGCTCTCTGTTCGGTCTAACCCACACACAGACGTCTCTGTCCACAGTTCTAATAACTGCTGGTGCCATGTCAACAAGAGAAAAGCCGGTTTTGTTCTGGAGTGTGGACAGTGAGGGCAAGTTCAATATTGGTGGACCATTCAAACAAATGACTCTCAAATGTCTCTCAAATGTCTTCTAATGCTGAAGAAGTTTACTCTGTGCTATTAATATTGGTTAATAAAGCTAATAATACTGATTAAAAATGTTCCAACAGTAATTCATTGGTATGATATTGATATATTTATTTGCCATTTATCCTGGATGGCCTATCACACACAAACTCTTTAGTTTCCCAGGAGTATACTCAATCAATTGTATTAACTGGATACTTTTAATAAAGTTGGTGATTGTAATAGCAGTAATAGCATAAGATTAACATGACATGATGGTTATAAAACAGTTATTTTAATGTTCACAAGTTATTGGTGGTGGTGCTATTATGAACTCACTTAATGTGCGTTGAAAAACAACAACATATATTTCTGGCAAAGGTGTGTAGTCAGTATTCACAGTGGGCCCTGTCTGCACTCAGGTTTGTAGGAGTATGAAGTAGAGACAGGCCCCATAACATCCATCAGCTGGACCTGAGCAGGTGAGGACTGAGATAAATCAACCTGTCACAGTCTAGGGATGTGTGTTTATTCTCTGTGCACACCACAGGTTTGAGTACACTTTCATTTCTTCACTTTCACCAATACTGTTCAATGAGGTTTCAAATCCAATATCTGATTTATGTTGTGTTTTTTCCCTAGTCATCTCACTCAATATTTACCATGTCACACTTGCTACACTTTTCTGGTGAAGTGTATTTAAGATGTTTATTAATAAGACATCTGTAATTGAAAAAATGCCAGATTATTTAATGCCAGAGTGTGGAGCATTCTAGGCACAGCAATAACATCCCCATGAAGAGAAGTAGGTACTGAACCCACACCAAAAAAGACAAAGTGCACCTTTAATATTATTTATACAATACAGATGCACATACTATAGATTACTATATGTGGGCTAAACAAAACTACACAACAATAAATAGGAAAACGGTTTTAATAATAAAGAAAGATTTTACATACAGTTTGCATGCAATAAAATTGAAGGGGTTTTACGATTACGATCAATATGTGGTGATGTGATTAGTGTAGACCCACACTTGAACTGGGGCCAATGTTGCTGAATGGAAAATAGTCTTAAATTGGTTTGCAATGATCAACAAATCAATGATCGACCTGCTTAGCCCAAAATGTAATTAGAGTAATGTTTTCTTACCTGGTTTGTAGTTTGATTAAAGGGTTATTTACATTTAACCATTGGTGCCAAACATTGAACATGTTGTTGATAAATATTTCCAATTATCATAAGCAGTATTTTTGGCACATCCAAGAAATCTGACTTTAGTATAAATAAAATATTGTTAAAGTTAATAAGTAAATCACTGCACTGCAATAAATTTCAACCTTTGTAATTAACACCACTTAACGAGAGAGAGAAAGAAAAAGAGAGATAAAGATGCATGGTTTATTGACTCATATGTTTGAGTAATTACCCATGGTGCAACAGTAAGCCTCTATTCCCAACGACTGAGGATATTTGAAGATATGGCCTGGCTCTGGGTTAATGACACTCGCTTCCCTCCTCTCACCGGGGGCCCCTCAGTTACATCCTCTGCATGGAGCGCACTACTGGATACTCAGAAGAGGGGAATAGAACTGGATTCTGCGGCTGAGAGCTTAATAAATCAGATATGAGTGGAAAATGGGTTCAAATATTTGAGTGTGAGTTTAAGAAACAATTAATGGATTAACACTTAGAAAGATAAATCATGTTGAGTGACCTGACCTACATGTCTGTGAACAGGGGCAGAAAACTGGAGCAGTGGGGAGAAGAGTCTGCCAATGTTTATTTATTCTAGCTTCCACTAGTATTCAGAAGAGAAGCTGTGAATGCATGTGAGCCTGTTTAAAATCATGTTACATATTGTTGGGAGGGTAAAGTTAACTAGAGGCACTGCCCAGTCTAAAGATTCAAGATTCAAAGCTTTATTGTCATATGTGCACTAAAGAAACACGTTTCCCTGTACAATGAAATTCTTACTTTGCTGCCCACACTGGATGCACACAAATATACACATAACAGTCAACAGTCAAATAGAAAAATGTGCAATAGTCAGTAATAGTGCTATAGTCAGTAATAGTGCAATAGTCAGTGATAGTGCAAGTTATTAATGTGCAAAATATTGTTCATGTGCAAAAAAGGGTCACTCAATGTCCAGGATGGGGGGCTGTTGCTTAACAGTTCAGGAGTCTGATAGCTGTTGGGAAGAAAGAGTTCGTTGTTCTTGTAGTCCTGCATTTCATACTTCTGTCCCTCCGGCCTGAAGGTAGGAGTGTGAATAGTCCATGTTGGGGGTGGGTGGAGTCTTTGATGATGGAGGCAGCTCTCCTGTGGACTCTGCGGTGGTAGATACTAAAGCTCTAAATCTAAAGATGGTAAAGCTCTGTTACTCGAGTTAACCTTTAATCTGAGTTTTGTTTTTCCACAGTCTGATAATAAAGAACTGACTTTGTTGGAACTACAAACAGGTGAGATGATTCGTGCTGTTAAAGTCCCTCTCATATTACATTAAATAAATCATAATCAAATCAGGACCATGAACAGGTTAATTGCTTTTGGTAACTGCTGGACATTCTGCTGTAGACATACATGCAGTCCCCCCCACTGTATGATATATGACAAAATGTTGAAATAAATAAAGGCAGCAAGTAAGAAGAAAAGTTGACTCAATAACCTCAGAAGTTCACTCCCAGCAACTGCACTGCATATAGTTCATCTTATGGGAAAGTGAGAAACCACTTTAAAAATTAAAGTATTCCAGATGTCACGCTTGATTGACAATGTATTTTGTGGCATTTTACACAGTCCAAACACACATTCTGTATGTTTTGGCACTTACTGAGACAACAAAGAGCTAATTCTCTTCATTTGTGCTCTATATAAAACAACAGTCTTTTATTTCCCATCATAATTGGGTTCAGAAGAGTGCACTTAGATTCGCGTGTAATGTTTTCACTGTTTAGTCGTCCCTCAGGCTGCATCAGCGTTGCCAAGTGTATTCATGTTTACCACTCTGCCAGCTGTGCTTCGGCATCAGCTGGAGCTCTCACAGTTTTAAGAGTGTTCTGATCATTTGAAGAATTTAAAATAAATGACAGGATTTTATGTAACTTCTCCTAGCCCAGTGACACTTCATTGCTACTTGAAGACCATATTTCAAAACAGAATTAGAAGTAACATTTTTAAACAGTGTTTTAGACTATGTTTTTCCTTGGAGGTATTTGTTTTGTTACCAATGGGGAAAAAACAACAATCTAATCTGCATTTAGCTCTTCTGCATAACGAAGAGTTTGAAAGTGGGGCAAAATATTAATTCAACAAGAGTATGTAAAAAGAACTGCAGTAGCAGGGTCCTGAAAAAAGAATAAAAAGGGAAAGAAAACAAACTAACAAGGTCAGTGATGTATGATTTTGTAGTACCAATCCCCAGGGTTGCACAACTGTTTTAACAAACTGTTTCATAGTTTCAACAGATACATGTGCTTAGATGGATACAATACAAACCCTGGATTTAATAATCATGCAGTTATTCTGCTTTAGAACAGTATTCCTAATCACAATTCTGAATCCTTATTCTATTCAGCCCCCTGAAGTCTTATTTGTTACATACTTGTTAGTATTTTGCATGAAAATCTGTCTTGTGACCTTGTGTCTTGTGAACTTTCCACTTTTAAATAAATGACTCACAGTGAATTACGCTTACTCATCCAGAGGCACATTCTCACCAGTGAAAGACTCTCCTCCAGCTCTACAGATGACATGCACCGAAGCCCTATCAAACTAAAATGAAAAATATTTTGTGCGAGTGAATTATTTGACTGATAGTTTAGATACAAACTTCATCATATTGAAGTTTAGGGTGTGAAACTTAAAATATTTATTTTGTAAACAAAAGTGGAGAGGTTAAAAACGATGCAACAAAATCTCATGCTACAATATTATCACAGTATGTATCTCATGTTTTGTTCATGTTACTTTTTCACTTTAAAATTAAGATATAAAATACTGCATAACAGTTCATTTCATGTTGGCTGTAGTGAAAGCAGAGGATCATGGTATATGTAGTTCTGTCTGTTTTATAGTTGTTGACACCAAAACACATTCAAAAGTATGCCATTTGATGACACAATATTACAATATTTTGGTTATTGCGGCATCCCTATTAAATATTGAGGAAGAAGTTCTCTGAAAAGGGTGTACTGCTAATGTTTGGTCACAGAGAAAAGACTTAGATGGTTTGACAATGTTGACAAGGGATGGGCAATTTTGCAACTGACTTTGCAACTTTGACAATGAGAAGCTTTTACCTGCATGTATGTCTTTATTTTCTGTTCATGTGCAAGGTCAGGGTTATTTTTCCAGTCTTTTGTCATAAAGTTAAATGGTACACCTGGTCTGTTTGACACTGTATTGGAAACAAAACGGTCTGAAATTGATTGACTGCATGTTATATCAGAACTTCATACTATTTGTATTAGTTCCAATTGCAGATACATGAATATAGATCAGGAAGGGCATCTGACATAAAACCATATGTCAAAACATTACACAAATCACTGCACAGTAGACTACATCATAAAGTGAGTCCATGCTACATTCATCAAATCTGAAACATTCTGCAAAACCAATTTTAGTGAGAGCTTCGCTATGGGGGTCTGATTCACAATGTAAAAAAAAATGAAAAGAAAAAAAAACAGCTTGCACATCCGCTGACACCAGTTGAGTCAGAGCCAGAGAACTGCAGCCACTGAAAGAGCTAGTACACATGACGTGAATACAACAACGCGGATGATCGTGGCCACTCTCTTCTGGACATAGACAGGTTATCTGGGGATGACTCTGAAAATCTCAACAGGGGAAATCTATAATGTTGTCAGAGGAATTTTAGATCACAATGATGAAGGTAAAAAAAGCAAGACTGCAGAAGGTATCTGAGCAGGGACCAGTCAGCAGTTTGTTAATGGGGAAGAGAGAGGGCAGAGGAGGAGACTGTGGGAACGAAAACAAGGCATAGCTATATACAGTGAAATAGATCACCTCCGGGCGGATCATTATCAGTGGCTACAACAATGGAATACAGTAATGCTGCCCAAATTAGACTCACAAAGAATTTAGAAATGAAAAATGCACTATGCTAGTACACGATTGATTATACAACCTCTGTGCGTCCTTGAAAGTACTCCCCAAAATGAAATGTTTTAAAATGCAGAACAGCATTTTAGGGCCTTTTTCAATAGTGTGGTGCATGATAAAGGAAAAACAGAAGAGAATATGCAGAGCCGTCTCACGTTTGTGTTTGAATCTTTGTGTTTCATTTATTACTATTGTGTACACACTTTGCTGAATAATTTTTCTGTTTTAATTAAATTAAAAGGATTTCGAAATTACATAATGAACCATAATGTTCTTAGCAAAGTGGTGTAATTAATAATTTTACTCAAACTCAATGCTACACAGGTACACTAAAATCATTAAAAATATAGGAAATTGTTGGTAACTCTGAGTCTAATGATCTCATGTATCATGGCAACCAAAGTGTAGTTCCTAAACCAGACCTTTAAGCCCAAAAACTAAGGAGAATGTATGTAAATGATATAGTCAACCAGTGTCTCATTGAGGACACAACCAGGGAGCCAGAGTAAAAAGTGCTGCTGTGAAGCCACTTTGCGAAAAGTCTGATTATTGCATAGAGTGTTTCCGGGAAAGTTACGAAGCAGCTCCAAAGAAATAAACAACTCAACAAGTGTATAAATATAATGGCTTGTTTGCACGCATGAGGCTGATACCAATGAGTTCTCAATGGCCCCATGTAAAAACTAACATTACAATAATTCAATGTGAGCAAAGTGAACAAAATGACATTTAAGTGAGAAAGACAAGCTGTTTTAATTGGTCTCTGAATGCAAGATTTTGTAGACATTGACTCAGAACAGGAGAGGCCTGTGGTGAGATGGGGTATGGGCTGATCGCAGTGTATCTTGATTTAGCCGTCAGTCGCCCAAATGAGGTGCTAAATCAATGGTGACACTGGCCTGTCATTCCACTGTGTCACAGAATGGTCTACATTGGAGTGAAAGGAGCAGGACAAGGTGGGATCAACTGTGAAAAATATACAGCTACTTTTCTTTGTTTTTTCCAATAATAAATAAGACTGTAACTGATTTTATGTACAAGGAAAACTGTAGAGTTTTCATGTAAGAGTTTTGTAAACATGTTTAGAAGTGCATTGTTTGTGTAATTCATCTGGTGGAGGGCCCATCAAATGCCTTTCCTTCATAGGGATGTTATTGCTTTGTCTGTAATCCTTCACAGTATTAAACCTTTCAATCTTCATGGAGAACAAACCAGATGAAGTTACAGGTCAGATCTGTGGAGATGCAAACCTGCTGACAGTCAGAATGCCTGGTTTTCTATGTATGTTTGAATCGTAAAACCATCAGTAACTGAATAAATGTAAGGTAGAACTGTTTAATGTCATCATGTGTGGTTTGATTTATGGCATCCTAAAACATTTTATGGAATAATTTAGTAAGACATAACCCCTAAACACAAATTATTTACGTTGGTTTCAGTGGCTTTAATATCATCAGAGATATATGTGCTTATAGTTTTGTCATTGAGGTTTTTTTTTAGAGGGAGAAATCTGTCCAGAAAGGGCCCTTTGATTACAATTGAAAAAGAGATAGTTAATCCGAGGTTGTCTTGGTAAAATTAAGTAAACTAAAACACAACACTCTCACTATTAAATGTTGAACAAAATAATACCAAAAAGCCTCTAAGAACTAAGAACTTAACAGAATCTATCACTCAAAGCGGGAGTGGACTTACTGTACACTTACACTGGCTCATTCTCGGCACCACTCACTCGATGTTACTCACGTTCTGACAGTGTCCTCCTAACTGTGTGGGCTCCCACTGTAATGAAATGCAATAAATGGGCTAACTATATTGCTGCCCAACAGTGATGAAACCCAGTGTAAAAAAAATACAACATCCCCCTCAACAGAGAAGTATGTGCCACTGCACAAACCTGTGTCACTTTCAAGGACCACAAAATATAGTGGAAATCTGAGGCAATCTAGAGGCTTGCTGTTGGGAGGGCATAATTTTCATAAACGCCAAATTTTGTCCTTTTCAGTCCAATCTTAATGGACCCAAAGTAGACATTTTCGGGTTTGATTACATTTTCTATAAAGGCTCAGCTCAGGTTACTACTTCATTATAAGTGAGAGCAAGGCTGGTGGCAAAAAGCTAAAAACATCATCCTAATATTGCACAAAAAAAGGTTTTTAATGAATATTATGGCTTTCTGTAGACCATAGCAGGGAAAGAGAATTGGATATGTGATATTGACTGAGGGTGGATAGTCAGCAAGATCTACAGAAGCAATAGAATCATGAAACATGATCTATATCTGTTTGAGACTATACTTCTGCCATCAAGACTGAAGTAAACAGAAAAGCAGGGGTCTTGATGAGCTTTTAGCAGAGGAAGGTAGAGATACCAAAAGTTAATTAAAATTTAAGAATAAAATATAAATGAGGTTCTAATCTTGAAATAGATATAGGAAATTATGTAAACACTATACCATAACAAAATTTACTTTATTTGTTATTTTAAGTTTAAAATGATGCTTTAACCTTCCTCTGGTCTTAGGGTCGGTACCGACCCGTTTTAGGTTTTAAATGCTTAAAACAACCACATACATTTGTTTATTGCATCAAGCATTTTTGACTTTGTCAGGAACCTCTTTTTTAACAAAATAAAAAGAATTTTTTTTTTTCACTAAATTATAAAATGCTCTGTTGGAAATTATGACGTTTATGGTGTTAGGGTCGTTTTCGACCCGGTTTTAAAATAAGATCCTAAACAAATAATTTGAGCCAAAACTGAAATCATAACTGCACTGTTAGCTAATACACTGACAGCCAGCTCCTCTCTCAATCATTTGAGCTATAGGGGATTCCTATTTTGCTTTGTTTTCCTGGGCATATCCAGACATGTGAGGTCAATTCAGTGTACAGTTAGTGACTTGCAGAGTGCACATCTCCAATTTGCAGCATTTGCAATTTGAAGCCAAAATGAAAAGATTTACTGTGAATCAAGTTCTGGATCATGTTTTTGGTGAAAATGAGGGAGAGGACATAGAGCAGCATAGTGATATGGATTAGCCAGTTTCTGAGGAGGAAGACAATGTGGAGTATCATTCTGAAGACACAGACACATCTGATGAGTCTGATGAGGAGGTCACCGGTGGTGAAGCTGCTCCTGCTGAAACATTCAGGTCCAAAATGGTAAGATCTGATGTTTTGAGCTATTTATGCCATGGTCAATAAAAAGTCATGATTTCTATGACAAACCTTGAAGGAAAAAGTCCATGGCGATGTGGAAAGACATTGATGAGGAATGCCTGGATGCATATGTTGGTCTTCTTCTTCTTGCTGGAGTGTACAGATCCTGCAATGAAGCCACTGATAGTCTCTGGGATGCATCGACAGGCAGAAATATTTTCAGAGCAACAATGTCACTTAAGACCTTTTGAGTGATATCAAGAGTCCTCAGATTTGACAACAGAGATAACAGAGCAAGATCTGACAAGCTTGTTCCCATCAGGGATGTCTGGGAGAGCTGGGTGCAGCTCCTTCCAATGATGTTCAACCCAGGGCCAGAATGTTTCTTGAGGAGCTGGGAAAGTCCCTTGTCAAGCCACACATTGAGTGTAGGGAACGGGTGCCCCGAGATCCAGACACTGCTTCCTTGGTCAGACAGCTGCAGAGCTCACCTAGCACTCCATCCACACCATCAGCAACACAAAGAGCATCATCACCAGCATCCTTCTCAGCCAGCTCTGCCTCAACACCCACCAGAGCAGCCACACCCACAACCCCACTCAGGCCACCTGATTCAAAAAGGAAGAGGTGTCAGGTGTGCCCAAGCAGTAAGGACAGAAAGACCAATGTTTTCTGCTTCACCTGCAATAAAGCAATCTGCAAAGAACACACTAGAAGTGTTGCTTTTTGCCACACGTGTCTAAATAAACACATATGCACCTGCCCACACAGTTTTGGGACTAGTAATCGATTTTGGTTGGTTATGATTGCTTGATTGGTTATTGTTTATAAAAGATTTTGCAAATCTGTATTTTGTATTATGACATGTTCTGGTTTTCATTTTGTGTTAATATTAAAAGTGTGTTGCTGAAAAAAAGATACTTTTGCTTTTTCTTGAAGTAAATATATATGGGTCGAAATTGACCCGTAAGACCATAGATGTTACTTTAGTTAATACTATTATAATGAAAATAAATAAAAAAAATTTATTTGACAGATGTGTGCTAATACCCCAAAGTAATAGTCAGGAAACAAAACAATAAAATATTTATATACGTGATTCTCTTGAAGTTAATTTTTTTTACAATTTTTAAAAAGAAATTGAGGGGTTAACTGACAAAAAAGGCCCAGAGGCCTACAAAGCAAATATTAAAAACTATATTTTCATGGATAAGGAAGCCTAACAAGGTAAACAAGAGAAAAGAAAAAAACTGGTTGATAAATAATGGTTTTAAGTGCTTTTAACAGCTGATTTAAGACACGGGTCAAAACCGACCCGTTAAGGTAAGAGATGGTAACAGAAAGTTAAGACAAGAGGAAGGTTAATGTAAAAAGTAGTCCAACTATCATTGTGAAACACTGCAAATGTTGGATGTGGTCCAGTAGAAATCATTCAAGCAGATTGTATCTATACCTAGGCACAGCAAAATCACCTTTTAAAAAAAAAACAACTACACTGGACGATTGTTTTACAGTTGGAAGCCCAAAATGAATAGGAAAAGTAGATACAGTCTAATGCTGCGCAAAATTACAGAGTAAGAACTAGGTGCAAACAGTATTCATCTCTGTGTTTCAGTTTGGGAACAATACCTGACATTTCAAAGCAGTTAAGCTGTTTTCCATTCTCATAACCTTCACTTTGTGTCTCCAGCCCCACCATCATCACTGTGCAGCGATGGGAATAACAACTGTGCATAAATAGCAATTTTACATACTTGTGCCGCTTCCAGTTTGGCCCATGTCTTTCTACATGAGAAAAGACTTTCAATTATGTCATAAAACCCAATATAAGCTACCATTTACATCTGACACTGAAGATTCAAGTGTCTGTATTATCCTTTGCCGGCAGATGTGAGTGTATCTGTACCTGATAATATATCTATTATCTACAGTGTCAAAGCCACACTCCATGGGACATTCAGTACATTTTATAGGTCAGTTCCCAGTAAACATATATTTCTCCAATGACATAAGGTCTTAATTGGCCAAAATGTATATTCTTATTGTTTAACATAGTTTTGATGAAGACCTGGAACGAGAGTGGCTCACAACTCCATCTAGTGGTAGGATGAAAAACATTAGCCTTGTAACTATTCTAAGTAAAGGAAGATTGTCTATGCAAAATAACAATGAAGTAAATAATGAATAACCCAAGTAATAGCAACACCACCCCAAGTTCAACCTGTCAAAAGTAACAGAAATTATCCCATGGTTTTCATAACTGTCAAGTTGGTTATATTTTCTTAAATTATACAATGCTAATTTTATAAAAGAGGACGCAATACAGCAGATGGTGTACCTCAGAGAACTGTATATGACCACATACCAGCTGCCCAATTACATTAGCTCCTCCAATGAAAATAGTGAACAATAACACATTAATCAGATTTGGTTTCTTCTTTGTGCATAAACTTAATTGGGAAACTGTGATATGTAATGGGAAAATATCTTGATGCATAGATTACAGAGGTTGGTTGTATTAGACAATAGGGCTTATAGATATATCAGTAATGTGCAATAAAACGTATTATTCATGAGTATGGCTCATTATTTACATTCAGTCCATGTTTCTGTGTTTCTCTTTGGAACCTCTCAGGAATTCCACGAAAAGTCGAAGATGGCAGCTCTGAGCACTCTCTAATCAGCCATTTGTGCAATTTATCTAAGGGTAAATTTTGTTTGCCTAGATTGTTGATGGTTTGTGGCTACCCATGAGAGCTTGGCTTTACAGTTGAATGCTCATTAAAGAAGACACATTGAAAATGGTAACTAAGCACTTCAAGGGAAATGAAGTGAAATAACTCCTGCTATTTTTTTTTGTTGTGGTGTACACTTTCGCATTTTAAAGTACAGAGAAAAAATACTGGGTTGAAAAATGGTGTAGTCAGCAAAGCTAGTAGGGCTGGATGGGGACCAAAGAGGAGACTTGTGGATGTGATCTGTCATCTTAGAAAAGTGGATGTACATGTGGAAACCCATGAAACCAGCAGCCCAAAGGGGGTAGTTGATCACAAAATTGCAAAAGAAGCAACATTTTCAGATAATCATTAATATACTGAAGAATAATGGCAGAATGATTATGATTTTGACACCGCCTGCTTTCGTGTGTGAAAAACATTACTCAGCATTACCATTGCTTTGGGATCATCTTGTGAGGTCCATTTGCTGCAAGGCCACTTCAGTGATTAAGAAATGCGTCATCACCCGGCAGTAAAAGGTAATGTTTGAATGAGGAGACCCCCTCCAAACAGTGCTTTCAGAGAGCCATAATGGCCACATGTACTGAGCTCCTTCTGGGCCACTGCTCGAGATCCTCCTGTGCCTCACACAATGATCAAATGAAATTTATAATGATGATCCTTTTCCTTTCACTAGGCAAACTTGACTGCGAAAATGTGGCTGCCAAAATGAATGCGATGAAGAGACAAAAATCTAGTGCTCAAGATTGAAATGTCTTATGTGTCATAAATGCATGTTGTGTCAAATAATCGTGAGCGATCATGACAAAAAATGTATATTTTTTGTACAGTTTTCTTGCAGCCAGATCACAATTTTATCACAATTTGTATTTTTCTATTGCTTTTAAGATTTAAATGCTTCTTCTTTTTTCACCATATTCCCCAGCCCTCTGTCAAAAATATGATGTTATCCTATTTTGGGGTGAACACACTCTGGTCTTCTTCGAAGTTAACCTCATCATCCATCTACCGTTATCACAATTTCTCCTCTGTTCAAATCTCAATCTGACCTCTCTGACTTTAGTGCCAAAACACCAACCTTCTTCATCTAGTTCATCCTCGTCACTCCAAAAAAGTGCCTCTTCATCCTTGTCTTTTCTTCACCTTATCTTTTCCTCACACAAACTGCTGAACTGATCGCTGTCTTTACAGTGAGATAAGTTTAGATGTTTTAGTCAACATAATTACATAAGCTGCTTTGGACCACATGTAATGGAGTGCTAAGGAAACTAGTTTGTACACAAGTTATCTGGAGGATAGCAGAGTACTAGTAATGTCCAGCCATAGCAGAGTAGCATAGCAGAGTAACCCAGAGTAATGTCCAGCCATTACGCAGGAAGTTTATTCTTCCTCTTTCTCTACACTCTTGCCATCTCAGTAAATGATGCAGGGTGAGTGCTTCCTATGTTATGAGAAGGAGGCTGTAAAGACCACTCCCCCGGGACCCTTGCCTCATCACCCCATACTTCAGGGCCAGACACACAGATGTCTCCAGTGGACCACCTCAGCACCTCAGTGAAGCAAGAATTCTTCTAAATGAACAGTTCCTAAAATTAAAAATATGTAAAAGGTAAAGGCTACTTCTGCAAATGTAACTCACACCAGTAGCCCAGCGTGACTCCCACTCCAACTTTGTTTATAAAAACAGGAATATCTGAAACTTAACTCATTGCAAATAAAATGCTATCACAATTTTAAAGTCAAACCAATCAAAGCTATTTATCTATCAAATATTTATCATAAGATATTTCCCCTCAAATAAACCTGTCTCATTTAGTTCAAACTTCATAACGTCTGTCACCTCAATAAACAACATTTAGCACTTCACCTGTTGATCTGGCAGATGTTCTCTGTGATTATTACTCATGTTTCAAAACTGTCTTCATTGCCAAAATCAACCCATTTGTTTTGACATGGAACAGGCCGTGTGTTTCTATGATTTATTCATCAGTCCTACGATTACACCACTGCTACTGTACCAGCATTTCTAGTGTACTGCAACTATTGGTATTAATATTATAAATATGTTTTGGAGTATCATGCCAGTGAGTTGTATCGATGCCTTTAGAGCATACTCACACCTGAAAGTCCAGTTCAAACACTGCATTGTGAAACCAGTCCTTAGTTCAAAGATAGATTACAAATCTATACCAAAAGATTACATCACTTTTCATGTTTTTATTCCTGAATCTAGGTCCAGACTACTTTACATCACAACTCTTCAGTATGTTCAAAACTCTGCCGCCCGCCTCCTCACCCACACCCGCTCACGAGACCACATCACCCCAGTTCTGCAACAACTCCACTGGCTCCCCGTCCAACAGCGTATCAATTTCAAGATCCTCTTGATCACCTACAAAGCTCTCCACAACTAGGCCCCTCCATACCTCACAGACCTGGTCCAGCCCCACCGTCCCTCCCGCCGCCTCCGATCAGCCGACTCCAACCTCCTCACTCCCACAGTCAAATCAAAGCACCGGACCTTGGGGGACCGAGCCTTTGCCATTGCTGCCCCCGCCCTCTGGAATTCTCTCCCCCTTCACATCAGAAACTCAGACTCACTTAACACCTTCAAAAAACTGCTCAAAACTCACCTTTTCCTCAGAGCCTACAGTCCCCACACCTGACCGCTCCTCATTACTATTGTCTGTTCTGTCCTTGCTTTATTGTTACCTCACTGTGAAGCGTCTTTGTGTTACCGTGAAAAGCGCTATATAAAACCGATGTATTATTATTATTAACTCTTTCTCTTTTCATTGTCATCGTCAGGTAATTAGCTATAGCTGTATGAGACACTCTCTTGAAAAGCGTTTTCCAATATGACACTGATTTTCAATAGTCTATTTCCCCCCTAATAGAAAATGAACAGGCAAATCTTTAATGCATGACTCTGCACTCAAATAGCCTTCTTTAACCCGTAACTGTCAAAATGTACATCAGCGGAAAGAGCTATGCTAATATTTGCATTGAGGATCAAGCGAACAGAGATCAGAGAAGTCCAGATTAAATATGCGAGGAGTGTATTTGTGTGCATTAATGAAGAGGGAACGTGCCGTGTGCTAATGATCGGAGGCTTCCTGCTGGAGCTGCTCATTACCGCTCCTGTCCACTCTTACCTGTGTCAGCATATGAAGAGAGGGGAGGGGAGAGGAGGTGCTTCTGTCTCTGACTCTAAGGAAACATACTTCATGCATAGAAACATAACAGAGAGTACAATCATTGTGGCATAATTAACATATTTAGAAATGAAGACCATAACATTTAGGGTTAAAACCTGATTATGTTTCAAGGAGGCTTATATGGGCCCTTGTACTTTTTTCTTAATTAATTTCTGTATATCCAGCTTCTAATAAAAGAGAACGCTCAATCTCATGGAGATGTAAAACAGTAATGGAAATCTTATTTTCAGTCAAAACAAACATTCTGAGAAGAATCTGGACCAGTTTGTGCGCCAAAACCCATAAATAAAAAAATAGCCCAGAAATTCAAAAAAACTGAATAAGAATTTTATATGAACTACGCCTAATTACAAGTCCCCAAATCTCATGTTTAGTGAGATATGCTTCATCTTTGACATTGTCAAACAAGACCCAACAAATGCTCAATCTACTGTCTCTCAGACATTAGGGCCACCAGCTATACCTATTCTTATATTTACCTCAAAAAATGTCGGTGTAATTTTAAAATCTGATGTTCCTCAGCTTCACAAAGAATTCAGCCATTTGTTTGTGCTCCAAAAGGTTCAGAAACAAATTCAGTTTGAATTGCAAGTCATCTTAGTCAGGCATTTTAGGAAAAATAGGCCAAAACAATAAGGGGTTGTTGTTTTGCAAAACAACCACAAACCTGACATATTTAACTTGCATGGAAATGTTGTTCCTTTGGGATAATCTGAATGATCTGAAATAAATTTGTGAAAGAAGAAAACAACAAAAATCTACTTTTACAGTAATTCCTCAATTCACTTTTATTGCTGGTGTTTTAACTGTACAACCTGACACGTCATAATTCATACAAATATTTTCAAAGGTGCATCCAGTTACACTGCTTTAGACTAGTGCTTCTCCTGCAAGCTTTTGTCTGTTCTTTGATTAATTTTCCAAAATTTTCTGTGAGACATTGATTAAATATAATATGTTTGAAGTAGGCGGCACGGTGGCTGAGTGGCAACACTCAGGCCTCACAGCAAGAAGGTTGCGGGTTCGATCCCCGGGTCCCCCGGGCCTTTCTGTGTGGAGTTTGCATGTTCTCCCCGTGTCTGGATGGGTTTCCTCCGGGTACTCCGGTTTCCCCCATCAACCCAAAACATGCCCGCACCCCTATGAACTAACATCAAGGACCATGTTGTCCACCCTCCTGTGGGCTCACCACCTGCAGAGGGGTTCATAGGGGGGGTCAGGTGCTATGAGTAGACCCCGCGACCCAGCTGGATTAAGCGGGAGAAGATGGATGGATGGATGGATGGATGTTTGATGTAAAACAGCAAAAATGAAGGATATAACAATAGAAGGGAAGAACCAAAGTGCAGTGTAGATAAATTATTTGATAGGTTTGGGGTTTGAACCAGTGGAAGAATTGTAAGATGTTGAAGGCAGAGTGTTTCTCTTATTCTCTGTTTGACTTATCAAATATTTTAACTAGAAATCAGATCCATTTGCAGGTGCCCTTTTTGTCAATTTTTTCTCAACAGGCTGGAACTAAAAATCTTCTTTATTATTCTATTCAAGAAGCAAGAAGTTAGGGTTGGGGGTGAGGTACAGAGTCACGAGTTTCATTTTCCCATTTGAGTTTAAATGATGAACAAAGGAATGAAAATTAATGAAAAGGAAAGAACATTTTGGTTGCACATTCACTAAGGGTCACGAGTACACATTAACACTTTTTAGTCTAATTTTAAGCAAAGTTTGTCTTAATTTACAGCCACCCACTGAATTGGTAAGCACCCACACATCCACATTATAGTGTCATTCAAGCTTTGCAGCTCTCAGTGCCACAGTCTGTCTGCTCTGTGGGTGTAACCATAGTGACAAGAGGAAATAGCCATATTGTATTTAGGACAAATACGTTCTGTTTTTCACTACCCGTGGGCCAGAATAGAATAATGTTTTCTTGCCATTCATACAGCAGACGTTCAATGTGAATGATTATTCCAATTAAAAATGAATCCAAATCAACATTGTCCTTTACTCTGGATATGGATCTAGGTTTAGGATACACCTCTTTGGACCAATTATAAAATAACAATAATAGTTAACACTGCTTACATTGCTTCTGGGTGGCTATCTGCTGAATTAAAAGTACTGAATTATTCTGTTATACCCGTCTCATGGCCTCATTGTTCACTCAGGGTGAAACTGTTTACACAGACAAAATGAGGTCCTTATAGTGCAGGTCACTCTACTCACTCAAACGCTCATACAGTTTACAAAGAAAGTTTCAAAGGCTTCACCTAATGTAGTTTTAGTATACCTCAAAAGAAACAACAAACAAACACCTAAACACTTTTGGTACTGAATTGCAAATTTTAAATCAGCACTAAAGAATCTGCACTAATTTTGAGTCAACAAGCAAGTGTAAACTTAACACCCTTCTATTTAATTAAGAAATTCTTTTTGCTAAAATATGTAATTGGGCAACAGAGCAAGAATAATAAAAATAAGTATGATTTTGCTGTGCAGCGAAGCAGTAAATTACAGTGTTGGAAATACTATAATCTTGATGAGAAGTTAAAAACATGTTTGAGCAGATCTTCAGATCAAGTGGTTGAATATACATTTCCAACAAAATAGTGAAAAGCTTTTGGGAAATATAATCTTATTAAGAGTGTGGTGCTGTGACAGGTATTGCTTTCCACTGCTAAGCAACCACTCCCAGAGGGCACCTGTCACACTGATGATTTACACCCCCGTCTGGGCAAACTTATGAAGCTCTGTCCTGTGGAACCACACATTTCAAATGGACTTTTAGGAGTACGGCGCCGGATAAATGGATTTACCACATTCCAATGGGGATAACCATGTGAGGAGAATGGAAGTTTGAAGCAAGCCAGTGCATTATCAAAAAAAATAAAAAATAAAACAATCAAAAGATTGCAGAATCCCCAATAAGCTTCTAGAAACAACATTACAATAATATTAATAACAAGACAAATCTTTTTTCTCCCCATTGTACCGATGTATCAAAAATGTAGAATTGGGAAATGATTCATATACCTCCATATACCCAGAATAGCTCACATACTGCTGGGAGTTAAATTACAGAGTGAAAACCAAATGAAGTCTTGAAAACTTTTCACAAAATAAGTTTTCCCTTATTAAACTGAAAAATCACAGAGAATCAATGTTACTTTTCAGTTTAATTAAAAAGGGAACGTTCCCTTCATTTCTGTGACCAGTATATATGTTATTGTTTGGATAAGACCATTGTCTCATTTGCCTGAACAGCAGAACTTATTTTTCCATGTCCCATTAATTATTCACACATACACAGTGATCAATAGATCCCAGTTTTCTGCAGCATGCAGTATTCAGCAGCAGAGGCCAGTGCTCTGCTCTGAGTCTCTCACAACAGAGAGACAAGCCTATGTAACATTTATATTTTACCTTACCTTGAACAGGCGGAGAATGTTAGCTACCATGATGGAGACCGAGCTGGAGGAGGCCCCAATGACACCCACCACCCGCTCAGGTTTGGTGATGATGGGCGAGCCCCCGTCCCGACACTTCACGTCTGAGCCGTCTTTCTCTATGAGTGCCTGGACAAAGGTGAGCGACTGCTCTAGGGCATGTGTGTCTCGAGAGCAGGTGTCCAGGATGCGGGCGCCCAGGGTGATGTTTGGCAGCAGGTTGTGGTCATTATTGATGCGGTCAAGGGCAAAGAGCATGGCCTCCAGTCTGTGGATGCCCTTCTCCTTTTTAAGCTCCCCACACGGTTTGCCATCGTGGCCTCTGGCATGCACAGGAAAGAGGCCACCTAGAGAGATATCGCCATCAATGCGGATGGAGTTCAAATGTGTATGTGGGGGCCCCTTGGGTTTGGCTGCCTGAGCCCCCTTCAGGGGCCCATGGAGCAGCAGTAACAGCAGAGGTAGGATCAAGCTGTTTCGATGACAGCTGCTGCGATACGGTCTATACAGCACACCCTGGAACATGACCAACGCCAACTCCAGCATTCACACACAACACGAGCCAGGTATTACTTTATGACGGCCACAGGGTTAATTGCAATAGCTCTCCAAGCGGCTGGCACTGGGAAAGCTGCTTCTCATGTCTGTCCTCGTTCCCAGGCATTCAATTAACATGGAATATGAGCTTTCCAGTGTAATCCTGTTTTCTCCTCCTCAGCGCCTGCTCCTCCGCAGCTGTATGCAGGCTGTTCTGTGCTGTTATTCACACAGGGGCCAGTGCTGATCCTTTATGTGGAGCATCAGAGAGAACAAAGGTGAAGTGTACAGTTTCCCTTCTCTGTGTTTCCTTGTGCTTCTCGCTTTCTCTTTCTCTATCAGGAGTTGAAGTCTGGCTTAGGTCTACAGGTTTCTTTCTGTGAATCTTGAATCCTGCAAGAAGAAAAAGAGAGGAGCAGTGAGACAAAGCAGAGGAACATTTTGTGTTGGTGTGAGCTTTTCACAGAATAACCTTGTTACTGCAACATTATGTGCAATGGAGACTTGCTCTCAACCTACATTCATTTCTTTTTCATTTCTGATTTTTACACAGCACACCTACATTTGCCTTTATTACATTCAAAGGGGTGCTCAAGGTTGACAGGACTGAAGTCAGCTCCCACATGGTTCATTTTCATCTCTCAACTTCCGGAGTGGCACACACAGCCTCTGTCATAATGTTGTGACAGACTCTGCAGCATAAGTCTAATTCTGCATGTTAATCTTGAAAAAATAAGTGCAAAAACCCTCAGATATAGCAGGGTTAGGGAATGGATTAAATTGTGCCCTTTCAAATAACTCCTTTTCACATACTTTTATTACAAGAGACATTGAGCATTCATTTGACTGGCATCACCTTTTACTTAGTTCGTCTGCATTTTATAAGAATATATTCAATTATAGTATCATACAATATCATAAATTCAGTAAATAAAGATTTTTTTTTTCCGTTCCTCTGTGGTTAGTTGCTGTTATTGCTTTAAAATCACTGTATTTATTTGTTTATTTTTTTATTTTATTTTATTTTTTACTGCACCACAAGTCATACAAGGCCAAAGCATTGTGAGTCCGGATTATTTAAGTGATATCAAACACTGAGACTTCCACTTATTGTATTCACTTCTATTGTACCATAGCTCTGAAGAGAGCTGTAGTATCAAAGGCACTGTTAAAGCTGGACAAAGAGCTGCTCCAAGAATGAACAACTGAGGCCATGTGGCCCTTTCCCCATGTCCTAAAACGGTATTCTAACGGTATGTCGGGACACTCATTTATATCTAAAATTACTGTATTTCATTGATTAATCACAGTAAGAAGTGTTGTTTGTTTTTTAAAAACAAAATTGTTAATGTTAATTAAAAATAATTTTCGATTAGGGATATATTTAGTTTTATTCTGATTTGATTTGAGCTTTTTTTCAAAAGAAAAGAAACATTAATTTTGAGTTTCTACACTTAAATGGAGTCACATAAGATATAGCTTTGGTACTGTAATACGTGATGACATTTTTTTTTTTTTGCTTAAAAATGACAGGTTCACTATGCTAAAACGCCACATTAACTTATCAAACTTGAACCACTAAAGAAATATAACTGTGTACACCCAAAACATGTATTCTTGCATTAAAATCTTGGCTGCATGCTTGAAATACAAGCCACCACCATGCAAGACATCTCATCCTGTATAAACATATGGGATCACGCTCATCATGCAGGCCATAATAACCTGTGAAGGAGCAATCTCTGGCTCACAGCAGCGGAATAGAGCTGTAGACATTGGGTCCTCAGGGGAGTGGACTGGAGGCTTGGGATTGGCACGGTCTGAGATTCATTGAGAGCATATTGCTACTGACAAGGTCCTTTGAATACACCCAGCCATCCTCTACTCAGGGAGAAGTCATTCTTCAGAGCCCATTCACCACAGGTTCATTTTAAGTGAACTGATGACAACTAGAAGTCAAACACTTCACCTATGGCCATGTTAGCTCGTGGAAAACCACTGCATGGAGTAGTAAAGATAGAAAATAGACATATAGTTACATTTCTTATTTCAGTGTAAATTCAAAATGAGCACAGTTTTGCCTACAGCTTTTTTTTTTCGAAAAATATTTCTTCAACATTTCAGTAGCTTTTTCTGACATGCCTATTTATTGTTGACCTAATAACAGTTACCTTTTTTTCTTTTTGATGGAGTGTTGCCTTTCAACCAATCATCTCCACCTTTTCTATTTGTGGGATGCTAGAAAGTGCCAAATCAGCACATTTTCCACCAGGTCTGTGGCCTGTCTTGGACTACTTGGCTGGTGCCCACCACTGCCACTGTACTGTATAATGTATGTATTTGAACAATTGCGTTTTTTTTACAACTTGGACAGAGTAAATGCATATCTTATCTTACCATAAGAAACCATGGAAACAGCAATACTGGTATTAGTGTGATCAGTCATAAGCCCTGTTGAGATGCAGATTTAAAGACATGGTATCAAATCCCTACATTGTTTTCAGGACACAAAAAACTAGAGTCAGTACAGACAGTGAGTGCTACTGAAGAAACACATCTCACATCACATCAGCTATTATCATCATCAGCGCTTTTGTCTACATGTGCATACATCACACTATTGTCACGTTTTTGTTTCCCATAAATCTGTGCCGTATCGGAGAGATCTGAGAGCATTTCTGTGTGGCCCGCCATATCTGATGAATAAATCACCGTCGAGCATTAATCTACTGAAGCATGCAGTGTGATCCAGCTTTATCAAACAGACCTCTCTGAAGCCATGGGTTGTAATGTAAAAATGGCAAAAGTAGTAAAATGTGCTACTAACAGTTTACATTTATGCTCAAGTGGAGATACTTAAAACTGCACAAAATCTGATGTACCATGGGTGTTATTCTGCATACATTGTTGAGTGTCAATGAATATGCAAGTAAATATGCACATTATTCATCAATGCATCAGGTTTTAGGAGTTGGGTAAGGGCTTGTATGAGCTTATGTTTTTATATATATTTTTTATATAATTGTGTTGAATTAAGTATATATTTGTTGAATAACTTTCTCTTGGTAGTTGCACCTCTATATAAAGTGCCATATTCAGCATTTTAAAGCAAAATGATGATTTTGAAGATAAAAATAACTATATTCACAAACCATTTATGCAACATGAATTCACATTGTAACAGATATAAATATCAGACAAATGTGAATATTGTGTCTAAAATGGTCTTGTTATATGTAAAATAATAGTCTACCTCAATAAACAAGAGGAAAACTATACAAATGCTTATATGAAGTACCAAATGTCAAAGGCAGCTGCAGGAATAAATGGAGATTCATATCAGAACAACAACCTTTCCTCAGGTGCAAAGACACATTTGAAAACACACTTCGTATTCATTTCAAAAGGCCATATAATAACCTTCAAGGCAATGAGTGTATGTTCTTAATATGAGGCCCAAGATATAATACACGGTGGTAAATGTGAGTATTTTGTGGATATATTTGTAGCAATTGACAATTATGCAATTAAAAATACACAATTACACAACTTCAGCGTTTCCAGAATAATTATCAGGTTACACATAGATTATTGTGTGGGTGTTACTACCAACATATCTGTTATATTGAGATCAGCAGTTGCATAAAAAAATGAAGAGGAAGCTCACATCATCTGTATCATCACAAACAGGCAATACAGAGACATATAACAGTACAACAAAATGGCACACTCAATTCACAGCTTTATTAAGGAATCCTATTATGATTATAGGAATTATTTCAAAGAGTGTATGGTTATATTGTCTCCTAGTTACTGACAGGTTGCTACAGGACACGATGCAACAAAAGCAGAAAAAAATATCAGTTACTCTTTGGATTTGCTCTCCTTGCTTCTACAAATGCTATTTGTATTGAATGAATTTGATGTGGTCCCTTTTAAGCTTGGGAATGGTTTAGAGGAAATCCGCTCTGACTTATGTAAAACATTGAACACTGCAGGTGTCCATTGCATCTGTCAACAATAAAAAATTTTGTTATGTAGTAAAATCTTTTATTGATAATTCAAATTCACATTTAGCTATTTTGACACTTTTGCTTTTTGAAATTTGGCCTTTACGTCCATAGAGCACTCCGAAATATGATTAAAGATTAGCTGTGGTGACCCAGAAACAAGAAGGGTAAAATGAATAAAACAAAAAACACCCAATTTTCATTGACTGATCTGAAAGAGCGTGTCCCTATGACCTTTTGTGTGTGGTTGGACGTGAGCAGCCACTAACTGCTCCAGTCATGAGGGAGGCTTTTGGAGAGCGCGGTGGCTCTCACAGATGGACAGGAGGGGCTGCCTAATTGACACTCCAGCATGTTGAGGCTTGAGTGTAGATCAATAGAGCAGGAGGAGGAGGCTGCCCCAACCAAACTCAGCACAGAACACAGCACTGGACACGTTTCAAGAGAGCAAGACTAGGTTTGAAGAACAGAAAGAGACTGACTGAAAAATAATTTATCAAAGAAATGGCTCAGTCAGAGAATAAACATTTATCAGGGAATATTCACTGCATTTTCAAATCTAATTTAAAGATGTACTGCATAACATACCTACTGGAAATGTCACCTGCTTGTCTCCATGGAAATGTTATTGCTTTGTCTAGAATGTTCCACAGTACTAAACATCTAGCACAATGGAGACAAACAGGTTACAGTACTACACTACATTACAATTCAGATCTGTGGAGAGGTGCCCCTGCTCACAGAAGAAATGTTTGCAATTTTGCACACTAGAAATACCAGTAACGAAGAAATGGATATGTTTATTGTCATACCATAGGACATCCCAGGCAAATATATATATTATATTATACATATATATATAAAAATATATAATATATAATTGGTAGGTAGAAATAGGTTAAAAAAGAAAAAAAAGGGAAAGAATAAGAACAAAAGTTCTCCTTGTACTAAAACTTTAAAATGCCACCTACCAAAAAAAGTGCTGTTAACTTCAGTCACTCCAAACATGTTTTTTAAAGTGTTTGTGCTTTGAAAAAGACTGTGAATCTGTGGGATGTTTGTGCCATACAGAGCTGCTGTGGAGAACCTGTTCCCTCTGAAGATAAAGGACTTACTCTAAGACTGCAAAACACCTGTTATTTTAGGTGATCATGCATTAATGTGGGCATAATTATGAGTAAGGTCCTTTTAGCCACCTACCATTGCTTATCTTGTACATGGGAAATTGAGCCACAGAAGGAACATCTCCAGCACAGCACTGTTGCTAATAAGGACGCTAAATTGTGACAGAAGACGTCTTTAAACTTTTTGAGCGCGTCAGTGCATCAAAGTGAACAGTCTTGATGAGCTGAGACATTATTGCCAGCTGTCACACTCTGCACAGGATACGAGGGGCAATCTACACATCAGTCCCACGTGACCATGTACAAGGCTTTTTACAACAGAATCTGTACTGCTTCAGTGGAGGTACTCAGTCTTTCTCAGACCCATTCATGAGTTAGAAGACAAGGGGTTCTCATTAGAGAGAAAAAACAAGCTATATCATTATCAATATCATTAAAATCACTAATGCAATTACAACCAATGGGACACATATAAGCCTATGTTTATTTGTTTTTTCTTTACTTTGTTGCTGAGCACAGCTAATCTAAATAGTGACTGGTGACTGGTGAGTATAAAGGAATCTAGAATAACAGTGGAAAAATGAGGACCAAACTGAATCACAATGAAGTTATTATTGAATTGCTCATATTATCTGTTCATATATACCATCTTTCATTACCGTCTTGTTTATTCTCCACTTTTGCTCAACAGGGCCAGGTGTAAATATTGTTTAAGAGTTGGAGAAGACAAATCAGACTCAATTCCACTGTAATTCCATATTCATTTCTTATTAGATATGATCCTAGCTCAATCTCAAGGGAAATTACCCCAGTATAAGCCTTTGGCTCTGCAATATTAGCTGGCATATGAGACAAAATCATAGCAAACTTGTACATTATGTTTAGAAGATCCAAATAGATAGACATTCAAACATTCAATTGTCTTTAATTAATGTAAAATTAAATACAGAGCAACACAATTGCTGTCTGTTTTGACATGTACATGGCTAATTATTTCAATTCCAATTAGATTAAAAAATCATGTCTCTGGTGCCCTTGAGCAAGAACACTCATATTATGCTTTTTAGATGACCATATTACAGTAATTTGCTGAATTCAATCATGTTAAAAAGGTGTCTACCAAAATTGTAATCAGAAAATAGTCATTTGAATGACCACACATAAATCAACCCTGGAGAAGCATCCTTCTGTTTGAAAAACACAGTTTTAATGGACAGTGGCAGTTGGTACAATACATTGTGGGATACAGAACCACTGCCAAATGGCACCTGGCCCAAAAACAGCTCTCACTAACTGAGCCAAAACTTGGTTAACGATACAACTTCCTGGGCAGCCCAATTTACTGCATGGATTTAGCACAGCTAATCTGAGACCATTGTGTCTTAAATAGAAGTTAAATTAAAGCTGCAATTCTAGAGAACTTGAAATTCCCCACAACCAAGTACACATTTTGACAAACTAAAACCAATTCACAAATGTCTCAGCCTCTTTTTCTTGACACCATGTGTTTTGTCACAATGTGGTAATAGGAAGGCCGTCCTGGATATTTAGATGGGTCCATATTAACTACAGCAATGGCAAAATTGTACTTGACAGCTGTGATTTCTTTACAGCCTTGAGATATGTGCTAAATTTTGCTAAGGCATGGAAATTATGCAATAACTGACAATGGTTATTTGATTCATCTTTGTGGATAGCTCTGAGGAAAGGCTGGTGCAATTTATCTCAAGAAATATCTACTTTATAACAACATCACTTCTAAACGGCTTCATTTCCATATTGAGCATTAACATTTAAAGAAAAACATAAAATCAAATGGGGGAAAGATTATAAAAGATGTTTAAAGATTAAGTTATTTGCAACCATGCTTTCATTTCACTTTATCTTGTACTATATGTACAGAATGTACATGAGGACACAACCAAAATACGTACCTCAAATAAATCAGAATAGGTTGTGAGTTTAAAGCTGATTTTCAAACCATGAAAAGAGGAGGTTTAAATTGAACTAGTTCCAAGCTCTGACAAATCTTTTGGACCATCACCCATATTTGCATGCTATAGATTTTCTGGCCTCTAGTACATTTCAAGAACAGCTTCTTTCAGATGGAAAAGTGAGGCACAGTGGACCATACTTACACATTCAATCAGCTTTCTTTGTAAGGCATCATGACGCACATGGCTTATTCTTAAGTGTGTAATAGATTAAAAGTTTTCTAATTAAACCAAGACAGCATGTAGAGGTCTTTGTCCCAAAGTTCTGCTTTTATAAAACACTCTCCAGTGAAAGCAGAATTTGCTCATTTTTAGAAAAAAATTAGTATTTCAGAAAGTTTGATTTCATTTGCACGAAATGGCAATCTATTGGATAATGTAAGGGTTAGGGTTACTTCACCCACATTGCCTCGTATGAGAGTGGAGTGTGCAGAAGTGTTGGTGGTGGTCAGAGGGGCCGATGGTGCTGATTAGAAGCCTCACTTCCGTCTGCCCCAGGGCAGCTGTGGCTACAATAGTAGGGCACCACCACTGAGTGTGGAATGAATAATGATCTGTAATACACTTTGGGTGTCTTGAAAGGCGCTATATAAATGCAATGATTGAGTGATTGATGTATTTCACTGTAAAATCTTGATTATAATTATAATACTAACATTTTATATTGTGACAATAGAGAAACATAACTGATATATTTTCTGCCTGTGTCTGTAGTCTGCTATAAGTCAGCAGAAGTACAAGGCTGCAGACGGTGGGTAGGGAGAAATGGGCCGTTCTAATACATATATTTTATGTTTACTTGCACTGGATGCTTGCCTGTGCTAATGGAGGCTAAGATCATTGAGCTGCATATATAGCAGAGAGACAAATGGACTGAAATGTGAGAATGTGCCCTGATACTCCTCGCCCTAGAAACGCTGAGGGAGAAATTTCATGCTGCTTTAGGAAGAGATAAAGATGATACAAGGCGAAAAACAAAAATGTCAATTCAGTGATGTTCAGTATTGTGCCATTGTTACAAACCACCCACACATCCCTTCTTCCTGTCATTTTCCCATCACTTGAATTTGGGCGCCTCTTTTGGGGATAAAATACCACTTGGTATTCATCTCCTCTCGCTGCTTTCCACTATATAATACTTTCATTTCATACCTGGCTCTCCATGCGCACCTTGGGGTCCAAACTCAATATCATTCATAGCGTCAGTCTACAGGTTGAAATATGTCCCAATGTCCCTGAGCCTCTTGCAGCTAGTCCCGGTCTCCACTGTGCTTATGGGGTGTGCCTGGTTAATGGGGCGCAGAAAAGATGGCATGAGGTTGAACCATCTCCTGCCTCCTGTGGACTCTAAGTGCTGCTTTGGTAATGATGCCTGGTACACTTCATCATGGTGCATCACATAATCCTCTTTTCAACCTTGTTGAGGAGAATAAACTATGAGGTTGGTCACATAAATGTCAAGACAGATTTGTTTTATAAAGGCGTAAATCAAATTATCTCCAAGACAGAGATTATCAACTGCATAAACAGCCACATTTTTATGACATTTTTAACTGTATTTAACCTGCCAAAAGTACAGTCTATTGGTGTACCACTTTTAACAAAGACTCTGGAGCAATTTACAAGGAACTCAAAGATCCTGCTGAACTTTTATCGCTGCACCACTCAAAGCCTTTTGGTTGACTGTTGCTTTGTGATTCGGCAACATTACAGCCAAAGAGAGAAAGATTTAAAAAATTGTTCATCTTAGCCAAAAAATCTATGAACTGTGACCTGCCTGTCCAAGTGGATCTTTGCAAATGTAGATTTAAAACTGAGTCCTTCAGATCATACATAACCCCTCTGGTCATCCTGACAGAGCCATGTTCAAGATATTGCACCATTAAATGCAAGACTTCTCGCCATTCTAATAGACTGTTATATCTTGAATAATGTACTTATAAACTATAAATAATAAACTAACAATACAATAAACTAACCTAACTAACCTAACCTAAACTTTTATTGCCCATTTTCTATGAACATTTTAAGAGGTTGGTTTGAAGGCCACAACTTTCCTCCAACAGACTGATATGGAGAACCAGTAGTTAAATTAGATGGTTCAAAAAGTAATCTTATTGCCCCAATCAAATATTCTACAAATTATTATTTGTAATTAAAATGTATGATTTTTTATGGTAATGCAATCATCTTTATTTCCATTTCCCATTGGATAATCCACATTAATTACCACATTCCAATCCAAAATGTCCAGAGTTTTTCCATGCATGGTTATTTTCATCTGTGATCTGATTTCCTTTTATCTTGAGTTTGTTCCACTCTAATTGTCACATGCAGTGATGGGTTTTCCATTGTTTCTTTTTGTGGCCTTTATATTTTGGCAGAGCCTGTATGAGAGTGCAAACTTTCAGGTTGTCACCCAAATGCAGAGACAGAGATGCAGAGGACTGTGAGTAAGAGGGGAGGGGCAAGGGGAAAAGTCAATACAGCCGCCTGTTACTTCTCCAACACATTGATTGATTTACTGTATCTGTCGACTGGCTGTATCTTGTGCTGGCTGTCTGTCAGGATTAAGGAATTTATGTCTTATCAAACCACACACCTGAGAGAGCCAGGCCTGACCAGATCACTTTAAGATCAGCGGCATATAGAGGTTGAAAATGTACAATATCTTTAAGAAAACACTGGCTCAGAGTGTATTGTGGTTTGAAGACTTAGGATAATCAGAAAAAGTTGTGTACTGTCCAAAACTTTGAATAGTTTACATGGTATGGTTATTGCAAGCTTATTAAGTATGCGTTGTGCACATACTCTGTAAATGTCTATTATAATAATGGCAACAGAGATCAGGGCTGAAATTGCAGGTTAAAGTTGGACAAGGTGAACTTCAATTGGGTATGTGATTTACAAGTGGAAGTGAAAGGTCATGTGAGGGCCACAAACAAAATTATGCATTTTGGTGTAGGTTAGGAAGCAATTGCACTGTTATTGTGAATTGAAGTTGAAAATACTAACCTAATTAAGTTCATGGTTTTGCCTCTTGGTCTGTACTAACATTAGAAAGACATCCGTGGATCTCAGGATAGTTATGGCCTGTTGTTATCTGGTAATGTCCAGTACATTGCAACAAGATCTGGCAAAGTAAATGATTGCACATGTACATCTTATTCCAACTAGAATAAAATGGAAGAAAAAGGCTTGACGTCTTCTTGGGTTTAGGAAATTGGATCAGTACATTTCCTGTTGGGGAAAATTGAAGTTTTCAGGGCTGACTTCATGAGCACAAATATGAAGCAAACATAATCCCATTCTCTGCTATTGGTGGTAGGTTCTTTTTGGAGCATGGAGCTACCAATAATACCAAACTGATACATGCCCTTAACCGATTCTGTTTTTTAACAAGTCCTATTAAAATGTAAGTGTTAAATGTTATATGTTGTCAGAGCTCCAGTCTGTGTCCAGCCTGGTGGTCCATGCCTTGTGCAGCAGTGCAGGTGGTATTTCTGTATAGGGCCTTCACAGACAGGAATCTTATTTATGCATAATTGATTAAATTACATCCCTACCCTGCCAGCTCATGAGGATGAACACCTGTTCTTTAACCTAGAAATGCACTCTTAAACTACCTCCAGGCCAAACTTCTGCTACAGGAAATACATACATTTTCAAAAACACTAATCATTTTGTCTAACCAGATTTATAGCACATTTTTGCCAATGCACAGCTCCTTTCCAGTATATCCTGGGGCAACTCTTACATTTATATATAGTCACAGCTGTTTAAGAGGCTGCTTACCGTGGGTTTTATCTGTAATATATACCTCACAAGACACAAATGTGGATGTAATCAATCACAACAAGTACTATTCAAAATTATGATTGTTGAAAGATAAAAGTGTATTGTTTTTCAGATATCTCTCTTGTCCTGACACAAGAAGTCCTCCAAAACAAGAATATAACTTAACCTCCAAACTTATCTTTATTTACTCTATTACTACTCTACTACTTCTACTGCTATACCATTTGCTTAGAATGTTCCACAATATGTCATTAAACTAAGCAGGTGATGACCAGGCCAAGTTACAAGTCAGGTCTGTGAAGAGGTACCCCCGCTCACAGTAAGAATGCATGTTTTCCAAGGTTTTTTGAGAAATAAAAACACCTTTGAACAATTGAATAATACAAGATCGATACGTTCAAAGACATACTGCGGAACATTCCACGCAAAGCATTTAGGTAGCAGGCCCGGTCTACAGGGGTGCAAAAGGGTGCATTACAACTTTATTTTAAATCATTGCACCCTCATTTCAGGCGAGTTAAATAATGACGTTTAATGGAGAATTATATTTGCACACTTTTGAAACTCTCAGTCTTTTTTGTCTGGAGGTGCCGCTGTAGCAGACCCCCATATAGTAGACTTTTAAATGTATTGTTAGACCAGATTAGATAAGGTTCAAGCAGCACTAGGCCCTACAGAAGTGAAAAGGACATATTGATATAAGAAGATGACTTTATTTCCCCAGACACTGCCAGAGACTCTTGTGCACACTACAACTGGAGTCAATACCGGAGAACTTAAGTCATGAGTGTGATTTATTCTGTGCAGAAAGGCTTTACACAAGGTTTACTTTCAAAAGGTGAAAACCCATGTTCAATCAATAATGTTTCCTTTAGTAGAGCAACTGTAGCTGAAGTGTCTTTTCTGCTAGAACATATGACATATACTGTAATATACTGTAATATGTGCCAAATAGGCCTGTCACAATAACACATTTTTAAGTGTGATATTGCTGAAGAAACTATAGTCAATAAACAATACTGAAACTCATTAATGCCATGACAACCCAAGAGCAGATTTAAACCACAAGAAATATTCCAAATCTACAATTTAAAACAAACAAAGCAAAATGAAACTATAAAGAGACTTAAAAGTTATTAATTCAACCTTCTATGGCTCAAAACTTATCATACTTCCAAAAAATAACGATACATTTTGACCTAAAAAAAATTAAGCTCCTGCTGTCATATTGAACAATACGTCGATATAGTAATTATCGTGACAGGCCTAGTGCCAGCTTCCATTTGGTGCAGTCACTGAATTTACACAGAGTGCCCTGAGAATATAGGCTTGACTCAGGAATTAAAGATATTCACTGTCACAAAAATCCTGCAAACATTTAAATCATCCAGCTGCCTAATTTCCCCTTATTATGGAAGAAATAAAATGTACAGTATTATCTTTTTAATCTCAGTCATTAGCTTTACTAATTGTGGACATATGCCACAGATGCAACATAATAATGCCCCATGTGTGAACAAATATATTAGTAATTCACAACCAAATATTATCTTGGGCAAATGGGCAAAATATCACCTATCATCCTGAGCCAAATCCACACACTACGACTGTGTAAAAGACCATTTGTGTGGGACAGATGCGTGAATACGATGGTAGGGATGTAATAATATGCAAATGTAGCCGTACAATATTGTCACAATGTTCATTTCATAATATTATTATGAGATTTTAGAGATTCCAACAGAATTGAAGAAATGCTACTTTTTCCTTTTAACTTGATAAGCTTTTGATGCCATATTACTGTCATATTCCAAAGAATTAAGATTAAAATTACACTTCATACTGCATCAAAAAGGAACAAAAGATCATGGTCTATGTAGTTCACTATGTTTTTAGCTGTTGCTGCAGCATAACAATGAATTTGAGCAAAGAAGCTTATAATTTGGTGCATTGACAACCAGCGATATTATTGTGAGGCTTTTGACGGTACAATATTTGGACAGCAGCTATGTAATGCTCTTCTTTTGTAGAATATATGTGAAAGTCAAACCAAAAGTCAAAGGTAAACTGTGTTTTTATTATTCCAGTAGCATCCTGATAATGCAGGAGTGTATTATCTGTCTCTCTAAATGTTTGATCTTGTAGTCGTGATATAAGACAGCACTTGCTAAACATATTCACTGCCTCCTTTTGGCACGTTTTGCATAATATGGCCCATTTTCCTTATCCTGTGCAAAAAACATTTATTTATTTTACCTTTATTTTACCAGAAAGCCTCTTGAGAAAAATCTCTTTTTTGTTGAGATTTGGCCAAGAGGCACCTTAGCAGGCAACTGTGCTTCTTTCAGTGTGTGTTGGAAATACAAATCTCAAAAGCCTCAGATTTTGCTCACTGCTGACCAATATGTTTAGTACATGAGAAAAATAAGATAAATATTCCCCATAGGCTTCAAGTTTATTACCATAAGCTACCATAAGCAATGAATAAAGCTTTGCCCCGGTAAACTCACAACTGAATCAATAGTTTAAAGAATTGTGCCCTGGCCTGATGCAGCAAGATGAATGCTCACAACATTTCTGAACTACAAACTAAAAAATCCATATTGGAGTTTCAGACCAAAGTATTATATTTTAAGTTCCCTCTTTTTTCTCTCATATTTGTGGTCACTAAGGATGGTACAAGATCTCGTGCCACAAGATCTTGCAAGACAAATTTGCCAAGATTGTGCATAGATGAGGAAAATTATCTTGTGAGATTATAGTGTTTAGTTTAGTGATTAGTGTTTAAATTTGCATTGGAAAAAAAACATGCTGGTGAGTTCCAACTTTGTATAGTTCCAAAAAGCAGTAGTAGAATGGAAATTAAAAATAAATTTAAAAAAACCATGAGGCCAAAATTGGAAACTGAAATACACAATGCATATATTAGGAATTATGTTAAAATCTTGTTTTATCTCATTCTCGTGGACTCAATCTTGTATCTTGTCTCGTCTGGAAATTGTGTTTCATCCTGTCCCTAGTGGTCGCTACATATACGTATATCAAAACTGGGCTAAATGCCAGTTCCACAGAGGAGAACATAATCTAAAGAGCTGTTTCCATCAACAGCAGGGAAAAAAACGGGAATGAAGAAAACATATTGGTGATTTTCAGTCTCTAGAATGTCATGATATCGCTCTCTCAGGTGGAGGGCAAGAGTCAGATTTTACGATTACATTGTAGTTTCTGTTGAAATATCTAAAAGGTAAAATAAAAAATGTTGAATTTGATCATTCCTATTAGTGACTAGACCCAAGACCTCACTGTATTACAACAAAAGTCTGCATAACAATGAATTTAAGACCACGATTTTATTTTAGACTTTTGACGATATGATATCACAATATTTTGGTCATTCTTACATCTCTACAAAACACTAGTATGACAACACTCAAACACACTGACACACAAGATTTGAGCGACCTGAATCAACTACTCTACCTCCTGGGCCACTGTCACAGATTATTACCCACATCAATATTCACACTACTAATACTTTTGGTCAGTTTTAATTAATGAACATGGATTACTGAACAATAAAATCTAAACATCTGCTAACAAGAACAAAGACTTTCACTACATTGCAAGTTGCAAGTGCAGAGAAAGCCCACTTGTCAGAGGTAGAGCCAAACACAGCTCTTTACAACACTGTAATTGCTATGTGTCACATTGAAGGACAGCACAACAATGCGATCCCAAATGAGATTATCTGAATAAGAAAGAGGAAGAAAAGGATGAGTCTTCACCAAGATGATGCTCCTTCTATCGTTCTGCCTGCGTGCATGTCACTTTTCAGACATCAGTTTACCGCAGCACACTCTCCTATGAGCTGGGCTGAACACTGTAACAAGCCTTTAGGGGAAAGATGCCATGGACTGTTTTATGAGTGCAGCGTTTGACTGCTAATAAGGATGATATTCTTTCTAAGCAGTGACAACACAACTAACTCCATCCCCAACACAACATGTAAGTATGTAACTTTTGTGGGGGAGGGTTCGTCACCTGCTTGTCTCCATTAAGGTGTGATTTTCCTGGAATGTTCCACAGTATGGCATTAACCCCTTAATGCCTGAATTTATATAGATTTATATAAAAAATGCTTTGTGTTTGTTTTGTATGTTTTTGCCTTTAAGTAAATGGTGAATTAAATTGAGATTATTAATTTAACTATAGCAAAAAAAATAATAAATAAATACATAAATACATAAATACATAAATACATAAATACATAAATACATAAATACATAAATACATAAATAAATCATAGAAATTTGTGTATGTTGCAAATTTGCAACAACTAGAAACAAGTGCTGACCAAAAGTTCCTAGGAAGGTGCTGCATATGCACTAACCGGCATTGGCAGCTGCTATCTCGGCTTATATTTTGATCCAAATGGTTTGTTGTGTATTTGTGAGGTGTTTTTACTGCTTGAAAAGACAATGAAAAATATATACTGTATATATAAAAATGTTTCCAGTTCAAATTTGTGATGTATGAAAAGAGAAGTTGAAATGGAAATGTGCAATCTGGTTCAAAAACTGTGATTTTTGCTTGTTGTTGGCTTTGTTGGTTCTATACAGTTTAATAAATGAGACATTTGACCTGTAACTTGACTTGGTAGCATCATCTTGTCATCCCCATAAAGAACAATACACTTAATGCCATATTGTGGAACATTTCAGACTAAGCAATAAAAAAGCATGTGGAGGAGCCAGAAAAGGCGCATATTTAATGAAATGAACTGTTGTGGACATCACTGTATTGTCTAGCTATGAGACAGTGGACTAGTCATCTTCTCTGATCATTTAATCATAGGCCAATTAGCTGGAACAATTACTTCCCCATCTAACCCATTATGTCAAACACAGATGTATTTGGAAGTCCATTTAGAAGATGACACTTTCTGCTGTATCAGAGGTAATTACTAAACAAGAAACTGGCTGCCCAGAAATCAATTTTCATTTGAGAAAGTTAGCGTTTTTTTTTTCTCTTTGTTATTGAAAATGGAACAAATACGATCAAACATAAATGTAGTTCTTAATTTACATTGCTTTAATCTAAAAATATCTGTTTTAATATTGTCTTGTTGTGCACCTGTACTATACCAATAACTAGTGAATAACATTACCTTCTCTGTCCCTGTAACCCTCACTTCTGACCTCAAGCACGCTCTCGCCATGGAAAATGTGGCAGTAACCTGTGTTTTTTTTTTTATAAACCAGGGTGATAAGATAATAAGGCTTCTGAAATACGCTGTCACCGAAAACTACTGAGGTTATTAGACATTTCCTTTCCTTTACATGATCTCACAGTAAAATTATTCTAATAGTTGTCTGTTTGTAAGAAAGAATAGTTTATTTTGCCAGTAACTGCAAATTCACAATAGGCTGCAATCTTCATGATGATAACAGTAAATCCAGCAGGCTGAATGCTGACTGTAACTGTAATAATAGAAAGGTCCTCTGAACAACAGTGGCACAGTTTTTACAGACTGTGTGGAGTTGATCAATATTGTGGCTTATATGATTCTAACATCATATTTCATTAGTGTCATCATACAATATTTACCAGGCCATCCAGTGTTATTGCCAAATGTGCCCCTATATTGCTTTGTATGTCTTTACGACTACAGCTCAGGATTATCACTGCTATGGTGCTATGGTGTAGGCCACCACAACTACCTTCTGGTGAGTAATTGTCAATTATAATGTGAACCTGTGTGTTTTTTCAACAAACAATGTTGTAGTATGTAACACGTGAAATGTACATACTTGTCCTTGTCATAGACCGTATATATGAGTGGACATAGCTAACCCGTTAGCCACTGTGTGCCAAATAGGAAGTGCTCCAGGAGGCTCTTCCAGCTCCTTCTCTCCCTTTTTCCCATTGACTTACACTGAGATCTTATCGTCCCTCTCTCTGTAACTCCTGCAGTGAGCCTCATCATTTTGGTATTAACATGTTCGTATGAACCTGCTCTACATGATCCTGATTTTTTTTCCCACTATTTTATCTGTCAAAAAAATGCTATTCATAACATAGAGCCTGGCTCCAGATTCGCTCCTGTAACTGTCAAGCATTGCGAGCCTCATTTCAATTCTATGGGTGACGTCACACTCGCTTAGTCCACTTTTATATACAGTCTATGGTCCATATGAAATAAATAAAATAAAATAAAAAAAGTTGTCAGCAAAGGACAAAAAAGGGCAGTATATCAAAAATATAAAATGTTTTCCTTCAGCTCAAGTGCCATGTACCTGAATATTTCCATGGAGTAGAGTAAAATCCACTGTGCACTCATATATGGTATACTGCAAAAGCAGATGTGAGGTTCAAAATCATACGTTCTCAGTAGTGCTGGTGAAAGCTGGTGACTGTCTGTTTATAAGCATTATGAAAAGGAGGAATGAGTTTGGACCACAGCTGACAGTATGAAAATAATATTGTGAAAAGGGTTTAAAAATGGGTAGCCTAAAGGTCATTTTCCAGGAAATACAAAATTCTAAGCATCCAACCCATTACAAGCATCAAACGCTCCAATTACACTTAAGTGAATGTATTACCATCATGAATGCCTTTAAACTGGTCTAATCGCACCTCCACAGTTGTGGGTCTAATCATGGTCATGTTCTGTGGAGGATTAGACGAGCAGCAGCACATGTCATAATGAAAGTGCACAAACACAGAGGCAGAACACACTGCTGTAGACGCACATGAAAGAGCTCATCAGGCACCTCTGCACTTCAGACAATGGAAATCAGCACACAGTCATGCACAACTCCTTGCCTTGCTGTGTGGAGCCTAATATTGTACCAAGTATTTTAATTTTTTTAGAAGATATAAGTCATAACTATAACATGTTTGCAAAAATTGTTAATACATTTGCATTTTTGTGCACTTATGACATAATAATGAGCAATAATGTTCATAAAACAAGAAGCATGTGTATTCCTTAATTGTCCCAATCTCATGCAAAGACTATAATAGGATCAGCCAAGATTTCAAACTTAAATCTGCTTTTTTTTTACTATTTTATTTCTTTTTTTAAGCAGTTTGAGTAAAAACATGAGGCCAAAATGCAGACTTCAATCTGTTAAAACACTGATGGACTCCTACTAATCAAATTAAACATTCTGGTTACTTTATACCTGGCCTGTCTGATCTTGTTTTGTACCTGTGTTGTCTTGCATACTCCAGGGATTTCCAAATAACTGCATATTGACCAAATCAATAGCACTGAACAGTATATATGTGTCTGTGAATCCGGAGCACAGAGCTGTCTGCTGGAGTTCTATAAAGGAATCCTTTAGGGAAAAAATAACAAAGAGAGATGACGCCTGACTGCTTCTCTGAGGTCGCAGTTGTCATGAAGATGTTAAATTTGTCAAGATGGCTGTTGCTCGTTAGATCCGTGATAATTGAGAGATTGTCAGTCTGGGAGCTTTTGAACCATGCCAGGGTACTCCAGATCAGAGGAGGAAGACATGTCAAAGTCTGCACTCAAAAATCAGAGTGTCTTCTGAATAAGATGTGTTATCCAATCACGGGAAAGGAAAGCATGTTCTGTTTTTGCCTGACCTATGCCTAAATGCACGGAGGCAGAGGCAGAAGGGAAATTCACCTCCTGTCTCCTGTTTTTTTTTTCTTTTTTTAAACTACTATTACTACTACTACTACTACTACTGCTACTACTACTACTACTACTACTACTACTACTACTGCTGCTACTACTACTACTACTACTACTTATACTACTACTACTACTACTACTACTATTGCCATTTAATTAAAATATATATATGGATAACTCAGACAGACTTACTGCCAGCAGTAAGTCAGACCTGTTCCCGGTGCATGTTGGACTCCGCCAGGGCTGCCCTTTGTCACCGGTTCTGTTCATTGTATTTATGGACAGAATTTCTAGGCGCAGCCAGGGGCCGGAGGGGGTCCAGTTCGGGGACCACAGGATTTCATCGCTGCTTTTTGCGGATGATGTTGTCCTGTTGGCTCCATCGAACCAGGACCTGCAGCGTGCACTGGGGCGGTTTGCAGCCGAGTGTGAAGCGGCTGGGATGAGAATCAGCTGTTCCAAATCCGAGGCCATGGTTCTCGACCGGAAAAAGGTGGATTGCCCTCTCCGGGTGGGTGGGGAGTCTCTGCCTCAAGTGGAGGAGTTCAAGTATCTCGGGGTCTTGTTCACGAGTGAGGGGAGGATGGAGCGCGAGATTGACAGGCGGATCGGTGCGGCGTCGGCAGTGATGCAGTCGCTGTATCGGACCGTTGTGGTGAAGAGGAGCTGAGCCGAAAGGCGAAGCTCTCGATTTACCGGTCAATCTACGTTCCTACCCTCACCTATGGTCATGAGCTCTGGGTAATGACCGAAAGAACGAGATCGCGGATACAAGCGGCCGAAATGAGTTCCCTCCGCAGAGTGGCCGGGCGCTCCCTTAGAGATAGAGTGAGGAACTCAGTCACACGGGAGGAGCTCGGAGTAGAGTCGCTGCTCCTCCACGTCGAGAGGAGCCAGCTGAGGTGGTTCGGGCATCTGGTCCGTGCCTCCTGGACGCCTCCCTCGGGAGGTGTTCCGGGCATGTCCCACCAGTAGGAGGCCCCGGGGAAGACCCAGGACACGCTGGAGGGACTATGCCTCTCGGCTGGCCTGGGAACGCCTCGGGGTCCGTCCGGAGGAGCTGGAGGAAGTGGCTGGGGAGCAGGAAGCTTGGGAGCCCCTGCTTAGACTGCTGCCCCCGCGACCCGGCCCCAGATAAGCGGAAGAAGATGGATGGATGGATGGATGGATGGAACTCAGACAGACTAAAAGGTTTTTACATTTTACATAAATAAAGGTAGTTTCAAATCAAATTATATAGGTTCTATGCATAGCAAATGACTTAGGTAAGTGAAGTTAGACCACAGCATCAGACCATTATGTTAATATGCAGGCTGCTTTATGCCCTCCTAATGTCATCATTTACATTCTACAATTGGACACTAATGGACATGCACTGCATATTTTCCTTTTGTGTTTGGCTGTTTACTCAATGGAAGCCAGACTTTGATCATATAGCCCTTTGATTCTATGTTTATGGCTATGTTTGCAGTGATTAATCTTCATAATATCCATTTACTGTTATCATCATTCAGATCCATTTGCAGCAGGTGGTTGATAATTCTTTTGACCCTGAGTCAAATTGGGAGCCGTGTTTTTATACCAGCAGAAATGAACATCTGTCATATTTTCAGCCATATAAAAGTGTGAGGGAGAGAATGAGAAAACGTGTCAATATTTCATTAGCAGCATGCAATATTTATGGACACATCATATTCTACAGCACAAGGCAGGATTACAAAACAAAATGGTCATGAATGCAGTTTTGGCTACAATATATGAACCACGGTTGCACAAAACTACAGGCATTGATCATGTTGTATTGATTGCTGATTCACTCATTCATTGATAAGCATTCTGTAGTTGTTTTTTTGAAAAAAATGCACTATTGTGTCGACCAATTTTAAGTCGTTCTTTGATAAAAGTCTGTGTCCATTCAAAGAGCACAACAAAGCATGAGTACTGCAGTGGCAAATACTGAATTGTGACCAAAACCAAATTGTGTATTCGTCTTGGACTCACAAGATTTTTTTTTTTTCCTGCTAATTCGGCTAAGTCACCATCACTAAATCTGTTAAATAAGTCATCAACAAGGTTATGATTTCATGTTGTCTGCATCATCTGAAATTCTTAATGCCATCAGGAATAACATAAGTCTACATACTTACTGCTATGTCTGGAAACCTGACATCTAGCCATTCTAATACCTCTCTTCTGCTTCCCTATGTATTTCTGAGTTTGGACGTTCATAGCGTTGACTTCCTGGCACATAAAATGGTATGGAGTTCAGGCCCCAAGGCAGTAGCTCTATCCTATGCTTTTCCATGATATTCAAAAGGGTGCACTGTAGAAATCCCCAGCTCCTACCTTCTTAATGAAACCTGTTCATCATCACCTTGTCAGCAACAGTGTGTGACTACGGCAGGTTGATGCCACTTACTGTCCCCGAAGGGAGAACTGACTGTCGGCTGGAATTTGCACTTGCATTATTTTACAGTGACAGATGAAGTGACCTAGTCGGGACCGAAGTATAGGGCAACATAAAAATAAGCCAGCCACTAATTACCTAAAAAGACATTTGGAAAATATTTGCACACTCCTTCACTGCTTTCTTTGGATCACCTTGAGTTGGGAGACAATGCCAAAGTGGTGTTCAGTAATTCAAGTGAGTCATCAGTTATTTTTGGCTCTGGTTATAATTATTGTCACCTATATGGCTGTGAAATTAATCACCAGTTGATTACTGTATTTTCTATCATGTCTACAACATTTATGTCTTCTACTTACTGTATAATGACTTAATTGTGTTTCCAGAGTTTATTGTTTACTTAAAACAACAGAGTAATATCTTACAACCCTTCAGGTGCCTTTGCAGAAGCTGGGAAAATTAGTACCATTGGAACCTTTTGATTGGGTCCGTCACCTGCTTGTTTCTATGGATATGTCATTGCTCTGTCTGGAATGTTCTACAGTATAACATTAAACAGCTCTACCTTACATATATATATACCTTATTCAATTCCAAGTGGTTTTATAGCTCAAAAATGCCTAGATTTTTTCCACTACATTATAACTTAGTGGAGGATTTGTCACTTTCTCCATGGAGTTGCTTTGTATTGCTTGGCCACTGATTTTGTGTTCAATTATAGGTTATTTTATTAAGTTATGTATTCGCATTGTGAGCAGGACCGCCTCTCCACAGATCTGACCTGTAACGTTGTCAGGTGATACAAGCAAAGCAATCACGTCTCCATGCAAACAGGTGGCTGAGTGCAGCTTTAAAAGTTGTCTAGAGAGGGTAGAGTTAGCTATGAGAAAGGGTGATTAATTGCTGAATCTGGTAACTGGGAAGGAAAAAAATACAAAAGGGTAAAATACATAAATATAATGCATGTAATAACTTAATTCACTGCAAAAAGCTTCCTGCTACTTTTCAGATCTTATAACTCCATTATTCATGCCACCATTCTTTACATTTCCCTTTGTTCCAAACACCAGCAGTGTCTCTTGCTCTCTTTTTCATCCCAGCGGCTGAATCCGAGAATCACACACAAGCCTTGAAAGGCCCTCAAAGGTCAGTTTAGCCTGCTGACTGTCTGCGAGCTGCTCCAAGTGAGTGCCCGTGCCCTGCCCCACTTCCACTGCCTGGCTGAGCTTTGTTTGCAAGTGTATGAAACGAAGAAGGGGGTTATGGTAATGCTAGATGACAATCCGGGAAGCCGAGATTGCTCCGAGCTTCGTTGTGGGTGGGCTCAGAATCGTAGGGGTGCAACACAAGGATAGGGGCTATGACTGGAAAGGACCTTTCACAGCCTTTTAAAAGCTCGCCTTGACACAAGCCACTCACTGAAGAGAGTGTGAGAGAAAGTGCTGAGTGAGCTGAGGGGTGAGAGAGAGAGCAGATAGGGCCACACAGTTCCTGGAAGGTTCTGAACTCCACTCAGTGTAGTCCCTAGGAAGATGCCCCTGCAGCGGTAGTCTCACTGTAGTAATCACAACACTGAATTATTCACCAACGGCAGCCAAAGAACATCCACAAATGTACTGATGTGAACCCGCCACAGCAGAATGAGCAAGTTGGCTGTCAGAATAAAAGAGTATGGGAAAAAAGTTACTATAGAAAATATTGCGATAAATGATAACAAAGCATGAAAATCTCAGTGAAGATTTTTGTGAATTATTCACTTAGTATATCAGAATAGATGATTTAGACCAGGGATCTCCAACCTTTTTCCTCTGCTGAGCTACCTTTACAAAACAAAAATTCCAGAGAGCTATTAATTTTAGCGGTTGCAAGAAATAAAGTATACATAAGAGCCATGGCAAAACTTAGATGGGTGCAATTAGATAAAACATAAAACCTAAACCTATTTGTTTATGAGTGCACAAACTCAGGCATCAAAATCATAGGTTTACAATAATAATAGCCATTTAATTCATCAAATTTGAGTTATTTAGGATAATATATGTGATTCAGAAATCCCTTGGCAAGCTACTTGGAAGAGGGTGGAGAGCTACTGGTAGCTTCTGAGCTACAGGTTGGAGACCCATGATTTAGTCAATAGGCCTTTGCCACAAGTTAGAGTTACAGATATATTGTTGAATATTAGACTATCATTATTTCATATTTATAAACAATGCTGCCGCCTGCAATGGATACCCATTACACTTTAAATTCACCGTGGCCTCAGGACCTGGGTCATCTTGCCATATTTACAGATACAACTATCCATAGGCCTATATGTAGATGCCAAAACGATCATATACAGCCTCTCGCTTGTGCGTTCACCTGCGGAAGTGTGCTGGAGGCAGGACTGAGCCAACCTGGTTCAATGCATGAAGAATTTGCCTATGGACAGTGGTAATTCTTCACAGTATTTAGTGCTTTTGTTGACTACACTGACTGCCTGCTTAAATGCATAAAATACTCATCACCATGCATCATCTGATTGATACATACGACCAAACAAGCACACATCACCTTCACAACAGAAACTTTGTTTTCTCATTAGGCTCCAAGTTACTGCACATAGACCATACACCAGCACCTCACTCACCACTGCTGTCTTCACTGCTGCGGTGGTGACAGGACCAGGCCCAGCACTGAGCGGACAACTGGCCTGGGTGGGACTATGTCCGTGCAACAGTTCTGGTGTCTGTCTGTCAATCAACTGGCAATGGACAATCTGATTGGTCAGTTTTTACACTAGGGTCAGCATTTTGCAGACTGAAGGCCAAAAGAAAGAGAATGCATTTCTGAATGCAATTAATTTCTATGTAAAACATTTGCTGTCATGGCCTAAGCGGTCTGAAATACAACATTTTTCATAATACCATATGTTTAATTGCACAGTTTGGACGGAGTAATCTCCCTACAGGGACCACTGAAATACACTGTACTTGGCTAAGGTGGCTCTAGTCCCTGCCCATTTTGCTTCTTGCTTCTAAAGTGCCTTTTTCTTAATTTTATTTTTTACATAGGCCTATTGTAGAAAAAAAGCAGTAACTGTCTTAACCCAATTGTTCAGTGTAATAAATGTCTATACTGCCAATAAACGGATATCTCTAGTCTATTTGTACAAAAAATGTTGGTGTGCCTTTTTTAAAGTTTGAGCCCCTGCCCCTGGATCAGTGTTCTCTGCACAGTCCTGATTGTACGGTCTCTAAAATGTACTACAGCATTATAATCAGTGTCAGGTCAGCTTAGCCACTGTAACAGAAGAAACATCACTATGGCCTACTGTAAGTGAGTGACTGTGACTTTTAAATGTTCAACTAAATTAGTTAATAACAGGCGATAACTTCAGACTCATAGCAATCATTTTATGCCAAAAAGTTATTACCCAAAAGAACACCAGGGAACTTTTAGTCCATTCACTTTCTCCCTTTTACTTGATCAACATAAAATGGCATGTGAAAATCTAAATTAGTTTACTTTGTAAAAGTATGAACATTATCTGTAAATAGCAATACATATATGTCTCAAATGTAATTCAAAAGCTATTTATATGGAAGCGAGGATTTGAAGTCATTTAAAGGTGCACTATCTAACGTTTTGGTTGGGGGTCCGTCATCTGCTTGTTTCTCTGAATATGTCGTTGCTCTGCCTGGAATGTTCCACAGTATAACATTAAACAGCTCTAACTTACATTTATTCAAGTACAGGTGGTTTTATAGCTCAAAAATGCCAAGGAAACAGGAATTCTGACTGTGAATGGGGTTACCTCTCCACAGATCTAACTTGTAACTTGGTCTGGTTTGATCTCCATGAAGACAGAAAGGTTTAATACCAAACTGTGAAACATTCCAGATGAATCAATAACAACTCCATGGAGAAAAGAATTTGACAGACCCTCCACTAGAAAAGTTACCTAATGCACCATTAACTTTACTTCACACACATTTGAATATGAACTCCGTGGCATGGTTAAATCTCACTTTGCCATCAAAATCATTGTGGGAGCTATAGAAACGGGTTAAAATCAAACTCTATTTTGCATTACGCATTCAATTATTAGCAGATGTGGAAAAGTCATTATTCAAAACAACAACAGGAAGCTTTATATTTCACTAATTTCTTGAACAACTCCCACTGACTTCCATTTGTGTGCCATATTTTTTTGCGTGATGAAGAATGAGTTTTCTGACAGCGCGAATGAAAAATGTCTCAATGGGTCTGGGCTGGAGGGGGCAGCCAACCCACTGCAGATCACAGTAGTGCACCAAATGCAATGGAAAACAGAGCTGTAGGCGAACACAAGTCAACAGCATAATGCCAGCCTTTGCTCTGTGTAATGTTTAATAGATTGTGAATGTGCTCTTTTTCATAACTGAGATGGAGCTTTTCATTAATCCTTATGATGAACCAGCCTCTGCAAAAACAAGCCTCCCCCACAGGAAAGGCAGAACACCCACAGTGGGTTTTATGGGAATCTTAGAGAACAGAACTTATATACATCTACTTGTCTACTATGTGCGTAGACCTCATTATTAGCATGGCAGTTGATACCTGTAATGAGTAGTATGTTGCATTTTGTCTGTACTGTGCAAGGCTTCCAACATATGCTTTGTGATCTGCCTGTGGAGAGTAGGTGGATGTACTAGAGCGATATTCACAGAGCTGGAATTGTATTTTTGCCTTTTCATGTTGGTGTGCGCAGCAGTTGGTCAGGGGAGATAGAGTAAGTGTTTGATTTTATTTTAGGGCACCCCTCTTAATGAAACCCACATTGAAGATTAAAGTGTGAGAAAGGCGAGGTAGAAAATATCCATGTGAGCATTGCTAAGTTGGCTATACAGTCTGTTCTTTATATTTGACAAATAAAGCTTCTTCCAATTCCCCCTCTCTGTGGCTTCCTCAGCTCTACAGTATTAAAAGTCACTGGGAGTATGACTAGTCAAAACTATATTTGTGTCCCATGGTTTTGTATTGACTGTCAGTGCAGAACAAATGATTTTACAACTGGATTTAGTTTTCATACTTGTATTATGTATTTACTTGGCTCTGAAGTTTACCCAGTTTACAGATACACTAGTTTAGCTGAAGTTACCCAATTTACAGATATACCAGTTTATCTGAAGTTACGCAATTTACAGATACAACAGTTTAGCAAACAAGGGAACTTTTTTGGATACAGGGCCTCCACAAGATCAGAAACACCCCTAAAAGCTTGCAATGAATGGGTGGTGAATGAAATCATAGTAAATGTATTCTTAATCAGTGAATTAGCAAACATACCTTGCAGTATTATCATGCACAACTGACTTAACAGTTAATAGTGTTAAAAGTGCAATATGTTGCTTTTCCTCTGAGAGTCCACCACCTGCTTGGCTCTATGGAGATTTGTTAAGAGGCAAACCCAGTAAGAGACCAAAGGGTAAAATATGCTTTATTATGCCGTTGTGGAATTTGTCTTGCATTTCACCCTTCCTTCAATGCCAATGGAGGACAGACGGAGTCACAGCACAGCACCAGGAATCTTCTTACTGTGAGAGTGCCATCCACGGAACTGTGCTACCACTGACTGTAATTAATAAATGCAAACTAGAGAAGTTTAATTTCATATTGTGTAATATTACAGGAAAAGTTTAATCACTATGGAGCCGAGTAGGTGGTGAGCCTTTCACCAGAAAAGTTACATATTTCACCATTAATCCCCCTATGTTGGTGTAAGCACTTGTTTGCATGTTTGCAAAAAATACTACTTTTATTTATCATAAAATATTTAACCAGCTTCACTGGACAAAAAGTCAAGTCTGGTGCTTTAATCAGCCGTTACAAACTTAAATGAATCACCACGGGACACTGGAGCCCACTGACATTAAATTCCAGGGCAGATCGACCATATAGCAGCCATAAAGCCCTCCCTCTAGTGCTCTGTCGATTCTTTGGGAACTGCATCACGCTAATCTCATCACAGCAAGCCCAGCTATCCACTCCTGAGCAGAACCAAACAAGAAGAATAAGAAGCACAGATTGGTCTCGAGGATACTGCCCAGAAAACTAATGGGACTGCAGAGGTTTTAGGGCGATATGTATCCATGCAACACCTGTGTTAGTTTCTGTGAAAAATGTAATACAGGAAGTTTTACATCTGTTGCAATTAAAATTCTCCTGACAAAGAGACCTGGGTCTTTGCTGTTCTTTAATAGTGTATTAAAATATTGACATTTTTCATATTTAGCCTGCAGTCAGATCCACACAGGCGTTACTGTCACTGACAGCTATAGAGTTGTTGCCCCAGGAAAGCACCAGGGAGTAAAGATGCAAGCAGCAATGGAGGGACAAGGTATGTCTACAAGGCAATTACCATGGAAACAATGTCAAAAACATGGGGTTAAAATTAAATTCATGCCTATTGTGAAACATTTTAGAATGGCATTTATCTCAAAAACAAAGAGGACGATACAAATGGAAATGAAGAGGAATTTTAATCACAAATATTCAGCATACTGCAAACAAAATAATTCTGTAAATATATTTGCATGTTGTAGGCACATTTTTACTATCCATTAAGACTGTTCCTCACTACTGATACTTTACATTGTGGGGCTGCAACTAATGATTATTTTCAGTGATTATTGTAGCCTTCTAAATAAATATAAATAAGTGTAGTATTGATGAAAATCGCAAATAGTTTATTTAGCTTTAGTTTATTAAGATTTATCTTTTATAAAATCAATATAGTCCAGATAACAGGGATTATCAAAATATTTAAAAGTTTTTAAATAGCCATAGCCTACAATAAATCACGATTGTTGCCATTAATTAAAATTAGGCCAATATAATGGGGTTGTATTCCACCACAGGATGTTAAATCTAAGACGTTGTTTCCCATGAACGCTCGAATCCCAATGCACTGTGCTCCACTGGTGAGGAAAACTAGTGAAAATCAGTTTTTATTTCCATAGCTCTGCCACGACACCTGCTTGTATTAGTTCATTATGCAAATGCCAAGCAAGTGTAGCAGAGAAATCAGCAAACATTACACAAGTGTGACTCAAATGCAGGGAAATATGATCGGAAATGATTATAGAAAAATGCCAGCGCTCCTCGTCTCTGTCACATCACTGTAATTGTCAGTCGTCAAGAGAAGTGGGATTCATCTAGACTCAAGAGTCTGGACTCGTATTCCGCTGCACATACAAGATTTTAAAGCAGGTGAAAATGTAGTGTGTTGGAAAGTCTATATGTTAATCCAGTTTATTAATGCAGAGGACGCTGTACCATGAAGAGGACTGTTGACCAGGGGAGGATTTGGTCTTATGTTAATTTGGTAGGAACTGAATGCAAAGAAAGAGCAAACCTGATGTTGAAATTGGAAACTGCATTATCTCAATTTCTTTTAATTATTTTCTTTAGACAATTTAAAGCATTTGCACATTTATTTTATTTCTTTTACCAGTAGATGGCAGATATGAAACCTGTTCCCCCTCTCCTCACCTGGCCTTTGTGCAGGCTCACCTGGGGTCTCTGGTCTTCTTCTGTCAGGTCTAAGCTTGCATACTATCAGTACTATCAGACTGCAGTAACATGGATAGTATCTAGTGGTGATATGTGAAAAGACATCAGGGAAAAGTCAGGCACTGTAATTACGGAGGGTAGCTTTCATTCTTCTGTTAGTATATAGTTTTTTTTTTGTTTTTTTTTTCTGATTAAAGCCCAGCACATAATACAGGATAATTTGCCTGATTTAGGACCCTGTTTACTTCAGGAAGGAGTGACCCAACTTTAAATCCAATTTTTAATCCTCTGCGTCCCTCGTGTGTGGTGCCCAATCGACACCGAGCTGTCGTATCATATCATAACCACAAAATATCACCACAGCAACAGTAAAAAAAAATTGAGCACCAGGGCAGATAGAGTGACAGACAGAGAGGTGTAAGATATGAACTCAGGACATGGTGAAAATAATTAAAATACTACTTTATTACTCACCTCTCGTAAAGTTTTAAAGTGAAACTACAACATTCTCATCTTTATTATCCATTAGAATTTGCCCTCCGCAAACAACAAACAGTCCAGAAAACAGCGCTATTAATCCAGTTTGAACCATTCTTTAACAAGTAAAAAGTAGTTCCTCACATGTGTCTGTTTACATCCACGCAGTGAGGATGGGTTGAAGCTGCTACTGATTACCGATCTACTTCCTGTGTAATTTATGGCCAGCCTTCTGTGGATGAAAAAGCATTTATCTGAACTTTTGCAACACATTTCAGAAATAATAACACAGTCCTGACGCAATGCTCTGATCTTTTGAATATTTTCAAGGTTCAAGGTAACTTTATTGGTACCAAGAGGTATTTCTTTTTCTTTCTTTTTTTGTAAGTGAGTTCATTCACATACACATCTGCATCTGCATCTGGAAAAGTGAGAACACTGCATAGTGCAGGCTTAAAAAAACAAAACCCCATTAGAAACAATATAATAATCAGGGCACTTATGGCTGCCAATATCTGTATCTGCCCAGAGTAAAGAGACGCAGAATAAAGCTGAGACTACCCAATCAACTTGCTTGCCCATTTTACCACCTGATTCAGACGGTTTCTGTTTTTAAGAGACAAGTTACCAAATCATGAAATAGGGCAAAATAATTAAACAGGTTCAATAAAACATCAATAAAACATGTTTAACAAGGTTTTGTCAATGTGGAAGGGTGCCAATTCCCTCAAGCAAAACCAGCACTGGTCCTTTTTGCATACCACTTCAGAATTGGCCTCTGACAGTTCCAAGATATTTGTAAGTGCTCACAGACTCAAGTGAGCACATTTTCAAAAGTCAATGACAATATCTTTGGTTTTTAGAATGTTAATGTGGAGGAGAAAAACTTTCCACAACAGTCCAAGAAGCCATCAACAACAGGGCCATGGCTCCTGTATTCTCACTGTACTTTAGGATGGTTCTTTCCTCTCTATTGCTCCAGCATAAGTCAGTGTATAATCATAGACCAGTGAGTGTGACATCACCCATAGCGTTCAGCGCTGCTCAAATGAGGCTCCCAATGCCATATTTGGAAATCCGACCACGAGTATCATAGCAACCACAAGAGCCAATCATGATTGAGGTCATTAAATGTGCCCGTCCTACTCATGGCAGAGCAGCGATACTCTAATCTACCCCATTCTGCACGGACCACTCTGTTACAGTGATTCTTGAGAATAATAAGGAAACTTTTAGTTTTTATTATCAAACTTTAAATAGTAAGTTTAAGTCATTGATTTATGTTATATGTTCTGTTATGTACGAACAACAACTAGCTGTCAATAAAGCCTGTTGCTAACATTAGTTGGCAGCGACATCAGGGAATGAAGGCGTCTGATTGGTCCATTATTTATGTTCATATCTTGATTGAGGAACAAACAGCAAAATGAAAAATCTCAGGATCATGTAGAGTGGGTTCATATGAACATTTTAATACAAAAATGACGAGGCTCAGTGCAGCAGTTACAAAGAGAGAGAGAGATAAGATCTGTAAGCCAATGGGAAAAAAGGGAGAGAAGGAGCCTCCTGGAGCACTTCCTATTTGGCACCCGGAGGCTAACAGGTTAGCTTTGTACATTTATATATAAGATCTATGTGTACAATATTTACAAACATGACAAGAGGGCACCTTGTGGAGGACCAGGTCACAACCAGCTCACACAATTGCTGCTTAGGTTAAAATGTTCTAAAAGTCTCAAGGTTAACATGTGGAGCTGTATTGTATTAAAAGAAATTACAGGTAAAAGATCAACAAATCCAAGTTGGGCGTGTGTTCCCTTTCCTTCAAGGTTTCTAAAAAACAGATTGAATAAAGATACTGTTGTATCCTTGACCCCTCGATTTGGCCTATAGGCAAACTGTATGAGGTCCAAATCAGCTCTTACTTTATTAATGATTTCAGTCCTCACCAGTTTGTCAAAAGTTTTCTTAAAAATGGACGTCAAAGCAAAAATGTATTCGAAGATGAAGCTCAGCTCATTAGCACAAGATTTCAAAAGGCGACTGATGGCAGATATTATCAGGGCCCTCAATTTTGTATGGTTTAAGGATTTTTCATCCTCTATTTGAGAAATGAAAAGTGCTTGTTGTTCTGTCACTTTATACCTTATTTCACTATTTCTTATCTATAATCAAAAGTGTCAAAACAAGTGTAAAAACTATACAGAGCATTTGCAAAACCAGTATCTGTCCTAAAATCACTCAGAGGGGTAATACAATTTTTGGACTTGGTTCTTGAAGCCCAGAAATAGTTTTTATGCTTGACCATGCTTTTCCTCTGCTTTTCCTTTGTAATTTTTCATGGCATTTTCTATCACAATTTTCACCTCTTCAGTTGCACTGTGTAGTTCAGCATCTGACCTGATCAGTGGATTCATAACACTCCTGGATGTAAAGCACCGCTCCAGTCTTTGATTTCTTTAGTGCAGACCTTCTCTCTTTTAAGTACAGTTTTGTAAGAACACAACAGATGCACACAGTTTTGATCCCCGGATCGAAGAGGGGGCAATAGGACATGTTTATATGCATCTTTTACTGTCCCATAGCAAAGATCAATAGTTTTCTCCCACCCGGTTGGACAGGTTACATACTGATATAAACTGGGGAAGATTTTTTCTAGGGAGACATGATGAAAGTCTCCAAGTAAGAGAATTGGTGCATCAGGTGAGAGAGACATTCATTCCTCCACCATGTTTGAGAGCCATGTTTCTGTCACTGAGGTCCTTTACAAAGCAGACATTGCACTGAAGTTTGTCTACTTTGTTCTTTTGTTTTCTCCCTTTATTCAGGCAGATCATAATAATGTTCTCTGGAAAAAACAGCAATGAAGTCCAAATGCTTATGGGTAAAGGGTCAATTTAGCCACATATGCACTGTATAAAAGCACAATAGAAAACATTAAAAGCACCACAACTTTTTGTTCACATGTACACACTGCGACCCAGCAGTGAGTCTCAAAGCCAGTTGTTTCACTGTAGACAGGAAAGAGCTGATCTGAGGTGCACTCACAACTTTTAGCTTGTGGTGCGCAGTCTCTCCCCTGCCACATCTGCAGTCTTTGTGCTCAGAGATGTAAAATCTCATCCGGTTCTCTTTGTTTCTACAGTGCTTTTTGTCACACGCTTAAAAATCATTTAAAACAGAAAAATCCTGTAGTGTGTGTGGCGGCCTTTAGGGCTCAAAACCTATTAAATAAAATTGAAGGATTGTGAACATTTTGAGCATTCCAATATTCTTCACTTTGTCTTACAATGGCTTTATACAAAAAATTAACGAGGCATACAGATTTTTGTCCCCATATCTGTATCAAAGTGGATGACAAAAGTGGCTGTCCTCTGTTGTTCTCTTAATATTGTAAATTACAAGTTGGAAACATATTTCAAGACTCAGAATTTAGAATGTAGGTATGTAGGTAAAACTTGCAATTAAGCAGTAATTCTTACATTAGCAGTAAGTAGTAGTACTGTGTTGTGGCAGTAATGAACACCATTCCTTTTAAGATTATATAAGCCATTTTATATTACCAAATTGGACTTTATATTACCACATTGGACTAACTCTGTGCTAATGTATTAGGTATACCAATGAACAACTTTATGAAATGGTGCGGCGTATGATTTACTGTAGTTTTAATTTTATTTTCAAGGACTTCCATTAGCTTTTTGCACTGATGAAGAAGTCAATTTGATTATATTGCAGAGCTGTAGTCAGTGTTTGGCTCAATTCTAGAGGCGGTTATAAATTATACTTGAACTCAGTTTTGAAAATGAGTTGGTGCGATGGGAAGCTGGCCATAGAGTCAGACACAAGGGCCAATAGGGCCAGACACGACTTATGCCAAGTGTTCAATTCACTCATAATTACGCTTTTGCTTTCATTGTTTTTTTCATTGAAATTTCTAAACATAAACTTGCATCATAGACAAAAATTAACTGATGTCCCACACAGGAGCAAAAAAAGACAAAACTTTCTGGTAAATATTTTGTTGACATTTCACCAAGTAAAAAGGCAGTATTTTAATAGCATGGTTAATAGTCTTTTAGGCACTTTTAGAGCAAGCAAAATTAGTACCTTCAGACCCTGCCCAGTTAACCAACTCTGTTTGAAATGTGTTTATGGGGCAGAATTTAGATGTTTAGTCCCACTTTAAAACCTTTAAAAATGTCAACTAGTAGTTCTAGCTGTGAGCTATGCTGGTCATAACGTACCAGAATTTAAATGACCTATAGATGAACATGAATAAAATTGTGTAAACTTTTAAACTTTATTTTCTAATGCACAACTGCTTCCATACCTGCAGCTACTGATGACCACCCAGTGGAAGTACATAAAATCAAATATTTATTTGCTGTAGCGCTTACCACTTTGTGGGCTAGTATGATATTTAATAATTTTTCTGATCTAACCACTGAGCCACTGATACTGGCTTCACATTGTGATGATGGACACATGCAACATAAGCTTCTGCTGATGATATGATAAGTCTCTATATTAGGACTTGAGGTTTGCATCATCTTGACGATTCATCTCGGACGTGCATCAAGATAAAAGAAAATCCTTGACAGAAAAAAATATATATATATAAAAAAAACATGCAGTGAATCCTCTGGTCTAACATAATGTGTATAATGCACTGCTGATGTTAAGTGCACTCATTTCACAGTCCATTTCACACAACAATACCCTGGAAGAAATCTCCACGTTTTGTTAGAAGCCGTGCACTCTGACAAACCATACCCATGTCCTTTGTTTCCTATTCTGGTTAATTCAAAATCCAATTCTCTCTCTCTCTCTCTCTCTCTTTTTTTTTTTTTTAAATTAATGAATGCTAGAATCCACATGCATTAGCTCCGCAGTGGTCGGTCAATGTTTGGTTGCAGCTGACAGTGGTAGATGCATTGCCAACATTAAAAGGCAATTTGAAGATTCAAAAACCTGTTGCATGGTTCTATATTTACCCTACATGAAATAATAGAGTGCATTTCTACAGGCTGCAGTATCCCGTTACAAGGACAAACATTACTGGACATTCCTATCCATAAACTAAGAATAGGACTCGCTCACTACATGAAATGCTATTGGATATTAGTTCTATGGCAGTGCGGATTACATTACATTATAGAAAAACAGTGTATGTGCATAGCTTGTGCATGAAGAGTGTTTAGAAATATAATACATGTCAAGCAAAAAAGGCAGACCCCCTCAAAATAAATGACTAAGGTCAAACCTTTTAAATAGGTGGTAGGAGCTTTTTCGACATGAAATATGTTACTGTAATTTGAAAATTCTAGGGCATAATTTAAAGGTGCACTGTGTTTGGTTTGGCACATTTTGGTTGGGGGTCCATAACCCACTTGTTTCTATGGATATGTCATTGCTCTGACTGAAATATTCCACAGTATGACATTAAACAGCTCTACCTCAGATTTATTAAATTACAGGAGGTTTTATATCTCAAAAATACCTAGAAAAACAGGCATTCTGACTGTGAGTGGGATCGCCTCTTCACAGATCTGACTTGTAACGTGATCTTGTTTGAGCTCCATGAAGACAGAAAAGTTCAGTGCCATACTGTGAAATATTCTACTCTATTCAAAGCATTTGACGGGCCCTCCACCAGAAAGGTTAGACAATGTATCTTTAAACTTAACAACCGAGTACAGGATATTTGCCATTAGCATTCAAGTTTTATTTTTATAGCAAATCAAAATTCAAAACACATATGACATTTTTAGTCTTAACAGATCATGAAACTGTGATTGAATTGTCAGTTGTGTATATTGATTGATTTCTTAATATTTGATCATTATAATTCATGTAAAATATTGAGATTACTTTAATACAATTTGACAGTTAAATCAATTCTAAAATATAATTTCATAAATCATATTATGATAACTCTCCATGGAAAACAGAATAACATACATACAAAACCATCCATTAATTTTCCTTTATAACCTCTAAACCCTGTACAAAGGCTACTTAATTGCAGGTCTAAAACTTAGGGAACAATAGATAGCAATAACAATTTAAATACTACTGTTCACCTCTTAGGGCTATGCATAATTTACATGTACAGTATGTTTTTATATGTTAGAAACCTAGTGTACCTCAAGAAAATGTATAGTTTTAACAACAATCCTATACAAATACCAAATAGGTAAATTATTTTATATTAACTTAGGTAAGCATGTGTAGTATCAGTATAACCATTATTTTTCTCCTTTTTTCGCAGTTGTGCTTAGAACATCAGCTGACCTCCTTATTTTCCATTTCTTGATACATTGTTTGTAGTATAGCCATGTTTTTCATTTCCTCTTTGCTATGGTATTGTTTGGAAAGGGTTGTGTGTGAGCAGATGGCGTCTACAGAGAGGAAAATGAATGTGGAACCTGTGCACACACAAGCGCACACGTACACTACACCACACCACAATACACAATACTCCAGCAAGGGCTTTGTAAAGGGAATAACTGAGGGGGGTCTATCGGGAGTTTCACCGGCGTTCTGTTTTGGGAGCGTTTGTTTATTGGAGTCTTACTTTTCACTTCAGTGCAAAGACATGGAGAGGCCAGAGAGTCTCCACAGACCACAAAACAGGATCAAGCCTTTCCTCTCACACAATATCTTTGATCACTGTTATTTTGTTTCAAGTAATTTTGATCCTGTTGCCAATGTGTATTCATCCGTTGGATGAAAATTAATGAAGAAAACGTACTTAAAAGTGTACTAACTTTTCTGATGGGGGCTCCTTCTCTCTCTTTTTTTGGTTAAGTAAATATTAGCTGAATGAATAATGCACCAAATAAAATAGAATGAAAAACTTGCATTATTATATTTCAGCTGGGCTAATAATAACTGTTTTTTTTACATTTTCAAAGTGCTGCTATATAAGCTAAAGGAAAAGAAATAAGTTCAACTAAATTAAAAAGCAATACCACAAAATTCGCCTGTGATCCAGAATACACATCTCGTACTTTACTTTACACACTTCTTACTTTACAAAGATGTGAGTTTGATCATCGGTGAGTCTCCCCCTTTTTCAGATGGACATGATTGACAGATGGATTAGCCAATCAGGGACACACATTGGCCGTCTCTATCAGAAAAAAAGAAAAGAAAAAAAAAATCACAGGGAACTGAAAAACATTTAATTTTATTTGTAAATTACGTGTGACCAATGAGCTCCTTAATTTTACATGCATCACTGAAGTAAGACAAATCTGACTACACGCTCACATTTGAGACTGAGGCGCAATGGAGGGAGTAGGGACCATACTGTTATCAGTCAGTATAAAAATACAGAGGAATATCATTCTGGTTTGCCAGGGAACCACAAGATAAATATATGAAAATCAATAAAAAATAATATAAATAAAACACAGAAAACATTGTATAGAAGCTTGCTAACAAATTGCAGTTCTAAAATGTACTTTACAAATAAATGAAAATGAATTATTTCCCCCATCTAGCCTCTACAGTACTCCCTGCTTGCTGTATAGCTAGTCCATGGCATATGAAAGGAAATTCAGCTACATGTGGGCAAAGCAGGGTGTCGTCTGCTGAGTGTGCGCTTGCTGCACTAACTTGGACGACAAGATAAGCCAGTCAAAAACATGTCCCTAGCACCTCTCTCTGCCCAACTTGCAATCTTGGCAAAGCTACAGGCCAACCAATCTCTCTCTGGGGGTGAAGGATTTCTTACAGGGGCTCATTTTTGCCAGATTCACATAGGCTATCTGTCATTGAGATGAACACAGAAACAAGCCATAGCCCCACCAATCTAAGACATTAATTCAGTCTCATGGGAACACAAATGCCTAGACAAGACTGAATTAAAATCTGGCTTTTTGCTGTGTCAGAGTTTTTACATAATTACTGTCTGATATGAGGAGCAGTTCCCCCCTAGGCTGTATAAGTTCATAGGGATTGCAGACAATGGCATATTTGGGCTATAATACCCTCACCACCCCCAACATCAAATTGAAGCTATGAGAGTTAAGATAGCACAAAGCTAATCTCTGGCCCTGTTAATAAAAGGGACCATTGGGAGAAGAGGGAATAGCGTCAGTCTTTTCAATGTGCGCGCAAGGTACTTTATTCATATTTATCTTTGATTGTCACCTCAAAGAATTTGTCAATATTGAGTTTTGCTGAACATCAAGAAAGCAGAGTGCAGCCAGGACCATAAAGGGCAATATTAGACAATAGATGTGTGTGTAATCCCTCGGTTGTCCAGGTAGTAATCATAAACAGCAAAAGAAAATTCATTTCTGTCAATCGTACAAAACCTTTGTTCAGTTGGATTTTCTTTTGCTAGACAATATCTTATATGACTAAATTTGGACTAAAAATACAGGACTAGACCATGATGGAAAATGAATGCTCATTTGAAACTCCAAAACACTAATTCAAAATAGAATAAAATAAGAAGTAGAGGTAGTTTAATTATTTATTCTCTATCCATTGTCAAGACCATACGCAGTGCCAGAGATTTTACAGTGCAGCAGAAAAGGTCACCTCCTGGGATAACAATAAACAACACAGGCTGCCCTCTGGATAATTACAGCAAAGATGAATATTCTTCACCTTGTAAGTTCTTTTTGGAACATAATACACTTTTTAGCTTGACATACTGCATTTATTGCCATACCAGTGGAAACCATTCACCACATCTGTTTGAACCGATTCAATAATCAGCTGTCTCAGATAAACTTGACAATCATAGCATTCCTTTATAAAGGGATGTTAAAGCTTTAACAATGTGAGAGCAGCTGAAAAAGCATCTTAAAATCATAATAGGAAGAAGAAGAATATAGATTTTACTGTAAATACTACCCATTTATTGAAGATTAGAAAATGCTACTTTCTGTACAGTAATATCTCATGACTACAATGTTCAGAGTTTTCAAACAAAAATGTTATGCTTAAATAAGAGGCAACTTTCAATGTGTGTGTGTGACGTTTTGAGGGCTTGCATTTATCACCAGAATATGACATAACCAAAACATATCCCAAAGTGGTAGTGATAGAAAGTAATAACCGGGGTATCTTGCTTACTACTCCATCTAGTGGCAAATGCAATAGAGTCGACAAGATAAGCTGAATATTGAAATGACTGTTTAAAACTTCCAAAAATATGGCTTTGTTAGCACATTCCTGCATCATATGATATTGGAAACTTCTACTCCAAGACTTAAGACTCAACTAATGAGGACAGTGCTAGCACTGAGTCAAGCGTATTGCGCAAAGAGACCATAATATACACGTGTGTCAGCGCGTTACCGAGTTTTGAGGTTCCAGCTGTGTCTACGCCTATTAAAGTTAGCTCAGGGGTACAAACATCAGCAGTTATAAAATGCCTCTCGTCTCTCCAATTTATCCAACATCTCGTGTACATCGTCTACATTATACACTATATGGAAAATCTACATTTTACATACATAGTACAACACGAACCCTGTACCCACGCCAGCCCATCGGGGTGCTCCCTTTGTACGTGACTCAACTACAGTCAGGGCTGAGGGGATGAACGTGGGGGGCAGTCAGGGGAAAGAATACGCGGCAGTTCCTGTCTCTTCCATGCTGGATGTATAAAGACAGTGTTGTCAGTGGTCCTCATCTTATCTGCGCTTTGAGTGACTGAGCCATTGTTAGATTAAAGTCACATATAGCAACAGTTTTTACAGTGGGTCACATTATAGAGAGACAGGCTTCAGACCTATCGTTGCAGCGCAGCGAGGCACACAGCTCCAGGCACAAAAACGCTGCGCCTTGACGCGTAAGAACAATCAATGCACCTATTCCAGGGCGTTGCATTTTTCATTGGTGGGTATACTTTCTAACATACAGCATACACAAAAGAGCATGTATATAATGTGAAAATAAACAAATATCTATGAGCTGACATGCTAAGTTGTCATTATTGTAACGCTCCATTAATTGAAAAGAACTTGAATCCATTTGTTTTTTGTTTTGTTTTTTTGCAGAGGCTGCACTTACCGCTTTCCCATCGCGATTCCGCTGCTTGTCAGTAAGTGATATCCAAATCAAACGCACAAATCGTGCTTTGTTCTTGTACTCTTCGTATAAGAATTTTGCCTCCAGCTTCAACTGCTTCTTAGCATCTAAACATTATTAGTGGATATTATCCAAAGAGAAATCCTGGTCTGCGTCGCGATGCCACTCGCCCAGAGTGGTGGGAACGCTGTCCACGGAAAAGTGGTGCTGAAAAGTCCACAGCTGAAACTTTAAGTGGAAAAAACAGAACGACTAATAAAGGCTAACACAGTATGAAGAAAGGACACGAACTGACTTGATATTAGAGTGCATATCCCACACCCGAGACGAGTGCGAGTGAGGAAGAGAGAGAGCTGATGGACGCAAGACTGTGCGCTCTGTTCTATGCAAGACGTGATTGATGTTGGATGCATGTCGGCGCTGCGCCTATAGCCTATGGAGAAATGCAGCATCAATGAATGGAGGAAATTGGTGTGTAGATGGCACAATGCAGCGTGCCCATGCCCCACGTTAAATTTGTCACGAGAATGCACGAAATTTGGTTCCCCTGTTTGAATTATTTATACCTCTACACTCTGTAAATAGTTTAAGAACAAGTCATAGTTACGGCAGGTTAATGCAAACCATCTTGTTTAAAGTGTTACACGTTTCGACAAAGAGTAAATGAGCGCAAATCATCGCAGAGAGCAGAGGCACAGCGCATTGTTCATCAAGTTTTGTTTTTTTAAAATCTTATTTTATTTTATTTATTTATTTTGACTGCGTAAGTGATCATATCTATAGTGTGTGGCGTTACCGATGTGTGGAGGCAGTGAGCAGGGCAGCATGTTCTCACAAAACCCTCTGCGTAAACCATGACGAACGAATCGAGTCCAATCACCGGCAGCGAAAACTCAGTGGAGATGTGGTGTTTTCTCCCCTTTGTAGCCCCCTTAGTTTCACCCCTTCACTTTTCACTTCTTCGCCTAGCAGAACACTAGCCTTATGTGAGCTATGCCTAAGGGAGCGCATTTGCTTGTTCAAAATGCCTAAGCAAAAAAGGCGAGAAGCAAAAACAAAAAGGAAAAAGAAAGAAAAAGAAAGAAGGAAATATTAGTTTATTATAATATTAGGCTATTATTGTGAGAAATTTATAGGGCATTAAGACCCTTTTCATAAACAAAAACTCTTATTTCCTTATTTCAAAAGCCTAATTGTTGCGCAACAAACGTAATAATTCCTTAGTTCCACCGGCAGTGAAGTATATATGCCTACCACCCAACGCTAAAGGGAAATGCGAGGGCTCGAGGGGCGCACGAGTGAGAGCGAAAGGAGGGGCGGGGGATTGATTAATTTTCTAATTTTAGAAAAAGCTCCGGAGGAAAGGCAGGTGATAGTTGTGAATCCCGTCTGTGGGCTGACGCTCCTCCTGAAGATTTGATTACAGGGCGCCGTTTATTTATAAAGGGGGCAGCTATGCAAGATGACACAAGGGGAGAGCACGTGGGTTACACCTGTGGAGGGATGTGCACTAACTTCAAGGCATGAAGAGTGTGCCTAAAAGAAACAATAGGTGTTTAAAATGCATGTTCTAATTGTGTGCTCACACCTTGAATTAACTAGGAAAACAACAACAACAATGACTTATAGATCAATTTATATTAAAATGAATTTCCAGTGATGGAGGAGTGAGCATATATTTATCTTTATCAGTCACAAAATTCGAATTGTTAGTATGATTTACTGTTAATTTGTTTGTTTATCATTTACAGACAAACGACTTGATGAGTTTGAGAAAGAACATTTTGAGAGTAGCTCTCAGTCTGGAAAAAGCTATCTATTAATTAGTGCTGTAATTATTTATGTTGCAGAGATGCTAAAAAACATGTTATTCAGTGAAGTCCAGAATCTCTCTGTTTGTGAAAAAGTTCTGTTCTGGATGAGATTTCAAAATGCCAACTTGATCATCACTGTAGTTTTTTTAGGCTACTTATTATGTCCTTGTGTGTTTACAAGAATATTATTTTTATAACATTTGCGCATATCCTTAACTGGCTACACACTGTTATTTTTCACAGCATGTGCATATGGCTCTTGGTTATAATTTTTGTTGGTTAAAAAAAGATTTGCTTCATATAAAAAAAAACAAAGACAGATGTGATATGTTGCCTGTGCAAACAAATATGCCATCAGACTTACAAACAGATGCTCTACTTAATAACATTGCTTCAAGAACTATTACTTACACAAAGATGTTTGTGTAAGTCATATTTTAAAGTTATATGGTCAGTTATGGCAACCCTTGTTTGGCATTACATCAAGGAAGGCCAGAAAGACCAGCCAATAGATTATGTAATATGCATCTTTTTATGACTTTTATCTAAATTATTTTAAATGATTAAACCTGTCTGTACAACCCCCCTCTCCACCTTCCCAACCCATCATCCTGCATCCCCTTGTTTGTTTACCCCTACCCTATACTTTTGGTCTCCTTTGACCCTGAGCCTACAATACCAGGCCTAGCTCATCTGGTGGAGCTCTCTTTCTTTCTGTTTGAATATGAGTAGACTATATTCAGTTGTATCTTCATTATCCCTTGTAGTATATTTATGTTTATTCCAACAAATTTGGTTTAATCCCAAATTTGATGTTTACGTAATAATGTGTATCTTTTTTAAACTCTGGACCAAGAATCTGTAATAAAGTTTGATGATGATGATGATGATGATGATGAATTTGTATTCCATTTGTATTTCCCAGACCAAACACTTCTTCACTGCATCTGCACTGACTGCACCCAATTCTTCAGCGACAAGTAATCAACCTAACAACCTCGTAAAAATGTTTAAACTTTATTTTTCATTGCATTTGAAATCAGATCCAAAATCAGAAATCAATCGGGATAAATTCAGTCAGATTTCCATACACTATAGCATACCTACCTATGAACAGACTGCTTTGTATGTGCATAGATGAACAGGCAGTCTTTACAGTGAAGGTCCCTGTGGCCCTTGGAGCAGCTGAGCCCTGAATATTCATCTCCACCTCTGCTATTCTGTAGATTCCAATTTGAAGCGCACACTGACTGACAACTGGGGACCATGCACATAAACACACGTCCAAATGCCACATATTATTGAATGAAACTGTATGTGTTACTCCATAAGGTTTTGCCTCTATCTGTTTCAGTTATACATGAAATAATAAGAGATTAATTTAACAGAGGAATGAGTGCACCATGAGAGCTTGGATATCTGTGGAGACACCTTGTCAAACCTGAACACGCAGGACCTTTGGATTCCCAAAACACAAGGCAAACTGAGATTCTGTGTTTCAATTAGCAATGGGGTGGAGAGGAATTAAGACATGTTAATTTGAATCATGGTGATAATCCCAGTGAAAAGGCACAACCACTGTGGCATAATCAGCGAAACCCCATCTTCATGGATACCTTTAGAGAATTATAGTTAAAATGTAGATACAAGGGATCATATGGTTTTCAATAAAAATGATCAAACTGACTCATAGTTTGAGACGCTATATTGAAATGAAATGGACACATGAAATCACAAGCTCTTGGAGCCAAGCAAGGAAGTTGTTGCTACAAACCGTGTGTTGTGGGTTTCCTGTTGGCATGTGTCAAATAGATACATTTTGTCAATTGAGGATAAATGTAAGTTTGGATTTGAAGGTGTAGTGTAATTACATGTCAACATATGTAAATCGATGAAAAATAGTTCTTACATTATATTGATATTTGTATGTTGAACTTCTGGTGAAGGGGCGGCTACCTGCATGTCTCAATGGAGATGTTAATCCTTTTCCTGGAATAAAAGCATATATTCAATAATATGGCATTAAAGTTCATATCTGTAATTAGACTGGCCAACACTGTCTGATAGTGTGCCAACTATGGCCTGACAGAAAAAGCAAGCACAGGTGAGACTGAACAAAGGCCTGGTGAGGGGACGGTGTTTCACATCTGCCATCTACTGGTAAAAAAAAATCTAATAACCTTACAGATGGTAGCTTTAAATCTATTTATACCTAGGGACAAGAAGGTGACGCCACAAGGCCAAGTTACAGATCAGATCTGTGGACAGACTACCACACTGAGAGCAACAATGGGTGTTTCAATGTATTTTTAAACAATTACACCATTAACAAAAAAAAAATGCTAGATAGATAAGTTGAATGCCCTACTGTGGAACATTCCAGGCAAAGCTACATCTATGTAGACAAGAAGGTGGGTGGCACACACTCCACTAGGAAAGTTGCATAGAGCACCTTTAACAGAGAAGCTTACATTATGGAAATGCCATTGGATTTATTTAAAAATTTGTGTTTAGGCCCATAAAGGCTTGAAGCACTGACATTAACAAAAATGGAAACTGTATTGGGCTAGAGTAGTAGTACGAATAGGCCTACACAATATTTAAATAGTTTAGTGCATGCCAAAGAACTAATCATTATTTAAAAAAGAGTAGCCTACTCAATATAATATACAATGAACTTGCCTCACAGCACCTCCTTCTGGCTAGTTAGGGTATTTGAAATGTACAATTTGATAACCACATATTTTTTTTAGTTTAACCAAGACATATTAGTAAGAATGCTTTGTCATAGGCCTGGAATATTCCCAGGCCAACTTTCTTTCTATTTCATATCTTCACATATTGACCTAAAAGGGAAAAAAAAATTTCCAAATTTGAATCTTAAATTATGTATTCATAATTGAGTAATTAAGGATTTCAGATCTGATTTGTGACTGTCCTTATGGGACTGTCGGTGATCACAGTCCAGTAAATTGCTTTTGTTGTGTTGAGCTAAATACAATTTATTGTGGCCTAAGGCGAAACGCAATCTCTTATTTAACACGCATATTTACCTGGAAAGAAGCCTGGCTGAAAAGGTTAATGTTTCCAATATCTTAGCAGCCTTTGATTAAACAAAGCACAGTTGCTCGTTGCCTTTGGCTGTGTCTTATATTAGTGAATATATGTGCAGAGCTTACCATATAATAGCGTGAGGTAAAGTATCCTTGCAGGGACACTCCTCACTGCTTCCCTGAGGCAGAGTGACAGAGACGCCTGTGTAAACATCCTCTTTGACCACCACCTTCACTGTCACCAGTGTCATTACCCATTCATTCATTCATAGCAGTGGTTGGTGTGTTTTGCCCGGATGCAAATTTTCTTAAAGATTTGTCGGATTATTACATTTAATTTACAATAACATCATAGGTTATACCACACTGGAATGACGAACACCACACGTCAGGACAGCGCCCTCCATTGGGAAAGTACAGACAAGTTGCCTTTACTCCAGAGTGAGCGGTCCACTGGGGACTTGTAAAAAGAAAAGGGTTGCCTTAGCAACTGCAGATAATAAAAGTGCAACCTCTTCAGTGTGCCCTGACAGTGAGAAGCCTCTTCTACTTGTCTGAAAGACGAGATCAGCGCACAAAAGAAGTGTTACAATACGTTGGTGTCATTGGCCAGCTGTTGTGCAAGCGTTGCTGCATCATGGTCCTGAAAAATTAAATATTTTACATGGTTATGCAACTAGCTCACATGAGCAAGTAATTTGATTCTCAAATTTAAACCATTACGTTAATTTAAATGGAAGGTTTAGACTAGGAAAACTCCAGAGACGATTTATGGATAGCGCTATTGCCTGTTGCAGCCGCAGCAATCTTTTCTTCTTTTTTTTACCCTACTCAAATCCCTAGATCATTTCACGTGTTATCATTAGAAATGACAAAAATGTCAATAGACCTAATACAGAGGCTAACCAAGTCTACGTCCACTAAAAGCTAAGATGAAACCATCAAATGATTTACTTGTGGACAACGAGGCGCTGTCCATTACCTGGGGTGCTGAAATAGAACATTTACTCCTTTCACTTACTGTGAAGAAGTGATATTGTTTTCTTTTTCACTAAATATTTAATTAAAAAAATTAACACTCTGAGATAAAGTTAACCAAGTCACGTCATGCAAGTGAAAACGACAGCTCGTAGTTCAAATGCCGGCTCTAGTGTGCTGTTGCGTTTAACACGTAGTGGTGGCTTCCATTCTTCAACATCAAGTAGGATGTTTTCTTACGCTGTCCGATCTCTTAAAGGTTAAATTACGTCGTGGGCGTAGCGGCTCCTTGTAATGGCGGCCGTGCCGTAGCTGTGCCTAGGCTTTTGAAAATGAAGCGGAGAAGAAGTTATTTCTTTTAACTAACGCGCCGAGGTTTCCTCCTGGAGGACTTTACGTCTGTCAGTGTCATCATTATACGAGACGAACATAGCTGTGCAATTCTACTTTTGTGGTCTCGAAATGATGAAGCTCAAGTCTAACCAGACTCGGACGTACGACGGAGACGGTTTCAAGAAGCGGGCCGCTTGCCTGTGCTTCAGAAGCGAGAGCGAGGAGGAGGTGAGTCCGGGGCTGTGCATGTCTGACAGGCCGAGCTAACTTTAGCTCACAGTAGCATCGAATGCTGTCTATCCGCTATGAACTGAAATACTGACCATCACGAATGCTGCGTACGTTTTTTCTTCTCAATAAAACCATACTCGGTTCTCCGTTCATCAGTAATGTTCAATATTTAATTAATTTCATTTTATTTTTCCATGTTATGTAAGCATTTATAGCAACATTGAGCTAGCCAGTTTGGCTCTGCTGTGTAGAAATCTGTGACAGAGCGACCTGTTAACTCAATGCTAAAGCTAAGTAGCCGTGTTGCTCCTCTGGCAGCCACAGCCCACTCACAACCTGTTATCAGCTTAAACTTTATACATAACCAGGCCTGTTATCCGAAGGACCATCGACTTTCTCTTTCTATGCATTAAGAACTCTGTTATGTGATGCTATAGTGAGGCTATTTGATTGTTTAGGGCACTAACATTGGCATTTACACTCATTTTAGCCCGTTAGCTGGTTAATGTTTACGTTTTCCTGCTGGCTGCATAATATGGCTGTGTCATGTTTGATGGACGGGCGCAGCGTTGTTACCCTTTGATCATGTTTTATAACGCCTCCTTCCTAGCGCTTTCGTACTACTGCCATTAACAGGGCTACCATGCTCAAGGGTTTTTCAGTTCAGATGTGATTTTCAAAGCTGATGTTCAAGTCAACAAGCAGCACAAAGATGGCTTTGTAGGTTGTAGCAAAATATTTGACAAAGAAGTGGAGACGATTATCCTAATACCTCATGCCGGTTACTGTAGGGGCCTGATTTTTAGCTGCACAGTGGCTTACCTCAGATTACAGGAAACTACCATGTTGTTGTTATTGAAAATAGCCAGTAAACTTAAAAGCCCAATATATGGTAACATAGCAAAGGGTCTTTCCATTAGACTATTGTGTCTACCAGTACACACAGAAATAAATCTTTATATATATATATATATATATATATATATATATATATATATATATATGGATTTCATATATATACTTGTATATAGTCTATAGTGAAAACATACCTCTGTTTTTCGTTCCCTAAAAGTATCAACATTCATTTCACAGGTGCTACTGGTGAGCAGTAGTCGGCATCCAGATAAATGGATAGTTCCTGGAGGGGGAATGGAGCCAGAGGAGGAGCCCAATGTTGCTGCAGCTCGAGAAGTTTGTGAAGAGGTTAGTTTTGTTTTAGAATAACATTAACACATGATAATTGCCGTCTACTTACAGGTGTTGCCATATTACACGTATATGTTTCCAGAGTGCACACTTTTATAAGTCTTCACCTTGCACATGGTTACAGAAGGCATTGACTCACAGCCAGGAATATTGTTCTGAGAATACATCTCCATTTGTTAAGGATGATCCTAGGGTTGTAGATGGGTAGTATTTCACCTCTATTAAATCATGTCTCTATTTAACTCTATTCTCTCAGAACTCATAAGTACAGTCCAGGGTCATAGCCCCATGTCCGACAGCAGCGTTTAGGTGTCAAAAGATGGTCCTGCAGAGATCAAACTTTCTTTCAAAAATGACATATTTTAAACGGAGGGTATGTAGCCTGTGCTCTTACTGGTATAAAAAAGGAACCACAATCACAACTGAACCTGAGTTTGCCAGTATCCTAACCTATTGAAGAATCTGGCAACCCAAAGTGCAAGGGCCATACTGCCTTCTGATTGACTAATAAGCTTGAGAACCAAATGAACCAAACACCAAAGAAAAACATTAACCACTTGGCCATTATGTTCACTGTTTTGTAATTACAAAAAAATCTTAAAACAAAAAACAAAAAAAAGCAAAAAATTTACTCTCACATGTATATTAAGTATAGTATGTATATGCTAAGTAACACATTTCCACTTTGTCAGAAACACTAATATTGTTTGTAACTTTATATTTCCTCAGATACACAGTTCACCCCTTGTGCTAGTTTAAGCCTCTTATTAGATGGTAGTGTAGCGGGACCTATCCTAATCCCTACAAGCTGATTCTGATGACCATATGAGCAGAGTCATTATTACTTTTGGATATGTGCCGAGGTGACACTGCAGACTCAAGTTAAAGGTGTTTGATAGTCTCCTAGCCAATAGCAATGAAGTACCATAAAATGCACAATAGTGTTTTAAAACTTGCAGCTTTGGTGTAGCTGTAGCACTTGAGCTGGGAAACATTTAGAATCATAAACACCTGACACTGTGACCTGTGAACTAATCCAGTGGCATGCTTTAGGATTTCTAGTGGTGGCCTTTTATTTCTTTAATTTGATCTTGCTGAAGAGTCAGACCTGAAGGCTGCGATAATGTGTCTATGGTACAGTACATGGAGTCAACATTTATTTATAGACTGAAACTAGAACCAGAAGAAGCTGCGAAGATGTCCGAAGTGCTCTGGGCCTTGTATCAGAATACAACATGCATTTTACTTCTCAGTCAAGAACATGTCAAAGAAAGTTATTCCTCTCAGATTATTTTATTTATTTTTGTGGTATTGAGTTAGAACTATACTGTGTAATACTAAAATGTGTAATACAATACTTTATACAATATTTTGTATAATAATAATATAATTTTTGTCCTTGCAGGCTGGAGTTAAGGGGACTTTAGGACGATTAGTGGGAGTATTTGAGGTAGACTGAAGTACAATAGCATACAAACTAAATTCATAATTGTGGTTTTCAGAATTACTAAATGTTTTTTATTTTCTATCAACAGAACCATGAGAGGAAGCACAGGACATATGTGTATGTGCTTATTGTGACAGAAGTGCTGGAGGACTGGGAGGACTCAGTCAACATTGGTAAATCACTACATCTGTTATTACATGCGTTAAAGGTGCATGGTTTTTCCTGATGGAGGGTCTGCCACCTTCTTGTCTCCTTGAGATGTTATTGAATAAATTCAAGATGGATATATTGAATGTAGTACTATGGAACACTCCAGGCAAAGCAATAACATATCAACAAAGACAAGCAGTTGGCATGAGCACATTTCATGATACTGAACACTTTTAACTTTTATCCTGGTATCTTGTTCTGTGTACAGGGAGAAAAAGGGAATGGTTTAAAATAGACGATGCCATACAAGTGTTGCAGTGTCACAAGCCTGTGCAGGCCACCTACTTTGAGGCTCTTCAAGAGAGTTGCTTGAACACCAACGGGACGCCTTTGGTGGCTACAATAGGTGGCGACTTGTCTCCTACCTACAGCATCAATCAGAGCTCTGTCTCAGGTATCAGATAACTAAAACCATAGCCCTGATGCCCTCTGGAGCTTTAGCTACCACTTGCTCTTATAATTGTGTAATTTCAATTATCTTATTTTGTCTCAATGACATGATTTGCCTTGCCAACTCCTTTGTGCCAGAATGTGGCACAGTCTTTGACAAGTGATGGGTGAATAGTCTGAAAACTTTGTAAATGTAATTTTATGACCGAACTTGTTTTTTTTTCCTTTTTACTTACTGCATGTCCCTTGGCTACCCTCATTCTCTCTCTCCGACACGCCCTTAGCGTGATGTTTTATTGAATGCAAGAACTACTTTTTACTGTTGTAATGTAAAGTGTATATCTAGTGCTTACGCTGAAGGCTCTTGGATGTCTTTTATTTGTTTTTTTTGGTGAATGAATGTGCCCATTAGTGTTTTTCCTTCCCTTCAAGGATAGAGGTTTCTTCTATCCGTCTTGCATGAGCGCTGTTCAATGTTCACTTTCTGAAGTGAGCTGATGCTGACTTGTGCTAAGGTTATTCCTTACTGTGGTTGTTGTGGCTGTAATCTAAAAGATGAGGCCCCCAGTAGTCACTCAGTTTTAAATGTCAAGAGTTTCTCCTATTCGAGGAACCAGCCATGCACTACACTCTTCAGTGGAGCCTATTTGTTTCAGCAAGAGTGGAAGAATGTCAACACAGTCTAGAAGTAACCACATGTTCACAGTGTCTTTACCTGTTTAAATAATCCTTGTTTTTATTTTAACTACATGTGACTATTAAGTCTTCCTCCACACTCAGAGAGGGCAGAAGATTTCTATTCTTACAGCACATATCACATAAGTTATTAAAAGTTTCAATAATTAACTTTCCATATTCATTTTTTTAATTAAAATGTTTACATTATTGTTTGACTTTAGTGGGCACTTTCATTATGAACATCCGTATTTTATTTTTACCCCTTGTTTAGTATTTAAACTGCATCCCCAAAACACTCAAACATCAGTTTGACATTGAAAGTAATAGAATCTATAATGCTGTTTTTGGCAAGATGCAGATTAAACAGGCCTTGTACAGTTGAAGACCTTGTTTTTAACATGTAAAATGCTTTGGATACTATTGTTTCTCTAATGTCTGGCAAGTCTCTTCAGCCAAGCTGCTACATGTGCCTTGGCGTGAAGTTGCTGGTTCAATACTGTGAAACTGGAGGCTCTGTAGATAGCATGAAAGAGGTTATTATAATAAATTGTGTATTTCTGTATAGATCAAAAGGTGAGTGCTAATGACAGACACCTATTACATGTATTGGTGCTCCACGTCATTTCAAACGAGGCTGATATACTAAGTGGCTTTGGAGTTTTATTAGCACAACTTCTGAGGCTAAATAAACAGGAATGTGGCTGAAAGATCAATGATTTAATCCCAAATCTCTTAAATGGCTCACTAAATTAAATGCTTTTAACAAATTCTGGGCATACGGTTTTAAAAAGTAGACTTCTGCTCTGCAAAATGTTTGCCTACTTGTGGGCAGGACAGAGCTAGTTGTCCATATATGAACACTGAGAAGGAGGGGGGATGGGGTTAAGTTTGATGGCAATATGAACAGCAGTGACAATTACAATCTTTATCAACTAGGTGTGGAGGTCAAAGTCTTTAGTGATAATGCCCAGAACAACCTAGACATTAACAGGAACATTTCTATTCTGATTTGGTAAGATTTGTAATACATTTGACATTTCAAATTACTTGTCTTTCAGATTTTAAACATCCTACTCACACCAAAGGCTTGGGTTAATTCTTAGGTTAATGAACAGCTCCATCTCATGACTGAAACTGCTATTCCATTAAATTATTGCAAATCATCTCATATTGTACTTCCAGCCACAGACCCAAGTCTTGAAGTTACATGTACATGTTGTCCAATGTCACTGGAATTATCATTGTTTGTCATTTGGGACTATGGAATGAAACCAGTGTGAGAAGACTGAAGATTGTAATATAAATGTGCCAACAAATAAACACCAGTATTTCACAATACAATGGATCATTTCTGATTTCATGCACTCTATAAACTTAGTTAAACTAGAATGCCAAATTTAAAACGTATGGCTACCATAATCAAACAACCCCTGTATCAAAAGACATGGAAAAAATACCCAAGATGAGGTTTTTTTTCTTTATTATACATAAAGGGATTGTAAAATTTACTGTGGCTGCTGTCCTCTGCCGCGTCCAAATCCACCCCTCTGTAAGATAAAGCAGTGTTAATGCAAGACTGCCCATTTGAGTGTACCATGTATTAAAATACTTACAAACTGGAACTCTGTTGCTGCTCCAGCACCAGCCTCTGCTTTCTTGTCAGCACCAGCTACAAAAGAAAATAGATAATTTCATCAAAATGCACCCCACCTTCCCCAAAAATCTTAATGAAACCTTTTGCTGTCACGCAAAAGAAGCTGTACTTACGAGGAGCAGCAGATCTTCTGTAAGCATCTCTATCAGCCTCACCACGGTTAAGGCGAGCAGGCCTCTCTCCTTCCATTCCTGTAAACATGTACATGTTGTTGGACTAAAAACCCAAAAGTGAACAACCACTTAATTACAAATAAGGGTGGGGGAACAGGCACATAATCTAGAGTATTCTAATAACAATGCAGAGACATGTGTTAAAACATTTATTGGAATTTACTGGATTATACATCAGACAAATGAAATGACTGCAAAATTTACCACCAAAAGTGCAGAAATATCTCATTCTTACTTGGAAGTAGTTTTCCTCATTCTATTTAAAAGGTGCTTTATGCAGTTTGTTATGAGAAAATCTCATTTTGATTCACAATATGTTTCAATAATCCACCCACCTCTATGTAGAGGTAAGATCTTAAACCCGAGCCCGAGCCGAATTCGGGCCTAAAATGTCAATCATTGCTTCGGGTCGGGCCGGGCTTCTCTCTCGCTGACTTTTAAAAAAATAAACAGTTAAATTCGTGAGCAGAGCAGAGCCAGTGCATGCTCTGCGCACGTGAACGACGCCCTTTTAATAATCTTCCCCTCCGCAGGTCCGCATGAAATTTCGGGTTTGCTTCGGGCTTGGGCCTGCAAATCAAGTTAATTGGTCGGGCTCGGGTCGGGTCGGGCTTTAATACCCGCGGGTCGGGTCGGGTCGGGCTGGATTTTTTAGGCCCGATCTTACCTCTACCTCTATGTATAGAATAGATTTAATCTTCTTAAAACACAAATGACAATTTGGAGTAAAATCTACTGCAAAGTTTGTAGATGGCCTGAGCAGTGTAGCAAGATTTTGATCAAAACTCCAGCTCGACTTCTAGGTAATATAAACACTTACCCTTGGGCCTGGGCCTTGCAGTCTCGGGGCGGGTCTGGCGACGCAGAGTTGCGGGCACAATCTCTGGGGGGAGGTGGAGGAAGTCTCTCAGGTACTGGATGCCCTCATTTGTGAGGTACCAGTAAAAATGGCGCCAAGCAAATTGCTCCTTGACATACCCACAGGACTTCAGGGACTGAAAATGAGAAATATTACATTGAAAAGCTGCAGACATCGTTTTGTGATTGTAAAAACAGCATATTGTTCATCCCCAGATGTTCACCTGTGCTGTACATAATGAGTGGATTAAATTTTGAGTCTTAATTTATTTATATGGCCATGTAAATCTTATCCTTAAGCAAAATTCCAATTTCCAATCACATCAAGAACTTGAGACGCTTGCTTGAAGTTTAATCAGCTTGGTGTTAACAAAGCATTTTTAAAGATTATCAATGAATGGGAAAAATGTACTTCCATAGTGCGGTGGGCTTCTAGGTGGCTGGAACTTTTGCCCCGTTTAGTATAAGTTTTTTCAAAAACAGGACTAAAAGTCTACATCCAGACAAAAAATGTCCTCAGAGCACAGGCCTCTTTCAGCCGTAACACACGAGGGTCAGAGTTTGTGATGCACACCACACATTTTTCCAAATGCCAACCGGACAGTCATATGTGCAACTTTCTTGTACGCACGCAAGTTTTAAATCCTAGGTGGTGTTAAGGGCTAACATCACAACACAGCTTATGCAGTTAGAGTAAAGCTAAATACAAGCCGCATGTCCCTCAACAGACAAGTGTCTACCTTTATTTTAATGGGCTCGATTCATGAATCCCGGTAAACATTTGGATACATGCGGATGACAACTTTCTTTGAGCTCTGTTGGCATTGTAACTGACAAAATCTGGGAAAACAAAGAAAATGGCCTGGTTTTCTTCATCTAGATGTCATTGTATTTGTTCTTTTTATAAATTTCATATTAATTTGTGTATTATAATTTGTCTAATTATAAAAAAAAGTCACTGTAGCATTCTGTTATGTTCGGCAGATCAACAGTTCCAACCATATAAATATAATAGATGGCAACCACCAGCTGCCTATAAGTGACATCAAAGATGCGATTAGGGTCACAACCCCATGGAAAGCTTTGGCAGGTGCCGGTGCTGCTGAATCCATGGTTTTATCACTTCTGTAACTACACCAGAAGTCATCATCCGCATGTTTCCAAACGTCTTCTGGCAAGCGTGAAGAGAGCCTATTAGAATGTACCAACAGTGAAGACTGTCATAGGCTTTATCTACAACTTTATGAAGCACCTCGAGGGCTCAATGAAATGGGAAGAGGGGCTTATCAGTGTGTCATTTTCATATTTCTTCAAAGATATGTCTTCATGCCATGGAAACAGTATGGTTCAAAAGTCACGATTTTACATTTAGGGTAAGATGTCATATCTGTTGGTTACGTTTGTCAATCAAAACAGAAGCGGCATCCTCATAACATACCCTGGTTATACAACATAATGCTTGTCTCACCTGCATCGCTTTCATCACATGAAGGTTGGGCACGTTCTTATCAGCTAGCTCGGGATGCTTGGCCAGGTGGACATCTTTTTTGGCCACCATGACTCCCTCTTTGAAGAGGAGCTCATAGATAGCAATGCGATTCTTCTTGGGCATCAGCATCTGAAAGACAGAGGGTGTTACCAGTGCCAAGCTAACCGGACAGCCTACATGAATGCGGAGTGTAAATTATGTGTAAAAATGAAATTTCACTTAATATATGCATGTAAAATGACGTTTTCGTTTATTTGAAACATTAGCAGCTAAGAGCAGGTTAAATCTTCTCAATTATTCGAAAGCGGCAACCGACGCTAAACATCGTACCGAACACTTGCTTTAGTTCACATACAAAATACTAATAATACCACGAGTTTGGGGCCAGAATATGTTCAGGTATGTGTTAGTAATAACGTAGAGAAATGTCTAATGTACGTTATGTGGCCAGCACTAATGCGATGACAAAGATTTATTCGGATTCTTTCACAGAGTTTAATTTTACCTTTACGGTAGATAAGTGACCGGAGCCGGAAGGAACGACTGATGTTGACCCGGAAAGCTTATCCACGCGGAGGGTGACCCGTGGAAATAATGCACCCCCGTGTGGCGTGGAGTAGTATAGAAGATGTACTACTATATTTTATTCATTTTTTATACGCCCGTTCTAATACGGGACGTATTATGGTATGGCGCTGTCCGTCCGTCTGTCCGTCCGTCCGTCCGTCTGTCCGTCCATCCGTCTGTGGACACTTCAAAGCTTTGAAGTCTTTGAAGCTTTGTCTTCATGAAAGATCTTAACTCTCTTCTCAAATGTTCTGCTGCTGAAAGCGAGAACAACCCACATTCTCTGCTTCTTTGAGCTTTGACACATTAAAGCTTTGTAGTGTCTTTAAGTTCTGTTGCTGCAATCTGATTGGTGGAATTCCGATTCTAGAATTCTATATACAATAATTCAAAGTACGGGCGTATTTTGCCCCGCTGGCGGAGCTCTTGTTATTACTATGGTGATTGCTCTGATATTAAATAAGAAGTTTATTTTTTCCGGATTAAAATAGTTTTCCATCAAAGTTATGTCCATGTGCCTCGTTTATGTCTGCTTACAGAAGGTAGGCTATGCACTGAAAATGCACGCTTTCTTTGAAATTATGTCATTGTAACTGAGAATTTACGATGTGTAAAGTGACAAATGTAATGTAATCAAAAAAATATCATTACAGACCTAACATAAATGCTGTTTTACAACATTTTCGAAAAAACACCAACTTCTACACAAAAGAATAGATTAACTAATGACTAAGATAAAACAAGGTAAACAGCCATTAAGTTACTTTGCCGTAAACTACTGTGTTATAAAATTTAAAAAATAAACAACCAGAATAACAAAATTGCACACTTTTATTTTAAATTCCATACAATATAAATGAAAACTTCTACACAAAAGAGAAATACATTAATAATTAACAACAAAACAAGGTACACAAAAAGCCAAGAACATAATAATAATTACTTTAACTGTACAATACAACAAATGTTAATGGAAGTTGTCAAATTTCCTAAACAAACAAAAAACATGGTCTATGGTTGGACCTCGGAACAACTTGAAAACAGACTTTACTTTGAAACTCAGTACGGAAGAGCTGATCGCCTTCACTGACATGTATTGACTGTCTTTTCCCCATCTGGCGATCTTTTACTGGCGGCACAACAGACAGGGCTCTTCGGGAGGACAATGATCCTGTTTTGAAGATACCCAGAGATAGTGGAATTAATCATTTCCATTAGGTATGATATTTTTTTAAATCAAAAATATTTTTATATCGTTTGTATTCATGATGCTGATGATCCAAATTTGCTTTAACGTTGTAACGTTACCGGCGTGATGGGGGATCTGTAATCAGCTTGCAACGCACATTTTCCTTATCAGAAAAACGGTGTTAAATTAATACATAATAGCAGGTTGAGGGTAGATATTCGTGCTATTAATAGGCTCCACTTTTGCCAGTATGGTTAGTTTGCGGTCTGTGGATGAGCAGGCACTATACAAGACCTCAGCCGAACCTTTTCCAGCATGTGTACATCAAGTACTTTGCAAAGCTTAGATCTGTGATAGCAGAGCCTTATCTTTGTCAGACATGTGAACGTGTATGTCATGGTGAGTGTTAGTTATGTGTGCACTGTGTAGCATAATGCGAGTACGGGGAGCCAGTGGTCTGCAGAGGTGGAAGTAGCAGATGACAGAGGGGGATAGGGTTGATCCCTTGGGAAGAGGCCTGAGCATTTAAACCACATTTCTTTGATTTGTCACAGAGGAGCAGCTGGTGGTTTGGGGTCTGAGGTACTGTGACCTACACCCATTACGCGCACTGCCGTCAGGATGCCTCTGTCCACGGTTCTGAACCTTTCCCTTGGGTTGACGAGCTCTTCCCCACCATATCAGACATGCATTAGTTTATCTGCTGATAATCAGCTACCAATGTTTATCTCACTTATATAAAACTGTTGGAAAGTTGTGTCATTACAAATTTACTATCCCTATGCAACGAAATAACCCATTCACGAACAAGCAAATTCCCAATACTTGGCACTGGCAAAGTTTATATAGTTCTTCAGGATGCACATATTATAAATTATTATTTTCTAAGAACTCTTATTTATTTGTGTTATTCATTCATATTAATATCCATATGTTCAGAGTCTCCAGTGAGTAATTATCCTATTTAAATTACATGACATCATAGGGACATTTATTTAATTTGTGGCTCTTTTTAAAATTTGTCTAGTTAAGGATGGAAATGACAGTTGGTTCGAATATGTTTATTAGCTTCAAATTTAAGTGCACTTTTCAGTACCTTATTAGTAAAATGGATTAGTCTTTGTTACCTTCAGCTGCTGTCTAGCATTTAATTACATTTCACTATCCTGGCATGCCATATATCTGATCCTCTCATAGCCTCAACCATCCTTTTTGAATTAGAGCTATCATGATGAGGTTTTAGTGTCTCTGTCAATGCTACAAGATGTTAATTCTGTCCTCTAAAGGCTTGCGTTATTTTCCGGTGCATGTTGCGATTCATTGGTGCGCGTGGAGTGGTGGAGCTGGAGTTTTGGCCCATGCTGAGTAACAGGAGCCGAGAATAGGATCCTCGCTGGGGATCAGAGCAGAAATGCAGGCCATGTTTCCTTAAAGGCCCATGGGACTGCGTTCTTAGACAGACAGTGACCTTTGGAGGCACAAGCAAATCGAACCTCTGTAAGAACAAGCTGCAGTACGATTTGAATGACTGCCAATATTTTATTATATTATGAAGCTGTTTTAGAGTAATACAAATGAAAGCTGTCCATTGAGATCTGCTGAGCCCAAAGATAGGTAGCTAATATTTATTTCAGTATTTGTTAAATAAAAAAATTACTTCTTGTTTTATTGTATTTACAGTTGTTGCTTTATTCTTTTACTTTTTGGGGTTTATTTCTTTTTTCAAACAGCAGAGTTACTTTCAACTACTAATTCAGTGTTCATGCTGGCCACTGGCTTTTCTAAAAATAGTATTGCCATTTTCATTTTAAACTGGAAAATACCAAAGGATTCTGGCCCATATTAATGACAGATGACTCATTCACTTCAACAGTAGCTCCCATAAGTTCTACAAGCTGAAATAACCCTCCCCCTAACTTCTAGCTGCTCAGAATTACACTACAGTAAATCTACGTATGTATGTATTAAATGTAAATGTATTATGACAGGTCACGAGTTTTTCCATTTCCAAAGGGGCACAAGGTTAACATCTATAAAAAACACAGCAATAGTGAAGTCATATAACTGTATATTGAGTGCTGTGAGGGGAACAGCCAAGAGCAAAGCTATTCAAATCCTCTGCTGTGGTCTAATATCATCATGTGAGTAACTAACCTAGACTAGTTTCCAGAGTTGAAAGGAAAATAATATAAGGAAATAAAAAGACATGTTTCTATTTGTCTTTTTTATTTCCTTATATGAGATTGAAACCTATTTACTGAAGAGTAGCATGTTCAGTTGTACACTTTCAAATTTCCAGCTTTTTTTGCCATAGGCATTGGAGATATTGACAGAAATACCAACGTGTTATCCTGATGACGATATTATGGCAGCCCATTAAACATGTTAAAATGAATTGTCAAATGTCTTGGTTCAGGTTCAAGTATCAAATCCACTGCTAAAAAATCACAGTTTGGATAATTACTCAAAGTTCCTGTTTAACCAGCTTTAACCGCAGATTTGATAGATATATTTCATCTTTCAACATTTGCTATACTATACATTTTTCCACTTGTAGTTGACAGTAGTCTGAAATGTGTTAAAGTAAATATTATGGAGGGTAAGCCATATTTAGGTGTTTCTAAGTGGTCCTATGGCGCTTTCCTTGCTGCATGGCTGAATCTGCTGTGGACAAATTCATGTGCAGCTCTTAAAGCTATTAGCACTGTGTTGAGTTTCAGCTGGACAAGGCTCATTGCGCGCGCACACACACACACACACACACACACACTCCACACACACACACACACACACATATCGCCAGCAGCAGCACCAGGCCAAAAGTTATTGATTATAAACCAAGCAGAACAGAGGGCTCCCCACACACCACCTTCTCAAGCTAATCTATTGAATTAATTCATTTGTTAAAAACTGTGTGGGAAATGGTTTTGACTACATATATGGGTAATATTAATGTATACTTTATTGTACCTATAGGGAAATTTGACCTCTGCATTTGACCCATACTTCAGTGCTGCTGCTGGGGAACTACCAGGACTACCTTAGATGGAGGATTTTACCTATTTTGCATGTTATGGGTTGATGGGTGTCCAGAGAAGACCCACCCACCCACAGGGGAGAAACATGCCCCACACAGAAAGGCCCATCTTTTAGTATGTGACTAGCTTTATGAAGTCAGTCTTTGTGATTGATTGTGACATTCATAAATTAGGCGTACAATGGACAGGTTTAGCTGTTTGATAACACCTCAGAGACTACCGGTACTTGACATTTTATGTCAGTAAGTTTTCTCTGAGCTTTCACATATTGGCACTGGTGGGAAATGTAGTAAGTGAAATAGTTAGCAATATGATGTTACTGCCTCTGTTGTTGTGAAAATGAGTATTCTGTCAAATTCCGCATTTTTCCAAGATTGGTTTCCATTTCCAAGTTAGTCATCAGATGAGTCAGAAACTGATTTTTCTGTTTCTGGATTAATTATTAGCATACAACAGTCAGTAGTCCACAGCAGCTGTATGTGTGTATGTAATGCTTTTGGAACTACTTTTTTTTTGTAACTGAAAGTAGATATATTGATCTATTTATATGCATCTTCAATTTTTGCTGTAATTCTGCAAAAAATAGCCATCAGGGTCTGCTCAAATGATTCTTCAATAGTGGCGATGATGATGAGGTTGGTGATGGCGTGTTTACAGCATCATGCCGTGAGTTTGTGCTTTGTGTCTCTAACGATCTGTAGATCAAATTCGATGGGTCTGTCTCTGGATCACAACCCTTTTCTCCAATAAAGTGGATGTTGTGAAATCACAGTGCAAAAACAGAGCCAGTGATTAGATTGCAGGGGGAAAATGAGCAGACTTGCCATACTATGTGCTCTTTCTGTTCCTGCACGGGGGTCGTAAATTACTTCCTGCAATAATGGGATGTTACACAGGGGTCAGATAAAGGGATATTGGGAGAAACCTGATTAGATGGTACGCAGATGGCACACGCCGGCGTCTGTGGACAGCTAGTTTCTCCATTGAAACTAGGATCATGGTAGTTGTTTTGGGAATTACATAATCCACATAAAATATGTCGTTTTTTGTTATAAATGTAAGAAAAGCCAACCACCAGTGCCATGTTAAAGCATCTGTTGTACTTTGAATGGAAGACAGACAAATCACTTAATAATTACTCAATAATTTAATCTCCCTTTGATCTTTATTATAAGCCTATTTTTGCAGAAGCCCATCCTCTTCTCCTGTTGGCTAATTATTGGCTCATAGGTCAAAGTTCACCTCTGCAGTTCATATAGAAAGGCGTGTTGGGGTGTGCCTGACATACCTGAGCAGATACTGTTTCTAGGTTTCAAGTTTATTCTTTTGGAAACATTAAAGGAGGCACACTAGGACTAAGCAGGTTGGAGGAATTTTCTGTTCTACATGTATTTTATCTCTTTGTTTTTGTGCAATGTGATCATGAAAGTGTTTTAAAGACACCAATGGGATTTCTCTTCAGTTCTACTGTTGACTGTTGATAAAGTAAATCTGAATTCCTTTTATCAGTTACTTTTGTTCACAGTCTACCTGTAAGCAAACCATCCTCTTTTTATCTTGCTGTGTGTTGATTTAGTGATTAAAAAAAAAAAAGAAATAAGATTATTAGTAGTAGTAGTAATAATTGATTTGCTATTGTCATTTTAAACTTATATATTAATGTGGATATTTAGTATAGTTTTAGCTTTGAATCAATTGAGGTATACTAAAAATTCAAACTGGTGATTTGACATGAGTAAGATTACAAACTGACCTTTTTACCACACTGAGCTGTGAAGAGTAACCTTGTGTTCTGACAGATAAAGAAGAGTGTGAGGGGCCAGCCTCGAGTGAGGCGTTTTGTAATGTTTAATTTTTGCTTTCAGTATAAGATATGCTCATATACTATTGTTGAAAATTAATGTACTCAATTCAAAATACACATCTCCTATGCTTATTGTAGCATAATAATAACCATAGTAAATAAAATAACATCAAATTATATATTAATATCTCACTAGTTCAAAGATTGAACATTTCCCTTCAGAACTACTTCATTTTGTTATTATGACTTTTGGATCAGACTTTTACAGAGCCTGTCCATGTGAGAACAGTTGGTCATCTTTCTATCTGTTTACACTGCAGTCTGAATTATTCATGAATGGGACACTAATGCGTTGCTAAATGTGAGGAGGCTCTCCAAAGCAGTTTGTCCATTGCTCTTGTATTTGATGTGACCCACATCTTATCTATGATGAGCACACCCTCTCAACGCACATATTAATGCTGTTATGAGGGAATCAGCTTTAGTCTAGCTGTTAAATGGCTGTAAGCAAATGTAACTAATTTCAATGACACTTAATCACTATTAAAACGCATGTCAAAACGCATGTGGTGGTTCATTTAATTTCTGTGAAGTGAAGAAAATGCATTGGTTTATTTTGGTAGGATCTGGATTTGGTATATTGACTCTCGAGAGTAGGAAAAGTATTCTGCTGGTTATTTTTGAACTAATACCATCCGGGCAGAAGTTGAGGTTTTATGCCATTGCTGGCTGGATAAAATTAAAGGGAGGGCAGAATGAGCCTCACATGAGTTTCTTATTTTGGCTACCAATGCCTACAGTCACTTGGCTTAAACTTAAAAGGGTTTACAGAACAAGTGTTTCTTCACGTGATGTTCTCTGCCCTGTCCTCGTTCTGACCTCTCCACTCAGCGGTCTATGGTCTGACCCTCACTTCACTCATGTGACGTCATGTCAATCTGAATGGCATAAGGGCTAGTTTTCATATTCTTTGCGTAGTATATTTCACTAGAAGAAAACAATGTTGCTTCTTTCTTCTTAAGTTGCTACTCAAACTTAGAATCCATTTAATATCCTTACTCAAGGTCTTTTAGTTAAGTCTTTCACTTCATTTGCAGCTCTACATTCTATCCACATATCCATTATTGTCTACTTATTAATACTTTTATGGCTTGCACGTCAACAGCAGTGAGGTATTGTTTGACTTTGAGCTAAGCTTATCTGCCTGTATCATGTGAATGCTACCCATGAATGTAAATCCTTGGAGTATTACCATTTATTGTGTTTGGTTTCTTTGTTAATAATAAAACATTTGTCACTGATTCCATAGCCATATCTATTTTGCTTTTGGTATCAATTTCAAATAATTGTCAGTATAACTAAACCATTGGTAATATTTCTGGTTTGTTTTTTATTTTCAACATTGCTTTTGGTTTAGGAACACAAAAAATGATTATAGATTCAGCGACATTTATAGAATAATTTCCACAAAACACTGTACACATTGAATGGCCAGACCCCACAGCACCTCGTGTTATTCCATGCCTGCCTCTTGTGCCTTCTCCCCTCCCCTCCTCTGCTGCTTCTGCTCTTTGCTCTCTTCTCTTTCATAACACCACCAGAATATTAGCACGCCCATACTGTCTGGATATCCCTGTCATATCTCATCTACCCACAACTATCCTGCACTGGGGAAGTGGTCTGGACAAGAGGAGATTGTCGTGATGATGAGAGGATCCCACGTGTGTCTGTTAGCTTTAGCCTTAGCTGCTTCTGCTGGGCCACATTATTGATGGAGCTCTGGGGTAAGCTTTTGTTGTTGATGAAGTGGGGGCTCCCCCCTCTTAAGCCTTTTGTCTGTATGAGAAGGTGCAAATATTGACTTGTGATGCTTTGTGGTGCTTGGCAAAATGGTTTAGAGTTTGCTAATGATACTTTTTTGAATGAAAATGCATCTTATTTTTTATTTAATCTTTGTTCTCTTGGTGGTGTTCAGTTGAGCTGTTATGCCAGTCTGAATCTAATGCATCACTGTATTCATGGGTTTCATGGTATAGCAATGTTCCTTTGTTGAAATTGCACTTAATTAATTCAAATCATATCTTTTAAATGGTCAAATATTCTGACAAAATCCTTCAAATTAGGAAGGAAACATTTACCTGGAACCTATGAATAGCCCGCTGCATCTCTAATATGATTTATGAGTTATTCCATGTCTAAGGAGCAGAAGTTGGTAGTAAAAAGCTGCGTGGCTAGTGTTTGCTTTATTTCATTGCTCCTCCATGAGCTACACAAGAGGTCCCCAGAACAAAAGCCCCCTCTTGGCACGTAGCTAATGGATTAACCAAGCATGATAAACACCCACTTCTATCCAGCCCACTCCCTCTCAGCTGCATCCGGACCATTGCTGCTGGAACGGAAGCTCTTTGAATATATTTCTTAGACGAACTGCATACTTTGGACCCTTATCTTTATTCTTTATTTCTTCATATTTTGCCTATTGCCAAAGTGTGGCTTTATCTGCCAGCTCACGTTTGACCCAAATACCCATACACTTCCTCTCTACCCCTCCCCCTGACCTGCCATCAAGTCTCAACCCTTTTATTTTAGCACTCCATTTTTGCTTTTATCAATATGCACTTGCAATGTACACATAAACAAAAATGTATTGTGCATTATTTCATCTTATTGCATTTCTCAACGTTATGCCTACTGATTGTCATTTATAATTACATTTTCTGATACTAAAATGCTATACTTAATTTTATGGTCTAGACTTTACAGTGTTTACAGTGAAATTCTACAGTGTTCCTGCTGGAACCAAGCCAACATGTTTTTGCATATTAGATTTGTTTACATGTTTGAATTTGGATGTACTTATGGTAATGTTTTGGTTGTTTTGGATTTGTGGCTGTGAATTAAAACAGTACCCTGTTGTAGTTTAAATGTGACACCTTTTTCTTGTGTTTTGAGAGACAGGACATCTAGATTTGACATGACCACTTTAAAAGAGAGGCCCTTAATCTGTACATTATGCACTCGGCATTCTGATCTTTCCTGCATACATTTTTATGCTCATCTGTACTGTTGTTTTCCAGCTGGGGTTTGTGATTTCTGAAAGACCAAAGCTTCTACAGTATGAAAGGAAATGTGATGCAAACCCTTGTACCACTTTATAGTCAGCTCATCAATAACAACACCACGCTCTGAATCTAATGGTCTGTATTGACATTTAGAATAACAGCCGTCTCTGTAGTGGGGTTTTCAACGATAAGAAAGAGAGCAAATACAGTATGCCTAAAGGGAAGTGGAACCCTGCCTGTCTTTAATAGCCAGTTATGACATATATTGATGAAGTCATTTCTGAGCTATGATGATGGAGACTCAAATGAAACAACCATGCTAAAAGCTATTGCCTTATATAATACAAACAAGGTTTATCCCTCAAGACATATTAGTAATGTAGTCTATATATCAGTAAGTAAACACACCCCTGTCCTTGTCTTTCAGTGCATGAGAACCCTTCTCTCTGCTAAAGCCTGAAGTGACTCTGCCAAAGCTGGGACCATGTCTGGAGGCTATGACGAGACCGCGAGCCAGGAGGAGACCAGTGACAGCTTCTGGGAGGTCAGCGAAATCTGAGTGATCATTAAGACACACAGTTCTGCCATTTATGTTCCTACATACAGGCATGCTGGGCTGTCGGACTTCAGTTGATTAATAGAGTTTTTAGTTGACCAAAATGACTGATTATTTTTAGATTATAAGGATATATAAAAGACAAAAGCAGACAGGAGAAGGTATAGATGGAACTAGCTGAACATTTGGGAGTGAATCATGAGTTTAATCCTTCTTATTATTAATGCATTGTTTTCTAGTTTTAACTCCTGTGTGTTTTTAAACTTGAGTGATTTTTGGGTCAGCTCTGATATCAGATCTGACTACCAGATTCTGGTAAGTTCTTGCCACTGTCCCCTTTTGGTCAACTAACTGTATTTAATCAACCATCAAATTAAGTAGAACCCTTACTTGTGACATATGAGATACATGTTAAGCCAACACAAAAGGTTTTAAGTTATTCAGTGCTGGCTTCCCTTGAAAACAGTTACATCATCAGCTACCCTTCCTTACAACGAACAGTCTCACATAATTTGAAGAACAACTTCCCAGAAGCCAATTAAATATATATGAGCATATATATGAGTGCTGCTGAGTGTCAACGTTGACTCGAAGAAGCCAGTGCACATGGCACAGGCAGTAATTTTAATATTATGTACATAAGCAAATCGAAAGGATCCTTGTGTGCACTTTGTTTCAGTTTAGTGATAACTACTGTATATACAATGTAATATTGGCAGTGTATCACCAATACTAGAATACACCTGCTATTCTTCCTCCTGTCTCAAGCCTAGGCCCTGTTTTCAGAATCAGCTCGAGCAGCAAAGGTGCCTGGCTCTCACAACATTCACTACATCAGCGTCAGCATTAGGACAGAGAGGAGCTGCTGCAGTGCTGCCAGCTACTGCTGACTCTGCTCACTGCTGCAGCGCCATAACACAAGCAGCATGTGGACAGTCTAATGTGCCTCTCATTCACTGGGCCTGGAGAGACCCTCTGTCATTTAGTGGGTGGAATATACAGTATGTAAACATCTATTGCACTATGTCCTTTTATTGTGCCCCAGCGGTCTGTTGTCTCTCCAGGCAGAGCTAACATTTTCCTGGGAGGCGGCTGCTGCTGTGTCCATAGAGGATTGTAAATTATATGACATTAACCAAACACAACCATTGGCCTTTGCTGCATAACTCCATGCATGGGGAGGCCCTCTCTTTTCAGTGACTTGCTACTGTAAGCAGCAAATTAGTTCCTTTAAGGATTTCACTATAACATTGTTACATAACAGGATAAATTTTGTAATATTAGTTTTTCACAAATTGCCTAAAACCAGCATTATAGTAGTTTATCGGTGGGTAAGGCAAACTGCCAACTAGGTAAAGCATAGAAGAAGAATTATGAGTTAAAGTTAATATTAATAAGCTCATAGTTTTATGCGATGGAACACACTGGGACACATTTTATGTTCACAAATTTTTATAACCACACTAAATCCAGTTTTGTTTAGTCTAATTCAATAAAATGCTTATTTTCTTCACCATCAGGTTGGAAACTACAAGAGGACAGTAAAGAGAATCGATGACGGTCACAGGCTCTGCAATGACCTCATGAACTGTATTCAGGAGCGTGCCAAAATAGAAAAGGCCTATGCACAGCAGCTAACCGAGTGGTCTAAAAGATGGAGACAGCTGGTAGAAAAGGGTATGCAACGTTTACTGAAAGTAAATGCTTTCTACTGTTTAAATTAACAAATACTTTTTTCTTAAATTAGGTCCTCAGTATGGCACAGTGGAGCGTGCATGGATAGGAGTGATGGCAGAGGCAGAGAAGGTCAGCGAACTTCACCAAGAAGTGAAAAACAACCTTATCAATGAGGATTTTGAAAAGGTGAAAAACTGGCAAAAAGACGCCTATCACAAGCAGATGATGGGAGGATTTAAGGAAACCAAAGAGGCAGAAGAGGGTTTTAAAAAAGCACAGAAACCCTGGGCCAAGAAGGTCAAAGAGGTAAGTCAGTCTATCTGTAACACAAGCAAAATAGCATAACATACAAGCTAAGCTATTTATTCTGCCTTTAGTTGGAAACTGCCAAGAAATCCTACCACATGGCCTGCAAAGAGGAGAAGCTGGCATCCACAAGAGAGGCCAACAGTAAAGGAGAGGCCTTTACAGCTGACCAGCAGAAGAAACTTCAAGAGAAAGTGGAAAAGTGTAAACAAGATTCACAGAAGGTGGGAACTAAAAACATGTCTTTTCTAGCTGTTTAAAGACATATTACTGTGAGTACCAGTTTTATATCGGTACATAATAGATGCCACAGTGTGCTTAATCGAACTCTGCTCTTTGCCCTTCATGTTTTGTCTGTTTTATTTTATTTATTTTTTTATGACTCAACTAATACAAGATCAGAGGACATCCTGTTAGGCATATAGATGTTTTTTTTAATTGTCTGCCCTTTCTGCGTGTGTGCACATGAGTGCTGATGGTCAGAAGACCCAACAGATTGTCAGTCTGCCCCAGGGCAGCTGTGGCTACAGAAGGACACGTATGGTGTTAATGAATAATGCAATGTAAAGCACTTTGGGTATCTTGAAAAATGCTATATAAATACAATGATTAATTAATTAATTAAACTTAAAGCTTGAAATGGGTTTCTGTACTTAAAAATAAAACTCTTGTTTAACAGTAATTCCCACCCAGGTTTTTAAGCATTACAATGTGTATTTTAGGCCAAGGACAAGTATGAGAAAGCTCTGGATGAGCTGAGCAAGTGCACACCTCAGTACATGGAGAACATGGAGCAGGTGTTTGGGCAGTGCCAGCAGTTTGAGGAGAAGAGATTGGCCTTCATTAGGGAAGTGCTGCTGGATGTCAAACGACATCTCAACCTCACAGAGAACCAAAGGTACACAGTACTTACAGCTTATCAGCAGATTTTCACATGTGCTCATCACTGATTTAACTTGTCTTGTGTAAATTCAGTTATTCTACAGTTTATCGTGAACTTGAACGCACCATTACATCCGCAAGCCCACAAGAAGATCTGAAGTGGTTTAGTAGTAACCATGGTCCTGCCATGCATATGAACTGGCCACAGTTTGAGGTACAAATTGGGACTGAATTTGTTATTCTTATTTTCAGTGTTTAACGTTTCAGTATTGCGCTTTAATATTAAACTTCCTGATTTTAGGAGTACAACCCAGACTTGGTCCACAGCATCACAAAGAAAGAGAAATCAAGGAAAAATGATGGTGTCACTCTAACAAATGTCTCACATGGTGTGAACCATGCTCAGGCAGGAGACAGGGGAAGGTTAGTCACTCTCACTCTTAATGCTGCTGTTTTTATTGTTGTAGAAATGCTCTTAAGTGCCAAAGAGTTCAAAACTTTATGTGAAAATAATATCTGAACTGTGCAATTTTCAGCGTTAGCAGTTATGAGAAGAACCAGGCGTACACAGGCTCCACTGAGTGGTCAGATGAGGACCAGACGGCCCCTAACTCTGGTAACGACACAAACGGAGGAACAAACCCATTTGATGAAGACGTGGGCAAAGGAGTGAGGGTCCGAGCACTGTACGATTACGAAGGCCAAGAGCAGGACGAGCTGAGCTTCAAAGCAGGTCAGGACCACATGCATCTCAGATTTTTATGGCACACAAGATGTTAAAACTAATTATAACTTACCAATCAATCATAATTCCTGGCACTGGCCCTTATAGGTAATAATAATATGATCATGAATACATATTCCACCTAATAGAGGCCATGTTGAACAATCTGCTATTGACTTCACTTACAACTATCTTGATTGATATTGAAGAGTGATTATTTCTATTTTTTCTAATTTGTCTTGTCATAGGTGATGAGCTAACAAAGCTGGAGGATGAGGATGAACAGGGTTGGTGTAAAGGTCGCCTAGACAACGGCCAGCAGGGTCTCTATCCAGCCAACTATGTGGAGTTGATCTGACTCTCCTCTTGAGAAAGGACTGAAGCCTCCAGTGACACTGCACATTGCCAGGGACTTGAAAGCAGAACCTCCTCTTTCTGTCCAGCACAGTGAGCTGTCTTCACATCTCACACAAGAACACACTGTATTTGAGAGCATCTTCAAATACTGCAGCTTAGACTCATTGAATTTGTGTGCAGCTGTATGGAATTTACACATGCCATATCTTGTATTGTTTTAGCATTTGATAGATATGGTATTGTGCCTGGATAGCGAGAAAGAGCTATGCATTTTGCCTTCATGTATATATTTGCATTTTTTTAACAGTTCATATGCTGTACAGTCGTTACCCCATTGACTGCTTCTTTCTTTGTGAATATTTTTTTATGTTTAGACCTAGTAGAGTAACATTTTCAAAGAATAGTAATATATTTTAATTGTAACATGAAAAGGTAGATACCACTCCAGTGTTTTTTTCTGTTAAATATGATTTTTTTTGTCTTTTTTTTTTTTTTTTTGTCGCTTCATACTGCTGATAAATAAAAATGCACCACTTTATCTGCCTACCGGTGCATTGACATAAGTCTGTTAAAGGTGCATTTTGTACCTTTTGGAAGGTCTGCCATCAAGTTGTCTCCATGGTGACGTTACTGCTTTGCCCGGAATGTTTCTCAGTATGACATTAAGGTGTTTTTATTGCTCAAAAACTCATGTGACCCATAACTTGGCTTGGTGACATCACTTCCGTTTCTCCATGAAGATAGTTAAGTTTAATGCCATAGCATGGAACAAAATAAAGCAATAGCATCTCCATAGAAACATGAAGGTTACAGACCTACCAGAAAGTTACATAGTGCATCTTTAAGAGCCTCTTTGGTATCATATTTAACAGGAAATATACAATTGTCTTGACTGCCTCTTGAAAACCTCCAAGCTTACTTTCTATCTTTCTATCAAACCTTACTTTCTGTCTTTTGTGAATAATTTCAGTTTCATTACAGCAAGCCATTCATTTAGCATTTTTAAGCAAGATAAAAGACAGCTCTACATATACCAACCTCCAAAGCCTCTCTTAACGTGGACATTTTTTACCTGACCTTGGCCTCCTCGCCCTGTAAACAACTATGTGCCTATTTTTGCTTCCCATTACTTCTGACTGTGCTAAGACTATGAAATGTAAACTCTCTTGTGTAGGCCTTGTCTATGGACTGTTTACAATGAGTTACATTATGTGGCTCGGCTTTATCAAACTTGCCGCTCTTATCTGTGAGTATGTGCATGTTAAGCTCTCATATCTGCCTTCAGTCAGTGCATGACAGTCATTTGTTATTACTGAGCAAATACTGATACAGACCAATCCTTAAACAGTAGGACTACTTACTGCTGAAGTGAATTAAATGTATTATATTTTCATCTAGGCATTTGTTAGCTGGTGTAAACTGTTCAACAAGTTAATGTCTGAGAGGTAGATAAACTGGGTAGTATAGGAGCAAAGATTTGAGCATGTTTGAGAAAATCTCATTGTGATGGGAAGATGACTATTTCAAAATAGTGTTGTCAAAGTTACTTTTCATGCGAAGGGAAGGCTCAGTACTCTTCTTCATTTCTATTAGGAGGATAAAATAGGTTCAGGTTTAAATTAGTAGCTAGTTTCAATATTAATTTTAGTATTGGTGTGTATCTGAGCAGTGATTATTTAAAAAAAAAAAACTGTTTCAAAACTCATAGCGGTCTGTGTACTCCAATATGATTAGCTGTTTTTACACTGTATCCTCTCAATATGGGGCTGCATATTGGGCTGGAGATCTTTACATGATACCTCAGTGAAAGTCCAATAATGCAATTCAAACAATGTGCAATATTAAGTGTATAAGAGTGAGAAGTCCTATAATAAATGAGATTGGTCTGTTTCTCCTGGTAACCGCAGGTGTTAGTGAAAACTATACCTCAAGCAAACGCTGCACAAAAAGCAGAAAGACGATCTGTGTCTGAAATATTGATGAGACTGCACATTAATTTTTTATAAGATCCGGGAGGATCTGCTTTTTGTTTTTATACAATACAACTTATTTTTCATAAACTGCAGTTAGAGTTGATGTCTTAGGTAATGCCTTAGCAAAAATGTAACACCCAAGTCATGGTACAGAACAGAGACAAGTTGTCAACACTATTTTTAAAAATAAAAAACCTATATATTGGCTACTGTACCTTGTTTGGCTGTGTTACCCACTGTGATACTAATGTGACACATGTTGTGGACTTCAAATCTTTGAAAACTGGTCAAAATGCTCTGCTTTTTCTGTCTGTACATGTATGATATTTAAGAACACAAGAGGGCTTTCTCTTTTTTGCATTGTGCTGTACATTTCTAAACTGTAGTGCCTGTCCATCTGCAAAAATAAAAATAAAAAAGTCTTCTGAAAATCGAATTATTTTGTATTGTGAAAAAGTAGAAAGCAGCAATTGCCATTAACATTACTTATGTAGGTCTACCAATAGAGGGCGGTGTTAGCTTCATTTCTAAACGTTGCTGAACATGTCCAAAAAAAAAAAAGGTTAGGCAGTTGGAGAAGTACATCTGCTCTATTCACATAACTTACAAAGATTACACTTGAATGATCATGGAAGTTCTTGTATAATTATAATTCCAGATGTCTTACAGCATAACCGACAGAAAAATATTTTTAGTAAACAAAATGTTCTTTATGCAAATGACAGAGAGAAAATGTGTCATTAATTTTAATAACAGGTTAGTTGCCATATAGAAGTTAATCAAACCGAGGATTTGAAGAAAGTCGGTGAGGTACAACAATTAACTCTCACAGAACACAGAGACTGCTTAGAGAGTCACATTTACCGTTAGTAATTCAATACTCAGTATATTAAATTTCAAGTATAATTGCAAAACCAAAAGAACCGTAATATATTTTAGCTATATCTATATCTAATCTCTCTCGTCAGTAGTTTCTGTAATTCCAGGACTACATGCCAATATTTTTTTTTCCCTTAAAAGAAGTAATGAGATTGATATCTGCCAGATAATGCTAAATCCATTTTAAACTTTGCACATGAGAAAGTAAGAAATAATAAAATTGACAAAAGCAAGATTAGAAATATAAAGGATTTAATAAGTGTTCAGAGAGCATATGTTCTCACATGTACTTCAGCAAAGATAACAGGCAGATGCACATTGAATATAAAAGTTAAAGCAGAGAGAACAAACAATGGATCCTCATTCAGGCATACCTCAGTACAAACAAGTAAAAAGATTCACAACGTATAATATAAAATTACATAGAGCAGGGTTGTATCAAATTAAACCCAACAAATATTTAAAAAAATATTAAAATTTATTAGGAAAGTGCCCTGCTTTGAGGTGGCTGATGGGAGACAGCTTAGTGTTTTTTTAGGAGGACCAAACCTAAAAAGGAAGCAATTTAATTATCATCACATCAGTTCTGTGGTAAGAAAAACTGGTTCTTAAACAAACTGATATCTTGGTTGAGATGTAATACAGAGATAAAAACAAATGGCCATGGGCCATGCTCCTGCAGCTCTGATGTCGCAGCAGTTACCTCACCTGACGTTATGACTGAGGGTTAGTTAAGATTTACCCAAAGGAAATAGAGAATCAGAATGGCAGCATATTTATCTGTGTTGTTATGTTTGTATATCTCCTAAAATACCAGTAGCTTCATTGTTTTGTCCATGCACAGAAAAGCCTTGACATTTTCATCTTAGTGTCTGAAAAATTCAAGCGTAAAGTTCCAGCTGCACCAGTTCTCTACACTATAATCAATTATTCTTGAGATGGTCTCACACATTAACAAGTTGTAAAAAAAAAATAATAATAATTAATGTAGTTCAGTTCTTAAAGTGAAAACTGTATGTTGACTCAACACATATAAGTAATATGTATTTCAAGATACACATTTGTATTGGACTAATGTGATGCATTATATCTAATTTTATGTATGTGTATTAAAGATTAATACATCATTGACCTACATTATTCACTTTCCCACAATGATTTAATTGATTGGTGTGGAACTGCATCTCCCACAACTATAATTAAAAACATATTCAGCCAAATTTTACAAAGTATTTGTATACAGGTACAACAGGTATAAGTCAGTGGTACTTCATCTATTGGTCTAAATGTTTTACATTAAAATATACTATGCAGTATATTTTGTTGTACATTTAGGTTGGTCAGTGCATTCTTGAGTCCACTCTCCCTTCATTGTCTTTTGTGTTGTACCTTGTCCCTCACACCGGATGGACAAACTGGTACACCAGTCTCTGGGACACATCTGGTTTGCGGATGATGCCCTTCTTGTAGTACTGGCGGATGGAGCGGCTCAGCTTGTCGTAGTTCATGGCCGGTCTGTTCTTCCGGAGGCCCCAGAGTCTGGCCACGTGAGCGGAGTCTTCGATTTTGAAAATTCCTGGTGTAAAAATTAAATTATGTAGCATTAAAACAGCATTTGACATGAAAAACATGTTATATAGATTTGGTTATAGTACCTTTTTCTTTATTTAGCCAGAGGATACAGCGGCCATAGTTGTGTGGTTTTAGAAGAAGTTCCTTAAGAAACTGCCAAAGGTGAATTGGCTGTCCTGAAGAATCTGCCTCAGATAACAGCCCTGCAGTCACTGTAATAGAGGTTACATTGCACTAATGTCATGTTACAGAAAGACTAATACTGTTTAGGTTACACAGAATAACTAGTATTATTGGGTAGTTTCACAAGATCTGAAAAAGACTATTAACTAACTATTGCTTGGTTAAAATGTACACATTCATGTAAATGATTAGTATATACATTTTCTTTCTCAACAGAAAAACCTTTTCAGCATGTATATATGTCACTGGTAACACCTCAAAGGTATTTCATCTACTTTAACAAAAAGATCAGAGATACACACCTTTGGTATCTGCCACCATGCATCTTTCCCTCATCCAAGCAGCTGCAAATAGATAATTACAAAATAATCATGATATGGCAATGTAATTACTATAGGTTAATAATATAATTACTATGGTTAATCATAATACAGGAGTTTCATACCTGACTTCCAGATATCTAAATGAGCGTGTAATATGTCTGCACAGTGGGGGGATCGCTGTCGAAACTCCTCTTCACTCATGCCACAGAGGTCTTTTCCTGACAGCTCCTGGAAAACTTTCCCTGCATGAGGCAATCTGTAGAGATGCTCCGTCCACAACAGCCACTTCTGAACATGACTGGAATTCCACTCAAAGGGGTCTGTTAGAGAAAAGGAAAAATAAACCATGAGAGTTCGTCCAGCTGCACTATAGGATTGTGGTTATTAGAGTAATCAAGACTATGTGGTGTTTGAAAAGCAACCTCTGCATACATGATGATTATCAGAAGATGTGCCCAGGTTATGCATGTGTTTATGACATAGAGGGGCACAATGCCAATTTCTTTCTCTGTTGACTTTAGCAGCAATGGGGACCTCACCCTTAAGGCTTGTTTACACATCTATTGGCAGAGCCATCACTGTTACAGAGCAGCAGAACACTTGCAAAGGTCACGATTACATGGCTGTCGCAGGAGAATAAGACTGAATAGAACAGTTACGTTTCTTAATATTCTAGTCTCGATTCATTCAGTTGCTTGTGATTGACCACATTAAACCTATTTTTGGCTACTCCCCCATACTGTATATGTAACTTAATGAAATAATAATAATAAAACATACATAAAATAAAAGGTCTGATTTTGTGAAGATGTGTTTATGAAATGTGTGACATAATCTGAATTTAAAGGTAAAAGTGTTGACTGGATTAGAGGAGCATGAAGATTACCTGATGTGATGTTGAGAAGTTTGCAGGCCGTTTCAATATCTTTGAGCACCTCGCCCACCACCATGCTCTGCACTTGCTCCAGTGAGCGCTCCGCCTCCTGCTCCTCTATGCCACAGGGGGACAGACCCTGCCCCTGACTGTCAATGATGGGACACTGTTCGGGCTCGTCTCTCAGCTCCAGCAGAGTCATGGGCACCGCTGAGGTCAGAGACACTTCAGACACTTTGTCCAGACAGTGAGTATCCGGTGTGAGTAGCATGTCGAAGCAGGACAGGTACAGACTGGGGACATTGCTATGCTCCACACTGTTCATATTGGCTTTGGTCTTGTCCAAGTCCCATCCAGGGCATCTGATATGATCCAGATGAACAAGGGAGTTGTCTGTCATTGCCATCTGGAGTCGATAGAATGAGTCGTCTGATAAATTTCGGACAGAATTTGACATAACTACCACCTAAAAAAAGACAAGAATGAATGTTGTGTCAAGTTGTTCTTTTGAGTTCGCTGTTTGTTGTTTGAGCGTGAAGTCAAAACAGCAATGACATAAACTGAGTGAGTGTGTCCTGCTTCTGCTCTAGAATCCCAAAAGCCCAAAAGAGATACTTAGGCAATGACCCTCAAAAAGTTATAGCACACCAAGAGTTTAAAGGCAAAATGAATCTGCCCCAATCTCTTATTTAAGGGTCATTTCCCCAGAATAGCTTAACTCTCCAGGGAAGGTATTGGGAGCCTGAACCAGCTCGGCCACCTGCCTGCTCTTTCAAGGTAGTGAGGCCGCAGCCTTCTGTCTCCGCTGTCAGCAGGGGGCTTTTTAATCAAATTCAAGTTAGATAATGTAGAATGATCTGTGTTTAAATGTCAAGGAGATATCGCTGGTAAGTGCTTCTTTATGGACATTTATGGGAGTGGAACAAGTGTTGTAATGTCGGGGCAAACTGGCAATATGTGTACCTGCCACAGATGGGATATGGGAAGGCACACGGCTGGATAACACTGGGTTATCAGCGATAGACAGTAAATGTGATTTTAGACTCACAAAACACATGTTCAAGATGGGCAACTAAAGATAAAACATTAAAGTCATTACCTTCAGTAGAGAAAGTGATAAACAGTACAGTATCTTGCATTTGTTTAGTCATCACAGTATTTAACAATCCAGTTGTCTGACTTGCTTCTTACAAAGATCTCACTTCTGGTCTTTGGTGCTTTACCCCCCACTGCAAAACCTCTCCCAATGCGCTTTTATCTCCCAGTTTCTCATAACAGCAGACCACACTTTATTTGCCTGCACCAGGAGTCAGATGAAAAGCCACTGGTATCCGGGCCCAGTTGTGGTCAGTCAACTCCACTCTGTAACAGCTTGCACTAAGCCCATTAGTAAGGCAAATTTAGCCATATTACCCTTTTCCAAAAGGAAGAGCATAAGAAAGACACATAAACACACACCCACACAGAGAAGGATTAGGGAAATGACTGAGCTCTAAATGAGTTTGGTTAAGACGATGATATTTATTTCAATGGTATTAGAGCTGCACCATTTACACACCAGAGTCAGCCTTTGACAACTACTGGAAAGCTGGAAACTTTTTTTTTTGCATCAGAATCAGATTACTTCATAAGAGAAGGTTTTAGATCAAGTATAACTTGAGTGAATTAATACATTACAATCACCACAAGCAATTAATAAAGGTAAATTATTTCTCTCAGTGTGAAACACAAGTTAATATTGAGCAAGAGAATCTCTTATTATGTGCACCATGAAACAAGATTTTTTTTTTTTATTGGGAGGTCATGTAATATTATGCTGCCCTTATTAGTCATTAGACTATAGTCATGTTCATGCCTAATAGAAAAATTTATTACATTTTGAAATGAAAGTTTTGCAATGATTACAAAATGTGAATATCTAAAGATGCTTTGTATTTTGTTTGTATTCAACATATTTAAAGAGCTAAGCTGTGAATTGATTTTCCCCATGTATCATTATTGCTGAAACAGTTGTGTCAGAAGCCAGATAAGTGTTTACGAGGTTACGTTAATAAGTAAGTGACCCAAAAGTCTGTTACGTCATAAGTGCATTCAGTCCAACACAGAAAGGTCATGTGGGATTTTGGAAAGAGGCTCCAGACTCAAAGTGACCCGTGCCTTCAGAAGCCTTGTTTTAGAAGTGTGCACATCCCGCCGTGACTGTTAAAAGGAGATGATTAATTTTTCCTTCTTATTGTTACCCGTGGGAATAAGGATGTCAGCACAAAAAAACCCTTGCCAAAATTAAATTACAGTACAATATTATAAGTTATTTAATTTGCATAAGGTTTGGTTTCTGCCCAAACGTTTAAAAGAAACTGTAACATTTTAGTTTGACAAAAAGACAATATTATAACAGATTTATAGCTGGATGAAAAAAATAATAAATATGCATTTTATTTATTTATTTTTATCATGCAGCCAATTTACAAAATACAATGTAGGTTATAGCCTAAAAAAGTTTGTTCTAATAGGCCTACCCTATATAAGGCAAGCCTCTTTGCTACATAAAGTCAAAAATTAGATTTAAAAAAATAGATGCATTTTTTTCGTCTGTGTTAGTGTAAAAGAAATAAAATGGGCCTAATGTTAACCATTCAAAATGTTGATTTTGTAACATGCAACAACATCTTAGGTTTGGAAAAGCAGATTATCACAATTTGGGCTATTTTTAGCAATAATACATATCTAAATATCTTTTAGATATGTATGTTATGTTTAAATCCCCCATGCAGTTGCCCACAGTACAATGATATATGAAAAAGTGTATGACTCTTACCACTGAGGGGATGCTCTGGTGTCAAGGTGCAGATGTTTGATTCTGTGTCCAACACAAAATGCTCTTGTGCTGATGTCTCTCTGTAAGTGCAAGGAATGGGGCCCTCCCAGACTCCCTGAAGGAGAATCCAACAGCCAATGCACACAGCCTAAAACACAACTGCAAAGTGATCTGCACGTGAAAGCACCTGCTGGAAGTGTGTTTAAGGCACCAGCAGCACTGTGGCAGGGTAAAGGAATTTCAGCACAATCCATCCACTGCAATTTGTATTTATAGGCTCTAGTGTTTACTTATGCACATCAGGTATGATGGTGTTGTAGCTAAAACCTCCCTCCTTGGACAACCAGTTTGACTCAGCAGCCTATTATAATCTATTAGAAAAGTAGGGACAGGTAAAGTTTGGCAGAATGTTTTGCATACATCACTTGATAAAAATCTTAATCATCAAATTAGAATATTGTTGTCTTCAGAACAAAAGAAAAACCTTCCCTGATGCTCCCCTGTATCTTTTGCTAAATTTTCTAGATGTATTTCATTTTATTCTTTAAGTTTGTAATGTGATGGTGACTAGCCCAAATATGCTAACAGGCTGATGTCTTTATAGATCCGTGATGGTTGATGCTAGGAATTAAGCCAATACTAATATTTATCATCTCAAATGAAGCATTTGATTACCTCAATTAAATGAAAAAATTGTGACATTGGTTTTAATCTCTGTGAATGTGTAATTTCTGTGACAGATAGACTAAAGGCAATCTACTTTGAAAATGAGCGCCTACTTATTCTTACTCATGAGTATCGATGATTCTTACTAACTTGTTAACTACTCATTAACTCAAACATCGTTTTCCACAGTAAATTATTTAGTCTGTTAAAATGCAGGGATACTGACTATGTGCGTTTTACTGGTGTTTAGTGTAGCTAACAATTAAATCACTATAATGTTTATCTGCTGATCTAATGCTAATCTTTCCTTTCCTTTTTAGACTTGTTTTTAATTCTGGACTGGGCTCAAAATTTGCCTGGCAAATCCAGAAAGAAATCTGTCAGTATTTTATTTTTGTACAGATGGATATCATATATTCATAAAGCTGTGTATTCTGGATCCCAGGCAACCCAATTCACAAATGACTAATGTTTTTTTTTTATTTGTCAAATCATATTTCTGTTTTTATTGAATGAATTTGGAATGGTTATACAAACACAATTGTTAAAGGTGTGCAACAATAACTGAAGCATTTGTGTACAGACAAACCAGAAAAAGCAAATTAAGATATACATATAATTGTATGTAATTAAACTCCTTTGCAATCAAAGACAGTCCACTTTAATTAAAAAAAAAAAAAAAGTATATTAGCATTAATTAGCATTATGCGCATCAATTAAATGGTTTTTTTTTTTTTTTTTTAATATATATATTTAGAGTTTTTGGTTTCCCTTCTTAACCAAACCAAAAATCTGCATAGCCTCTTAGTTTGTATAGTATCTCATCTTTGCTGTTTAGTGGCTTTGTTATGACTGATAGACCCTAACTTAAAGAAGGGAATACAAAGCTTCTATTGATCAAACCTGTGAGTGATGGTGGTGCGGTTCACTTGGTAAACAGAACCACCACTTATTGCAAGTCTGATAAACTGATGGGAAGATAGTCTACTTAAATATAAGCTGCTATTGGGAAACTTGATGATAAGATACATTATCAACAGTGCATAACTGTACAAAGCAAACTGAGGCATCATTCAGTGACTTCCTGGAATCATAACAGCTACATTTTGGATGAGACTCTTTTCCTCACACATTTGGACTCTGTGCCATGTTAATGTGTCGTGTATTTGTGTTTGGTTTATAGGCTAAAGAAATTATGAAGACAATATATATATCTGTATAAAGAATACTAAATTGTTAAAAGATTTGTTTGTATCTTTTGGTGCAGAAACAACATTGAGGAGCTGTTTTTACTCACCTGACTAAATTTTCTCTACACTGTTCTTGTGGTGATTGTCCCTGCCCATATAGGTAAGAGGTATTGTTTCATTCATTAAAAACGGTTGGCAAGTTACATCTACCAACTGGGCCACACAAGAGCAGTCACAGGTGAAAAAAACTGTCCCATTCGCAATCTACACTTGATCTTGTTTCCTTTTAGTGGTGCACCTGTGTGTTTGACCATGCCAGCAGTTTGTCGGGGATCCAGGTTTGGAGTAGTTTGGTCTGTTTGATAACTCTCAACTGAACACATGCAAATGTGATCATTTGTGGTTGCATTGTGTTCACGATAAATTCATCTAACCTAATTCAATACCAGTGACACAAGGTCTTAGCCAAGGATGCAAATTTTAGAAAGATGATGTCAGTTTACACAGCATGATTTGACTTGACCAGTCTCACTCTCTTCAGCTGAGGGAACCCAAGAGTTTTTAAGCAGTTGTTCTCTATCAACCAGTTTTTTTGACAGAAAACTGCAGTATTAAAAAAGCTAGACCATCCATCCATCCATCCATCTTCTCCCGCTTAATCCGGCTGGGTCGCGGGGGCAGCGTGCTGCCCAATACTCATAGCACCTGACCCCCCCTATGAACCCCTCTGCAGGTGGTGAGCCCACAGGAGGGTGGACAACATGGTCCTTGATGTTAGTTCATAGGGGTGAAAAAAAAAAAAAGCTAGACCAATAAATAGTAATTACTTGAAATACAAATATTCAAGCCCATTGATGCTTATGCTGTTAAAAGATAAATAATTATGTTATCAATGTTACACAATTGATTGTTTAAATGTCTCAAAAATCATTGATAATTATCACTGAGAGAGAGAGAGAGAGAGAGAGAGAGAGAGAGAGAGAGAGAGAGAGAGAGAGCCTAATACTATGCACTTCAAATGCCCTTTATTTCCATGCATTCCTTTAACACGATCAAAAGACTGTTTAGTCCAGGCAGGCAATCTATGAGAAAAATGGGCTTGACCTGGAACTAATTCCCACAGAAGAAATTTTAACTGTTTTTGGTCCTTTGATGTCTTCTTTATAACATATCAAAAGTCCCAGAAAATCCCAGCACGGCAACATTCCGAAAAACGGGATTTATTTTAGGTAGTCGAGAAAGCGATTTCTCTCCGCATGGAAACGAGGCTGGTAGAATATTCCAATATTTCGCCTGTATTTCGATCTATTAGACGACGTTAAATAAACAAAATAAAACACACACAGGGGCAGACACACACAGAGGCAGACACACACACAGAGGCAGACACACACGCAGAGGCACACACACAGAGGCAGACACTACAGGTGTCATAATAATGACATATTGAGTATATAATGTTATTATATTTATATATATATATATATATATATATATATATATATGTATATATATTTAATATAAATATACAGGAGTAACAACACAGAAATGACAGAAGTGCCATTGATTTCTGGATTCAAACCTGTGCAGTGCTTCAACCTGTGACGCAACAATCCTGAGAAATTTCAAACATGACTTCATAATTTGGTGAAGCTTAGAGCCCAGGATCCCCCAATCCTCATAGCACCTGACCCCCCCCTATGAACCCCTCTGCAGGTGGTGAGCCCACAGGAGGGTGGACATAATTAGCACAGGATTTAGCGGTCGCAAAGAAACTGAAAAAATATAAAAGCCTTAGATGGGGTACAGTTTGATGCCTATAAAAACATTTACACAACTATTATCCATTTATTAGTGCACAAAGAAGCATCAGAATGACACTTGTACAACAGTTATAGGAATTTCCAATCCACTTTATTTCTATAGCACATTTCATGAACAGTTTCCAAAGTGCTGCACAAATACAGAGTAAGAACAAGAATAATATTATAATGATAAAGATCATTATAATATTAATAGAATATTAAAAGAGTTTTATGAGCAAATTATTTTAGAATTTCTTGTGATTAAACGCGTTGCCGCGTTAATTTTAGCAGACATACACGGATTTAAACCTGTCATGGCACGGGCTATATTAAACACAGACCTATGCGGAAAATAGGCTAAATGTTGCAGAACATTTGTTGTTGTATTACCTCATTTCCTCCACTCAACAGCGCCACACTTGACCTACCCCTAACACCAGTCACAAACATACTCACCCATTTCACTGTCTCAACGCAGCAGGAGGTCGAGAAGATCATCCATAATTCTAAACCATCCACTTACCCACTCGACCCTCTCCCATCATCCCTGCTCAAAACTTACTGCTCCTCCATCAGTCCCCTCATCACAAAAATAATCAATACCTCCCTTGAAACAGGCCATGTCCCCAGCACCCTCAAAACTGCCATGATCAAACCCCTCCTCAAGAAACCCACCCTGGACCCCAAACCTCTGTCAAACTACAGACCAATATCAAACCTCCCATTTCTACTTAAAAATCCTAGAAAGAGTTGTCTCCTCCCAGTTTCACCACCACCTCAAATCCAATAACCTGTATGAAAAATTCCAATCTGGTTTCCGCCCCTCCCACAGTACAGAAACAGCCCTCATCAGAGTCACCAATGACCTGATGAGGGCTTCTGACTTTGGTTCCACATCCCTCCTCATTCTTCTCGACCTCTCTGCTGCGTTTGACACCGTAGACCATCACATCCTCCTACACCGTCTCCAGCATTACACAGGTCTCTCTGGCACTGCCCTTCACTGGTTTCACTCCTACCTCGCCGACAGAACCGAGTACGTAGCTCTGGGGGAAGCAAGATCCAGACCCCACACTGTTTCCTGTAAGGTCCCCCAGGACTCCGTGCTCGGCCCAACCCTCTTCACCATTTACATGCTTCCCCTCAGTCGTGTCGTCAGCAAGCATGGAATAAATTTCCACTGCTATGCTGACGACACACAACTCTACCTCACCATCTCTCCTTCTTGTACCCCCTCTGCCACAGTCTCCCGTCTCAGCTCCTGCCTGGAGGAGATAGAGGTGTGGTTGAGTCAAAATTTCCTGCAGCTAAATGGCTCCAAAACAGAAGCCATCCAAACTGGTACCTCTCATCAACTCCGCTCCTCTCCAATCACTTCTGTTTCATTTTTCGGACACACCATTCCCCTCTCTCCCTCTGTAACAAACCTGGGGGTCAAATTTGACCCCCACCTCTCCTTTGACAATCATGTCACCTCCATCTGCAAATCTGCCTTCTTTCACCTCCGTAACATCTCCAAACTTCGCTCTTCTCTCTCCCTCCCTGGATATGATATGATATGATATAGAAACATATATCATTGTTGTCATCCCAATCACAACAGACTTACCCGAGACTGCTCCCGAGAACTTGCTGAAGATGATACGGTGCAATTGCGCAACAGAGTGTTCAACCGCAAGGTGTACGTGTCGCAAACATGGACTAGACTGCTCCCCGGCATGTGGCCAATGTAAAGGTACTGGATGTACCAACAGTACCATCGAATCAACCGAAGATGAGTAAATGGAGGATGTATACACATGAATGAACGTATGCGACGTATAGAGTAATGAATGTAAATGCTTTCACCGTGTTACTTATTATTGACATTGATAAAGAAAGAATTGATGATTTGCATATAGCAAGGTTCCCAATGTAATGTATTTGATATCGAAAGAAAAAAAAACGTCACACAAGCTTTAGACAAACTGCGTTCAATATACTGTAGTTTGCAAAATACATTTTGTGTATCAACTGGCAGGCTAATTGCGATCACTTAGCAATAAAAAACTATTTTTCGTGATGCATTCTAGCGATATTTGAAGTCTTTATTTAAAATAGTTGAAGTTTTGAGCAAAATAGGCATATTATAAGGTACTTCCGGTTTCAGCCTCGTTTCCATGTTGCACGCAGAAAGCTTCTACGCATAAAGCTTAAAAACAGAATGTTGCCGTGCTTAGATTTTTTGGGACTTTTAGTGTGTTGTTCTAGACTTTATTTCTAAAAGGTTTTTGAAGAAAAAGCTTCTGTGGGAATTAGTTCCAGGTCCAGCCATAGATTGCCTGGACTAGTTCCTCCTCACACATACGCAAACGGCTACAATTAGGCGGGCGTAGGAGAGGCAGAACATTGAACCAGCGACACCTAGAGGCTGGAGGTACATTTTGGCCACTACAATAAGCACTATCATTTCAACACTTTGACAGACTGCCCTCCAGGCAAACACATCCCTTATGCAAATTTAACTTCTTGTTATTTTAATGTAAAAACAGAACTTGTTATTTTCAGGTTTGTTGTAACATTGATAGTGAATAAGATTATGAAAGTACCTGACAGAGTACATACATAGTGACAATACTTTGATTAGAAAATCTGATTAAGAATAAAACCTATGGTATATGACACAATATGTCAGCATCCTGTCTAAAAATAATTGAAGTGCCACTGTATAATACGCATGAATTAGACATCAAGACAATCCAGACTGATAAAATCTGTGGAAAGATTGTTGAATTAACATGGCCTCAAGCGCTTTCCCATTCATTTATAAACCTGTTCTTTTAGAAATGTTTTGGCTACCAGTTTGTTGAAATATTTACTATAAACACAAAATGTCACATTGTTAGCCAAATCTTTATTATATTACTTATACGGCATATATATTCAAAGCCAAAACAAAGTATTGTCTGAGCAGGGACAGTCTTTTGTACTAATGAAAGACAGGGCAGTTTTAAAACATAGCGTAATACTATTGACTCACGTGGAGAGAGGTGACAGATATCCATTGGGCAAGATCAATATTTGTTCTGTCAGCATAGGTGCCCATATGTGCCCACCACACTGTTAATGTATGTGGGCACTGCATCTGTATTTTTACAGGAGGTTTATTTGTAGAGCACAATTGATTCAGTGACTCAAAGTAATTCAGTAAAGGAAAACAATAGCACTTGCAGGTGTCTGTCCCACCCTCTGGGTTATCTGTAATCTGTATAAAATAATTATATGCTCTTTGTACTTAGCTTGTGGTGCTTCACTTTTAATATATGGGATGTAATGCGTTGTTTAGTAACAATGCATTAAAGATATTGATGGTAGCGATATCAAAGGGTGAAATTCTCTTTCTAACATACAGTATGTGCAGTATATATTTATTATATTACAGTTTAGTAATGAGAATCTCAAATATGTCAATGCCAACAGCATTAGACCTGTTAATCACTAGATTGAAGCAGATAAATTCATGGTTGTTTATTATCAGAGGCTTATAGTAGAGACAGTAGTCAGACAGGTCTGGATGTACTTCTTTGGAAAAAAGAAAATCATTTCCATCATTACACCAACACACAACTATTTGTCATATTTCTCAGTGGTGAAAAATTGTGTTAGTGGCATTTATCTAAACTAAATACTAGGGTATCAAAGGCATGTAAGTAGGTGAACATTACCAAAATCATTCATTGATTCATAAAGTCAAACAATGCACAACTTTTTTTTTTCATTCTTAATTTAATCATACAAATAATTCATCATACACAGGTACAGGGAACTCTTTCTCTCTAGATAAATGTGTTATCTTAAAACAATATCAGCACTCAACCGACAATTAATTTCAATTTATTCATAACATCACAAACATTCAACCCAAATAATGCACCCAGCATTGCTTATATTTTCCTCACCTCAAGTGGCTCTTACAGTCTCACTCAAACCAGCAAACTTACTTGTGCCAAGAAAAAAAGGAAAATAAAAATGCTTGACATGAATGAAGGGATGTTGCAGAACAGTATGCACAAAACACACAATGAGCTGCCTAATAAATATATAGAGGATATGAGTAATACTTTAAAGACAACATAGAGAGCACAATTATATCCAGATGTAAAAGTTGATAATATTGCAAACGTTAAGTAAAAAAATTACAAAATGTTAGAATGTTGACATTTTATTTTCAACTTAAAACACAATGAAATCCAACTGTGGACTTGGAAAAGCAACCACCCAAGTGTTTATAATAAAAAACAACAAAAAAAACATATAAGCTGTAAAAATAGACTTCTGAACAGAGCCAATACACATTGAGCCTTTCAAAATGCTGGTATTACAATCCACCATCAGCCAAAAGTCATTTACTCATGGAAGCCACACCTGCATTGTGCAAATAGCAGTAACAGAACATCAGTGCTACTCATCCAACCTCAAATTGACAGACAAATCTTATTTTTACAAAGTAGTCAGCATGATGTCAAGTAAAGTTTGTGTGGGACATTTGATTTTAGCACCACCTGCTGGCTGTCATTGGGCAAGTGCACACAGACACTAGGGCAATGTAAAAGCTATGAAGAATCCCTCCACAATACTTTCAGAGGTACATGGGTCATAAAGCTCTCGTTAAGTAAATTAAAATTGTCATCCCTTTCCCAAGAAACATCATTTTATACAAGTTTGTTTTTTTTTTAATGAAAGATGGGATAACGCTTCACAGATGATCTAGTTTACAGACTCAGATGCTACAGACATCAGACAAACTCCAAAATCAGGAACATTATCATATTACAAAGCACTTACAACAGTTTGTCTCTGGAGGAGGGTAAGCTACCTGCTTAACTCCATGGAAATGTTATTGTCTATAAATCCCACAGTATGGAGACAAGCCTGATCATACTGAGAAAACTTTTTTTTTAAGCGCAATTTACGTACCTCAATTAATGCAAGATTAATTGTGTGGAACAATCCAGCCAAAGCAATAACTTTTCCATGGAGACAAGCCAGTGACAGACCTACCATTAGAATAGTGCATCTTTAAGCTCCTCTAGTCAGTCTAGTGTATTGTATTTCTGCAATTCCCCTTTAGAGGAGACAGCCCACATTAGATCATCTGGTGAGATTTAATAAACCAAGACCTGATTTTGAAAAAAATGTCTATTTAATGACAATACTGCACACACAGTAATACATACTGGGGAACACTAGCTCAATCCCTGATCACATCTTTAAGGCTGTTTATTTAAGGACAACAGATCAAATCAAGTTTAAGGCCTTAAAAGTTCAATAGTTTTTAGTTTCCTTGTGAAACTGATTTCATGTTTAGTGGTTTATCATTTCTTTGTGCAATCATGTTTTATGTTGTAAAGCAGCACCCTCAGCTTATCTCATTCTCTTCTCCTGCCCTCTGCAAAACATACATGTGAAAAGTCAGGAGTAAGTGACTAGTTTGTATTTGAACACGAGAGGAGCAAGTCTCTCACGGAGGAGGAAGAGTTGAATGAGGAGTTTGATTAATAATTAGTGAGTCTGTGAACTCAAACCAAACAAATAAATGAGTCATGTCCTTCACTACTTAAAAGTGGTGTATACGCTGATGTTATTACGCATTTTTGATCCAACAAGTGACTTGACTATGCCAATCAATGTGAAACACAGGATTTTGCACGCTTGGATGGCCACAAACCAACAAGTTGATAAAATGGAGAGGGGGATAACCAGGCGCTCCTCAAATAAACTGGCTGGACTGACTGACTGTGAATGTTTGTAAAGGGCTTTAAATGGAGCATTCACACATGCAAATCCAGGTGGGATGTTGAATTGACACTGAAGCAGACGTAATCCAACACCTCACAATAGTTTGTGTTTCTGTGGAAAGGGCCATGTCTTAGGGAGAGGGTTGGCGAGAGTTAATAGAAAACAACTATTCCTCCCTCTTCACTCCTGTGTGTGAGGACTCACAGGATGCAATGCTTTTTACACGGATGAAGGGGAGGTCCTTGTGTTTCTAGCTCTGTCCAAATGGATAGGGTCCATGAATGCCCTGTAAAGATGCAACAATAAAGAAAAATGTTTAATATGTTTGGCAAAATATTACAAAATTCCAAGTTTGATGAAGGAAAAATATATGATGGGAAATCACACACAAATGACACACCTGCCCAAATGTCATCACAGAAAGATTGGTTTGAAGACCATTTGATGTCCTATTTAAAGCATTGTGTGACAGTCCATTTTGATCTTCTGTGTGTTCCCAGGCTCCTCCAGGGTCTGTGAAACTGCTGTCAGTGGCATCATGCTTATTCTTTTGTGGTGAAGCAAAAGGGTTGAAGTCTCCTTGAACACTGCGCTGGGGTTGGGTGTTGAATTCAGTCTCAAAGGATGATAGCTGCTGAGTCACACCAAGGAGACCACCAATTTCTACAGTAAGTATTACCCAAATGATATCTGTGAAAACATGCAGGAACAAATAGTTTATTAAAATAGCAGATATGAAGTGCACTTTGTGTTGTTAATGCAAAGTTTCAAACATCACAAATCAACAATCAATGTCTAAGACAATCATGAGCATTTCAGTTGTTCAAGTCTTCCAACATTTGAATTATTTTCTATAATATACTGTTTTAAGCTTACTACAGTCAAATGTAATAATAATGTAAGAGGTCTGTGACTTACCACCATAAAATAATCCTGTTGCGGTACACATTCTCCACTGCCCTTGGTACATCCCAGGGGCTGTGGGACTCCTCATTTGGACACTTACATCTGTAACTTCTTGGGGGTCTAAAGACCTGACCATAACTGTGTTAACATGCCCAAATTGATCTCCACCAATGTACTTGAGACTGACTCCAGGCGGCCAAGACTCTGCACCTACAGATAAAAACAAGCTTTTAAATATTGCAAGCAATCATTTCGGTTTAATGACTATAGGGCTCCATGTGCTAAACTGAGAAATAGCTTGTGCAATTTGTGGGCGTGATGCATGTGATTTACCATTGGGAATGGGCATGCGCATATTACCTCTGCCTTAACACTGAAATGTAAATAAGAACATTCGGTGAGTGCAAAATTTTGCATGTTTTGTGTTGTGCAAATCAACATTTGCTATTACTGCCCACATTTTCACATACTTTGAACTTAAACGCAGAATGATAGATCATGGAAATACATGCACGCCTGTGGCATCGGAGTGGTGCAGAAACAGGAACGCACATCGAGCCTCATCCAGGATGACTGGACTGAACCCAAAAGATTTTACTTTAGGATGTGGGACAGATGCATGAAAGCTCAGTTTGATGGACAGCTGCTGCAGAACGCTACGGTTCAGGGGAAGACTTGTGTGAGTCAGGGTCAAAGTGTCACAGGTAAAGAGTGCATTTTTATACGGCTCTTTTGAAAACATCAGGTTATTATCTTATCTGTCTTTGTAGGTAATTTTAAAGCATTTAAAAACTAAACAACTTCATTTATAATTTTTATCATCTGCCACAGATTTTACACGTTGGTAAAAAAAAACGCCCCTTTTTGGATATTCATTCACTCATAAGAGCAAAATTGCACTGCATATACTGTGATAAATTGCATTGGGTTTTTGCTCTACTTTTAGAGTGTTTAGCTATTTAGCACATAAGCAAATGCTTGACAAATGAGACCCTTAATTGCTTAACACAATGCTTGCCTGGGTTTTGTATCCTCCACGTCTTTGTGAAGGGTGTATCTGGGGGAACTGACTCTCCCTCTCCAATTGTCACATCTTCAACAAAGGACATGGATGGAGTAATTATGTTGGGACTTTCAAAGTCATAGTATGCACCAATGGCAGCCTGTAGATTCCTGTAAAAATAAAGGTTAACACTTACATTATTTATGATAAAACTCTTCATCATAATCATCATCTTTTTTAATCAGACAGTAATTACTCCATTAGTAATATCTTAATATCACTTGTATTGTATTGTATGTCAATATCACTTTTCACGCACTGTCTATATATTATAGCCACCGTTGCCTTGGGGCAGGCTGAATAAGCCTGCCTTCCACATTGGTTAAAAAAACAAAAAAAAACAAACAAAAACAAAACAGCAACAAAGACAAAAAACAAGAATAGTTGATAAAATATCTACATATCCCATGTAAAATGAGATGCCTGTGAATATGAAGAATTCCGCAAAATACTACTTATGTCATGGATGGGTTGCGTCAGCAAATGTGTGTTTTTCTCAAAGAGCACGGTTTAGGTTTAAACTGGTACTGGAGACCATTATATAACACCGCACAAATACTCTATACTCACTACTATAGGCGTAAATTAGCAGGCTAGTTGCCAAGTCAGACTGCGACTCTAGTAATTAGTTTGCTGTTCCCCTTTCAGTTACATCCCAAAAAACACAACACAGAAACTTTACGTTTCACTTTGTTAAATACCTGCCTGAACTGAAGTCTGTAAGTGCCACTTGGCGTGCAGAAACACTCTCGAACAAAGAGCCCTAACCTGGCGTTTAGCAATAGAGCTACCTTCAAATCATTTTATTTAATCCAGGCACTTTCAGCATTTTTCTCATGCTGAGCGCCTGAACACTCAGGACCACAGGCCTGCCCCGCACTCACCAGTTGGTCATGTCCAGGAAGAAGGCGCATCCGGCGGGGTTGAGCTGGAAGCCTAGCAGCCTCTGAAACTCCGTGATCAGGACGTCCTTGTCAGTGGTGCCCATGCAGCTGAACTTCTGCATCAGCTCTGCATCCACGTCCATGTCCGTGCCGTCCATGAGCTACGTTGCCCCGCAATGGAGACAGTCTGACCGGGGACCTTTCAGTTTACTCCAGGGCCTGTTTCAGCCATCACAGCCATAACAACATCCACCTCCACAACAACAAGCGCCAGTGCGCATGGCACAAGCAGGGGGACGCTGTTTGACGTTACAACATCCAATCACTACGGGCAAACGACGTAAGCTGTTGCTATTTGCAGTCACAGCTTCATTGGTTTATTTTAGTCAACGTTTATCAAGCAATTGGCTACTTAAAAACTGCAAGTCTGTTCATTTTGCGACAAAGTATCGTCATTAATTTCCATAATTCAAACTTTTGAACATTTATATTTTAAATATATAATATATAAATATATAAATTTGAATATATACTGGCAATAATAATCTGTAATTTGTCATTTATCCGTCACCCTATTTAATAATATTGATTTATAAAAGTCAACAAGGACAAAAAGATCCATGTAAAATCCACGGATCTGGTGGTAAAATCAGGGGTCTCCAACCTGTAGCTCAGGAGCTACCAGTAACTCTCCACCCCCTTCCAAGTAGCTCGCCAAGGGATTTCTGAATTATGCATATTGTGCTGAATGACTCAAATATGATGAACTACCATTGCAAATGTATCGTTTTGATGCCTAACTTTGTGTACTGATAAATGGATAACGGTTTATGTTTTAATGGTATCTAACTGATCTAAGGCTTTCTTGTGCTCAATTTCTCGTTATCGCTAAAATTAGTAGGTGTTTGGCTTTTTTTTTTTAAGAAAAAGGTTGGAGACCCCTGATCTAGAGCCTGCGTTTTCTCTCAGAACGGAACTAAAGTTCAGCAGATCCTATAACTCGAGGGACGTTTTTTTCGGAGACACCGGAATCGCTTACACGGACGCCAGTGGGACTCAAACATGCCTAAGTAAGTAATGCAGTTTTCGTATATTATACTGTTTACTTTGTAATTGAAGTGCTAGTTTTTACACGATCCTTCTTATGTTTGAGTACAATTCAATGTTTTGTGGTTTAATTTGTGTGCTTTGTGGTTTACATGGGGTGCTTTGTATGGCCATGCTATGTATGCTGCTACCACAATTGTCGTTAGATATTTGAGATGTAGAAACACCGGGGTCTGTACGCAATCATAAAATTCATCAGAAATTAAAATGACTGTATTATGATTAAAGAAAGTGGAAATTTTGTATTCAAGTTTGACTGTGTTTTCCACCCCTGGCACCACCGAGGCTGAAATGGCTAATCTATTGTCAAAACATTAATGGCAAAGCTACCTGGTGCGCTTCTCACTGTCGCACTTTTAGTTTTAAAGTGCTATAACTAATCTAAACCTGATCATAACTTGTATTAAAGTGGCTTTACTCTCGCTCATAGTCTTCTGATTACTTTTTTCTTGTTTCGCAGGTTTTACTGTGACTACTGTGACACCTATCTAACCCATGACTCTGTGAGTTTCAAGTTACTTGATATTACTTAAGTCTAACCACTGGTCGTGCACAATTTCTTGCACTGCTTATAATTCATACTTGTGTTGCTGCTTATATTCCAGCCATCAGTAAGGAAAACTCACTGTAGTGGGCGAAAACACAAGGAAAATGTGAAAGACTATTACCAGAAGTGGATGGAGGAGCAAGCACAGAGTCTAATTGATAAAACAAGTAAGAACTACTGATGGTAATGGTTGCATTATAGACTGTATATGGGTTGTACTAATGCTCATCAGCATTTCATTCTGTTTCTAGCGGCTGCATTTCAACAAGGGAAGATTCCTCCATCACCTTTCCCTGGCGGACCTCCGCCAGGTTAGTAATTTGTCTGCCATTTTAAATAATTCCACCTGCTATAAGTATTTAGATAAAAGACACTCATTGATATGAAGCATCTGAATAATGATCAGAGTGCACAGTTTCAAAATGGAAGGAATTTTATGTAGTTTGAACAACTGCCTGGCCTCACTCCTCTTGAACAAATCAACATTTTGATTTTGACTGTTGATCTTATTCACCTAGGTGGTCCTCCTCGTCCCGGCATGTTGCCCACTCCGCCAATGGGAGGTCCTCCCATGATGCCTATGATGGGGCCTCCTCCGCATGGGATGATGCCCGGTGGACCTGGTAAGAAAATGTATATTTTGTGTTGGGTAAATCTTTTAATAGTTTACTTGGAAAGACCAAAGGATTGGAGTTTTTCCTGAAATAATAGTCTAGAATGATTTCAGATTTAAGATATCACTTTATTAATCTCAAAGGAAATTCTTGTGCCAATGAAGCTTTAAAAAAAAAAAAATGAAAAAACTGCAATTCAATTTTGTAATGATAATAAGATGATTCCATCTTACTCGTTCACAGAAGAACGCCAAATACAATTTTGTACATGTTATGGAATTTTGAGATTTTGCCTTACAAACAAGGAGGGAAAAGGGCAATTGGTATTCCCACTTGCTTGTTTTAATACTTGAAAAGCCAGTTTTGCATCTGTGGTGACTTTGTTCTGTAAAACCACTTATGTAACCCCTCTTGTTCCTCTGCAGGCATGAGGCCGCCGATGGGAGGGCCCATGCAGATGATGCCAGGGCCACCACACATGATGCGTCACCCTCGGCCTATGATGATGCCAGTGAGGCCTGGCATGATGCGCCCCGACAGATAAGACTGCAGATCGTCTGTCAACAGACTTGCTTGAATGAGGACACGTGGTTCTTGCATTTTAGACATTTTTAATTTTTAGCAAACCCAATACTTTGTTTCTGCAACTGTTTCTGCATTGGCAATATATGTAGGAATGTGTTCCCACAAAACCACACCTTGTGTTGGATCAGACTGGAGTTTTTTGTTTTCCACCGTCAGCTTCTTGACTCTTATATTCAACATATTTTCTTTTTACTTTTTTTAAAGTTTTCTTTTTCTTTTTTTTTTTTTTTAAACATGTAATTTGCTGCACTGTGGAATAAAACCACAATGTCAAAACCTGACTTTTGTAGATATTATTACATAAGAATAGTTTTTACTATGTAACCGTATTTTCCGGACTATAAGTTGCTCTGGAGTATAAGTCGCAGCAGCCAAAAAATGCACAATGAAGAAAAAAAGACAAGTTGCACTGGACTATAAGTCGCATTTTTGGGGGGAAATTTATTTGATCAAATCAGACACCAGAAACAGACATTTCATCTTGAAAGGCAAGTTATAGTAATAACAATAGAATAGAGAACAACAGGTTGAACATGTGTCTGATGTGTTCACGTAACATATGAACAGTTATTCAGAAAACTCGAGCATAAACATAAAATCTCCATCTCACTCCAAATCACTAAATGCATTGAATTCTTCATCCTTGGTGTCACTTCTGAGCAACTCTGCCAACCCTAGCTAAATCCAGCTTTTAGCCCACAATTAGCTTTTGTGTTTTCATCATTGCAGTTGTGAGTTTCCTCCACTTTTCTCCAGTCAAGCAAGTTTCTTGCTCACTCCAAACTTTCTTTCTGCTGCTCAACTGGTCCTCTCCACCACCACTCTACATACGTTTTTGGAACTCCGCTCAGTATATTCACTGAGTAATAATGTGTTTAATGCAGCTTTGCGCACATTTATGTTTTACAGAAACAAAACTTAAAGCATAGCTCATTTGCTTATAGTGAAAAAACAGCTTGTGTGCTGATGCAGTGAGCTTCTGTCAGACTAAAGGACAAGATTCAGTGGATTATTCACTATCTGGGCAAAAAAAAGTCGCCACCTGGCTTTAAGTAAGCAAGTAGGTACGAGGTTGCTACAGCTGGTGAATGAAGTGACAGGGGTCCAAGAGTAATGGCTTGATAAGCGTAGCAGATACTATTACATAAGCCTTGAGCGCCCTTTTATGGTTGTTGGTGTGAAAATAACCAATAAGTGAAATTATATCTTGCTGGTCAAAACGCATTGGCGTCCCTCATGCAATTAAGGACTTTTAATATATTCAGTCGATGTGCCTCGAGGTTGTACTTTGCCCATGTTTACATTTTCCAGTAAGGGCTATTTCCTGCTTCATATATAAGTCGGACCTCGGTATAAGTCACAGGACCTCGTAAACCATGAAAAAAGTGTGACTTATAGTCCGAAAAATACGAAGACATCATTGTTTGAAATGAAGTATGGGCAATAAGGCTTAATTGTTATGATTGGGCTGAATAATATGTATTTCAATTGTTTTAACACATTGAGATTTCTTTTGGGCATGCCAATAATTTGTTTTGCCTAATAGTGCTTATGAAGAATGTGTCAAAGATGTGTTTTATATTGGATGGCTGCAGAAAAATTCACACGAGGGTGCTAATACTGAAGATACTGTTCATGTAATACTAAAACGTCAAGCTTGATTTTAATACAAAGGAAAATTACTGATAAATACCAAGTTTCATTCTGCAAAATACATTTGAAAGTACTTTTGTGTGTGTTCACATTCTAGTTTAGTTTTACAATTATCCATATCCATTCAGAAAATGTACATTTTTATCCTATAAATATGTTCAAAATTCTGCTTCACCTTAAGGCCAGACACATTTCTGAAGATGTTAAATGTTCGCCACCTGAGATTTTACTAAGTGACATTTATGCATTTTTAGAGTCCAAGGTGTGAATGTGACAGATTTCTGACCTTGCAAGGACTGCTCTTTGTTCCTGAGACAGCGACTTCTACACTTAAACAGATGTTGCAGTAGGGATTTGTTTTCTTATAACTTTGACCAATCCTCATTAGTCTATTCAGTGAAGCATGATTCATTTGCAGCTGTTACATAAAGATCTGTAGCATGGTTCATTATCATAATTAGAAGAATGAACTTTCGCTCAGCTTGACCGTATAACTATAAAAGTGCTCAATAGATGGTGCTAGAGAGTTGTATGTTTTGCTGTGTAATTAGAAACCCATATGTACACAGTGATTTCATGTGCTTCTATGAACTGTCAAACTTCCTAAAATTCTCCTAAAGGACATTTCTGGTTCATCAGATTTCTAGGCTATGAATTAAAAATGTCCAGGCTATGATATGCTGGACATTAAATTTACAAGATGGAAGGAACAGACGTTTTTCTTCTGTTGTAAAACCAAAGGTTCATGGCCAAACAGTTTGACAGTTTCCATTAAATGCTCTGTAAATATCTACTTTCCACAAGAGCGAATAAAACTGGAATAAAACCATGTTAATGCACATTTTATGCATATGTTGAGCATAGTCGGAGACCCATGTGCCATCTGAAATCTGAACAGTGTTTATGAATATTCAATCTTACCATGAAGTGGAGCATTGCCCTGAAGGGAGTGTAGTGGAGTGGGAAAGTGTTTATGATTAGGGCTTAGGAGTTGGGGATCATGGGAAGTATTACAATGAAGCTTACACAGAGGACTAGTGCTCTAGTACTTTTACATTGTTAACAGGACATACAATTGGAGTTGAACTCCTTATGATTAAAGGTTTGATAAGTACTGACAGACGTGACCTCAATAGTTAGTCTCCCATTGGTTTTTAATATGACTCACCTTGTTATTCTTCTCATATGACAAAAACTGTCTTTAATATTAATGTTTTAGTCACAAGATTCTGTGTAGGCTGATGCTCTGCAGCTTAGTTAGGGAAAAAAATAGATGAGCCAATGTCCTGCCTGATAAGCTCTCCTACACAAAGTAAATACAATGTTATCCTCATGTGGGACGGCCGGACTGACAGCTTACACTCAGCTTCCCTGAGGCTTTTTATGATCTTTTTTAACTGTTACCATTGGGAATTACTTACAAGGATTTTAGGAGGCCACTTATTTGGAACTTTCTCACTGTGAATTGTTAATTCTTTGTAGATCTATACTCTTCAAGTTCACCAGATTCTGCTAAAAATACTGGAGCAAACATAATGATCAATGAATTAAGTATAACATATTAAATGAAACTTTTATATTGTTGTCAATTAGTTTCCCTAAATAGAAATAGGGATATGTTGGTTAAGTTGTGTATAAATTGCATCTATTGTTGGTTTTGTTCTGTAAAGATAATTTTACATACATTCATGATGGTGCAATTTCTTCCCCAGCCTGCATTTGGCGTTTCTCCAGCCTGGGCTGAACGATGAACACAATAATCCCTGACTGACAATTTGCTGTAGTCAATTGGCTCACAAGTGAATGGAGACCAGGATGGTGCTTAGAAATATGGTATGAAGAGGATGATTGCATGGGGGCCACTGGGTGGGATATTGACTAAGAGAAACACAAATGCTAAAGAGCTCTGTGAAGCAAAGATTTATGTGGACTCTTTGGAAATCTGTATCTCCCCTTTTCCTCTCTTTTGTCTACCCCAAAGTCTCTTCTGTCCTCTCCGCCTTTTTCCTCCTGCTACCAACACTACTCTGTAATTTAATCCATTTAGTCATGGCTCCAGATCAATATCCATTTTCTTTGGCCTAAGGGAGAGCCTCTCGCTTCTTGCTTGTTTCAAACTGTGGTAGTGTTGGCCAGCAGGAGCTCCCATGGGCCCGTTGGCACAAACAGATGTAGTACACTGCAGTATCTGAGAAAACAAAGTAATGTTAGACCTAATTCCACTCCTACCTGCTGCACAAAGTTAGGCTACGGAGGCTGTCTCAACACACATCTTTGACTTTCTTTTTGGTAGAAAATAAAATTAAGACATAACATGGGGGCACAACATTCTCTTTCCATTTAGAAACACGTGATCCTGCTAACTTCCTGTCATTTACGTCAGACACTCTTCCTTTATAGGCTCGCTAGGCATAAGATGTAGGTGAAGTTATGTGGTATGTTTCTTGAGATTAATTTAATTCAAATACTTGATTTACAGTTGCAAAATAAACTAATAGGCTTTTGCAACTGTATTCCAATTGCCAATCCAGACTGTTGATAACTTATATCAGCTGGAAGGATAAACACTAACTTAATCATTAAATGTCCCACTTGAAGATAAAATGTATTTGGAGAGCAGTGATATGTCCTGCCATGGGCCACTGGTTCACTGACCATCCCTCACCTCCTCCACTGCCTCATGCATCGTTATTTATTTTATTTTTTATTTTTTATAAAAATGCATTTTAAATATTAATTTCTTAGCATTTGCATTGAAAGTATTTTGTACTTTGGTTGTGGATCCTGCAAGTCAAAAAATAAGCACACATTTTTCTGCCACATTTTATTGTTTAAAAAAATAAATTTAAAAATTGCTGTACAGAATTGAGCATTTATTAGTATACGATGTAAGGCAACCATGCTGTAAAGGTATTTATAATACAATACAAAAGTAATATTTTAGTAAATTATAATAAATCAATGACTCCAACTGTTGTGTCCCAAAAACAAATTGGTTTGGTGTATTTATGATTTTACAATGCGTGCATATTTAATAGACACATATATGAAAATGCATGTGTATTGCATTGTGTAGCAAGCTCTGATTATTCTAATTATTTTGAAGGAAGTTTGTCAGAAAGATTGATTCACACCATCCGCTTGTTTTGTTCTGTAATTACCCTTTAATACGACAAGATCTTTACTCTTTTACTCTTTACTCTGACCCTAGAGTTAATTCTGTTCACCCCCCAAATGAGGGATTTTGATTGATCTGTGGGTCTGTAAAGCATGGATTAAAAATGTTTAATTCAAATCATAATTGAAAATGACATCCTACAGTCCACATCCTACAGTCCTAAAGTGGATGTCTTTGGTTGATGTGGAAGTTGCTTCAAATGTCTCACTGAATCTTCTGATCAGTCAAATCATGATGAATTTACTAGTACAGCATCTCCATGTTTTAGTAGCATTTAAAATATTTGGGGAAAGGAAGAACAACACAAATGCTTAGTCAGACTTGCATTGCAGCAGTTTTATTCATGATATCCAAGATTGATTAAACTGCTTTCCAGTCTCAGCCTCAGGTATCCACCATGGTTCCATCTTAGTCAGCATTTTATGCTACCAGTTTTCTATCAGTACACATGCTTCTATTGTCTGTTAACATTCAGCCAGAACAGTGTTTTAGGAGAATCATGTCCTGCCACCTTTCAATTGGTGATGGATTTTCAAAGGTTTTGTGTGCCCTTGATTACATAACCTTCGATCTGAGCGATTTGTGCCGATGCCACAGAGGTAGTGAAGTGTTCAGAGGATCTGCCATCTGATAACATTTAATAGCATGTTTGTTTTCTATAACATATTAAAATCTTTATATTCATACTAAGAACACTAAATGGCATCAAAGCAAAACTGTCCAGTTTTTCATTAGATTGTGTCCTAAAGTCTAGAGTGTTGTCTGTCCTTTTACTTCAGCAACAAGCATTAAAGCCTCTAAAATGGGTCTCTCAGAGTTGAGGGCAAAGTCTATTTTTATAGAAACTAAAGTATTCTGGTTCCCAAACTTTGATGTTCCAAAGGTAGAAAGGCTAAAAGCTTTTGGCAGTTTCTGTGTATCTAAAGATAAGGACTGATTAAGGCATAGCAACAAACTCGTGAGTTGAATTTATTTTAAATATATTTTTATTCAACAGCGTGACTCTTCTATGTTCAAAGTCATTTTGTGGTAAGTGTTTTTGTCATCCCTCCACAAAGATGAATGAATGGTTCGTTGCATATAGTTAAAGTGCTGCGTGAACCTTCTTATAATGGAAGTGAACTGACTTACAGAATTCTATTGGTGAGAATGACTCTTGGGTGAATATCTCAACATGTTTGATTGATTCATTGCTGCTTCTATGATGCTATCACTGAGGCTTACAGCTCCAGTACTTTCTTGGATGTAGAGCTTGTCCAGGGCAGCTGTTATGGTGCTCTTATATTGAAAGTGACCTAGCTGTGAACTGTCACCCTTATCTGTGGATTAATTACCCTGCTTTCTCATCTTTTTTTCCCGCTGAATTCACATGCGTCCCTACTTTTTCTCTCACGGTCTGGGTGACTGATAACATGATGTGACTTGTGTGTTAATGGTCTAAAATTTTGCCATAAAGGTGCACCATATGCATTATCTAGTGGTTCATCTATGGATAGCGAGCTAGTTATGTAACAGAAAACAGTATATTATCACCAACAGTCATTATAGAGAGCCAACCTATTATTTGTTAAACTTAAAGTGTTGAAAATGTGTGATATTGTTGACTTAAGTATCCTCAAAGTAATGTACAAAGCAAAGTGCAATGTTTTACCTGTAAATATTCAAAGTCTACAATTTAAAAGGAACCTACGTGTTTAAATAACCCAGATTCAGAACCAAAGTTAGGCCTACAGAGCAAAGCGTCGCTGTGAAAGGAGTTCAGTTATGGAGGGTTGAAAGTCTTGAAAAAGAAATCAAAGAATCAAGTGCAATGATGACATTTTAAAAGCACATTAAATCCAGTGCAATGTGTATATATGAAAAAGAAAACTAAGTTCTTGTGCATAAAAGGGAAGATTAATAATTGTGACTGAAATGAAATGTACTTATTTGAAATGTTTCACAGCTATTATCGGTGTTGATGTGTCTAGAAAAAGGAAAAGGGGCAGATAACATAAGATGATTGTTCTTTCTGCTCCTTTTCATTCATTTCTTGTATGTTTGATATTGTGACACTGTAAATGTCATTTTATACTTTATGAATGAAATAAACAAATAAACTAAATGTAAATAAAAATTCCATTAAATCATCCACAGGGTCTTGATGAGCCACTTGTGGACGTCAGTGATTGAGTTGAATATCCTCTCTGCCTGTTATCTAAAATCTCTAACTCCATCCATCTTCTCCCGCTTAATCCGGCTGGGTCGCGGGGGCAGCGTGCTGCCCAATACTCATAGCACCTGACCCCCCCCTATGAACCCCTCTGCAGGTGGTGAGCCCACAGGAGGGTGGACAACATGGTCCTTGATGTTAGTTCATAGGGGTGCGGCCATGTTTTGGGTTGATGGGGGAAACCGGAGTACCTGGAGGAAACCCATCCAGACACGGGGAGGAACATGCAAACTCCACACAGAAAGGCCCGGGGGACCCGGGGATCGAACCCGCAACCTTCTTGCTGTGAGGCCTGAGTGTTGCCACTCAGCCACCGTGCCGCCTCAAAATCTCTAACTGGCCTTTGTCAAACTCAGAATAAGCTATAACAGTAGTACTTATGTTATACCTGAACTATGCATGTATAATACCATTCTTTCATACAAACAAGACCTGCATTTCACAGTACACCCTGATTCAGATCTTGGCGTCATGGTAAAAATTTGTCTGTCTTATCTTTCTCCTTATGCGGCCTCCAGCACTTGTGCCACATGATTCTGTGCAATAAGATAAAAAGAGTCTTCCCTTATCACGCTGGACCAAATATATGTCCTTTTACAAACATGTGGTAGTAACACTGATAAGATTTTCTGAAGGTGAGTAGCAATGCTGGAGTTTTGCCTGCAGGTGAATTGTATAATGAGTGTGTTTAATGGAAACGGGAAAGATAAAGCTGGAAAAAAATATATATATTTTTCTATAATGCAATTTGCATTGTCTTCTCAAAAAGTGAAGTTTCTTTTTTACTATTCTCTTCTGGTCATCACAGCAAGCCATCTCCCTACACAGCATGTTGTTATTGGTTTATTGATTTTGCCCCTTGTGATTCAAACCTTTCCATTTATTCAGGCTATTAGATCACACATTATGTAGCTGTAAGTACAATACACATTGCTGTATAGAGTTTGAGAGACTGGCACAAGAAAACTGCATCACTTAGCATATTTCACTACAGGCAACATCCTTTCACAACCAGGTGTTTTGGTTTTTCTTTCTTCCAGTAAGACAGTGCCAGATTTGATTCCATGTCCAGGACATGGGGATTGTTGTGTTTGTGTAAGCTCCATTGTCTGTCCGATGTGACGGATATCCAGGCACACGCCTTCACTCTTGGCTTCCTCCTTCCCCTCCTTCCCCTCCTCACATCCATTGCACACTATGGAGGGAAATGAAGTTTGGCAAACTTTGATTTGACTTTAACAGTAACAGTTGATTTGACTTTGACAGTAAACTTTGATTTACTGTGAGGGAGAAGGGGAGAGTTTTTAAAATGTTAAACTGTCAAAGAGGAAATACTTTAATACTTACCAGATCCAGAGGCAGCATACATCACTTTCACTGTCTAAATACACCATAAAAGCACTGGACAGTTCTGACTATGAGTTATTACTAAAAAAAATATTTTGACTAATTTTTAAGCCTATCTATTTAATTTATACATTGTTCTTGCACCCAGTGCTAGAAAAAAAATACCACATAATCCAGAAGAAATTCCCATTTCTGGCATGTTGCTCCCACTTTCTAAACACACAAAGAGAATAGAAAATTAACCTCCCTTAGAATTCAATTATATGCAGTGAAACACAACAACTGATGTCCTTACTGAGTCATAAATAATATTAGTGGCTTGGAAATCACAATTTTGCTCTTCTAAAGTGCCACAAAACCATTCAGTTGTACTGTCTGAGGTAGGTGTCTGGATTATGACAGCCATAATTCTTGCATTCTTTAAGGTGACTTTGGGATAATGTCCGCTTTGGATTTTAGTAGTGGGGACAAGGATATGACAGTACATGACACGAAGGATAAATTGTGCATAATTTGTGTGTATGTGCGTGTGTCTTGATTAACTCTATTATGTCTTTACCCACAAGTCTCATTGTCAGTGTCTGTAATAGCAGATGATCAGGTGGGAGCTATGGGGACTCTGTAGAAGCTGATTTATATGGCCTGCATGACTGGGTGTAGTTTTACAACATTTACAGTATGGTTAAAGCATCTCTCGTGGACGTCTGGGCACATTTCACCAGTAATGCAATCAGATCAAAGGTCATATAAGAGAATATCAAAATAGATGCAAAATTATACTGTATAGAGTCACAATATTTTGATTTTTTTTTTTTTTTTACCTTTATTTACCCAGGAAAGTCCCATTGAGATCACTAATCTCTTTTTCAAGGGAGTCCTGCCATGCACACACCACTTTCATACTAGGCAATGTGGGTGAAGTGTCTTGCCTGAGGACACAACAACAGTTTTTGTGACTGACGCTCCCCTGTGGCACCTGGAATTCCCAGTGGTCTCCCATCCAAGTACTACCCAGGCCCAGCCCTGCTTCGTTTCTGAGATCTGACGAGATCAGGCTTTGACAAGCCGGTATGGCCACAAATATCACAATAAGAAATCCCTCAAAAGCTGTTTAAAGGGAAAATAAAAAGAAAACAAACTTGCCATGCCCTAATTAGCCTTCATAAAACATGAAGAAATTCTTAATTTATAATGAATAAATAGTCTATTATGGTGTGTATAAAATCCCTGTCATCCAAGTGGAATCCAAGGAGAAATTCAATTTGTCAACTGGACAAAAGTTTATTTAGGTCAAATATGTTTCACAGCTCATCCAAGCTGCTTCTTCAGTTCTGGTCAGAATGCTGCCTTATATCTGCCTGCAGGGAGGACCTAACTACACTGAAACTACTCTGAAACTAACACATTTACTTGTTTAGAGTTTATTTTTGTTAGCTAGGTCTTCTGAACTACACTGACTGTGGGGTCCTTTAAGCATAATCATTTAGGCCCCTAAATGCTAAGTGCCTTCACACCTCTGGACCTGACCTGGCTACCCCTATTGTTTTTGTTGTTTTGATTTAGGTCTGAGAATGGAGTTGTAAATGGTACACAGATTATGTCTGAGGCCTCCATTTCTATTCAAGGATGGACTGTCTTTCCTAACAAAAATAGCCACTTTAACTCCCCTCTCAAACCAGTTCTTTTCTCTGTCTGGCTAAGATCTGTACCTCACTATCCTTTTTAAAGAATTTATTAGGCTTCATTAATACCCTGACCCTAACTCCTAAACCTCAACTCCTTACTGAAGTTTTTACTAGGCCTCAACCTGTCTTAATAAACATTTTGTTCAGTATGAATTAAGTCGGCATTCATGCTTTATTAAGGCCAATCAAACCTGTAGTTATTGTAAAGTGGAACTATTACTATTATGGTACTAGCACTATTATCTGCTGTAAAATTAGGTCAGAATAATCCAAAAAATATATTTTTCATTATCTCCTACCACTCAGGCAACATGATAAAACATCCATGTTGCCAAGAAAATATTTTACACACAACTCTGGTGTTGCTGTACATGGCATAGCTCGGGCTTGTAGTGTGCATTTCTTTGTTAGAGAAGAGCATTCATGAGTCACCACTGTCTTTAGCCTAGGGCTCAGCAGCCAGCCAGCTGAGTGGAAGGGGGCTGTTTTATTTTTGTCCTTCTAATATGCCGTGAAGACATCATTATTTCTCAAACAAGTTGTGTTCCTGAGTGTTATTTGTTTAAAACATTGGATAAGTTGTTTGAGGCACATCACCATAGAGATAATTGGTGGTGTATTTCATTAGACATGGCTCTAGTTGCCAGCTCAGCAGTGTAGTGAGTGTGTGGTGAGGGGAAGGATGTTCTCTTTTGTGTCATGCACAAAGGCAAGGCAAGTGTATTTGTATAGCACAATTCATACACAAAGTAATCCAAAGTCCTTAACAGAATAAGAAAATACATTAAAATCACAATACAAACAAATCAAAACTAAATAAACACAGTGCAGAGACCTGCAGAGACCTGAGTACAGGACTTATGTCCTCGTACTTCCTGGTTCAAGTTAGGACCCGAGCTGCAGCGTTCTGGTTGTACTGCAGCTCTCACAGCTCGTTTGGAGAGGCCAGTGAGAGGCCGTTACAGTATCTAACCTACTGGAGACAAACATATGGGTAAGTCACTGCAATTCTGCTTTAGACAGTAGACCTTTGATTTTTGCTATGTTTTTAGATGGTAAAAGGCTGCAGATGTTATTGACTTGATGTGGTTGTTAAAGTTCAAGTCTGAGTCCATATTACCTCTAGATTTCTAACTTGATTTGAAGGTCTTAAAGAGAGAGACTGGAGGTGACTGCTGCCACTGTCTCTTTGTTTCTGTGGGCCAAAGGACTATGACTTTTGTCTTGTCTGAGTTTAGCTGGAGAAAGTTGTTTTGTATCCAGTGAGTGAGTCCACTGGTCCATAGTCCCCTGCTGCAGTGAGATGTAGATCTGAGTATCGTCTGCGTAGTTGTGGTAGGACACATTATTGCTGCGTATTAACTGGCCTAACGGCAGCATGTAGAGATTGAACAAAAGGGGACCTAGGATCGACCCCTGGGGCACCCCACAGGTCAGGGCCATGTGATCTGAGACACAGTTTCCAATTTCAACAAACTACTTCCTGTCTTCTAGATAGGACTTGAACCAGTTTAGTGCAGTACCAGAGATGCCCACCCAGTCCTCTAGTCAAGAGGATCCCATGATTGAGTGTCAAAAGCAGCACTTAGGTCTAACAGGATCAACACTGAGACTTTTCCTGCATCAGTGTTCAGGTGGATGTCGTTTGTCACCTTGATCAGAGCCATTTCAGTGCTGTTTTGGGCTCTAAACCATGACTGGAAAATATCAAAGGAGTTGTTCATTTGGAGAATGTTAGAAAGCTGTTGGCAGCTTTTTCAAGGACTTTGTCAACAAACGGCAGATTTGAGATGTGTCGGAAATTATTCAGCACTGTGGCATCAAGACTGCTCTTCTTTAGGAGAGGCTTAATGCAGTTTTCAAAGCTCTTGGGAATGTTTCAGATTGAAGTGACATGTTAACTATGTGAGCGAGTGGTGAAAGTAAACTGTGGAGGACAGACTTTAGAAATCTAGTGGGTAACACATCGAGGCAGCATGTAGATGAACTCAGTCTTGGTGACAATCTCTAAGACAGTTTTGTCAGTTACAGAATGCAAAGTGACTCAGCTCTAAGTGTCTCTGTGGCTCCATGATGTGTTGTGGAATTGATGGCATTTTTGATGCCCTGAATCTTCTCATTAAAGAATACTGCAAGTTCTAACATCAGTGGTGCTGGAGGGTTTGTTAGTCACAGGTGTAAACAGAACATGAGAGTCCATCCATCCATCGGGGGCAGCTCTGTGCACCTGACCTCTATGAACCCCTCTGTGAGTGGTGAGCCCACAGGAGGGTGGATGTCACGAGCGTTCACCTTGCCACCAAACACGAGAGTTGTTACTGCAATTTCCAATAATGTCCGAAAAGTACCTCTATTTTATTCTACCCAAACTATGGTTGTACATGTGCATTGTTTCTCTGTAAATCTCATAATAAACTTGGAGGTTTGACTCGCGCCATGTCCACTCAGCTCTCCGGCAGTTCCTTTTCCATGTCCTGACAGTCATCATTCCTCCACAGTGAGCTTTTTGCTTATCTTTAACCATTTTAACCTTCATTGGGGCAATGCCTACCAGAACATTCAAAGTCACAGAGTTCAACATATCATCAACATTAGAACATGAGGCACTTTCAAAGTGTATCGTTTCCATGAAGAGTGCACTTGTGTTGTCATTTATGTGTCTCCTTCGAACAACTGTAGGAGGAGCCGGTGGTTTGGGAATAACAGACAGGTCAAAGAAGACACAGAAATGATCAGACAGAGCAACATCAACCACACTGACATTTGAAATATTTACACCCTTTGTAATGAGCAGGTCCAGAGTGTTCCCTCTTTTGTGTGTGGGTTCACTGACATGATGAGTCAGACCAAAAGTTTCAAGGACAGCGCTGAGCTCTTTGGCATATTTGTCACACACATTATCCACATGTACAATAAAATCACCTGTAATGACTAAACCATCAAAGTCTGTGCATACGACTGAAAACATCTCATTTAAAATCATTAAAACTTGGACAGTGCTGAGGTTTGTATATGACTATGTAGAGAATCAAGGGTGATTGTTTTAGCTCCATTTTGAAGGAAACATACTCAAATAATGAAAACACCCCAAATGACAAACCAGTGGTGCCCACAGGGGAGAGGTGAGCCTGCATCAAACTTGGTTGATTGAGGGCATGGGACAGTGGTGCTGTGTGCACTGTGGTGACTGTGACTACATACGCATTAGGATGCCTCACTAAAGACCTTTTTGTCAGTCTGTACACTCTCTGAGAGCAGTGGTGAAAGGCAGAAACACGAGTAGCCTTCTATCACCCAAATAATCTCTCCTCTTCCCAGGGGTTTCCCTATAGATCCTCAAGTCAATGGAGACTATAATAATGATTCTGTGATATTGTGAGAATAATGAGATTATGGTATGGTTCATATGCAAAAGAGAAACAAGATAATACAGCATTATGACTCTTCTCAACACAATACACTCTCTCGCAGATACTGTCTAGCTGGAAAATGTGCATGTGAAAATATAATGCACTTTTGATTTGCAGTCTTGGGAGCTGCTTAAATATGGGATTTATCTAAACATTGATATTCATGTGTTCTTTTTTGCAGCAAAGAATATAAATCATACCACTGATCATATATAATGCAGAGCAGTGACCCAGTGTGTTGGTAACCTGATTACCCCAGCTGTCAGTCTGAATGAGGCCAGGCTTTGGGATCCACCATTCTCTGATCCTCACACAGGACAGAGGCAGTCCTCCTGAACACAACCCTTCAGCAGGACACACTCCAGCACCAGGACAAGCACTTGGACTATATGTAAAGGCAACAGGTAAGGGGACATGACAAATTTGGGAGGATACTTTACTGAGCAAGGTTAATATTGAAGCAGATTTGTAATTTTTTTTTCTTCAAAAATAATTGTTTGGCTGGAAGTTAGAGAAGGAAGCAAAAGGCCAACAGTGAATGTTAGGGGGCAGAAAAGGGGGAGGGCAACAGGATACAACTAGTGGGTGGACCCTGTGATTGTTTCAGTGCACAAACTTACACACTTCCATGGCTTTTTATTGCACACAGGATTATTTGTAATTGCTGTTTTTCTTATTTCGTCGATATACATCATCAAAGGCGAAGAACACTACAGTTACCACCAGTCTTATTTCAGTCGTGGACAGCAAATCAAGGAAGTTACACCAGCAGCTTCAGCATGGCTCAGTGTCCATCAGAGGCCAGTGCGGACAGTTTGGTTCCAGATCTTAAGGACAACATGAACTCAAGTGAACTTACTACAGAGACTCCATCAGTGAGAGCCCGACCGGGAGACCTGGCGTTGATCCGCAGTCTGTCCAAGTCAGACTCTGACTTATTGTCGTCCCCGGTGGGTGAGGATGATGAAGGTTTGGCTGGACGCAGTGGTTCTGTGTCAAATTGCAGTCCTGGGCAAACAGCCATGAAGCGCATGCCATCTTTTGCTTCGGAGTGGGATGAGGTAATATTTAACACTGGGTGGGGGTGAGGGAGGGGCACCAACACACGATTACTCTATGACAGTGAGGGTCAATAAGCCTTTTTTTATTAAAAAAGAAAAAAAATTGATTTAAAAGAGAAAGAAGGAGGTAGGTAGAAAGGCTGCAGTGGCGTTAAGTCCTAAGCAGAGATGGAGTGTAGTACTTCACCCAGGCTGTTGGCGGAGAATGCCTGCGGCGAGTGCTTGAATGCATGAATGGCTTGATCACTTGCACCGACCTCCCTGTAGCAGCCCTGGCATCCAAGACTAATTGGGCTTGTGCTGTCATTCCACATCCACTCAGTCCATGTCTCAGGGGCCGACCCACGCTTCCTCCTGCACTCCTCTGGCTCCTTAGTTGCGTCTTGCGCATCTTCTTTTATATGAACAGTCCCTAACCCCATTATACCCAAAAGCCTAAACTTGTGATTTTTGTACTTCAGGGTGTGTGCAGCATACCCTGAAGAATTTAAAATGTTAAAACCAAAATTTAGCAAAACATTAAAAGTTCCGGGAATAGCCACTGCCCATGGCAATGGCTGATGACTGACAATATAATTTTGAGCACTGCTCTCAGGCAGAATTATCAATTTCTCACAATGATCTCAGCAAAGTGGCAGATTTATGGCATTTGCAGTTTGGGTTACACCACTGTGATCACATTACACGGTCTTACTCAGACACTGTACTTCCATTGTGTGATAACTAGCAGTTTGGTGTTAGCTCATGCGTAACATTTGACAAAAGTCCTAGGCTACATTTGAACTTCACACTTCATTTTACATCTTTTGCCCTGAGCTAAAGTCTTTAATACGAGATATTTATCTTCAGTTCAGTCCAAGGGTATTTGGCTCAGCCTACTGTCAGCCTTTTACAGCTGTTACAGCTGAAACAATTGATCTTTTCTCTCCATGTTATCACTCTATAGGAAACTATACCACTTATATGTTTTGAATCTTATTATTATTCTCATTATTATTATGTTTGTAGACGGTGATATCCCCTACACCATGACTCTCATGGTTCTTATTGTATCAGCCCCCACAGTTGTCTTTTTCCTGCCCTTCGCCTGCCCCTGTGCCCTCTGACACCACTGTTTATTCAGGCCCTGATGGGTGGGGCATCCTGCTCCTGAGCATCCTGTTTGCTGTTCTACAAAGTGTCCATGCATATCTCTGCTACAATATGAGCAGTTTGTTTGTTTGGGTTGAGTTTAGGCCCATAGGACCTGCCTAATGCACATTTCTTTATTTAAGTGTAGTTATTTGGCCATGGGCAAAAAACTTTAGGCTGTGTTTAGATCTCATGAAGCAATCATCCTTTAGCAAACACTGGAATGACACAGAAAGCTAAAGCTAACATTAACATTTAAGCATGCGTAAACACAATAGCCTTCTGCCGGTTGGCTTGGCAGCCGCACCTCCGTCAGTCTGTCCCAGGGCAGCTGTGGCTATAACAGTAGTTTACCACCACCGGTTATGGAGGGAATGAAGAATGCAATGTAAATAATCCTCTGTAAAGCGTCTTTGTGACATCTGTCTGTAAAAAGTGCTATATAAATAAACACTTACTAAATAAACACTTACTTTATTGCTTACATGTTATTAGGCATCTGTCTCCTAAGTCAATGGACAATATCACTTTCAGACGACTCTTAGTTTTTACTGCATCCTGTATTGTATCCTAAAACTTGTGTGATGTATACAACTACATTATCACCAAAATTAAATAAAGCAATATTAGATAATATGTACTATTATTAATGACATATATGAATTAGGAGCCCTGTCCATTCTCCATATCTGTTTAATACTCAGAAGGCAAAGGTTAAGGCAACCACAAGTTACAGATGCTTGAGTGGCCTCATTCGTCTGTGTACTCTAAATTTCCCACCAGTATTCCTGAGGTCATTATACATTCAGGCTTTTAAAGTGCACACTCAGAGCGAGTTTGTGTGTGTCTTCACTCACTAATGCACGTGGTTTACATAACATCGCTGGCTGGGGATGTGTAATAAAACACCTCTATAGGGAAATGACCTAATATTAACTTTCATTTAAAAAACAAAAAAACTTTTTATTTAAATATAGTTTCATTGTGTTTCTTTTAACTTTAATTGAATAATACTTGTGTTATCTTTTTTTTTTATATAAAGGAATAGACACTGGTGGCGGCAATGTTGATAATTCTAGTTGACAAAAAGTGTCTATTTTTAACCTACGTAGAAGCTGGTGTATAATTTATATAGAGAAGTACAGCAGAGTGAACACATCTCCAGATCAGTTTAGACAGATGTGGCACATGAATATGAGAGTGGTGGTGCTGATGGTGTGTGCTAACTGTGGAGGGGGGAGGGGGGCTGTGGGGGGGCTTTACCTGCCACATTGTCCGGAAAATCTGTCACACCAGAGACAAACCGGCAGCAATGAATGTGCAAATGCTTACACAGCCCCGGAGTAAAAATATATGAATTACAATCATGTATAACAAACCTGTCAAACCTCTATGCTCTTTGAACTTGTCTACTAAAATCTTTAAATGGACATGATTATTTATGGCATAAGGGTTATTGCCTAGTTGTCAGTGAGCTATTTGAATAAGAAGCTCTGTGTCCCATCTGCCAGTATTGACAGTGGTACTCAAACTATAATCTTGTTTAGACCAATGCCAATATGACAACAATGGTCTGGCTGGCACATACTGTCAATATGGCCATTATCTCTATTTTGTACAAGCTCTTGAGCTGAGAGATTCAAAGGGACTTGTGCACATTTTGTATTCAGAAGGTGACTGGGCCAAATTTGAGGGTTTGTGGTGTTAGTACATAACAGTATTGCTGTGAGGACAAGTCCTTTCATTTGAAGTGAGAATCAAATTGTATTGTGTTAAAGAATGAGATCAGTGACGGATTAATCATTTTAATGAAGTCAAAACCAATTGACCAAAGATATTAAACAAAGGTGATATGATAAGAAACAACACAGTATTCTGATTGATGTATTGATAAGTACAACTAGTATGTAATATACTGGAGTAGACGTGTTATCATTTTTCATTTATTTTATCTATGAGCACTTCATTCAGAGGTAGGTACTAAGGATTAGCCCTAAGGATTTGTTCAAAATCCATGTCCATTAGCAGCTCAAATAACAACTAAAACAAAACAACTTCAATAAAAGTACCTGAGCCTGGCTTTTAAAATTTCAAGCTCAGGACAAAGTGGTTACGCCATATAGTCAAAGCATCTATTTGAGAAAAAAAGATTAGACTAAAGATTGAATGATAGTGCCTATTCTGTTGGATGAGAACCATCAAGAAGCCAGGCACAAACACTAATCTAATCAGAGACATTGTTGGACGATAGTCAAATGGAAACTTCACTTATAGTTCAAAATAAAATTGAGCACACAGCTATTAATTTTGCACTATTAGTATTATATAAACAGTTATTAAAAGGTATTTAAAAAGTTATACATTGTTATACTTGATTCTATTTCATGTTAATTCCCTTACATAACACACATTTTATAAATTAAAAAGTTAGTTCAGCAGGAAGCATTTTCTGTGTGTTTCTGCCCACATGCTAAATATTTATATGCAGCAGATGAGGCTTTGATGTTGTAAGAGGTTTGGAGCACTTTACCTATGATGAGGCTGTTGACTTAAGAGCATAAATTGGTGACAGGAGAGTCTACGTATAGGTGCACTCAGTGGGGCCAGCTGTAATGGACTCCACTTCGGTGTATGTCATATGGAATGTAAGTGGGTTAATTCAGGGAGTAATGCGAGGTCTGTACCGCTGGAGGCATATGCCACGCTTCCCACGTGAAAGACTTCCAAATGAATCAAGGCCTTTTGCTTAGTGTTGATGCCACTAGCGATGTGTATAGGGTTTTTTCTAACACGCTAAATATTACATCAAATAAGCCTGGCCATGTTTCTAGTGTCACCATATAACAGCACAATCACCTTTTTAGGCTCCCCAAATTCTCACTGCTGATTGTGAACAAAGTAGTGGATATATTTACCCTATTAAATTTGTATGTAAAAGTTTTCTTTATAGCCACCTCTCTTTTTAATGCTTTATGGTGTACGTAAGAAAATGCACAAGTCAGCAGATCAGCAGAAAGTGCGTCAGTGTGTAGGCAATTCCACTTAAGCTGTGTATACCTCTAATAGTGTTGAGATGACGACGTTGGACAGTTAGCAAAGCATGTCCCAGCCAAGAAAATAGTGCGCAGCAGTGGGATCCTTATTTTCAAATTTGACTTTGTAATGAGCAAATAGACAGCAGAGATTGAACAGCAACTTGTCCTGCCCGAGTTCTTTTTAATTAACATCAATGAGCTGAGGCAACCCTTTTCACTTCCTGTACTAAAATAATGCAACCACAAATTTACAGAAGTTAGGTGGTTTTGAGAATATCAAAAACAGTTATTGTTATTTAGTTGACTTTGTAAACCCTCAGTTAGTTCCACTGGACATGAATACACAGAGTCGGCGTCAGAGCTTAGTAACTATTTTAACGCAGTGGAATCAAACACCAGAAATGCTCTCAAACACATTTTTCTTTATTAGTATTAGGCTAATTATTAACAATAAGGCCTGCCACTGTTTGTAAACATTAAGCAACAGCCTCACACTCATCAAAAACACCCATGAACAACAGCACTGACACAAGGCCATCCAGGCAGTTACGTGGGCGCCTACCACAAAACACAAATTCAAGACCCAGCAAACATCAGTCAACAATTCATCAGCTTAGTAGGTCTTATTGACTTACAGAAGAGTTGCAGGTGATGAGTAGGCACACTGCTGAAACATCTGAGTACTCTGTCCTTCCATTCGTTCGCGCATTTGCGATTGTATTTCTCGAATACAAGCTGCAAGAACCTGGCGTTTCTCTCGTGTAGCATTGTGAAGTTTCATGTTGATTTAATCCACGGTCCTTAGCCACAGCCTGTTTCCAGTTACTATAGCTACACTCGCAAAGCCATGATCCAATGATCCAGATTTTCTTGTGCTCCTGAACTGGTCTAAGCCATTTTCGTAAATCTATTTTTAGGCGAAAATGCAAACTGATTCCAGTGACACACTATCCTTTAGCCTATTTTCGATCATTCAAACTATTTGACGTGTCTGCGAACAGCAGCTCAACAGACGCTGAAATCAAATGTAACATGTTTACTCAGCGACCAATGAGCAAAATTATACGATCTCCCCGTTTTGTTTTATTGAAGTTACAGTTTGCACATATAATATGAAAATTGTAATATTCAAAGATTATACAATTGTCATGGTTTGAGTGTGGTTGAGGACCCCAAAGCAGAGACAGAGGCGCAGGTAGATGTTTAACAGGTTTATTGCCGGGATTGAAGGATGTGGTGATGGAAACAGGCTGGAGACATAGACGGAGGGAAGACACTGGGGTAGACTCACGGGTAAACAGACTGGACGACAAGCAGGATGAGGACAAGGACGTGGACATGGACAAGCAGGACGACGACGTGGACGTGGACAAGCAGGACGAGGACGTAGACAAGGAATAGAGGAGGAATGAACTGACAAAGAACAAAGGATAAGGACAGAACTAAATAGTGGGGCTGATTAGACAATTAGCTGCAGGTGAACCACCGAGCAGGTGATCCACACTGCAGCATTAGCCCAGCCACGCCCCCGAGAGGAGCAGACAGACACAGAAGGGAGGGGGAACACACAACAAACACCAAACCCTGACAGTACCCCCCCCCTCAACGGACGGCTCTCAGACGTCCCAAACAGCAACACAAACACGGGAGGGTGGAGGGGGCCTGGACGGAGGGACACAGGTAAACTGGCACCCAGGATGGAGAGGGGCGACCAGCAGCAGCCCAGGAAGGGACACAGCCACCCCGGACAGAGACAAGTGTCCAGCGGCAGCCCAGGAAGGGAGTTGACCACCCCAGACGGAGAACAGTGTCCAGCGATGGTCCAAGAAGGGGATCTACCACCCTGGACGGAGAACAATGTCCAGCGATGGTCCAGGAAGGGAGTTGACCACCCCAGACGGAGAACAGTGTCCAGCGGTGGTCCAGGAAGGGAATCTACCACCCTGGATGGAGAACAATGTCCAGCGATGGTCCAGGAAGGGAGTTGACCACCCCAGACGGAGAACAGTGTCCAGCGGTGGTCCAGGAAGGGAATCTACCACCCTGGATGGAGAACAATGTCCAGCGGTGGTCAGGGAAGGGAATCTACCACCCTGGACGGAGAACAATGTCCAGCGGTGGTCCAAGAAAGGAATCTACCACCCTGGATGGAGAACAATGTCCAGCGGTGGTCCAGGAAGGGAATCTACCACCCTGGACGGAGAACAATGTCCAGCGGTAGTCCAAGAAGGGAATCTACCACCCTGGATGGAGAACAATGTCCAGCGGTGGTCCAGGAAGGGAATCGACCGCCCCAGACGGAGAACAGTGTCCAGCAGCGGTCCACAAAGTCCAAGGGACATGGAGGCAGAGAAAACAGGAGCTGGGACAGGAGCAGGGCTAGCGACTGCTGCAGAACGCTCCAGAGGAACAGGCGAGGACAAACGAGGCAGCCGGGAACCGGAGCCCGCCGACGCTCCACACTCTGCGGGGTCTAAGTGGTCAGTTCATTCTGTCATGGTTTGAGTGTGGTTGAGGACCCCAAAGCAGAGACAGAGGCGCAGGTAGATGTTTAACAGGTTTATTGCCGGGATTGAAGGATGTGGTGATGGAAACAGGCTGGAGACATAGACGGAGGGAAGACACTGGGGTAGACTCACGGGTAAACAGACTGGACGACAAGCAGGATGAGGACAAGGACGTGGACATGGACAAGCAGGACGACGACGTGGACGTGGACAAGCAGGACGAGGACGTAGACAAGGAATAGAGGAGGAATGAACTGACAAAGAACAAAGGATAAGGACAGAACTAAATAGTGGGGCTGATTAGACAATTAGCTGCAGGTGAACCACCGAGCAGGTGATCCACACTGCAGCATTAGCCCAGCCACGCCCCCGAGAGGAGCAGACAGACACAGAAGGGAGGGGGAACACACAACAAACACCAAACCCTGACAACAATAATCCTTTTAAAATAGTTATAATATAATATAATAATATAAGGGGGGGTAGGGGGAGGTCAGTGTCTTACATATCTGTAGGGAGGAGCTAATTACCCTGAAATTGACATACCCTAGTTGTAAGAAGTGTCTATTATTAGTAAAGTCCTTTGTTATTTAGTTGAGTTAGTATAAAAAGAAAAATACATTTAAACAGCCTACAGTTCACGAAAAGCCTTTCCTCGTCCATTTTCCTATACCTTCCCATGTCTAATCAGATTAAAGAAGGAAACAGGAAATAGGAGAGGGTCATTCCACACACTCGGGGAAGCAACACATGGGCGGTATCTGAAGGTTGTTGTGTCTTAAGCACTTTCTCTTTCCTTCTTTAATGTGAAGTTTCAGAAGTGGTGGCGAGTGTAAATTATTCTGCTGTGTTTTTGCTGAGCGGGGCCTTACTCATTGAATTGCACTCCACGTTGGACTGTTGCTTGTAATCCATCATTGCTAAGCAGCACGCCTCCTCACAACTCAAGAGGAGCATAGTCTGGAAGTCCAGTACTAAGTTTAGTTTGTTAATGCATTGGCGAAAGTAACAGAGGCTGGATAACGATAAAAGTTTAATCTTGATCTAATCCCTGTGACAGTATGCTATGTTGGTGATATTTTCATCTGAAACAATGATTTTTTTGTTTAAAGCAACTTAATACTTAAACACAGACACTTTCCCCACCTAGGCTACACCTGTTGGCCTGCCTCTGTCATGCACTTAGGGAGTGACAGGTAGATGTAACCAATCACAGTAAAGAGTGAACTGTCTGAAGACATAACTAGTTACCTAAAGGCCCGATCCTGCCCCCGATCTTAGCTCTAGCGCAACTGTGGATTGTGGAGCTCTAAACAAGAGGTGTGCAGTGCCTTAATATCAGGTGGAGCAGAGCAGACTGAGGGCGTGGTGTGGCGCCTTCACTGAATTGTCAGAATCGTGAAAATAAATATCAAACTAGTCCACTGAAAAACAACGTGTAAAATGCTCAAGACTTCTTTTATTTGGAAATATATTAGGACCATAAATGGTTAACATTCATAACATGTTCGTGTGCCATGTGGGATGTTCGGGCGCCGTCCGGATGCCCTCTCTCAGCAGAGCCCAGCCTTTCGCCCGCTTTCTGTATCGACTTAGCACTGCTCTTTAGTTTGGTTTGATCTGGATCTGTACAAAAGCTGCTCATTCACATGAGGACATTTACAGCGCTGTCCTAAAGTGTGTTTTCTTACCCTGCCTGCGGTCCTAATGCTGCGATGTCAGATTTCTTCACACCCTTTCTGTCATCAGCTCCATTTAATGTCGTGACCAAATTATTCCCATCGTGCCGCTTTAGTTAGGTAATAAAGTTAGTTGCCAGTAGGCAGGCTGCCATCAGAACCATAGATAACTGCACGGAACCGTGGACCGCGACCGGACCTCGCCGCAGCTCGGGGCTGTGACAGCAGAGCGGAGCAGACGCACGAAATGCGATCGCTGGCACCGGCTTCTCTCGGAAAAAAGAAGAAAAAGAGAAATGGGGGCGATGAAGTGCGATCGACCGCGGTGGTGCCCCCGTAAGCACTTGGTGCCCTAGGCACATGTGCGGAGGGACGGCTGTATCTCAGGTGAGTCCGTGGTAGTGGAACCTGGACAGGCGGGACCAGGTGTGACCAGTGGGAGAGCAGCGGGTCTGCTGTGGGAATGGGGGCGCATGAGGTAGACTCTTGTCTGCTCCGTAATGGGAGGCAAACAAAATGAGAAAACTAAAAAAGTTGACGTTTGTGCGTGCACAAGCTTATATGGGGTACACGTGCGCGGGAGGGGCGCAGGTGCGCGCGGAGTGTTCGGCCACTTCTGGCACGGCCCATCCAAAAGCCAACTGGTGCGTACTTGCATCGTGGGGCTCCGGAGCTGTTTTATTGTACTCGTATATAATTTTCCCCACACTCCTCTGTGCTGCTGTAATGAGGCAAAGATATTACAGACATTACCCACACTGGCAGCGCTACCACAGTGGTCACAGATATGTACTTGTACTGTCCCATTCCAGCCTCCAGCAATAAAGTACAACCCAGTCCTTAACGCTAGCACTAGTGCTAAGATTGGGGACAAACTCGGGCCCTATTAGTTATAGTATAAAAATTACTTGGTGTACATGAATTGTGACTTTGACTTTAAAATGTTTATATACATATTTTAACTACATTACAATATACCATTTGCCTGTTTTTTTGTTGTTTTTTTTTTTTACATCTTTAACTACTGAAGTATACTAGAATAATTCATAATAACTCATAATAACTTAGCACTATATTATTATAGTTTCAGCACAGCCTAAACAACATTCCTTTTTGACAGATTGAGAGGATCATGAACTTGATTGGAGCTGGCATAGAGTCCAAAAAGACTACACCAACTTCAGGTAATTACACATTATTACATTATGTTTTCTATATTGTGAGTTTTTGCATGCCATTTTTCTTCTTTTCTGGTGTTAGTATTCAGACACCGCACATAGAGAAACTGAACATGTCCTTTCTGTTCTTAGTTATTGTCAATCAGTCTGACACTTGCTTGGCACATTATTGTTATTTGTAATGCACAAGATTCCCTCTTTTGTAATTCTGAAATCTCTTCACCGTCATATTGTCTTTTAGTGGAGTTACTACTATATATCTCTCCAGTGTCTGAGCTGATATTATGCTTCATCAAGTGTCCTTCAGGCTGTGCGGAGTGGGGAGCCAGCTGGCATCTGCACGGTTTGTTTAAACAACAGTCTTAAGCTGATCTAGTACAATCCTCTCGTCTTAAAATGCCTCCACAATATGGGCTCTGTTCACATTTTTTCTATGTAAAATCCTATTAGTTATGGCCAGTATTACTTTATGTATCCAGACCGCAGTACAAGTGTGATGTAATACAGTTAGAAACTATAGTGCTGAAATGCTGAACTGAGAGGCTTTTTTTTTTTTTTTTTACAGGTTTTAAGTAGTAATTTGGTTTGGCAGAAATAATCCAACTTCTTGAACCACAACTAAAAAAGAAATGTCCCTCTCAAATGGCACAACTGGTGTCAGAAGGATCTCCATAACAGCACTGAATACCTGAGCAGTTTTTGTACAGGATGTTATGATGTTCAAAGAGTGTGCCTTCCATTTTCACAAATTAATTCAGCTTTGTGGTTCCTTTTCTCCAGTGCTTTGGCTCTGCTGACAAGGAGCTGCTGCTTTTCTCACACTCTGATAAAAAGGTTTTCCTGAGCACAACTTACATTTCTCCATGAACAAGTCTTTCTGGAATGTGATTGCACTCTCTAGCCATGTCTGAACCAAAGAATGGTTTAAGTGACATACGTTATTTACTTTCCATGCACAGGAGACAGCATAGCCTGTTTAACATGGAATAACATGGAATGAGACAGTGACCCAGTTCCCCAACGGATAGTCCGTCACTCTGTAATTAGCTGCTGCTATCGTGGGAGGTGTTGCTGTCCCAATTGAATGAGACTAATTGGAAGAGGTGGCTCATATTTTTAACTTAAGCTTTATGTGAATATTTAGTGGAAAAGATTATATTAGAAAGCACATGGGGAGTGGTAATTAATATCACTTTTATTAGTAGCTTTTTTGTATTTTCTTGGCTTATTTGCTCATCAGTCACAGCCATCTGATCTAACCTGGTATACCTGGATACAACCTGGGCTCAGACTACATGCCATATATAAGTAAAGTATTAGAGAACTATGCATTCTTGGCTGGCCAGGCAAGCATGGTGTCAAATATTTCCAGTAATTGATTATAAGCTGTGTTTTTGTCTGTAACTAGAAAGTAAAAAAAAATAAATATAAAATCACCATGAATGAATTAAACAGCACTCTAATGGCCTCTTTGACTGTGTTCACTCTTGTACATGCACAACATAAAACATGGACTAAACTGGGTCTAAACAAGGAATAGGGCCTGGGTTAGACCAAGACTATACCAGGAGTAGACAGAACCAAAACCAGTCTACATCAACCATAAACAGGGCTCAAACTAGGACCACACCAGCGCAAGTGTAAATGCACTCTAGTGACACAGCAGAGCCTCCACTCCCTGGATCTGTTATGCAAGATGTCACTCCATCAGCTGTCCTGATAAATGAATACCCAGACCGCATGGACAGGACATAGAAGGTTGTGTCCTCTAGAAGAAAATTCATACATTGTGTTAATCAAATGATGGAAGGAAATTGCTCCATATGTAAACAAACCTAAAGACTATTGTACACCCTGACCTTTAATTTACAGAGTACAAGTGTGTGGCTGTAAACAAATAGGTTTCATTTAGCTGCTCTATAGTGGTCTAACTGAGTGGGACCTGTCTAAGAATGGGAGAGCTGATTGCCCCATAATCAAGGGCTGTGTAGCTGTACCTTTTCTTGTGCTGTGTTCCAGCTGTCCTCGGAAGTTGGATTTTCAGATTTCCGAGATACAAACTTTAACAGGAAAACCCTACTGGCAAATTTGGGTAGCATTTAACCACCCCAAAATTCAACATGACTGCACTCTGCGTTTGGACTAAGTGAAACCATGACTATTAAAATGATCAGTGCTTGTATTATTTGCCCCACCATTACTTACTCAGGGGTTGAACCTCTACAGTAAAAAGCATTCTGATTATAATGACTTGTATGCAAGACAATGTATCAATAAAGTCTAGGTTAACAAATGAAGTTAATTGAGTCACCGCTTTATCTGTTTTTACTATGTTTACAATTGTATGACTTACATGTTCCTTATTTCTAGCTGAGTCTAAAACTGGAACAAGTAACTCAGACAACTGGAACACACCATCTGTCCTCATGTTTGAAACTGAAGGAAAAGGAATCAAGTTAGGAGACAAAAGCCACAAAAACGGTACTTGCATTACTCTAAATTTGATCCATCGCACCTCTTTCCACCTACACTATTTGACTGAACTAAAATAATGACATCTGCATTGTACCTTTGAATTCCTGTTTCGAGTTAAACCTAAGCTCTGTGAAATATTTATGCATTGTCAATGTTTATCTGCATTTCACTTTTCTTCCTTTTTCTCTTTTTACTTATTTATTGGTGTTTCTGTATGCTGGAAAAGCTGAGGTTCCACAGGGACTTTTTTACTGCCATTGGATTATTGTTGACAAGACAAATAGATCAAAAGCCAAAGATGGTGGCGGACCTGGCATGTTTTGTCATTACTCAATCCTTCTTAATAGTTTTTTTGGCAGCTTCTGGCCCTTTTGAATTTTTTTTAATCATTCTGCCTGAAAACCCCATCTCTTCAAGTTAAACAGGACTCTGTTTTAGATGATATCACATGCTTCTACCCTGCAAGTTGCCTCAGATGTGTTCTAAAAATGGTTGATGTGACATGAGCATCTGTACATAATGGATTTTGTCTTTGTCTTGTCATGCTGCATGACAGAAATGAAGAGACATTAAGTGACTCTTCTTGTATTCTTTTTTTGGTACAATTTCCTATGCTCTGCGGACTTGAATCAACGCTGTCCTCCTTGACTTATCTTAAAGGCAAATGCAAATGCATCAAAGCCATATACTAGTATGCATGGTCTCAGCCAGCGTATATTTTCAGTTTACCATGGTTATCTTAAAATAGTGCGGGTGCTTTTTCTGCACACAATCTGGTCTTAGTCATCCTTTTAGGCTCAAGTCTTTCTTTAGAGTGATTCTGGCTCAGAAAACACTCCTGTCTGACAGTGGTGTCTTCTCTGCACTGGCAGGATCTGAGTGCCTCTGTGCAATTCTAATCAGTGCAGTGCGGGTAGTGGGGGAGAGGTGGTATAAGGTTAGAGGGACAGAGGATACTGAGCATGTGTGAGTGTTTGTTCAAGAAAAAGGGGAAAAATAGAAGGCAGAGGCACGCGGCAGGGATGGGGCTGAGCCGCGTGTATATGTGCATTTGTCGTTGTGTTACAGAACAAGAGCCAAGGAGCAAGACACAGCGAGACGGAGTGTGTGAGCCAGGGAGAGAGAGAGAGAGAGGCGGTGGGAGGGACTGAGGGAGAGGTGGTTACGTGGAGCAGTACCCCACTTCATCAGGCAGCATACGGCAGCCCTGCAGTGCGATCACACAGCACAGGGATGGGGCTACCAGACTGACAGCGGGAGAGAGGCACACAGAGAGCAAGCTTGAGGGATTTGCTCGGACGAGGAGGGGGGATGATCAATGAGTGCGAGTCTGTCGTGGATGTTGGAAGGACGTGGGGCTGAAGCAGGTCTGTGGTCTTTCACATTGAAGGAGCCGGCGTCAGGACGTTATGCCCTGTGAGCAGTGAGCGTGTGTCAGCCAGCAGCTGCTGCGGAGACTGCTTATGTGCTGCCTGCACGTCTCAGACAGGCAGGGGATGCAACAAACCTCTGCTCTGAGCACACAGGCTGCCAGTCGTACCCAGCACCAAGGGGAACCAGGTGGGCTGTGGTGGGAGTGGAGTGTGCTTGTCTCAAGGAAGAAGCTAGCTTAACCTGCTTTGAGGTCCTGCATAAATCCACGCCTCTGTCTACTGGATCATCTTTTTGTCTGGTGGATCTGTAACTGGAATTAGTGCTTTGAGACATGAAGAGCTCATTCTCAGGTGGAGCCATGCAGCTAACCATCATCTCAGCAGCTTACTGAATACTCTGGATTTTGTGGAGCAAAGACAGCACTGGCACCTACAAGGGCACCGATATTTTCACCAGAACCAAACAGTATACCTGGATCTTTATCAATCTATACTTTATCAATCTATACTCTGGATCTATACTGGGATCATAAATTGAGGAGTATGGAATATGCTCATCATTGAAATTCTGAGCCTTTTCCTTTTTTGGCATAGGATTTACAATATGTCTACCTGACAATACTTTTGGCTTTGGTGGGAAGACAAGAAATGAATACAAAAATTTTAATTCTTGATCAAAAGTAACAGAAGTACCTCATCAGTGATACAGAATGCTGCTACCTTCCATGTATAAGCCGTGTCCTAACTTTCAAAGAGGTTGACCAATGAAGCCATGGGACACAGCCAGAGCCTTCCAAGTATGTGGTGAAGAGCCCAGATATTTGGGGGAGAAAAATAATAAAATAATCTTTGTTGTACAGTCTAGTAAAAAAATCAGTGGCTATTATGTTGTTCACAGTATCCACTATAAAGAACTAGTCAATTTCCTGTAGGATGCTCACTTAGTTTTATGTTTTTAGACTGTTTAGTCACCTGTCTCTCACTCGCTCATCTTCTCACTAAAGGAATGTTTAGTGAGACATGTTTGTTGGAAGATGCTGTAGTGGTTCAATCCAACATAACTAAAATTTCCCAATTTCAGATGGGCTTCCTTTCTTGCACTACCTCCACCTTTGCCTGAATTCTCCAATCAGTCACTAACACCTGTTAAGTGTAGCCAAGTCCATCCCCTGCAGGTTTATAAGGGGCTTGCAACACTTCCTCTCTTCCTTGTGTTTGAATTAGCGGGCCCCCGCCAGTACCGTGGGAGCCCCTCACCCCAAGCCTGGACCCTGTCTCCCCCTCACCCCGCCTGGTGCTGCTGCACTCGGCTCTGCTTCTGCTGGCCGAGGATGATGTGGCAATGCCATGTGTCGTCCTCTGAGTGCCGCTGCTACCGGCTCAACGGCTTCTCCCTGCTCAAGCGCTTCCCTCTCTCGGCAGATGGGGCCTGTGGTAAAGCCCTGGACCAGCCCGTGGGAGAGTGGCTGGAGCACGTGGGGCTGCCGCAGTACGAGAGCAAGTTCCTGCTCAATGGTTTTGATGACCTACGATTCATGGTGAGTCACCTGCAGCATGTCAGCTCTCAGGTCACATCCACTTTACATCATGGGCCTTAGCATGTGGAGCACCCCACTCTGCCTCCCTTGCACATCACTAGACAAAGTCTTGCCTCCTTGACTTCCCCATCACCCTGGTTACGTTTTCCCTTAATCTTTATGCGATGCATGACCCTGCCTTTATTTATGGCTCAGCACAGGATCCTGTTAAAGAGTATTAGCTGTCACCCATGGCAAGACAAATTATAACCCAAAGCCATTAACTTTTCCTTAGCATTTCCAGTCATGCAGCCTCATACATCCACTCAACTGTTTCCCCCCCTCTGCTGTTATGAAATCCTCCACTCAACCTACTGGACTGAACCTGAACATACATGACAACTTGAATACAGTACATACAAGTGCCACTTGCATGCTTGCTCTTGAAGTCCAACAGTCTTACTAAGCCTTGTGCACAGCTTGTTAATTAATTAATTATACAACATTATATATTCTCTGTTACACAATAGCATCACTCTTATATTATTGGTTCCAACTGAATATAATGTGACAAGACTCTTTCTATATCTGTCAAGAAAAATGAAACAATTTTACTCTTAATAAAATAGGCATATTTCAAGATTAGCATGTTTTGTCAAAGACATTTTCACATTTGGCACAGCATGTAGACAACAAGATTAATGTTTTCTAATCCCTGGTTGTTTCCATGAAAACAAGCGTGTATACAAATAACCAGGCCCAAAGGCTAAATGTATACATTTTGCACTCCATAGGGCTGCATTAGCACTCTGGGCTATATGTTACATCAGTTTGTCACAGCTGAGTACAGTTAAATGGGACCAGTAAGCTCAGGGGAAAGTGGTTGTACTGACACAGACTGGTCGTGTAGTGGGTCACTGTGGTGGCTTTGTAGAAAAGCATGGACACATGTTTATGAGCGCATAGTCTGTATTCTGTGGGCTCAGATTGGCTTTGTTTATAGCTGACATCATCCTGAAGATATACTATACTTAGACCACATGACACACTTATGCAAAGGTCAATTTACAGAGTAGAGCTGGACAAATTCATTTGCTGTTATTATTTTTGGGGCAAACATGCTGTTAGTTGCAGATTGGTGCGCACACACATTATGCTCCATATGAATAAGTAAAAGCCTCCAATTAACATAGAAAAAATACAGCATTGTTTAGTGCTGCCGCGATTATTCGACGTTGTCGACGTAATCGATTATGAAAATGAGTCGACTACAATTTTTTTGGTCGAATATTCGCCTTTATTTATTTTTGGTCTCAAACGGCTCGTCCAGAGACCTTTTGCTTGCCTGAGATCAGGTATTTCCCCTCCACACCACTAGTCGTACGACACTCGAGGCCGACACCGGTGCGGCAGGCAGCGGCTACACCCGAGGCGGACACCGGCGCAGCTAACAGCGGCTACACCCGAGGCGGACACCGGCGCAGCTAACAGCGGCTACACCCGAGGCGGACACCGGCGCGGCTAACCGCGGCTACACCCGAAGCGGACACCGGTGCCGCGGGCAGCAACTGCGCCCGAGGCCGACACCGGTGCTGCTGACAGCGGCTACATCCGGGGTTGACGCCGAGGTGGCTAACCTCGGCTTCACCAAAGGCTAACAGCAGTGGTAAATAATGGCACCGCCAAAGAAAACAAACTTGAGGAAGTATTTACCGTGCGCACTCTGCTGGCTGGTCTCTCTCTTTCTCGACCACGACCACGATGCATGAGGTATTGAGCATACCGTTGCATATGCTGCTCGTGCAAACTCGTTAAATTGTGTGTGCATATCGTTGTTCAACATTGTTGAATGAGCACACACAACAGACATAACAGCAATAACCTTTGCAACTCGCACGCACAGCACACACAAGGTAAAATCTAACACACACACTTGTGTGTGTTAGAACCGCTTTTTTTATTTATTAGTCGTTTAGATTAGTCGACTAATCGAAAAATTAGTCGAGAGATTAATCGTTAGAAAATTAGTCGTTAGTGGCAGCACTAGCATTGTTTCACCTGGCTATTCTCCAAAGTAATTATGTAAAGTGAAAGAATGTTATTATGTTAGTTGGGAAGTACTAACAAGATAAAACAAATTTATGTGTAAACCATACTAAAGAAAGCAGCTCTGAATGGTTTGCTGTCTGACTGGATGATGCTCATGATGGATCATTAAGCATTGTGATGTTCATGTTCATGCCACGACTAATGCATCCTGAGACTTGATGCATGGAGGAGATAAATCATTAGCTTTACAAGGGAAATTAAGCATTGCTATTTATATGTGAATGTGGAGGATGCAAACAGAGAAAAGGTCAGAGGAGTCGACCACAGTGTGAATGTTTAATATTGTGCCCTTTGTGCCAGACTGAATTTGTATGTGATCAATCTAGGTTTACACTCAAGTTGTTTGAGGGACAAAGGAGCAGCTGTATACTGTGGATCATTGTTCCTTTCACTTTAAACTTTAATACAATGATGTATCAATAATGTATAATCAAATGGGTCTGGATAAAAGCAGTAGTGAAGATTCTTTGATTATCTCTGACTGTATAATGGATGTTTTATGTCTGTATTGATGTACATCAATGCTCCTGAGAGACACTTTTATCTTAAAACAGCCCAGTGCAGGATTAATTTCATAAAGAAATTGACACATTTGGTGCATTTATACAGTTTGATGAAAACAATTATTAACATTTGTTTTGTCTATGGTATAATATTATTAATTTAGGTATTTGATGAAATCCCAAAAATTTAAATGGCATAAAACTATCTTTATAACAGACATATGCAGTTTGGACTTTAGCAGTTTAAAGAGTTCTTAAGTTAAAGGAGCTAAAAAAAGCACATAACTCATCTCTCTCACCTGCCATAATCTGCCATCATATCACTGGTGACTTGATGCACCAATCACAGCCTGCCCGATCCCACATCATGTGATTGACGAAAAGTCTCCTTCAAAATTTGAGCTGTCTTCTGTGTGCTGATTGTTCTGAGTTTGAGGAGTCTTAAATCATGAATAGCCTTGTGCCAATTCTCATGATTTTACACAATTGTTTTGTGCTTTTTTCACGGTACCAGTGGTGGTGCGCCTGTGACCCAATACTCTAAAAAATACTACATACTGTGGTCTACACCACAAACATATAATATTGTGTTACACTGATTTGTTGTAGCATTTAATCCAACCACAAAGTACTCTTTAGTCACAAAACAGAAGTGTTGTTTGTATTTCAGAGATCTTAAATTACATTTTACATACAAATGTTGGCCTCTCCAAGTAGAAAACAATTACAGAGTGCAGACTTCCAATAATGAGTAACAATTACTATGTGGGACAAAGCAGGAGAGCAGTCTTATTCACTGTTACATTAACTCTATTAAGTTCGATGAAGGGGTACTTTGTTTGCGTCTGCAAGATAACTGAGATTACATGAAACTATCAGAGCTAATAAATTATGTATAATTTACTGAATCATACGTTCCCATCACATGTTTCTAATTTAGCATGAAAGAATAATGTAATAAGTTGGCAAGTTTCCCAGGGCATTATCAAACTTCAAACTGTGTTAAATAAAAGTGAAAGATTATTTTTGGAATCCCTTAAACCAGACTCGTTTCATTCTGACCTTTATTCTAGCAATCAGTGAGTAATCCCGACTGCGCCCTGATACCAGTCTCTGAAGAACACTGCTGCATTCTGCTCTGAAGCCAGTCCAAAGAGAGCCCACTGACTAAAGACTATCCAACATTTTAGTATTCTCAGCCAGGCAGAATCCGACTGCAGCAGCGAGCCCTATCTTTAGTCTTGTCTATTGCTCTATTATTAGCAACCAATACAACAAATGCCATGACTATGACAGTAATGTCAAGTGAATGGTAAACATCATCTGCTTGTTACCAGAGCAACGAGAAAGTGTTCTTTCTGAATCTAGTATTTTCTTATATTTTGCTATTTTATACTTTATAGTTTCTCTGCATCTAAAGATATCCCAAATCAATAGTTGATCACAAATGTACTCATCACAGAAAGTGTATTGTTATATAATTTGTGATATCATTATATCCCATATCATTATTTGTCAATCAGTCAAATCATCCCTGGCTGGGGGCAATTTAATTGCATTCAGTAACATCAGCAATTACCAGGAGGACTGGTTAGGATCAGGAAGGAATAGTCACACGGCCCCGTGTCAGTTTGATTGAGAAGTGTAACAACCCTGGGGACAAAGGTGTCCTTGCTTCTCTGTGACTTGTATCCTGGACATTGCAGCCAGTGTCCAGACAGGAGCCATATGAATTCTGGGAGCACAGGGTCCTTGTGCTTTCTGCTCACTGAAGGAGGTTCTTACAGGGAGTCCAGTGTTTCTGGCAGAGGCCTTTACAATGTCCTGTAGCCTACTTTTATTCTTTGGCTTAGAAGAACATTGCATTTAGGAATAGGAGTTTGTCTCACAATACCAGTCATTGTTAAACCCTGAGTAAACCTTACATTTTCTCTCCCTGTGAGTAATCAGCTCACTCACATGTTGGGCTAATGTTTTATTTTGGTCAAAATGTTCAATCCCAAAGGTTACTGAATAAAAAAAAACACAAATGCACATTTGTTTAATCATTACTTTTCTTTGACAAATACCAAGCTGAGTGGCATAGATGTTGCTAATTCCAGTCTTTGTTCCCTGGGATTCGCTCACGATCAGATTGATTACTCCTGGCATGCACAATTTATTTGACTTCATTGTCCTCCCACTCTGCTGTTACAGCTTGTGTCAGGGATGTGCTTTTCTTCATGTGTCTATGTCACATTTACATACTAATGTTTGGTCATGTTATTAAAGGGGTACTATGTAGCTTTTCTGGTAATTGCCTGGAATACTTCATAGTATCGCATTTAATAATCTTTCCTGAAGTGTTTTATTGCTCAAATATACACTGAGAAGCATGGAATTTTGCAATAAACAGTGTCACCTCTCCACACAGATCTAACCTGTAAATTTACTTGTTTGGGGTTTCTTACCTGTGTCCATGGAGATGTATATGTTTTAATATCATACTGTGGGACGTTCCATGCAAAGCAGTAACAGCTCCATGGAGACAAGCAAGTTGTGGACCTTCCTCCAGAAAAATGACATAGTACACCTTTAAATGTTGTCATCCTTTATTCACCTCCTGCTTGTTGTCATATCAGTACCTCTGCACATACTTGTCTATTTGAACCAACTGGAGTGCCCATAATAGATTTATTTTACTGTCCTGGTTGTATTTTCAGTCAGCGCATGTCTGGGCTTGCAAGTGTGTCAACATTGGCATGCATCCCGTGTGTGGTGGTCTGCGTGTGAGCCTGTTTATTTGTATGTCTCTATCTCCGTGTCTTTGTGCCTGTGCAGGGAAGTAACGTGATGGAGGACCAAGATCTCAGAGACATGGGGATCACTGACCCGGGACACCGTAAAAAAATCCTGCACGCGGCACGCAGCTTGCCTAAGGTACTTAACATCGCAGTGTCTAGGTGGGACAGTGACAGATAGCACCTAAGGGAGAACAGGGGACTCAGAATACATAATCTAAAATGTAGCAGATAAGCCAGAAACGCAATCAAATGACTAATGAGGTAGCATTGTGGATGAACATGGCCTATTTCTCACAGAAAGCATGGTTTTAAATGGCTTGTTATCTTTGCCCTTAAATTCTAAACAGGAAATAGATGTCTTTGACTGTGAGAGAGGTTCATCAATCTTTTCCTGAAGCAATTTTGTACTCATTATAGATAAATGCACAGGAAACTGTATTTTATACAGTTGTACACACGGTTTGTTTACACCAGCTGCACAGGTTTAGTGTCTCCATATGGATCTTGTCTCAAGAAAGACTGATTGTCATTAAATATGACAAAAGTAGTTACATATTTGTGTTTATCCATATGCACAGATTTAGAACTGACAACAGTCTATATCAACTAGAAATAAAATAAATTATAGCTAAAAGATATGTAGTATTAAGAAACCAATACAAAATGCAAGTGTTGTTCACACATCTAAAAGAAGTGGGAAGAAATAAATACTTAAGATAAATCCTGCACCTTAATAATTAACTGAGCCACCCACAATATCTCATCCTCTCATCTCATTCCAGACTGGAGAAAAATATTTATTTATTTATTTATTTATTTATTTATTTATTTATTTATTTATTTATTTATTTATTTATTTATTTATTTATTTATTTATTTATTTATTTATTATTTTATCAAATGCAATCTGGCAGCACTTATTGTTAGTTATTGAGGATGGGGAACTGGTTTGGGAAATACAGCACCAGTGATTATTGCCTATTTTAGCCCATATTAGCCTTTGCTAATTGTATTGTATTGTGTTGTCATAGGGGCATGCTAATATTAACCATGTGATCATCTGTCAATCTAGAGAGATCATTAAATTGTGATTCAGTGTTTTCCTGTTAAACGCAGCTCAATGGTTAGACACAGACACATACCATCTTTTATCCGCCCACTCCTCTTATGCCCCTCCTCTCTCATGGTCTGAGTGAGTGACAGGATGATTTAACCAACCTCAGTGAAGTGTAACTCTAAACTCTAAATTCCAAAAGGCCTGAGATATGGTGATAAAAATGGAATTGTGATGCCATCTCTATATGACTATCTGCTATTTTGGTAAAATATTGTGAGTCACTATTTCTCTGTGCAGGCTGCTCAAAAACAGACACTTTTCCTCACCCACTTCTCTGACAGTTAGCCTCTGTAAGGATAAGGAACAGCTAGATTTATAATCAATCAGAGGAAAGTGTGAACTTTCAGATGAAGCAAATTACTTTAATTGTCTCTTATTAAAGCCAATAAATGAAATTAAAAGTAAATTAAAAATACATTTGTATATGAATCGCATGGATGAATCATAATAAAATCAAAATCCTGATCTGGCACTAAGGAAATCGTGATATAATTATTTGTTTTGCCTTATCACAAAGTCTGCCATAAAACTAACTTTGAAGCACCATATATTGGTACACAGATATACTGCAATAAACGTTAATATTGAAAGTACATTATGCCGCTGACACAAAGCAGGATAATCCCAGTAAACCAGTGTTTAAATATACTGTATCAGTAAGGGCATGAGCTGCAACATATAAACTGCAGAACTAAGTAATATTTAATCATACTTTTTAAGCTATCATTGTATAATAAACATCTCCCCACTACTGCAAAGAAATTGCACACTCAATAAATATTGAGCCCAAAAATATTGTTTCAGCTTTCATGTATTGAACAATAAGTCGCGATAGTAATTGTTGTGACAGGTCTACATATCACCCACCTCTTAATCAAATTACAGCCTAAAATGAGAAAATCATATGTACTTTTTGCTTTGTTGCCCACTATATGATAATTGTATACTCATGCATTATCACGCCATCTTCACGTTCTTGTTTTTGCCCTGTTTAGGTGAAAGCACTGGGCTGTGACGGTAGTACGTCTCTTGCCTCATGGCTTGATGGCCTTGGACTTCACGAGTACCTGCCCAACTTTCTCACCACTGGTTACCGCACGCTGGAGTGTGTAAAAAACCTGTGGGAACTAGAAATTGTCAATGTAAGTATCAATTTTACATCTATTTTTCTACTAAATATATTTTTTGTCTATCAGCCAAATGGATTTGAAAACAGAAAGAACCACCACAAATACTAACTGTTAATGGACTTATGAGTAACAGAGACATGCAAATATCTGCATTTGCATAACCTGAGCATAAACATAATTCAGAAATTATGCAGTAATTAGTAGATAAGGCACTGAATCTAAATGAAAGTTATATGTTCTGACAGGGAATACTGTCATTTTATTTAATTTGTCTGGAAATGGTATAACATTAACATAATTATAACAAAGAGGAAATGTGTACCACTTTGCCTGAATGTACTGTAAACTATAGTGTTCATTTGTCTGTCTTGTTTGTGTGAGTTCCAGCTGTGTATTTTCATTGCCCCCTAAGTTTATATCGGCTATTTATTATCTAGGTTGGAAAAGCCAAATTAAAAGGTAAATTAGAACATTATTTATCTTTGTTCTGATTTCCCCCATTTCTTGTTAGTAAAATTGATGATTGAATCACTGAAGAGAATCTTGTGTACAAAATAGGATAATTCTCACGAAATTAATTTTGAAACAAATGCTAGTTTTTACACTAATTGAAGCCAGAAATGATACAGCTACAGCTAGTGTTGCAAACCGAGATTGTGTCCAGCAGACTGTTGTTGTGAAAAGTGATTTGGTTGGTGAAATGAGCAGAACTGCCTCGAAGCATCTTGGCACACCTCTCTCTGCCATTACAGTCTCTGCTTACTCCTCATAGTCACTGAAAATATCACCAGTCCAACAACATTGCTGCATGTTGGATTACATTCTCGCATATTGTCCCAGGGCCCTGTAATGCTGCTTAGAGTTTTTTTCATGTATTTTGTCTCTGTGGAATTGTGTTCAGACAGTAATGAGAGCAGCACAGAGAATCCTTCGATTACAAGATGCATAAATGAAGCCTCGAGACAAGCGATCAAATGAGCTGATCTTGGGCTGATGTGTAACAAAGTGGGTGCATGTAGGTTTAAATATTAACCTGTATATATTTAGGGGGAATTAAAATGTACTTAACACATTATTATTTTGTGTCACTTTATTTTTGTCTAATGCCATATTTTGTGTCTTCATGTCCATCTGCTGCACTGGCACAGGCATTTCCTTCAAAATTAAAAAAATTATAACTCATGTTTCAACAAAGAATATTGGCAAACATAGATTTATAAATTTTATTTTTTGAGAGAGCTTCTAATTTTTTTTTGTTTTTTGTAAACTGAGTTGTCACAGGACAATATCTAATAATATATTTGGCAGCTATGTATTCTGGGCCCAAAATATTTTTTATAATTACATCATACAGACTATCTTATATTAAAAAAAAAAATATATATATATATATATATATATATATATTTTTTTTATTATATTGTTACTTAGAATAAAAATCCAAAAGTTGTACATTTATTTTCTATTTGGTAACTACTTATTCAGGACCAGAAACATTTTTTTATAAATAAGTTCAATGTCAGCGCAGACAATAGAATTATTGTACACCATCTTACATAAAATATCTAAGATGAAATTGCAACATCAATATTGTTTCTATGTCTCTGTGTTATGTAACTCCAAATGGCTATATAATATATAAGGTCTAAAATGGATCTTGACTTATAGTGGATCCAGAGAAGATGGTGCAGTACTTTAAGCTAACGGCGAAACAGATTGAGGCTAAATTATTGACAAGAGTGGTTTCAGTGGCTGCCAGTGTGGGCTGTGTATCCCCAACTCTCTGTCTCAGCCTGTGCTGGATAAATGCTTGTGTTTTGAGCTATTGATGTGACAAGTTAGTGAAAAGTAACCTGACCACATGGATGGTGTTTTGTGCAGGTTCTTAAAATTGGCCCTCTGGGACACCGTAAAAGGATCATTGCCTCCCTCGCAGAGAGACCGTATGAAGAGGCACCCTCCAAGTCCCGTCGTCTCTCTCCAATCATGGTAAAAAGTGGGGCAGAAATGCATATAGTGAAAGTTAATATGGTCTGAGCGAAAGATAATTTTACCAGAAATTCACTGGAGGTTTAAAATAAAAGTTAAATTATTAATTTAAATCTTTATAATATTATACAGACTGAGCACACAAAGGTTGATGCATATTCCAGGCTTTTGAGCCTGTCATGGGTATCATTATAAAATGACCAAATTATGACATAATCCTTCCACAAGGGGTCAACCTAAAAAGTTTGGTACGGGGACAGTGTGGTTCGAGACAGGATGGGCATCTGACATAAATCAGGAAACTGAAAGATTAAGATGGAATCTTGTTTCCATCATCTCTAAAGCCTTTTGTAAATAAAGTTGATTCATTTAAATCCAATATGAATTCTGATTGTATCTATTTATAAAATGCACCACAAAGATGTACTACATGGATGTTCTGAAATCTTAAATGAGTTTGTCTGACATCTATGAATTCATGGCAGTAGAAAAAGAGCTGAGTTTGACAGGCCGGTTGCTTTGCTGTTTACAATTTATCAGATTCCTTGTTTGCTATAAATAGTTAGAGGTGTAGTCAAGTCGCACACTAAGAGCTAATTCTGTGTCAATGGGGATTTTGTGAAAATGGGTTTATTTCCTTCATCTGTGAGTATCTACTTTTGGAATAAGATTCTTCAGTATAATTTGGTTCAGAACCATTTTTCCAAGCAGAATAAAAAGACAAAAAAAGAGAATTGAGACTGTTTATGGAAGATGATCTTTTATGAGAGATTAAGCTTGGCTGTAGATCAGGAAATCTAGACACAATACAGCTCATTCATCTGTCCTCTCTGTGTGTTTGTGTGTGCAGTTCCATGACCTGCTGTCTCAGGGCAACACTCCCCTGGGGCAGCTGGACCCCTACACCAGTCGCTCCATGGACATGCTCCTCCCTCTGACCGAGTCCGACCGGCGCAGGAGGGGCTTCGACCAGGACTGTAGTGCGTCTCTGCGGTCGTACAGCGAGAGACCCAGATCTGTGGTGAGCTCTCTCCCAGTCTAGCCACATTTCACTGTGATGTGTTTAATGAGAAACTGAATTTGCATCACTTTTTTGTCTTTGTAAAGGAAAGACATAGTGAAAGACATAAAGATCGCTTTAACCTTCGACCCACAAGCCATTCTGCTACCTATGCCACGGTGTCTGCATGGCATCACCAACCTGAAAAACTCATCCTGGACTCCTGTGGATATGAGGCCACTGTATGTTCCTTTATACTTAATTATCCTTAATTACTTCATTCAAATCATGTGCTATCAAATAACATGAGTTTGTCTGAATGTTTTAGTATTTAGGGTCATTGATAATCAGGGATCTACGAGGGATTGAGTCCACACAAGATGCCTGTGCTAAAATTAGGGTAGGTTCAGAAATGGTCAGGTAAATCATTAGAGGCTGTATAACATGACTTTGACATTCTGAAATGTATTGATTTTAGAAATCAAAGGATTCAAGAAAGGGTCCAGTTGTCATATTGTCCATTACATATAGAGGTGTCAAGTTCATTGATGCAGCTTCAAAGGTAATGCACACATCCAGCCAGCCCCCCAAAAATGTAACTGCCTTTTTCTTGTCGTCCTCATACATCATTTAACTGCTTCTTATGTTTAGACCATCATTGCGGAGCATGAGATCAGGAACATTTCTTGTGCTGCACAAGACCCAGATGACCTGTGCACATTCGCTTACATTACCAAGGATCCGAAGAGTGGTCACCACTTGTGCCATGTCTTCAGCACTGTTGAAGTGGTGAGTGCCATTTTCTGTTTCATCACTTTAAATGCCTTTGGATTCTAACAGAAATTATATAAAGAGCATTTCTGCAGAGTGATCATTAGACATTTATGAGGGGAAAGTGGGATGTCAGGTATCCCACAGGAAAGCAGCGTGTAGCATCCTGTGGACATGATTTCCTTGATTGACTTTCTGCGTTGCTTGATTTAAGCTCTGATCCTGCTATGTGACATTTCCCTCCACATGCTCAAATCATGCAGATGTCATTTGAATCTCATATGTGTTAAAGGTCAATGACAATTTTCATTCTTGTGTGCAGGATTTATCTAGTGTGTGTTTAAGCTGGATTGTCGTGATTATTAACTTTCCTTTAAGATAAGATTAACTATTGTGGCTCAAAACAAAAACATTGTCAAGGCTTTTATAGAAAAAATGTAATATACATCAAACAATCTTTATTTTATTATGATTTATTCATAGTATTATTATTTTTAATTAAGATACTAATGACCATACCACCTTGAGAATGCCAATCTCGTCTGATCTCGGAGTTTAAAAAGGGTTGGGCCTGGTTAGTAATCTGATGGAGACCAGGTACCACAGTGAGGCAGCAGTGGTTCTCATGCTTACTGTTGTTGTGTCCTTGGGCAAGGCACCCATGTTGACTCCAGTGTTATTGTACACTGGTGTATACATGAGAGTGAGTTAGTGTGAGATTGAATGTGGGACAACAATCAAAATCAGTCTCCCATTCAAGTACTAAGAAAGCCCGGCCTTGTTTAGCTTCTGAGATCTGACGAGGCTTTGACAAGTTTGTACAGCCACAGTGTAGATTAACATGTGTTCTATCCTTTTGCCAGACTCAGACATATGAGATCATCTTAACGCTGGGACAAGCCTTTGAGGTGGCCTATCAGGTGGCCATGCAGTCCAGAGCCAGACATTACGCCCAGGTGTCAGCCCAGAACCCGGAGGTCGTCGAGGCTAAAACCACTCGCCCCATCTCCCAGTCCTGGAGCAACATTCGCAGATCAGCAGTGAGTAACAACCTGAACTTAAGAACATTCAGGAAAATGAGTGTTGCAGTGAAAATAGCTCAAAAAATGTTACACACACCTCCTGACCAACTTTTCACTGCCACTAAATACCCACTGGGCCACCTACTTACAGCCGTCTGTGATGTAAAAGTGATGAATCATTAGTACTTAGCTGCTCCAGCATACTCTACCTCTTTGAGTCACACAGAGCAGCTGCAAATATACATTTTCTTGGCTCTGTAGAAATGATGAATGAGCAGTTTTGTATTTGTTTTTCTCACTACATCTGCCCTCGAGGTATTTCTAGAGAGCAGGAAGCTTCTGTTTGGTTCTAATCACTTCTTCATTATTGACTGAGTACATTACATTCACATACTGTATTAGCCTGAACCATGCGTTGATGCATTGACCACTCAGGATGTTTAATGAACAGTCACCTGAGCTAGCCTCAGCCTGCACACTGCACACTCGTGCACCCTCACAAATCACGTTTTACTGCCTGCTTGCTCACTTTATATATGAAGTAATCCACCAGTGGCATAATGAGACAGGCTAGTTTATAAGTTTTAGATAAGGAGGTCAGCTATTCCACATAATTCTCTCCACAAGTTTCTTCATAGAGAAAGAATATGCACAGCTGTAATTTGTGCAATCGCTGTAATATTTTAAAAGGTTTGCCATCTGTCACTATGGAGATATTAATTCCTAATGCACACAGTATGGCATTAAACCTAAAGCTGACCCTTAACCTGGTGGTGTCACCTGCTTGCCACCATGGAGATAGGTAAGGTTAATGCTATTCCATGGAACATACCAGGAAAATATCTCCATGGAGACTATCAGGTGGTGGGCACCCTAAAACTCATGAAAATTATCATGACGGTAGTATATACATAATACCGGCCATTTGGACTACCATGATTATGTAATAATATATGCAGATTATTCACATTGCTCACATACCTTTTTTTCTGTAAACTATATCTTTACAACCATTGGTCAACACTGTAACTACAACACCTACATGACCTCTGCAAAATATTCAGGAAAACAAACTTAGTGTTGCTTTAACTGAAAGCCACTGCTGCCACAGGCTTAGCTCACATTTGAATTGCAGTGTCTCTGTTTTAACATGTCTTCGTTCTTGTCTTCTTGGTGCCTGCCTCCCAGGGTGCCCCTCAGCTCGAATGCCGCTGCTGTCACTGTCACACGTGTACTACCCACCGCCCCTCCTTCCTCCCGTTGCACTCTGTTAGCCCTGCAGTCCAGGTCCTTCTCTTTCCTTGCCTCTTTTTAACCCTGTACTTTTCATCTGCTTTCACACCATTCTTGCCACAACTTAATTTCCTTATAGTGCACTTTCTATGCCTTAATTTGGACTCCTACAATTCAAACACAAATGGTTTCATCATCCTTTTTTCACATTGCACATTCATCTGCCATTTTACAATTTAACTGTTAAAACATGTTATACTTTGAAACAGACATGCTAAATATGGGATTTTAAGTTTTCTTGTGAGTACTGTTGGCTTTATTGTGTCAGGGATAACCATAAATATGATGGTTGAAGCTTAACTTTGAATGTTCAAAATTTACATCCAGCATAAGAGCATAATAAGCATACAGTATGCAGGTATGTGAGTTGATGGTTCCAGTCCTAATACCCTTCACGTCTATCTAAGCCACTGGTGTACCGCATGTTGCATTTTAAAATAATCAGTTCATTCTCAGTAGATTTGGTTCTAGTCTGGTGTCAGAAAGAGTATTTGCAGTGTGCCATCCTCCATGTTGTGGAATGAGCCCAGTGTGTGTGATTATAACCTGATCACTGGCCTCTGTACCTCTAATTCACATGCACGTGTGTGACCAGGACTTGTCAGTGGTGCACAAAGACCCGCGCTGGCGCCCGTCTCACGTCCTCCTCTCGCCCCCTCCCCCCCTCCCCCGGCAGATGGACCCTCTGGAGTTGGACCCTGACATGCACTCCCTGGGAAGCAACTCCTGGCTCCTGGACCAGCGGGACAGCCACAGGCGACCGGTCAGCACCAAGTACGAGACTACCATTTTCTGAGGCCGCACCCCCTGGTTATGTGCCCCATTCACACGCCCATGACAGACAAGCCTGTGCCTTCTCACTGTGATGGTATAGCATCCCTCAGGGCTGTCGACTCCCACACCCTCCTCTGCCCTGCCCAACAACCCAAATAAACCCACTTGTTCCCCTTGAAAAGACAAGCTGCTCCTCTCCTGTGTCCCAGTGCAGTCCTGGCAGCTCCCCAGCCTGTCGCTGCTGCAGCCAATGGTGGTGTCCTGAGACGGATGATCCCGGACTGATCGCATTTTACAGTGGCCATGCTCTCGCAACCAAACTGCCTCTTTCTCCTCCTCCTCCTGCTCCTGACTACTTACATCTGCCTCCAAACCCTGATAGCTCCCACAGTTGGCATTATTTTATTTATTTTATCTACAATATTAAGTTTATAATTTAATTGAAAACGCATGTTAATGTTAACTGAATACTATTTTATTTAAATTCATACAAAACTGTTAGCATAGCTTCTTATGCCTTGTTGTTAGCTTTTATTTGAACTCTTTATTTGACTATTATTTGTTTATTATTTAATAGTTTTACCTCAAGACAGTTAAAACTTGTCTTTTTCTCCATCTGTAGCCTGTCCTGTCTTACCAGGCATCTACCACTGTGAGGCACAATGAGGAGGCTGCAATGCTTGCATGGGATGCAAGATGGACTTTTAATCAATGAAAAGACAAACAGCAACATGCAGCAAACAACCCTTTTCTACGTATTTGTACCATAGTTCTTGTAACACAATGAGATGATTGAGTCTATCACTGATGTCTGAACTCTAATGAACCAAGGACTTAACTTTCACACATTACACACACAGGGGTGAATTCCCTGCACTTAACCAAGGACTACAGCCTTACATCTATTTTGTTTATCTATAACCAACAAATATCCCATCTACCCTGACCCAGCCAACCGACAACTGCACGCCCCTACTCCTCCAAAGGACCAGGACCATAACATTCCTGGTGTTATAATGCCAAGGCTGGTGGTGATTGTTCTTATGGTGGTACAGTTTTGCCCTGACAAGAGTCTGCTCCAGCCTCACACTGCCCAGTGTCTCAGCATTCACAGTAGCATTGATAGCCCCCAAATCACAGTTAGTTAAAAACACACTGTGCTTATTGAAGGCACTGTCCCTCTCTTGTTGTGCAAATTCTTGTAATTAAGTAAATTTTGTGATTATCTTTGATTATATGTTGAGCTAAGCTAATAAGCTTTGAAGGACTAAAATGAGAGACCTGATGGGGAATAACATTTGTAGATAGTAGTGGGATGAAGTTGTTGACAAGGTTTGGTATAACTTCATTAAGTCTTCACACAATTCCCAATTTCTATCTTTTAAGATAAAAATCTATTTTTCCATTTCTTCTGGGCATCCACATTATATTTGCGCAATGTTAAGATTCTGTCTGTAGCAAAAGTGGGGGTTGACAAAGGCCATTTATTTTTCTTAATGGTAACATCACTACCTATTCATTACATTTTTAAATAGTGACATAAGTCTATAAATTACTTATAATTTGATATTTCTACTGTTTCATAAGGTGTCATTTATTTCAACACTAATTACACAGTTTCTGATTTAAACCATATAATGGCTACTTTTCCCTTTTCTTCTTCAGTGGTGATGTGCCAAGTGTCTTATAATCCTCATTACACGGGTAGATCCCCCACTGTTTCACTTTTGTTTAAATGAGGTACAGTAAATGCAAACTGTGTCACTTGAAACTAAACAGCAGTGAAGGGATGTCAAACTACTGTATTAAAGAGACCACTTAATGTAGCGCTGGTGCCATATTGATGCAAATGGATTTGCTATGCTGAGAATGTGGCGCTGCTCAGACTCCTCCTTCTGCACTGTGATTTGAAGATGCGTGTTACGGGGTTGACACATGACTGTGGGCTGTCCGCTCTGTGCACTACCTACTGTGCGTGCTGTATGCTGTTTGTCTGTCCTCATGGGAGTTTGGACTCTTACTGTTACATCATCGGCCACTGTCCTTGTTTGTGTGTTGGGCCCCAGATGTATCGGTCTGTGTGGTACTGTGGCTTTCTCATTGCCACTTTGTTAACTGTTAGCTTCAGCGGATGATGCATGTTGGCACTGTTTTTGTGTTTTGTATCCTTTGATGCACTTGGCCTGAGCAGTCTCTGTATGTACTGTGGCAATGTCTTTTCCATGTGATTTCTTGGTTTTGCCTTTAGTTCTTTATACACATTTCATACTCTCATACCGCCATAGTTGCCATTTCTCATTTGTCACAAATGTTCCTCCATTTTGTATGTTACAAAGACACTCAACCTGCTCTAGTATGAATGCATTAAGTAAAAGCATTACATTTTAATGAGCAGCTATTTAAAGTAAGTTTTGGTGGCATGATATGGGCTGTGCATGTACTGGTCTTTTAACATCCATGTTCTCCTTGTGTAGCTCACCCCAGCGTTCAAGTTTCCGGATACCAAGCTGTGAATTGAAGGGGAGCAGCCGATGTGAGTGTGTTTGCGTGTGTTGAAATAGTGGGCAGAGCAGTGGACAGAGATAGAGAGAAAAAGAGAGGTAAGCTTTATGCAACAACAGGGCCGACTAGCACTACTCTGACATTTAGAGCGCACTATGTAGACCCCTGCCCCATGATATAAGCCCCCACAGACAACAGTAACCTGTACCACAGGACCTCTGTATCTCCTGTCTCAAGAAGGTTAGCCATGGAGGGCCAGGCTGTTTCCTGACCTCATGGTAACTGCCCTATACTGTCATTGTAGGTACTGTATGTTTAGACTACTGTAGACCATTACTATTGATTCAGGTCTATTGAAGATACTTCCTGTGGAAATTATTCTGGAGAAAATGTTTGAAAATGTAGAGAAAAAACTGTACCAGCATATAATGCTTTGCCCATGTTTGTGGACAAAGTATGGTTTGTCAATGAAAAAATGTGATGTTTAAAATTTCAAAGCAATATTATATTAATTAAATTAAATAATACAATGACATCCAGGATCCAATGTCTGATTTATCTGGTTTGTAACATGATGGTTAACTGAAATATGCCAACATTTCAGATTACCCTCAGTTAATTTTGAATATTGTGGGAGAAAAAAGAAATTGATAAAACCTTAATTTTTTTAATGTTTTGTGATGAGGATGAACCTCAGATGCACTGTTGGGATATTTATCAGTCACCCGCAACCCAAAGGATGAATATTTATTTACTAATACTATAATATTAAATAAATATCATTTAAAGTTCTCAATTCTGGGCTTTCATTATCTACTGATCATTACAATTAATGTTTAACTGTATGTAATCATTGGTATATATGCATTTAATTTTGAATGGGCCTAATCTTACCACTTTTGACAATATTGATCTAATACTGATCAGCCGCACTTTATGTATTTGTCAACACATGGAGAGTTAGGATTAAAGAAATATCAAATTATCATTCACAAAAGTACTATTTTCTTGATGTTTGAAACCAAATGAATGCACAGCGTTAGTTATTATTAAAGCTTTATTCTGGTTGCAAAAAACAACAAAACAAGACTAACAATTATTTTTAATTATTTAAAAAAAATTTCTTATCAATATTAAGAATTTTATTTTCACAATCAGTTTATTTGGTTATATTAGTTAGGTTACAGTATAAGCTCAAGAAAATAAACACTACAGAAGCTAAAATACAACAAAGCATTTACTTATTTACAACACCATGAACACCGTCACCAAATTGTTATATTTTCTTTGTGTGTATGTATATATATATATAAAATTGTATTATTTTAATAAACATATTTATAGGTATGTGTTATAGAGGTATAAAAACTACTGAAAAGAGTTCATACGGGCTGTTGTTTTTTCATACAGTTGTGCCTCATACTGCAATATTCATCATCCAAAGCCCTGACATTTGAAACCATGAACAATGAGGCCCTCCCAGCTGCCCTCTTCTCAGCGCTGGTCGTCTGCGGTCTCTGGCTCTCCTGATGGAAACAGAGCTCTCCTAAGTATGGGAGCATAGAAGGGCCCAAACACGGAGCGGTTGAAGTGGACAATTTGCCCAAAGGCCCTTCCAAGCTCGGCCAAGTCCGCACTGAGCAGCCTGAGGGGGGAGGCCAGTTCTGGACTCCTTTTAGGAGAGCCCCCCTGCAGCATGGCCTGAAGGAAGCCCTGTACCCTCTCTCCTGCATTATCCAGAAATATCCAGAAAGACAAGATGTCAGCACTCAAGTTCAGCAACACCCAACTCCACATATCTTATCCTAAACATAACTAATATAACTTTTTTTTTTCTCTTCTTGACAAATGGAATGACAAGTGCGACTACAATTGTGAGTATACTCCCTAGTATACATGCATGGCTGGTGGAATATGCCCTTACATTTGGTAAAAAATAAATAAGGAATTTGTTTCATTTAATTTACTCTGCCATAATGAAAACATCTGGACATATCTTATCCTGGTTATTGTTTGTTAATAATGTACTATAAGTGAAAATAAATAAGAATTATCTTTTTGTGACTGTCTCACCTATGAGAATGCGAACAGGGTTGTCATCCCTCCACAACTCTTCTATTTGTCCTTTGAGGAGCTCTTGGCTCTCTTTTGGAAGTGATGTGTATTCTTGGCTACGTCGAGCTTCATTCACCTCCTGCACCACTTTTTCAGCAACACTCTGCAGTGCCCCCGTAAGGTCAGCCTCACTATAACATTTCAAAACAGAATAATTAACAAAAGAACATGTCACATGCTTAAGTCTTTATGTTTGAATGTTTAATGATTTCTTATTAATTATAAATAACAACAAAAATACAGATATCTACACGCATTTAATTAACAGAGAAAAACTGTGAAAGAAATAGCCTACACTGCCATTAATAGCACTAAGCATGCTTTGAATACCCAAAGCTGCTGTTTTACATTTGTCCACTAATCATGACAGGGCTTCTCTTAAACAGAAAGAATGAGGTTAGCAGGATCCCTTTTGACAAGCTAGTAGCCTCCTGTCACCTCCATTGGTATTCTCCTCTTACCATACCTGTTCCTGGTGACAGCAAGTACATGCATCACCACGCTCCCCTCTTACCTGCTGTGACTGCCTTCTAGCAGGGCAGTGATGGACCGCTTGAGTTTACCTACAAACCCTGGCAGCGACCACACAGCCCCTCCGCACTGAGCACTGGTCACCAACAGCACCGAGGCGTCCAGAGCCAGACTCCGGACCTGCTCCCCCAGAGAGTCCAGCCGGGCCTGGTCCATCAGCACAGTCTGCGAGGGCAGGACATCACAGTTTTATAGGTTGAATTCATTTGACATCATAACATTTTAAATCGCTCATATTTAAAAGGTTAGAGTAGATGGCAGTGGGGTCAAAATTCTGTGGTAGAATTTGTATTTAACACATTACGTAAATGTTTTGATCTGATTTATGATTAATATCTCTGTAATTACTTGGTCTAGTCACAAGAAAAAAAAAAAGTAGTGATAATATAGTCACAATCACTGCCAGTTCAAAGGCCTTTTAAGACATAAGATTAATATTGCTAATTCGTGGACCCAATGTCTTACAAGCAATTGTTAAAAAAATGAGTGGATATTTCATTTAAAAACCTTGCCTCATCTATAGTTATGTACTCCCCTACTCTCCATCTGAAATTATGACATCAGATTCTCCAACATGAATTCAAGCTACTCAAAGAAACACTATTATGAAACTACAGCAAGATCAGCACGATCTGTCTTACACAGTTAAAATGCTGGATTTTCTACATTACAAGAGCTCTGATGTGTTTCCTCATGCATCACTGAGCAGTGGGGTGAGGAGCAGTGTGTAGAGAGACTGAATATTCCCTCATTATCAATAAAACATTATTCAAATGAGAGACGATGATGTAATGTGCGGCTGACCTCGGGATATTTCTGGTCCAGTGGGCTCCAGCGCAGCAGATGCATGTAGGCTCTGTTCAGGATGGACATGACGCTGACAGGACCACCCCTGACAGACGACATCTCCTCTGATGCAGCTGCGTGCAGCCAAGCCACAGTGTTATCCATAGAGGCTGCGGAAAGAGGAAGCATTCACATTATTACATCAGGACTATAGAAATGTCACAATATATAATTTTAGTGTTAATATTATTAGAAAAAAATGTTGATATTACTATATATTATTCACAATTATCTACATGACCAGGCAATAATGAAATACTAAATTATCTTCCATTCACACTGTCTAATAATCACCATTCCTCTCTCTGTGGGTTTCAGAATGATGAGAAGGTAGGATTGTTGCCATAAAGATTAACAATGTAAAACAAAATATTATGTTTTGAATGGAAAAAGTCCTGAAAACGTATGAATAAGGAACCTGAAACCATTTTTAACGTTCTTTATATTAAATTAACCTTAAACCGAATGATGAAGATAAGTTATTGTCACAAACTATAGGAAAAAGCAGTTTACATTTGGGTTTAATTATGTATTACTTCTTGATTACTTTTTAAAAATAATCATAATTATTAATTATCTGAATAATCTAGTAATCTCTACATGAGACAAACATCAAATAAAAATATTTGCTATGAATCTGGTCTTGAGATTTGATTTTAATTGGTAACATTTCTGATTTATAGTCAGAGGGCTGGATTGTGGTTGTACATTATTGATTTTTGGAGATGGGGCATGAAACTATATTTTAGAGCCATAAATATAGCGCCATAAGATGTAATCAACAAAATTAATTAAATAAATCAGTGATCTTCCAATATTCTTTTAAAGAGAGACTAATAGCCTGGATAAGATTGCTTTGTCAGCACAAGCTCCCTGTCCCTTTGCCAATAACTGTGATTACTCAGCTCTCCATAGGTAATATCTGAGCCAACTAGCCTCCTCCTTATAGGCTCCCTCTGCATCACTCCGTGCGGTAATTAAAATCTAGAAGCTTGCTTTTAAACCCTTAACCCCTACTCACCGGGATCCTTGTCCAGAATCTGTTGGAACTTGGCTCTCTCGTACTGCGCTGCCTGCTGCATCAAGTGAGGCCTCAGTGTCTGAACAGTGAAGTTCACCATGTCAATCTTCATGAGCCCCAACACGTGGAAAATGCCCCTTAAAAAAAGGATCTCAGATATATCACCAAATTATCAATCTTACAATAAAATGTATATAATTGTATTCACTCCTAAATAAGATACTATTCCCTGTCCCACTGTTGTGTGAGCAGTGTCTTATTCAGTATAGACACAATAGGTTGCATTCATGTGATAAAATTTGATGATTTCATAATTTCAGAAGGAGGGAAGTAGCCTATTTGTGGATTTCAGTGTCCTGTTATAGGCTACATTTTGGACTTTTCACAGTTTCAAAAGATGGGACATTTAGTTTTAGATTCAATTCATTGCTATGGCAACAGTCTCAAGGATATAGCACTATGTGAGATTCACTGTTTTTGGAAGAAATATCCAAATTTAGGATCCAGAAATGTTGAACCTTTATAGAGATTTGCTTCACAAACTTGCCCTTATAATCTTAAAGGTGCACTGTGTAACTTTTCTGGTGGAGAGTCCGCCACCTTTCCATGGAGATATTACTGTTTTGCCTTATTATTTCACAGTATGGGACTAAATCTGACCTGTCCTCCAGCTCTAGGTTAAACCACAGGGATTCTGGTATGTTGTGATGTGACATGAACGCAACCTATTCTATAAAAAGACATATTCTTGGCCTACCTGAAGAGTTCCACAGGTTCCTGTAGGTGGTGTAGTGCCCTGACCTCTTGGTCTCTCACAGGGGCGCACATTGAGCCCATGGTGTTGATGACGTACGCTGCTAGTCTGTTCAGGTCCAGCGCTCCCTGACTCACTTCCTGTTTGATCAGCTCCATGTCCAGCACCTCGTCCAGCTCTGCCCTTAGCCTCACATGGCCCGGCAGCAGCAGAGACTCGAGCAACTGGAGGGGAGGAGAAGTTACTTACATGTAATATAGTACTATGGTTGGATTAATATAGTGGGTTAATGCAGTATAAATGATATTAGTGTTGTTTTAATATATACATTTCTTATGACAAAGAATATATAGACATATATTTATCTTTTTATCTCAATAGCAATATTCAGACAATATTATTGTAGACCTATGTATGTGCTAAAACTAGCACAGGCTGAAGTTATTGGGCATAAAGTGAAATGACAGTAAAATTAACTACCAAGTGCAATGTTTATTTTACTTTGAAAAATAATGTCTTGCATACCTCCATAACAATAATTTGTGATATTATAATTTTTTCAATATATCTTCCACCTCTAGTACTGTTTGCAGTCTCACTGGATTTTAAATGTTTGAGAACCACATTATCTTTAGTTTTGGATGATGAGGGAGGATTTCACAAAACAAAGTTTTGATTGATCTGATTTGAGTTTAGGAAATTGAGAGCTTGAGAGAGATTGTGTTTTTGTTATTATCCTCTGTATCTCTGTATTATTGCCACTTAACAACTGTGTAAAACGTAATGCTTATTTAATACCCTTTATATCTGGCACTTGCTTTGCTTACCGTCTTGATCTCTTGAAGCAGAACCATGGCATGGCTGTAGTCTGGAGGATCACTGTTGAGTTGTTGCTGCAAACAGTCCCAAAACGCCTTGTGGACTATTTCAGTCACTCTTCCTTCCAAACTGTAGAGGAAAAGGCCGTTACCATCTTTCACAACTATTTAATTAGAGTGCAAATAGCCGCAGCCACTTAAGGAAAGGGCTTTTTAATTTCTTGCCTGTTGGTAGGAGCGCTATTAGGTTTGAAGCTGAAGTCTCTGTTCACCACTATCTCATGTGCGAGGCTTAGGTTGGACACGCAGTTTTCCAGCTCAATCAATCGGGATAATGAGGAGCTTGGTGGGCTACCTGAGATATAACACACAACAGTGCAAAATTCAAAGTGCCACTGTGCTAATGAACCATCCCAAGTATTAATGATAATATATGGTAATACAACCAATAATAGGCCTACCTGTTGGAGAATCAAGTTTCTGTAGAGGTGGTAGGTCCCCTGTGGAGTCCTCAGAGCCATCTCCTCTATTTGGCATTATAGTAATACCCTATCGTAAAAAATGAATGAGCTCTAGGTAAAAAAAAAAAAAATTGCTCTGAGTTTTTACACTTCAAAATGGAAAAAAAGAATCAAGCCTATAAATATTTTAGGTCTCCCTTTTCCAATTAATTATATCATGATAAATTTAAATGTATTTTAATTTGTTATCTGAGATATCTGACCAATTTGGAAAATGTGCTTTGGATGAATAATTCAAATGGACAAGGGTGAGATAATAGGCTAAGTTTGCATAGGCTAAGAGTCTTTATGTACAGAGTTGTGCTAGAATTTGTTTTCCATTTCTAGAAATGCCACACACAAAGAGCCAGTAGGCCCATTCAAGAACAAGGACTGTCACTATTTGGCACGTTCATATAAAAGAAAAGAGGGGGAAAAAGTTATATTAGTTTATGTTTGCGTTTATTTATCGCAAAGTGATTAGTAATAATTTATCACCTAGTTGCCTCCTATTGTAGCCAATACAATACAATAAGGAAACGCTGGACACATAGTCTAACCTTATATAGTAAAGTTACGATTTTTTACACTTACCTTGTGTCAACAGACTAAAGTACAACCCCGAATAGATTGTGCTCTTCTACATATGAAGATGACAAACTGTATTCTGTGCTTCCTTCCTTGTTATGAGCCCACTGTACTGTATTTCAGAGTGAAGTTTAAAAACCGGACTGAACCATTACTGAACGAGCAGGGGTCTAAACTTTGTATGCTCCTTTCCAACGCCGTAGCCACATGGCGCAGCGCATTTGTTTTGAACTTTTCCTGCGGTTAAATTATTTCTATACACAATTTATCTTGTTAAATCATTTTAAGCAGAGGTGACATTAAAGTAGACCATTTTTCACATAGTTTGTTCCGGTCTTGAATCAAAACAAAACGCAGCTGGTTTGGCCCCGCCCACTGTCATTTGAAAGAAAACGTTCACGTCAGTTTTTTTCAGGCACCTGTAAAAAGAGGCCAAGGAAAAATGCTTTATGTATTTGCATTGATAGTCCAGTGTCTACCTGGTATTTGCACTAGAATACATTAAATACTATAAGCTCAAAACGTACCAAGTAAGGTTGAAATATAGGTCTGTCTCAAACCATTGTGCAATGTGTAGCCTAGGGGTGTCCAAACTTTTTTCATCCAAGGCCACAGAGCAGCATCAGGGCCAATCGGGGGTCATAGACCGGTGGTTAAAACAGTGAGTAATTCAAATATGTGCATTTATAACAGGGTTGAATGACCCACTAGGCGTTTGTTTGTGCTTATCCTTCAAAAGGACACACTAAATTTGCTTGATTAAGGTAGATTTCAAAAACATGCAGTAAAAAGTACTACTTGCGGGAGTATGGGCCAATTCACCTGGAAGCCTGTGGGCCAAAACAATTGGTCTGAGGGCCACATTTGGCCCCCGGGCCATAGTTTAGACATGCCTGGTGTAGCCTAATGGGTTAAAATTTCCATCAAGCACAACATGGGAGTTAAGTAAAATGGATAGCCCAAATCAAGTCTGGTTATATGTGTATATAGAGACACAAAGGAAAAGAGGTCAAAGACATATTCTTAGTTTCAACAAATTTTGTAATTGCAAAATGTATAACAAAAGATTTGATAAATATCAGCATAAACAAAGCCTCTAGAAAAGTTGACCTTTCATTCCAGGCAACAAAACCAAATACACATCAAAACAACAAAAAACTCAGACAATTAGAGTATTTATACATTTGCATATTTCAAAATATTTAACATTTTTGTTAACTTAAAGACAGTCACTGTTATGTACATGCAATCTGCAAATACCAACCATTTAATGCTTTTATGTTATAACATAAAATTGAATAAACATAACTATTTAAGTGCCAAATAAGGGTTGTGATAAATGAAAACTGTATGCTGCTTAAATGGTTCTTTCTAGGGCCAATAGGAACAATAGTCTTTTCTTAAATAACTTCAAAACTAAATAAAATTTATATCCACTTGCATCTGCAGGAAAACCCAACTTGTTCCTCATGACAGAAAGAAAGAAAATCAATGTTTCAAAAGAAGCTGCTTAAATGGTTTCCCAGCATTCAAGCTTTGTATGCGAGAGCCGTGAGTCTTACTGAGACAAAGGAGCATCTACTGAATAAAAATGAACAAATTAATTAATTCAATCCTTGGTTTTCAGACACGTATACACAACCATACCTCATCCATTCATGTTGACGAAACAGTACAGAAAACATATTATTGAAATAATTCAGACTTAGTGTCAATGCCATGACTTAGCCTCAACAGTTATTGTGCCCCTGGCTACTGTTGTCTACAGTATGTAGTCTTTGAAAAATGAGAAAATTGGCATCCTATGTCAAATGTGTACATAAGTGGAACACAACCATAAATTATGGTTTGCATGATTCATTTGACAGTTTAAAATCATGTTAGCAATGTCACTACACATTACTGTAACACAACGCATAGCTAAGATTTATTTATTTTTAATCTATGCTGACTTGCACCGATAGTTCATGATATGTGATTTAGTAAACATTCCTCATTTTGCCAATACATTAGAAACACAAGCATAATAGTAATTAAATTGGCACTGGTCAATACATCCAGCTCCACCAAATCTTTCCATTTCCACTTTCACACTTTTGGCACAGAAACTGCGGCTGTTCGGGGTAATTTGTAAACACCAACATATGGTACACAAAAGGTAGTACTAAGTGCTCAAATTCATCTGCATTAGTCAAACATCCTTTAAACCTGATTGAAGTCATTTCATTGTTTCAACCTAGAAGTAAAAAAGTGAGGTGAGGTTGTGATCAATAATCAGTGCTACGGCGCATCCTGCTGCTTTAAAGGTTTAGAGTCATTGTCCGTCACTGCACACAAACTGCTAAGAGTCTTTGAGCATGTTTATCTGTGCAAAGATCTTCAGTGCAGGTCCCAGTTTAATGTTCATAGTGCTCATGAGATGGTCCTCTTTGAGCAAAAGCAAGGCCTGTCCATCAATCTCCTGAGAACGAAACTCCTCTGCAATCTCCTGGCAACCTGTGAGAAAGAAACAGTTAAAGAAAACCCAACTATACAATACAACCTACTATACAGATGCACAAAAGCTAAATAGTGCTTTCAAAAAGGTTATTAATATGGAGTATTCGTGTATTAAAAAAAAAAAGTATTAATTCATTTACGCTTTTGTGCTGGTTTTGTTTGCAACTTTTTTGGCCTCCATTGATGTGTAATTGTGTAACTGTTCTACTGTCTCTGTTGGACTTTTGTCATTTGATTAATGGGTCTCAACTTGTCAAAATGTTTGTCTATTTTCTATGTACTTGCCTATGCCGTTTTAGTCATAGGCATTAGTCATGGGATAACAAATGAAAAATAGCCTGCTTTGCTAATTCTGGCATATTTATAGAAACCAATCTGCACTGTGCACAAATCAATTTAAAAAAATGTACATAATATTTCAAAAAGGTAAATTCTATTGACTACTCATGGATCACACTTAAACACTAAAACAAAATGGACAATCCTAATCTACTGTGAATTCTTACCTGGCAGCGAGCGTATAAAGTTGTACACCTCTCTCACGTTCCACTTGGTTGGGTCGTTGGGGCTTGAGTTCTGGTTGAGCGTCTGTGTCTCTCTGCTAGGGCTGTTCTCCTGTTCTATGTTCCTGGTAGGCTGCCTGTGGACAGTAGGGGGCGCTGGTGCAGGGGCTGGAGCCATTGTCCCAGAGCTGGCGGCTGACAGGGGGGACGGGGCCTCCTCAAAGCTGGACATGTCTGAGCAGGGGCTAGACTCTTCCTGACTAGGCTGGGAGGGTTGAGGGGAGGAAACTGAGCCCCCCTGAGGCTGCTGAGGGGGAGGTGAGAGTTTCTGAAAATACAAAAGTTTAACATACATTCAACATATACCAAATGTAACACAGGTGGGTTATTTGCTTATTGCTCAAGACTTCGAAAAATGTTAAATAAAATACAAGCTAAACATAAACACTCCATACATTTTCAATGATGTGTGTTTTGAACTGGTTCAAAGTTCTAATGCTACATGACTGGGAAAATCTCCTTTAAAGCACAACCCACTACCTGCAAGTTCCTTAGTATTCCTTTTCCTCAAAGTGTGACCATCTGTTAATATTAATGCAGTCAATCAATACAAAATAAGGTGAACACAGTATGCTACAGTGATGTTATGCCCATGAATGTGTTTTTCTATTGGAAGTCTGTCCAGTACCCGTTTCTTAGCTTCAACACTGGGTCTTCCTGGGGGTCTCCTTCGCCAGCGGCTGTTTGTTCTGTCCGGATGGAAGAGGCCGACACGCTTTGAACAGCCCACATTGTATCTGTTCACAGAGAAAAATTAAAAGACAATGTAGAAACATCTTAAAATTGGACAGGCAACACTGCAGTGCATGCACACACCTCTTAGCACACGGTGTAGAGCAGAACCTTTTAGATCCTTTGAACGTGTAGGCAAAGTCCACCCAGCCGCAGTACTCACAGGTCAACTTGGGCTCCTGTTCTTGCTCCTTTTCTGTGACCACAACAATACACATACAATAAGTATCATGCAGGGCTATGCGATATGACAAAAAAGTATCACTCATGATTTTTGATTAGACTGTATTTTGCCTTATTAAAAATATTAAAAATAGCTTGCAATGTAAATTCCCTGAATATTACAGATTTGTAATCACTTTCATTTAACACAAAATAATAATTTTTTGCATGAATTCATCTTCAAACTACATAATTTTACTGGCAGAAGATTGGCTGTAGACCACAATTCTTTATATTCTTTTACAACATTTCTTGTGCATAGAAAAGAGAAAACTTAATTTACTTTGTTTTGGTGTGCGCAACAAAAGAAAATTACTGTTATTTACTTTTGCTTTTGTCATTATCTTTATATTATCCACAGATAGCAAAACTGTTTCCACTACCAAACTTCTCAGAGAACATGCAAGATCTCTCTCATCAAATAATGTATTAAACAATATATTACACAGTAACATCTGCATATAGTAAGTCCCCAGTAAACCCTGACTACTGTACACAGACTGACCAGGCTGGCTGATGTCTTCAGGCTCAGAGTCGGAATTGCCGGCGTTGCTGACGGGGCTTTTGTCTGGGTCTGAGGACAGCTGATGGTCGTGTTTGGTTGGACTGTCAATGAGGATGGGCAGACGTTCCACCTGGACACAAGATAGGGTGTAGATGAGAAGACTAAACAAAACTATGATGCATATAGACGAGGCCTTCAATATCAGTGCTAATTAATTTTATCTACAAGTTATTGACAGAACCATGGCATGACTCTGTAGATTTTAAACTCCAACATTATACTCCATTTTGGTCAAGGTCAAGAGAACCCATCACTAGCAGTACTGTGAAGTTACATGAAAAGGATTGATCAAACAGCAGTGAATGTTACATTTTGATAGGCAAATCTGTCTTAGTTTGTGTCTTTTCTTACTACTAATACATTAATTACTGAGTGATGTGATTTTGTTTACACTGTAACAGTTTTTACTGTACTGTACTAGCCAAAATACATTATTGCTGTATGTCCAGTAGGAGGCAGTGGATTTGCAAAATGTAGAGATGCCTTAACAAGGAAGAAAAATCTGGTTACACTTTAACCATCTCAGAGCAAACAGATGCATGTGTAAATGACAGGTTTGCAGTCCAGGGTGAAAAACGGCTGTAGAGATAGATTAAACATTTGTCTTTATGTCAGTGTTAATTGAAACAGTGACGCTCATTACAAACAGTGAAAACACCTTGATCCATCTGCTATGTCACAGCTCGCTGTAATTAATGAGTTAGTCACACAGTGGTACCAGTGAGCAGGCCGTGTGTCCCGCTGACAGCTCCCCACAGACCTGTGCACCGGGGAACGTGTGACTCGGGGCTGCTCGTTACACTGGCTCATGCGGCTGATACAAGATGCACATGAAATTCACAACATGTTTGTTGAGGTCTTGCATGTTTATAAATACCTTCCTCATTAGTTATACTGCCTTTGGTATAACAGAACATTACTGATCTTTCAATAAGAACACCAGAACAAAATGGGAAAATGACACATGTACATAAAGTCATGAAATAACGTAGGTAATGAATGCTTCCTTTGAATGTATAGAGTGGATGCTTACATGTATTGCTCTCATGTGGAGACCAACAAAAACATTATTTTGTGGGATTTTAGTTGTGTGATTAATTAGTCCATTCAAGAAGCTTGATTTTCCTTCTCATAACCAATATTAGAATTTCCTTGGCTCTGCTTTTGTGAACAGCCCAACACCAACTTAAAACAACCTTGAAGAAGCTTTCAACCCATAATGGAGATGTGTGTGGTGCACACATAAAGGCTATGGCAGTTTAGTGCATTACTGATCCTTTTCATTGCAACTGCTGTACCTGCTACTTCCTGGTCATTCCAAGTTATTCACATGTAGGGGTGGGCGATATCTCGATATTTAAAATATATCGAGATATTTTTGAAACTCGATATGAATTCTGACATATCGATATATCGCTATAATGCTTACGTTTACTTCTGGTTTCGCCGCTTCGCTTGTCTCGCCTTCTTTGTGCCGCGCTCGCCTCCTCCTCGCTTATGTCCCCCTGTGCTCATCCCCGGAGCCCGGAGCTGGCCGCGGACTAAACCAAGACTAGGACTAAACCAGGACTAAACGCGGCCGCAGAGGCCGGGGCTCGGTCGCGGACTAAACCAAGACTAGGACCCGGGCTCTACAGTGCGCCCATTTCACTCGCATTTGCGAGCAAATATTTTGTCGTGCGAACGGGGAAAACAAACAGGCGCCTCTGTGCGAGTGCTTCTGCAGCCACAATAAAGAGCTGCGCACAGACGTAATGTGACGAGTTAAACTTTCTAAATGCACCTGCCCAGCACGGGCGCAACCACATGACACCTCCGACCGCGCACGACTCCAGCATACGCGCTCCGCGTGTGGCCGATATCACTGATACAAACAAACTCCACTTCAAAACACACCCACGCCCCTTTAAACGAGGAGCGCCCCGCAGCAGGACACACACCTGTCCCACTCATTAGACAGCCCCATGCTGCTGGGCATCCCTCTCTAAAGCGAGAGCTTTGTCTTGGTCTTGTCACGGACTCAAGGTCTGAATACTGAGTGCGATCATATTTGTCACAATGTGCGTTTGGTTTGGTAAACGTGCAGAGACTAAACATCACTTTAAAACAAGAGAATGTAACTCCAGTTAGGAATGTCAAAATACAGGTTTAAAAATCCTGCACACTTTATTCACTTTGAAGCAGTTTTCTTTAAAGTACCAGTGGAAGTTCTCTTAAAGAAGAGGTTTTTAAACTGTGGGTGAGGGTCCAAAAAGGGGTGTAGAGTGTTTAAGTGCAGACCTAAATGAATATTAATCAGATAAAATTTGTCTGTTGTTTTTGCAGTAGTTTGGGAGGGGGTTATTTTTCCTGTAAAGATATTGAGATATATATCGTATATCGAGATATAGCAAAATATATCGAGATATATGTCCATATCGCCCAGCCCTATTCACATGTGATCCTTGGCTCTTGAACAACTCCACTAGTTGCTGAGAGATTGATGGTCATTTTTTTATATGAAATTATGTGTTTTCCACTTGTAAAATACTGCACCAACAATGCTCAGTATATTCCGTAAATACATGTAAGCAACAATGGTGATTTGCCAACTACAACTCGGATTTAGTAGTGATTAATCTTCCAGCCCCTATCTGTCACACTGGTCATGTAGCCGACAGGAGCATACTCACACACACAGGAAAAGGCTCGGCTCCCTCCTGGATCACAAAGCCCTCGATGACATGTGTGAGGACCTGGGGCTTGACGACGGCCTGCGGCGGTTTACTCTCTCCATTGTGCGGCGCACTGCCCGTCACAGTGGGCGCCTCACTCTCATTTCCAGAGGTCATGGCTGGAGGCGGGGTCCCAGGTGCTGCACTCTGCCTCTTCACAGAGCCCCCGCCTGACACACAGAACATTATGGTGTTACCAGACAAATAATAAATACAAGCAACAGAAGATTGTATTACATAAGGGGTAATGAATTCAAATTATTATTTCAAACAGAGACAATATAATCACAGTAATGGCTTTATTAAAACATGAATTTAATTGATACAGGCAAAAACAGCTATAGCCGATGGGAATAGTGTCCAAGAGTGTCATATGATTATTAATATGTAGCATTAAAATTAATCTAGACAATTTGTTCATAAAATAATGACTGAAAATATACTGACGAGTTATGCGTGCATGAATGTATACATTAAGTCTTCTTGCTTGTTGGCTCTATGTACTACGCATTTGTTTGCTATGTACAACGCATTTCACATTACATTTTCATTTCAGAGAGACAACAATTTAAACTCCTGATTTCACGCTGTCGGTAAGATCGCGGATAATGGGACAAACGCGCAGTGAGCGGATCGATATGACAGGAATCACACAGCCGTCTTCACACGGACTCTAACCAAACCAAAGCGAAAGTGCACAATCCCAACCCGCACGTTACAGTCTATGTTAAAATAATAGCATTCTTACCGCATGGACTTCTGCTAAGTTAAAGCACAAAACAGCGAAGCTTTGTTACACGTGTGCGCGCTAACACAGAAGGAGCTACTTGTGTTGTTGCCTCTGCGTGTGTGCTCCGTGTGGCCGCGGCGCGCAGCACGCACACCATTTGGCTCATAAATAAAGGCACTGGTTCCGCCTCCTGCTCCCAACGAAAGCACCACGGAAAACTCAAGAGGCGTCTCACGTGATTCACGGAAAATGCCGAGTGCTGCCGATTCAACTCTTCATGTTGCAGATTATGACCATTCATGCACAAGTCTGACTGGCCCTATGAACAACCGTTTAATAGTTATACCAGATCTTTGCAAACAACACCGGCACTAGATAAGAGAAGGGCAATAAATAAGGGAAAAGGAGAAGCTGGGTAGGCCTAAATTTCCTGTAGTGTAGAGTATTAGAACATTAACACACACATATTATAACTTAATATATTCTCTATATGTGTGTAGCAAACAGACACCGTTAAGCCCTACTTTCCAAATAATCACTGTTTCCAGCAAAAGAGCAAACCTCCAACCAAAATTACGCCAAAAATATTCATTTTGTCTTCTTAGCGCTTTAACTTCTTAGGTTCTTTTATAAGACAATGTAGCCAAGTGTATTTTTACCTTGTTGACATGTTTCGGCTGCTCCAACCAAAATGTATGACCAACCTTGCACCAACAAGAACACCCTTTGTGTATTATTTACATGAAAATATTGTCAAATGGAATAATCCCTTAATTTTCCTTCTTATGCTCCATTACACATTGCGTCAACCACAGAGAGAGGACAGATTTTATCAACATGCTACACCGCTACATAAATAACCAAATATAGCAGAAAATACATTTATGTACCAACAGACCCAACTCCAAACCATTAATTATTCATGCCCATTCAGTGTCAAAACAGTTTATCATGTTTTTGTAACACCACATAATATTTTGTCACATTTGCAAATGAATTCATAACCGTGGCTAATAAAGCAGTGCAGACTCATTACCTTGCGGTGGGGGAGCTGGTATAGCTGAGTGGGCTTTAGTCTGCTCCACAGTTTTGGGGGTTTGTGATGGCAATGCAGTGGGCGCATTGTTTTGCTGCTGGAGATGTTGTTGTGGCGCGGAAGGAGGACACGTCTCTCTCACCACCAGCGAAGTGGGCTTATCTTTACAGTCCTGGACAAGTCTAGAGGCCTAGGATGTGAAAAATGTAGCACATGAGCACACATCAAATGGAGAAAACCGGCCTTCTTCAAATAGTTTTCTAACCAAAAGAAATGGGTAATAAAAATCACACCACTGGAAAGAAATTGTATAATGCTACCAATATCAACACCACTTTCCCAACCTAGTTTATGCCATGGAAAAAAAAAACTATTAATACTAAGCTCATTCTTTCATTATGTGGTTTATGCTGCTCTGTGTGGTTCTCAGCAAATCTAAAGACCACCACCAATTTTTCCCTAGCTAACTCATTTTACACATCTAACATGATCTATCAGCCAGATGCTGATGGTTGTAAATAAAATGTGACTGTAATTTTTGTTCTAATATTAATAACATCTAATAAGCAGCATAAAAATCTTAAAGTACTCATTGTTTTGACATAATTTTAATCTGGCAAAAACAGTTACTGAAGAAATTTTAAGGTAGCGCTCCTGGAGGGGCTGGAAACTGTTCCTTTGTATATTATGATGTGGTTTGACAAATATAATGGGACAATGGATCTTGTCTTGTCTCAATTGCTTGTGTGTATTAATGTGTGTGAATGGATGAGAGGTTTCTTAATGTAAATAAATTAATTGAACTTCTTTTGGATAGCTCTCATGAAAACACCACATTGCACTTACATTGGGCTGAATCTGTAAGTTGATGGCGGTGAGTTGGACGGGCTGTGCTTTGTGATTGAGGGAGGAGTGCAGGGCGTGAGGGCTGATGGTGGAGTGGAAGATGGTGGCTTGCTGGCTGGGCGTCATGGCAGCGTGTGAGGTGGGTTTGGGCAGCACTGGGACTGGGTGCGGAGAGGGTTGAATGGACGCGGTCTGCAGCAGCTGGCCCCCTGCCCTCTGAGATCCTTGGCTTTGATGGACCACAAACTGCTGCTTGTGTGGCTGCACCAGTGAATGAGGCTGGATCTGAGTGTAGGCTAAGTTGACAACAAAAAGAGAAAAAACTGACATTAATGCCATCACTGTAAATATGTAAAGCTTTTGTACTTCTAGTTTTAGGACATTTCAAAAGCCAAATGAACCTTAATAGAGGCATGAAACCTCTAGTGTAATAGAACTGCTTTTGGCAACAATGAATTCTACAAGAATTCCACTTTAAAGGGGACATATGATACAAAATGTTAACCACATGATTATAATGTTAACTCATCTGCTTATTCAGAGTACTATTGTGATGGATTCATGTGCTCAGGAAATTTCAGTTTTTGCTATGCCAACTTACTTTACTCAAAATAATCAAACTCCTATGATTCAAAAATCAACATAAAAAAAACTTGTACATGAAACTCTGCTGCTGGTTACTGTGAAATAACCCAATGAAGAGTCAGTTCTGCAGTTTTAAACTGGTAATCAATAGTCATTGAATCAATAGAGTTTTAAGTCATTTTAGATGCATATTGCTGAGTTGACAGAGCAACAACCAAGGACTCCAAATGCAACACAAAAAAGTGTTGAGGATGCACAACCTTCACGACAAATCTTCAACTAAAATATTTGCTGACAAACTAGTTGACTAAAATTAGCTTATGGCAATGACACAGAATTCCTATAATCTATAACATATATTTATTTCATTGGTTCATTTATATTAAATTGTAAATCGGCTCAACTTTGCAGTGACCAATCATGTGTACAGTAATTTGACATGATAAACTCTTCAATTTTCTGAAGGGTGAACAGTATAAAGCTGCAGTGCAAATTTCCCAACCTAAGCAACAACAACAAAAAAAGAGCAAAAAAATTAAAATAGACCCTGAATGCAAATGATACCCAAAGCCATAGACACGGCACATCCATCTTGTGAGCAGAAAAGCGTTCTTGCGACTGGTGAGGGAAGCACCCTAGGGGCAACTACCATAGGAGAGAACAAGCACAGCTCAGCATGACACTCAGGGAGGTAATGAGTCAGGTGTTGAGTCAGGCTTTTATTTTTATGTTTACCATAAAACTACACAAATGAATTAAACTAATGAGTCATGCTACACCAAGGTAAAGTAAGATTCCCCTATTACAATACATCAAAAATTAATCAAAATGTATTTCCTCACATTGACCAATTGTGACTTTATCATTGACAATTATGAATGACTGAACATTGTTGTGTACAGCCCTAACTGACATACTAGATAAAAAAAATATTTTAAGTGGAGTTTAACTTTCACTCAAATGTTTTTCATTGAAATCCTTAGGGCATAGTGAGAGAAGAAAGGGGATTTCTCACAGTGGACACAAGCAGCCATTCCCATGCACATCTTTCTCAAGGCTCTAATGAGAAACAGGGAGTGAAGCGGAAGTAAGAATAATACTGCTAAAAAAAAGCCCCTCCCCTCAAGGTCCTGGGATTGAGGCTGCAGTGACTCAAGTCCTACCGCCCACACATTTGTGTATAGCTATGCAGCCTTCAGCAGCAGCAGCAGCACTGGTCTGTCTCTGCATTACTCATGAGTTTGTGGAGTCCGTTGGCTCTGGTAGTACAGAGTCTCCTGAGATTTATGACAGCATGCGTTCCTGACGAGTTGCTAGCACCAGACACTGGAAAATCCCTGACTTTCCACTTTCAACCAAATAAGACTTGTCTGAGACAATGAGTCTCTTCAGCCTTTACGTGTAGAGGGCTAGTTTAAATCACAGTATTACTATTTCATTGAATTAAGTATCTATTGTTTTCTCCCCTGTATAGTTGCAAACTCTCAGAAAGTTTAAAATAGAAAATAGAAGGCTTCTTATTTTATAGGTCCTACCAAACAAGTGATTTGATATTCTGAAGAAAAGCTCATAGCCATCTATTATTCACTTTAAATACATACATCTGCTACTGTTCTATAGTAGACGGATATGTCGGTACACCGCTTCCTCCTCAGTGAGGGGATTCAGAGACAAAGTGCAGAGTGACCAGGTCACATTCAACTAGGATCCAAAGGCTCCGGACCAAAGCTTCTCCTTCTGATCCACAGCGAATTACTTCAGCATCTCCAGCGCACACCTGTCCCTTGTGACTTGCTGCTATGGCAACGCATTAATTTTTTTTTTTCTAGACAGCGAGCAGCCTGATTTTCAGCTTCCATCCTCCCTTTTATTTGATGTGAATCCATTACTCTAACAAAGCAAGGCACAGTTGTGCACTGCCATGCTCAGATAATCCCCCACCCCCACCCGAGACTCTTATAAACAGGCCTAAAAACATGCTCTTTCATACCAAAACAAAAGGAAGACATAACTATTATTTACAACTTACCAAATTCAGTTAAAAGGTTTACATAAAAGGACTATGCTTTTTTTATCAATTTACTTTTAATGTACATGTTTGAATTTTGTAAGAAATGCATCAGTTAAAAATATCAGGGTTTGTCATTGAATGCGGCTTATAAACAGCAATAGTGGAGGAAATAAGTATTTGATCCCTTGCTGATTTTGTAGGTTTGTTTACTGATGAAGAAATTACCAGTGTATAATTTTAATGGTAGGTTTATTTTAACAGTGAGAATATAGATATCAAAAAGCTAGAATATCAAAAAGAAAATCCAGAAAATAACATTGAAGAAAATATCCAAACTGATTTGCATTTCATTGAGTGAAATAAGTATTTGAACCCTCTAGCCAAAAAAGACTGCCCTTGGCAGAAAAACACCCCCAAAGCATGTTTCTACCTCCATGCTTGACGGTGGGGATGGTGTTCTTGGGGTCACAGGCAGCATTTCTCTTAGTGCTGCCACTAACGACTAATTTTCTAACGATTAATCTCTCGACTAATTTTTCGATTAGTCGACTAATCTAAACGACTAATAAATAAAAAAAGCGGTTCTAACACACACAAGTGTGTGTGTTAGATTTTACCTTGTGTGTGCTGTGCGTGCGAGTTGCAAAGGTTATTGCTGTTATGTCTGTTGTGTGTGCTCATTCAACAATGTTGAACAACGATATGCACACACAATTTAACGAGTTTGCACGAGCAGCATATGCAACGGTATGCTCAATACCTCATGCATCGTGGTCGTGGTCGAGAAAGAGAGAGACCAGCCAGCAGAGTGCGCACGGTAAATACTTCCTCAAGTTTGTTTTCTTTGGCGGTGCCATTATTTACCACTGCTGTTAGCCTTTGGTGAAGCCGAGGTTAGCCACCTCGGCGTCAACCCCGGATGTAGCCGCTGTCAGCAGCACCGGTGTCGGCCTCGGCGCAGTTGCTGCCCGCGCACCGTGTCCGCTTCGGGTGTAGCCGCTGTTAGCCGCGCCGGTGTCCGCCTCGGGTGTAGCCGCTGTTAGCTGCGCCGGTGTCCGCCTCGGGTGTAGCCGCTGTTAGCTGCGCCGGTGTCCGCCTCGGGTGTAGCCGCTGCCTGCCGCACCGGTGTCGGCCTCGAGTGTAGTACGACTAGTGGTGTGGAGGGGAAATACCTGATCTCAGGCAAGCAAAAGGTCTCTGGACGAGCCGTTTGAGACCAAAAATAAATAAAGGCGAATATTCGACCAAAAAAATTGTAGTCGACTCATTTTCATAATCGATTACGTCGACAACGTCGAATAATCGCGGCAGCACTAATTTCTCTTTCTCCAAACAAAGTGAGTTAATGCCAAAGAACTCGATTTTGAGCTCATCTGACCACAGCACCTTCTCCCAATCACTCTCTAAAACATTCAGGTGTTCACTGGAAAACTTCAGGCGGACCTGCACATGTGCCTCCTTAAGCAGGAGGACCTTGCGAGCACTGCAGGACTTTAATCCATTGCGGCATAAAGTGTTACCAATGGTTTTCTTAGTGACTGTGGTCCCAGTTGCCTTGAGATCATTGACTAGCTCCTCCACCACTGAAACCCCACGAGGTGAGATGTTATGTGGAGCTCCAGACCGAGGTGGACTGATGGTCATTTTGTATTTCTCAAATTTTCGAACAATTGCACCAACAGTTGTCTCCTTAACACCAGCTTCTTGCTTATGGTTTTGTAGCCCATTCTAGCCTTGTGCAGGTCTACAGTCTTATCCCTGACATCCTTTGACAGCTCTTTGGTCTTTCCCATGTTGGAGAGTTTGGAGTCTGTCTGACTGATTCTGTGGAAAGGCGTCTTTTATACAGGTGACGAGTTGATTAGGAGTGTCTAACTGGTCTGTGGAAGCCAGAACTCTTAAAGATTGGTAGGGGATCAAATACTTATTTCACACAATGGAATGCAAATCAATTCATATATTTTCCATGTGATTTTCTGGATTTACTTTTTGATGTTCTATCTCTCAAGGTTAAAATAAACCTACCATTAAAATTATAGACAAACCTACAAAATCAGTAAGGGATCAAATACTTATTTCCTCCACTGTATACTAGTATATATATATGTTTAGTTCTTATGATTATATTGTGCGTACATACATACACCCTTAAAGAGTATGGGTTTGTGCAACAGGCCTCAACATGTCATGTTAACAGCAATGTGGAAAATATGAAAGTGTAACTTCACCACAGTTGGGTGCCCATGACAACACGATGACTAATACAGTACAAAGAATAATACCAGAAGGAGGAAGCGAGTTTTGAAATTATAGTGCAAGATTATGAGGTTAACTAAAGGAGAAATTGCAAATTAATGGTGTGTACAAGATATAAGGCATGGTAAAATGTCTATGAATGAAAGCCATGAAGTTGGCAGCTCCCCTAGAAGATGTGCAAGTTCTGCACTTGTATATGGTATGATTTCATAACAACACATTTTACATCATGATAGTTTTCATTTTGTACTGTGTAGTGAAGTCCTTCCTCACCTGGAGCAATGAGAGGTTGTCCACTGACTGCTGTAACATTGCGGCTCATGTTGATGGCTCGTACTTCTGTGACTGGAGTGCTGTCTCCCTTCTTTGACCCATCCACAGGGGTGTCAGAGGAGCCAGGTTTGCCCCCTGTAGAGGCCTGTGTGCCCTGACCAGAGCTCTTCAGAGAGGCAGGCTGGATGGGCACTGGGCTCTGCTTCAGACTGAGAGCCTGCAGTGTCTGTGCGGAGGAGGAGGCTGCCCCCTGCTGGCCACGGATGGCCAAATTCTGAACTTGGTTCTTGAGGAGATTTTCAAGAATAAAACAGAGATTATACTGTAACTATTACAACCAATTAAACTTGTGGATTAATATGTTTTGACAGACTTCTCAAAATCAAACCAAAATCTTTGAAAGCACATAATGAAAAACTACAATACCGGAAGAAAATAAATAATAATTTTTGTTCTAAGAATTGGTATAGTATAATTATTAACTTGCATCCATACCTGTGTGGAGTTAGCATTCTCAGACTGCACAGCGGTGACAGTGGCAGTGGGAGTGAAAATGAGCTGAGGAACCGCTCGGCCAAGACTCCGAGCCACCTGTACCAAGTTACTCTGCTGAGCCTTAAAATCAACATAAACACATACATCCTCATATAGTTTAAACAAACAATACAAGGTTTGCATGGTTAAATAAGATTGTACTAGAGTGATATTTTCTTTATTTTGTAATTTCTGTTTTGTTACCTTTCTCCTAAATATGTGAAAAACAGTAAAAACAGATATCCCATGGTTGAAGACAAACATAATAGTATTACTTAATCCCAGTAACTTTTTAGTTGTTACCATGTGACCACCTAGGGAAGGCGATGCCATTACTCAACAAATACCCTGGTGAATCAAGCTCATCATTATCTGGAACAACCCATTTTGTGCTGTGCACCTGTGTTTACAGTGCGGCCTTGTGTACATTGGCCAGTGGCTGAGCCCAGAGTAGAGACTCACCATCTGTGCACGCAGGTACATCTGTGCCTGGCTGGCAGTGAGTGTGGAGCTGGAAGGGCTGCCCAGCAGAACAGCCTGCTGGGAAATACTGGTGGGTGTAGAGCTAATGCTCTGGGCCCGGCTGATCAGCTGTGCTGTAGCTGGAGACGTGGTCAGGTTGATCTAGGAGCAATTATGCAGTAATTAAGAGCGAATACTTCTTTATCTTTTCAAAAAGATATATTTAAAGATCTAAAGAAAAATTTAAAGAGTATGAAGAAAACAAATAGGCCGCTCACCGTGGCCTGAGTAGATCCAGTTTGAGAGGATGTGCCATTCTGTGAAGACGTTTGTCGTCCTGCTGCAATACTGGCCTATAAGAAAGAAAAACACATTAACATGAGCAGACTAACTGCATACATTAAAGGTTAAGTGGTAGTCACCTGTTGTGTCACCAGGCTCTGCAGCTGTGCTGTGCTCAGACTGTGCTGTTGTTGAAGCGCTGCAGTTTGTAACATCAGATGCTGCTGCTGAGCTGCATACATCTGCTGCAGATATTGTGCTGCTGTGTTAGGCTGTCTGTGTAAGGCCTGCTGAAACACCTAAAGTACAAAAATATAAATTTTCATTTTATTGGTGAATCTATAAAAACAATTCATCAATCTTGCACCTCCTAATGTTGTATGGGTGTAGTTTTTATCCAATATTTGTTTTATTTATAAATAATCTATACATATAATTGTGTACATTATGTAAATACAAGTCATGTGAAACATATTTTGGAGGCAAAGTAACCACAGTGGTTTTTGACCTGTGGTCCACAGTGTCACAGCCATTGTAACCTCAAGCTTAGCGTGATGATTAGCAGCAGAGAGTACTCAAGTGAGACGGCTAAATAGAGCATCAGCCCTTGGAGCTTGGGGACTAAATAGGATGTAATTAGGTTTGGTTTTTAATAGTTTGAAGCCTGAGTCAAGAAAAGAGGAGCTGAAAAGACAGAATTCCTCTGGTCAAAGAAACAGCTCTAAACGCTGAGTGAACCTCATTCACACAGAGGTTAAGTCTGTGAAAGGATTTCTGCTGTGGTCAAGAGGTCAAAGCCAGTGAGGCTGAGAGGGAATCCATTCAACAAACTTCAAGAGATTCTTGTTAAAATTCATTGGTCACTGATTGAAGTAGGCAGAGAAGTGTCAATCAAAACAATGTATATAAGCAAATCCTTTTTTCTGCTATATTTAAAATATCCCACAATTTACTTTGCCTCTTTGTATCTAGTGTGGTCTTAACTCTTTAAATATCTCTAATGTTCAACCCAGGGTCAGAAACTCACCTGTACAGTTTGCCGATCAGGTATCCCGCTGTAAACAGATATTTGAGGCACTGCCTGTCTCCCTGCTGTAGTAGTAGTAGTGGTAATTGTAGTACTGCTGCTCGTGCTGTTGGTGGTGGCTGGGGAGGGGGAAGTCGCTGTCGTGGTGGTGGGAGTGTTTGTGCTAGTGGCAGTGGAGACAGAGGGGCTGCTGGGGGCAGTAGAAGCTGGGGGCCCTGGCTCTGTTTCCATGGTGCCCTCGGGTCTTCTGACCTTTGATCCCCGACTCTTCTGAATGGCTCTCCGGTGCCTGCAAGAAAAAGAAAAAATACTTTGAAATGTGAGACAACTATGACCTCACAAAGTACTTTTTACTGTAGCTGCAAGTCAACTAATAGTTTCAAAGTTTTTTAATCAGTGCGGACTGGTTACTCTAACTGAATTCCGCCCACACCTCACAAGCATTTACTTCTGACCACTAATGAGCTACACTATTAAGTAGGTTGATATGTTTAAAATGTTCAATGTTCACGTGCCCCAACTAGTCAACAAATGCATTCTTTTCCTGGGTGGTTTTGTAGTCATTAAATAAATGTTGAGAACAGCAGCCCTATGCAAAAATCATACATCTGATAAAAGATAATGGTGGAAACCTCCTGATTAAGGTGAAATACACAGATCCAGCAAATAGAAAATACCCTAAACATAAATAAAAATAAAAAAAATTAGACATCACATCATGAAAGCAAAAAAGTACATTTCATTGTATTGACTAACTGGAACCACCTTGATTTCACAATCAACATAAAATGAGCGCAGAGAATTGACTTTACAGAAGCCATTTTAATGGTTGGTCCTCTGATGCTGGTCTAGGATCCATTTGGCACAGAGAGGTCCACGCAGAACGGGGGCACTGGAGTAACTTGTGAATTAAAAAATCTAATTAACAGAATGATATATAGGCAAGTGGCATTGGATAATAACAGAATCAAATACGCTGAGAACTTGAGAAGACATCAGTGTATTGATGTAGATGGGACCCCAGTCTTTGGGGTTGAGGGTGTGGGGGTTTAAAGGGCCTGACAGCTGATGTAACAGAGTTGAAACAAGAGGCCCAGGCGGGAGGAATTACTCTGAGCTTGTAGAGCTGTGTTGTGATTTTAAAGCTGAAGGAAATGAGAAGCAAAAAACAAGTATCACAAATTATAGCGGCATGCTTAGCAAATAGCGTGGAAGGGGACAGAAGTGCCCTTTACTTCAGTTATTTTTGTGTGTTATATGTAACTAATGTCATGCCCCCAACAGTAACAAGTTTAAAATGTTACGGTTACTTCATAAAAATGACAGACAAAATATGTAAAAGGATGGCACACTCAGCAAACCACAGCAGACATTGTGGGTCTTTGCTGAGAGCTTGTCCGGTCAAGCTGAAGGGCTTACATTTGTAAACAAAGCAATGCAGATACCAAGTGTGCCGCTGTGTCATTATGTCCCACTGAGCTCCAAAGGGAGGCAGTTCCCTCTGGTCATGATCCCTGCCCCACTCACCACCAGCCAATCATCCATCAGACACAGTTATGGGGAGTAGCACCTCCTTTCTCATTCAGGAACATCTTCTGAACCATATTTGTCCCACAAAATGCAAATCATTATCCCACTATCTTCTGGGAATGTCAGATTGCAAATTAGAGCAATATACAACAATAACTGTACTTGGGTAGAATTCAGATTTCAGTCAGATTTGTAACTAGAGGGGAGCCTGCAGGAAGATCATGAGACCCATTAAGAGCCTGTCAGACAGACCAGCCCCCAGAGAAGAAGTAGTGACCACTATTTATTGAACAACCCACAACCATACAAGAGCCCACATGATGTTGGCTGTGGAAAGAAGTTATTATGTCTTCAATTAGCAGCAGATTCATACGCACATGCATTTGTGTATGTTGATGAGTCCTGAGACAAAGGCCCTAACCCTGATGTTCCTACCTCCTGTGCCCCCCCCATCGTGAAGCAGGGGTATGCTGTCCCATCCCGCCGCAGGATGTAGCTTGTCTTTGTTTGATGGCGGGGCTCGTCTCCCAGGCTGAATGAGTGAACGCGTGTGAGCAGGTTCCAGCGGCACCTCTCGTCTACCCCCCACACATCAACATCCCACTCCACCAACCAGGCCACAGCCTGCCTCCTGATTATGTGGTATCCTAGCGACAGCCAACGGGGAGCCTCTGGAATCCCCCAGCACAGAGACTGCTGATTGGACAAAGGAATCCCCTCTAATGAAGATGATGGTAATGATTCTACCCTCTGTCCCCTCCCCCAGCGGCAGCCGAATTGTTTTAGGACGTGTCCAGCCAAGAATGTAAGGTAGATACCAGCCATCACAAAAATTATTTCTACAAACTGCTACTGAAAATAGGCAAATTAAATATTGGATTATGAATGGTATTGAGGAGATTATAAATCTTTCTGGCATGCTTTGAATACACTGAGTTTACTGATCTCATATCCATCTCTCAAAAAATATTTTTATTGTAGACTATAAGGCACAGACAGTGGAAAACACACAGTTGTACAATTAAATTAAGATACACTTGGCACAGGCATGCTTTTTATTTTGGTGAAAAATTATGTTAAAACACAAGTGCAAAACACCCCAAAAAATGTGTTTAAAGAATCTTAATGACTAGTGACTGGTTACAGAGATGTTAGTGAACTTAGACTTATCATAAAAGATAAATATTAGTAAAAAAAAAAAAAAAAACTAAGTTCAGATGTATGATACCATGATGAAATAAAAGATTAATAACAGGATCATGGCAGGCTGCTCAGTAATAACAAACCGCCTGATTTTTTAGTAATTTAAATAAGCCATCGGAGTAATTTCCCAGTACAATGAATGTGACATTGATTTGGGAAATTCATGCATGCACCTCATTGATTATTATCTTCTCATTATCATTTAAATTAGTTAAAGACTGAGACTAGACACCTTATTATTGCCCTAAAAAGCCATAGAAAAATCTGCCTGTCAGCACAGTGAAATGATTTCATAACCGTCACATGTTTATGATGCCCACATACTGGCATGGCATATTTGTATGAACTTCAGGTTCCAGTCAACCACTAAAATAGATAGTAGGGCTACAATCAACTAAAGAAATCCTTGGTCAACTAAAGACAACTAAAAAGGGACTAAGACAAAATCTCTTAAAACTTTTCAGTATGTATGATCTGACCATTCTCTGACCCAAACTGCAGTCAAAAGAATACAACTGCACAGTTAATTCAAAAACAATTTAAACAGGAAAACACTAGCAAATAGAGTATTGTAATGTAAAAAAGGCAGATTGAATGCAAGATTCAACACCAAATCCTCAGATAACTTATTCCATACCTTCATTCTGCTGTTGTCCCATATAAAACCTTAATTTAAATTAAATAATTATTAGTCATCTAATACACATTGTGGTCGACCAAGACACAATCAACTAAATGACTAAAGGACCACTGCCCTAATAAGTAGAAAAAATACAGAGGAGTAAATGCAATACAAATTTGTCTTAGTAAAAATGTTTAGTTTGTAGTAAATTGCATGTGGAATTTTAAGGATCCAGATAATTTAAGGCAATAGTGTGGCCCATCTCTTCTCTTAGGGTGCATTTCACGCTAGCACGCTGCATGAAAATTGGGATTAAAATGGGTCTATAACCCAAAACTGAACCTGGACTAGAACAGGGCCAAACTAGGTCTTGGCTCTGTAATTGAGCCATGGACCGCTCTGTTAGAAGAGTAGACTAGAGTGGCTACACAAAGAGCATCTGGCTTCCCTCCAAGTTTAAGTGTGCCAAACCTTGTCTGGCATTCCAGCACACGTTGCCTCATGCTGTGAAGTTACAAAGCACTTTCACTATATTCTCCCCAGAGGACCTTGAACATGTTTATCTGTACACTTATGGATGCTCCCACCTGAGATAACTTACTTAAAACAATGAAAAGTTGTACAAATGACTAATAAAAGGTATATCCTCCTTTCAGCTAAACTAAATGGACAAAGTATAACCATGAATGTCAGTACTGTTTAGTGCCACTGAATAGAATAAAGGCTGTTGCCTGGATGTTGTGAATTAGAATATTGTGCACATTATAATTTCTCCACCAATTACACTTACTAATTACAAAGGCCTATAGACTTGTTCTGAGTTTTGAGTAACAAGCAGCAGTTATGCGATTACAAAAAGTGAATAACTTTTGTAATCTAAAAAAATATGTAATATGGTGCATCCTAATTTCACAATTTCTATTTTATCACAATAATATCTTATCGATATCTTAAAATGTCTTTAAGAAGCATGTAAAGTTATGGGTTATTCCAAGAGTTTATACTTCACTATGACTGGTTAATTCCACCTGTCTCTCTATAGTTTTCTCTAATCTATACCAACTGCAGAGAATGCAAGTCATCCGTAAAGCATTTGCGTCAAGAATAGGCTCAGTTTATTTGCTCAGAGTAAGATAGCTCTGTGCAGGCTAAAGTCACCTGTCACTGTCAGTGCATTTCATTCTAAATAACAGGCTTATATTTACATGTCAGGAAAGACGTCCTCCTCCACACACTTTAGTAAAACTGCACAACAACAACGATAATAGTGTATATATAAAGCATTCGTCATCAAACTAAGGCTTGAACTACTTATTTGCAAGCAAGTTTGAAGAGTCGACAAGTCAAATCTGGGAATCATCACTTGTTTTCATTCATAGGAAGTGTGTTACTACTATCCTGTACAGCTAAGAGCCAGAAGAAACTGCATGCATCTATGATTAATATACCCTTGTAAAAGATAAATACACGTGAGTGGTAGCAAGTTAGCTAAAAACACAACGCCAGGGTCTGCTGCTGTTGTTTATGGGCCCGTGCAGCTAGCAAAGCCGCGTTCCGACACACTCCAGCGCATAGACCCAAGTGCTGCTATCTTTATCACAATGAGAAAAATAAGAAAACGGGACACATCGTACCCTTCAGATTAGGCGTGCACCCCCGAGTCTTCCCTGTGGAGCTGCCTCGCGGTGATCGTGCTGGTCCTAAACCATTTCAGAGTCAGGAGTGGAGTATCCAAGAGACAGACAGAGCACGGGGAGAAACAGGACCATAGCATTCCTCTGTGACCACGTGACCTTGTTTTTGTCCTCTAGTGAGTGGCGGTACTGCGCATGCTCATTGGCGCCACCTTCTGCTCCGGAGTGGGAATATGCCAGGGTCACGAAGGTCTCGAAAAATATTCAAGTAGCTCAGTGGGGGGCAGTAGCTCAGCTGGTAAAGTATTCGGCCACTGATCTAAAGCAGGTGAGCGTTCAGATCCACTGACCCGCAGCTTGGTCCCAGCTCCCTCAAGTGATTACTGTTGTTGTGTCCTTGGGCAAGACACTTAACTGGCTTCACCCCAGTGTCTGTATACATCGGTGTGTGACTGTGAGTGGTTTCTTGATGTTAAGAGCTTTGAGTATACACTGGAGGCAAAAAAAAAAAAAAAAAAACGCTAGGAAATAAATGAGACAATTTGCCGTACCTGTTACCCTTTTACTTTATTTGCATAGTGTTTTATTTAAATGAGCCAATGACAAATCGTCAAACGTGAATAAACTACCACTAGATGGAGCCTTAAGCTAAGCAGCACATCATTGTGACATTAATGCAGGTGATGAAAGTTTTCATTAGATCTGTAGCGACACACCAAAGCAGATTTAGCCTATGAAGAGCACGTCAAAATGGCAACTAAGCTCCATTTGTAATGTCTGACTCAAAAGAAGGCTGGTTCTTTAGGCAATTCTATTTATCAGATACATTGCACTTTGCATTGTCAAGTGGCATAACAAATGCAGTAAAGAACCAACAAGCATATCTTCTAAACCTTGTATTGCTTTATTGTATTTTATTAAAATGTAGTTATACCTATGACAACCAAACCTTGGACCTAGTGTGTAGCCTACAAATAGCTTTAGTTGAACTAATTTAGAATATTGAGTAGAGGAGCAACATCTTTACACTACTCAAACAAACTATATTACATTATATTAATATTATTACAAACTAAAAGATTTCTGTCTTATATGTGTTTATATAAAAAATGAGTTTAATGTACGTGCTCTTGAACATTTTCCTCACTAGAGGGGGCTGTTGCATTCCAAATTTTTTAAGAAACATCCATTCCGCAAAATATTTCTCATTAGGCATATTTGGTTACCAACAGTGCTTTGTGCAGAATTTTTAGCATCTAAATGCATGGGCAAGCAACAAATCATTCCTACAGTCATTTAGGGCGAATAAAAAAGGTGTTTAAAATAACTTCCAAAGGCCCAATTTAATTGTTTTACTCAAACAATGATGTCCTGATAGCTGTGCCCTTAAGTTTGCTTGTCTTAGTTCTTCAAAAACACAGCTGTGGGCGCACCTTTGTTTTTGCTGTTACTTGAAAGTGCTTGGGAATGAAGACGGAGCGGCGTCCATGTTCAAAGTTTGATTATTAGTTCAGGATTTGCCCAGTTTTATTCCCATTGTTGCAGATTGTCCAGTTCTGTCCCTGTGTTTATTGACTATTGTGAGGGAGGATATTTGGTCTGATGGAGCGTCAGTAGACATCCCCTCACAGCAGGGCCAGACTGACTTCAGAAAGGCTTGGCAATGACAGACTTCCTGTGTGACCTTATTTGACAATAAATATCCCGGCAGTGTTAAGCAATTGTGGAAAGAAAATTAAAAATATGTGTGACACATAATGACTTTTGCCCTATGCAGAAAATACTTTGGAATTAGGATGAATAATTCTATTTCTCTAAGAATTCAATAAAATGCGGTTGTACAAGTGTGATTCCTAGAAGTCAATCATAAACCTCTTCCTTTGGTTTATCATATTGGCACTTACTGTTACTTAAAAATGCTAAGTATAGAAAATTAGATTTTCTCTATTTGACTAAATGAAGCCAACACTGAATGAAGCATTAAATAACAAAATATAATCAAGCAGATCTTGGCCTGATAGGACTGTATTTAACCACCAGTGAGTGAGCACATAGTAGATGGCTGTGAGGTTGCAGGGTTTGTTGCATAGGAACAAGTGCTCAGTGTTGTCGGGACATCCTCTGAATGAATGGCCCATGCAGCACTCTCACACCACCTCTGAGTAAAGCCTGATGATTCTCTCATTGGTTTAGCTTCCAGAAGATTATATAATGAACAATCAGCTTGCACAAGAAGAAAACATGTGAGAATTGTCTGTCAACATAACACATTAGACTCGTGGAAGTAAAGTCCTGTGATGCAAGAAATCCACTAAATCCTCTGAGATTCAAAAAACAACTAATGAGCCTTAAAGGAACATACAAGTCAATTATGTACTGCTATTTTTTTTATTTATTTTAGTCATATTATTGTAGCAAAGAGTGGTTGGTTATACTGACAAAAGACAGGAAGCAAAGAGTCTGTCTTTTTTAGAGATAATTTGCAGGATTTACATAATAGGAACTAGTTCTACAGTGACTATTTTATTACCCAAGTCAGTTTGACTTTCCAAACTAATTTGCGAATAGAAGTAGCTGCTTACTAAGTCAATGTACAAAGATAGCTGTTGAGAGGCTCTTGGCCTTGCAATAGTAGTGAGAGAATGTGAGTCTGAATAATGATTTTGGTTTGTTACTTTTCACATCACCTCTTCAAACCACGATCAGTTACTGTAAATGTGTGTGTTACCACTCAGCCAGATGCCATTTCATCTGTTTCATCTGGATGTTATTAAAGGTTTCAATTTTGTGTAACAGCTGTGTGACTATTTGCATGTGGTGGTTGTGATCTATATTTGTTATTGGTGGCAAGTTTGATAGCAATTTAGCAAACACCATTTCCTGTTTAAGGTCACTTGAGGTAAAAGGTGGTGGAGTTATTTTGATTAAAGTGCAACCTACATTTGGCCATGCTCTTTATCCCCGTTTACTTTTTACTTTACCTTTACTTTTTACTTTTTTTTGCCAGACAAAATCACACATTGTTTGCTGACAGCTTTTTGGTTTGGTGTTTTGGTGCGACTATGCCCAGACCTAAGTGAAAACATGACACACTCCTTTTTCCACGTGTTCCACTGTGGCTTTGTGGTGAAAAAAAAACTCATAATCGTTACGACTCCTCAAAGCTTCTGAGAAGAGGGGTGTGAGAGGAAGAGCACGTATGCAATGAAGGTGGTACTTTATCAGGAAGTAATGAATGTCTATGAGTCATCGGAGTATAGTCAAATATAAAAACCTCTTTTAAGTTGTGTCCGTCTGTGCATGCCCTAATTCTCCGAACAAGATGCAAAATGATTATGTTTTAATGTTATGTTATGTTTTTAAACAACATAAGATATCTTCAGTAGTTGTACGTACAATAAAATATAGCATAATATTGCTAAAATATTCATGTGTTTGGGATTGGTAATTGTGAACCGGTTTGACCTGGTTTGAGCTCCTTGATACAAGTTGAAGCAGGTTTAAATTATGTCTGACAGCCTCTAGAAATACACGCATTGTAAATTGCTAACTCTAGTGTGAATGTGGTGTGTGCGTGAGTGACTGATGTTGGTCGGAGAAGAGAGCAGATTGGCGGCCTTGCTTCTGCAGCTATGGCTCCAGGAGTATCAGTCTAGTCTGTCTACATCTCCAAAGCTCAAAATGCTTTGTTCCACCCTGTAATGTCATGAAGCTGTACCTTTTACCTTTTGTTTAGTAAAGACTGCCAATTCCAGGGTTGAAATAATCCAGTGATTCTAGTGAAGGTTTATGGAGTTTAATAAACATAGTGAAGCACTTCGCACATTACCACATGACATCATCACAAGAGTGTTTTCTGTTTGAGAAGAAGAACTTAGTCTAAATATCTGGGGTTTGTGTGTTAAACATGTGTGAATGAGACAAAATGCAACTACAGACATTTTGATGAGGATAAAACATAACATAAATCAGAAAATATTATATGGTGGATAGATAGATTAAGTAGAGATTAAGTTAAATAGAGAGAAGCAAATGTTTGAAATAGAAGATACAGGACAGAATATAAGAAGCCAGACAGAGAAACAGCTTGCGTGTGCCCTGTCACTGTCATGAGGCGCTGACCAAACCAGAGCAAGCCTGCATGCATCGCCTCTTCTGTTAATAATGCAGCACTGACAACAACAGCCCGCATAAGGTTTCCCCACCTCTCATGAGTCCATGTTTGTGCTGGTCATGTTCCCTAAAAGTCAAGTGTTTTCTATTACGATATGTTTATGGTTAAATCTAAAGCTTTGATAGTGAGAACAGTGAGCAATATACAAGCCTCTTAATGAAGCTTTCATTAGATTCTTAGAACTCTATGTTCTCAGTCACTTTGGTTCTGTGAGTATAAGCTAAGAAAGGCCTTGGAGAGGTTGGATCATTCTCAAGTTCTGTTTTATGCTTATAATAATATATAATGGATAAATGTACAATGTGCCAAATTTGTAGGTCCTATATTATACAACATGGACTCTCAAGTGTTTTAAACCCACATTATAATGTTGATACCTCCTCAAAAACATACCTGGAGTTGTATTATATTTTATGCACAGATTTGAGTAACTCTGTTATTAACTCTGTTATCCTTGTGAAGTCATGAAGCGGTAGTTTTCAAGTTAACAACTACCTTTTATCTTCCACCAAGATAACAACGTCATACTGCTTTTGTTTGTTTTGGTTTATTTGTTTGATAGAACCTAAAATGTATTTAATATGACAACAAGAACCAATAATTTCATCAATAAATTAATATAATTAAATAACAATTCAAATAAATAGAACTAAAAAAAAAATCACTGACGTAGAGAGCAAGGCAAGTAGCACAGACGCACTCTTTTTTCCACTGAAGTGTGGTTGTGGGTGGTGTCTCAACACTCAGCCTAGAAAGTTTCTGAGAATGGGGTAGTGAGGGACAGAGCACGTATGCAATGAAGGTAGTACTATATATATATATATATATATATATATATATATATATATATATATATATATATACATATATATATATACACACAAGCCCCTCAGTGAAGATTGTTGTCCACACATTGTGGTGTCATTCAAATAAAAAATTTGGGAGCTCCAAAGAAATGCAGTGCTTATCTGCTTTTACTTTAGCACAGTTTTTTTTTCTTCTGACCCACATGGATGTCTACCAGAGGTGAGATTATTCTCAATTCAGATTTATGTTTATAATATTATATAAGGGATAAATGTACAATATGCCACGATATATAATTTAAAACAATTATCTCCTACTGATTTAGTCTGTTTTGATTTATTTGTTTGCATAAAATGCCATTAGTATTTTTTAAAACTTTTCTACCCTATCTGTTTTTAACGGTCAAGCTCTGACTTCCTTCCACTTTACCTCTCCGCTCGTTCAGCAAAGCGTGCAGACCACTTTCAATGATCCTGTGGCCTCAAAACCTGCCACAAAATGTTTTGATTTTAATTGTGGAAGATTTGGGGTTAAACATCAAGAGGTAATGGAGTGACATTTGTGTAATTGGTCTTAATGGTGAAGTGCAAGGGATGGGAAGTTTTCATGTTACACAGTGGGTAGACCTGCTTTGACCTCATCACATTATTTGGATGAGATTCAGTTATATGAAGCAATTGTGTTTCTGTGAAATAGTCTCTATTTTGGTGTTGTCTACATTTTTGGAAGGCCATATCTCGCTTTACATATTACATAAGCCTAAATGTATGTATTGCTCCTTTTGCTATTGGCTATATGTGAATGTTTTTGCAACTTCAAGCTAAACTAAATAAATTAATCATCTCTTATACATCTGTTGTGTTTGTTATTTTAATTACTTTGGGATTATGCACACTCACCCTGCTGTAGCTCTTTCCCCTCCAAGTGCCTCATGGTCAGTCTAATCGGTGCAGTCTTAGGGGCCCAAGGGTGCCGCTTTTGTGAGACCTAGAGAGAGAAAAGAGGGTGTCAGCATTTCGAGTGCCCTGTTAGGCTCTTATCCGAGTGCCAAAATGGGCATTATGACAGAGCGAACTGACAGAAGAGCCAATGTTGTGAAGGATGGCAGTTTGGAAAGATAACTAGGATGAACCCAAACACACATTTATTATGACTGCGCTCCACTTCTTAGCAAAGCAGTTAGTTCTGGTAAGCTTTTCGGTAATTAGTAGCTTAGAGCCAAAAACCAAAGCAAAGGAGTTTCACACGAACTGGTTGGTGAAAATGCTAAGGGTCCAAAACAATGACTAGGCATATTTCGTCTAAACCATTATTTAATCTTATGCTTGAATTAGTTTGACAAATAAAATATAATCTGATATAAGAAGTAGATTATCACAGAAAGCTATAGGTGCAGACAAACCTTTTTTTTCAGATAAAAATACAAAGGTCTGCATTATAAAGGATTAAGGACCTATAGAGAATTTAAAATGTGCAATTGTGAATGTATGGCTGGCATTTATCAGACATCTAATCTGAGACAACGCATTTATATTTTTCATGTATGTGATGCTGAAAGAAGTGAGCGAATGTGTATCTGTGTTGTAACAGTAAAGATATGATTGTCTTGTCTTAAGCCCTCATACAATGCCTTTGTTATTCAGTATGTGCTCTATCTTCCAATTTCACAACCTGTTTCACTGTGTTGGAACAAATGGAATTGAGAAAGTCCTGGTTACCATATCTGAAATGCCAACTCTTTAAAACCTTCACATATTTGGCCAGTCGCACTGCTCTCATGGTTGTTGCTATGGTGAACATAATTGGCATTTTTTTCCCTCTGATTTATTTAATTGGTCCTCACCAGTGACGTTTTATACACACAATGCACACAAATGTAGTACATGATTAATAAAGTATTACAAAATAACCTAATAACATAGAATTTAGGGTTGCATAATTGTAAATTTATCAGTTCAGTTTTTTTCTTCCGCCTATACTGAGAAGTCAGAGGAGTGAGGTTCCTTGTTCCGCATGATGCCTAAATATAAAGAGCTTAAACTTTGCAAACATGTCACAGAGGCCTAACTTAGTGCAAAAATCTATGACATATAGTTTAAGATGATAATCAATAAATACTATTAAATATAAAAATTAAATGAAAAAAAAGTTCAATAAATATTCATGACCTTGTGTTGGCAACAACTTGGCCTTTGATTTATGTCACAAACCAAGATTTAATGTTCATAGACTGTGGCTCTTTCAGGTTCAGTGAGATAAATAGAACTTATACTAAGTAGAACTTGATCGTAGCATAAAATGCCTTTGATTCCACTTCCACAAGTAATATTTCAGGCAAAGGCAAAGGTCTTGCTCTCCATGTTACTTTACCTGGAATATTCCACAGAACAGCACATCTATCTATAACCTTAAAAACAAGCATTTTACTGTGAGTGGGGTTGCTTCTTTAAAGATCTGATCTGTAACTTGGCTTTGTCTCCACTGAGATAGATGCCATACTGTGGAACATTGAGGGAAAAGCAGGAACATCACAAACAAGTGATGGCATTGCAAGTTACAAAGTGCGCCTTTAAATAATTTCTAATGGTATGTGAAATTTGGTAATTGACTATGTGCTTTCAGTGTTAGTTTTTATTAGTCCTCCAATCCCTGTCCATGTTTATTGTTTTAACCCATTATGATATATGTTGCAAGAAAACATCAAACCCCAGTTTCCAAGTAATTTACTCAAGATTACTTTGGCTTTATCTTACTTCATTTTGCGTTTGCACTGTTGGGTGTCAAAAAAACATAGGAGGACCATATAGTTCTATGATCTTAGGTTTCACAGATTTGTGCAGCCATCAGTTCAGCTTAAAGAAAGTTACATCAGTCCATGTGAGACCTTAAAAATCAAAGGGACCCTTGGGGAAACTTTTCTTTTTATTTAAATTATTTAAGCTTTGAAGATCCACATTCAGTCAAAGGACAAAGGTCAGTGTGAGAGAGGTTATCTGTGATCACTCAGGATACCACCCTGTCATCACTTTAAAACACTTACTGGCCACAAATCCCAAAAACAGAGTTTTGAGTATTCATGTGCTGATTGAAGATACTGCTTTTAGGCTGACACTACAATGGCTATATAAATCTGTTTAAGATAGTGGGTTTTGAATAGATATGAGTGAAATTGTGCACGTATAGTATCTGGGCTATCAGCCAGTCCTGATAAAGCATGCATGGACTGAGATTAGTCACAGACACTTTCCAATTTTAGATGTGTTGGTGTTGTACGCTGTTTGCAGACTGGGCCAGACTATTTGGAGAAAATCAATGCAGACTTTGTGACTGTAATTTGTATTAGGAACAGAAGAAAGTCATTTATTTTTCCTTGGGTTTCTCTAGAAACAACTTTTTCAGTATCCATAGTCTGGGAATGGACATAACTATTATCTTATATTCATATACTAACCCTAACCCTAACAGTCTATGGCCTTGGCCGAGGGACAGCCGACATTTTAACGATGGGACAAGAGGAACTTAGAACAAAGAAACTAACAAGACCATAACTTCTGACCAGTAGCAGACAACAGGGTCCACAGACTGGTCAAGCTTTGTTACTTGTCTGTTTCTGAGATTCAGCGTAACGTACCAGTTTGGTATAAAGGCAAGGCCAATAGGACAAAATAACTAAAACTGATTATTACTAACTCTATCATTCTTACATTTTTAAACTGGGAAGCTTGGTGAGATAGCAGCTTAAGCCAGAGGGTTCTGGGTTCAGCTTCAAGGCGGTTTGAAGCCTTTCTGTATAGAGTTTGCATATCCTCCCTCGTCTGGGTGGGTTTCCCCCATGTACTCTGATTCACTGCTACTGCACTACAAATCTCAGAGGGACTGTCCTGTTAAATAGGAAATAAATATTTAAATTACAGGAAGTATAAAGGGTTGCAGAAAAAGACGCTTTGTGCCCACTGCTGTAGCATTAGCCCAGTATTTAGTGGAATCTAGCAGTGGAATTAGCAATGGAATTAGCAATGGAAACATTTTATTTTTGAGAAGTGTTTTATAAATTACATATTATTGTTTCCCCATAATTTTAGACCATATAGGACAGTCAACAGTAGTATTCAATAGCATAGGCTTGTATTTTGCACATGAAAATAAATGAAGAATCCCCTACTTAAATATGCAATAAAACCAATAGATGGCATAGTGTCTTTTGTCTTAGGTTTTAAACTCAAAATTCAAATAGAAAACACCTGTGAACACACTTGCAACACTTTTAGATCCAGGCACAGCCAAGAGACTCTTTCTATGGGCCTATATCCACTGTGTATGATCTCCAAAGCCTCTAGTAAACAACTAGGCTCCACAGAAAGAACAGCTTTGAAGCATTTGTGTTGAGACGGACCACAACCCAGTCTGCAAGAGAACAGAAGACAAATGTCGGTCATTTTGTATTAGTGTAAATCCCAGACCAATGAAAATATGCTTGTTACGTACAGGACATACGTAGACCTTCTTCCTGATGCCGTCTTTCCTTTACTTGCTGTCAGTTCCTTAACTTTGAATTTCTAGAACACAAAGGTGTGATAAAATTAGGTCAGTGGCAAGATTAAAGTAGCATAGGATCAAATAGTTTTGTTTATATATTAATTATGAATGAATGGGAGCTGATCATTTTACCACAGTGAGCATTTTATCAGATTCTCAACAGTTTAGTAAATAAACTATCCACTCATAGTAAATCATGCTGAAAAATAAGAAGAATTGTTATACTAATTGGCATAATCTGTATCATAATTTCTGACATACCCAAGACTGGGGGAAGCCATGGCACCCAGAGCAGTAAAACCTGACCTTAAATAGTATTTGTGGCACAATGGATTGCTGTGGACACTGGTGAGTAACATAGCAGGGAGCCTACGTGCGAGAGGGCACACAGTCCCTCCAGGGAGACTCCAGGGCAGGCTTTGTGCCCCTAGAACATTAGCTCTAAGTGGCCCCATGTAAATCATGCTCAAATATCCGTCCAGGTGTTAACAGCCAAACACTAGAGTAGAAGACAAGAGAATGCAAAAAAACAGCATTCAAATATGTTTGTGATATTTGTTGGTTTGCAGGATAACAAAAAATTGTATGGTCAGATTTGCCATTTTAACTGTAACACTTTCAGGGGTACATAGGAAAAAATGTTATGCTTTGTCTGCTTTAACAAAAATAAAAATGTTTAGGCTCATGGGTAGTAGAAGTTAAAGGTGACCTGTGTCACTTTTTTCTGGTTTTCATCCGCTTGTCTCCATGGGAATGTTATTGCTTCGATTGGAATGTTTCTTGGGATGAGCTTGCTTTTATTACAAAGATCTATCCTGAGCTGGCTGGCTTTTTCACAGATCTGGGGTCTTATTTATAAACCTTTACATGGAATTCTTCCTAACAGTGTATACAGACCAAACCCTTTAAACTTGCATAAACCTCCTAATTTCTCATCTCTCTGAGCACATATCTCCTTCTGCCTCATCTCTGAAAGCCCCAACATGAACGTTATTGTTTTCACTGGTATTTCAAAGGTTTGGTTAAACCAAAACATTATTATATTTTCTTAAATTGATTATTTACTTACTTGAGGACTTTGAAGTTAAGGGTGGACTTTCTGGTACTTACAGATGTTGCAGCATTAGTTCATTCTTACATCCATATTGTTTCTAATATAGAAAAAAAGCTGAAAATTAGGCACATTTGTAAACCACATTATAATTCATGTGCGTTTTAAGATTATTTAATTGCTTTGTTGCATTATATTATTCTTTCATTATGTAACACCCCTTGACTGCAAATTTGTTTTTTTTTACTGGTGCTCTACCTTGTTTCAAATGGATTCCTCAGGAACACACCTAGTTCAAATAAAAGTCCAAATTAAAAACATTATCCTGTCTGACGTTTGAGCTTCTACTGCGAAAACACAAGCATTTCCGTTCACTTGTTCGTAATCATAATCATAACATACACCTCTTCTCTGATTCAAAGATTTGGATCCATTCATTTGGAAAAGCTGTTTGTACATGGTTCTATAAAAACAAACTGGGCACATAGCAAACAGGACTTTATGGAGAAAGTAAACAGGTCCCTTAACTAGTTTGCAGCTCACATACAAATATGGATTGAACTTAACATTTGAAAGCTGAACAAAAAAGTTCTGACCAAAGGTGCATTCCTGAGAGAGTCAAACTCAAGTTGGTAATTTACTTTACCACACATGTAGCACAGCCTGAGGTAACAGTCCGCCTTTATGAACTGTGTTACAAACAATAAGGAAGCAACGGCACAAAAATACGGTTCATTACATAAGAGCATGTCAATGAATTCATTCAAAACTATTTGGGCAGAAATAACATGTTTTGTTTGGGAAGGTCTTGCAACTTCCACAATACCCACCACAAATGGATAACATGTTTTTTTTTCTAGGTTGTGTGACAGAAAAACATAATCAACAAGAGCTCCGCCAGCGGGGCAAAATACGCCCGTAGTTTCTGGCTTTTTATTGTTTTGAGGAATACGTTGCAATCAACTCAATGAGAAATTAAAGAAGTCTGAGAGTTTAGTGCTGAATAGATTTCTCACTGTTCTGCAATGAAGAGGATGTCATCATTGCCTCTGCCAGCAGGGCGCTCCCATGAGCTCCTATTGGTCTACAGGAGGAGGTTTGGTCTTCCACAGGGACCGGCCCATATTTGAGGCGATATATGGAGGCCACCCCGGCTCCACTCTAAAGTAAAGACGTGTTGTAGACGAGAGATTTTAACTACACATCTGTGTACACATCAGACCTTACAGCATCCGAAGACAACACTTCTTTTTTTTGGGACTGCCTGAGACCCAGCGACAAGAGATCAACTTGTTGAAACTTTTTATTTTATTATTCAAGAAGATCGCCAGAATGGATGCCTGCTGAGAAGATTTCAAGGAAACTAAAAGAAAGCACATTGCCATATAGAAGAGGGTGATCTGTTTCGTGTGTTGTGCCGCCACCATGGACTCTGGCAAGGTAACTTTACACTCGCTCACACCCCGCGTCCCAAAGGCGGTCAGACCGGTTTCCTGCGGGTGTTGTTAGCTTTGTAATGGGTACACTGTGTTGTACATTAAACAACTTTTTATAGGCGCCATTGGGTCCAGGTTGTCTCTGCCTCTTCCTGTGTTTCATCTTTGGGCGTCTTGTCCATGCGGAGTTGATGTAACTACCGCGTTATTACCGCTTTACTAACACCTCGGAGGCTTACTCGGGTTTAGTTTATTAGAGTTTGTGTATAGATGAGTTGTTAACCTACTTAAGATAAAACAGACCTTACAAAATCGGTGTAAAATCTTCTGACCGAGCCTTTCGTGAGGCGGCATGCCGTAATGCTAGCTGGGCACGTCACCGGCTTTTGTTTCCTGGAGTTTACAGCCCGTTACTAACGAGCAGCTGAGATATGAACCACTGCAGCATCCTTTACGTCTTTGTGCTTTATTTATTGGTTTTGTCTTTGAAAATCTATAGCCTACAAGACAAAACCACAGCCATTCACTAGGGCTACAGTAAAGATGGTTTTCTTGTCAAGTCGTACTGTAAAAGACCGTAATCTGTATTCTACCACCATCAAAATAAATTGGCTAAATAGGCTAATTCTTTATTTATTTATTTTTTTACGTTGACTGTTTAGATTTTCTATTCTATTCGTTTTCATATTCCTCTCCAAAGTGGTTCAATATTTATTTAATTTGCAGAAAATGTGTCCACTGTCTAAACTCAATGATCATTAATGAAACTATTGGATCTTGATGAGATAAAACAGTCTTAATTTTGTATCGTAACTTAACATTAAAGCTTCACAAAACTATTGTAAGGTATTTTGTTATGGTTTTTGTTTTTTTAACATGGAGATGCATAAAGGCATACAGAGAAAATGTGAATTACTTAAACCAGTGGAACAGTGGATGAACATTTCTCTGGTTATGTTTTGTAACTGGGGTTATTATTATTTCATGGCCCCTCAGCTGGATGTGCTGGGAATGTGTCCCTGTTCCTGTCCCACTTTGGGAATACACACAGCCACAACACTTTATCCTTGGTCTTGTATTTGACAGGATGTTTGCCTCAGTTTGTTGTAGGTTATTAAAACACATTGTTTAAATAGACGTCTACTCGGCTTCAAAGTCTCAAACCCTATTTCACTGTAGGCCCTCGGAAAACAAAAAGTCTATCACCCAAGCATGTTATAAAGTAGGTTTCTTTGCAAAATTACACTTTATTTTGCATTAAGTACTACTATGCCTTTTAACAGAAGGGATAAGTACAGTTAATGTCACATTTCAAAATCTGAAATTTAATGACCTGACCATGCCAACTCCAAGTAGTTTAAAGTTTTAAGCTTGATGGACACAAGTTGCTCTATGTCTTCATAATTACTCTCAATATCCACTCTACCATGCATTTCACAAATTAACATCGCTACTCTGGTAATTTTACATTATTTGCTTGAGTAGCTCCACTGCTTACATAATATGTTTTAACAGCCCATCAACCTCAAATGAGATATGTTGAAGTATTTCAGTGAATGTTGAGATTAAAAGATCTAGAAAGGATTGAATTGAAACTAACAAGCTAGTGAGAGGTTTAAGTGTAATTCTTTGGCACACATAGGTTCATTGTGGTACAGAACGGCTTATACTTGTCCGTAAGAAAAAAGGTTTGGCAGGTTCAGGCATTGATGGGCATTTCTGTGTTGTTGTTTTGTCAGATGTTTTAACATCATTGGCATACAATACATAGATTTGATGATGAATTATATTGAAAACAGTGTTTTAACATTCACTTAGCAACCATAACCAAACCAAACAAACATAAAAGTTGAACGGCTTGTTGAAGTTGTTAAGCCAATACACAGCTTCTAAAGAAAGGCAAAGGAAACAAAGAGAAGAAGTGGAGCTGAGCTGGGAGGTAGACAGGGTATCCCCCCACTGTGCAAACGAAGCTTTAGCTACGTGATGAGCGCAGCGTAGACATCCCTCTACTACATATGTAGTACAGGGATGTAGAGTTGTAAAATGATGTGGCAGGATATGAACTATTGGTTGCTCATTACTTAATTTTGATTTTGATACTACTGCGTGACTAGGTCTAGAGTTTGGTATAAATGAGTCATGGGGTTTTACAATGGAATCTATTTACAGTTGTTCAAAGGAAGTTTTCATCAGACTGACACAATCCCAGAGGGTATGTTTTAAAAGTACATTTTATTTTTTAACAAACATTTCAACAACTTAACATGGCCTGTGAAAATGCCAATATTTGGTCTTATTTCTGAAAATGTGGTCTGCCTCATCTTATTGATTGTTGGTACTGTGTTATGTGCTGTGTGGATATAGTCCCTTTAAGGCAGATTTTGTGAAACAGTGTTTCCTGGTCAGAATTCATTGTTATTTTACTATCACATTTTTGTTAGTCTTACGGGGAAGTAATTAATCTTAGTCAAAGCAGTACCCGTCTACATAGTTAGACATTCGTTGTGGTACTCATGCATCCTAACCTTTGTTTTGGGATTTATTATTTATTTAAATGTTTTTTAAGCTGCCATGTAAGCATTACAATGCTAGTTTTGTTTCCAGAGGTTATCTAATAAACACACCGGTCATTACTCCCCACATGTTGGGCTCACTACATGCAAATAGCACTATTTACATAAAGTGCAATGTCACTCTTGTTTACACTTTTCTCACCCAGGGAGCACAGAAAACCAGATAAGACAACCCTATGGCAAATCTGGATATTAACTTTTATATTTATCTTTAAGGATGGGCGATATACTTGTTCCAGTATTGATACTGGACATATCAGAGGGTCGACTGTATGTTTACGCAATCATGCAACAAATTATTTTACATCCTAGATATTAGTGAAATGTGAACTTTACTGTAACTTGACATACATTTCTAGGTTGTGCTATGTTCCAATAATTTACCTTTTTCCTTGCTCCTCCAAAAGTAACAATATCAGTATAAAAAAGTCAACGAATTCACCTTTTTTGTTTTGACCGACTGAGTACTGTTACTGAAAATAGAAGCTCCAGGTACAATGACAGAGGAGGTTCTGGTTGATACTTTATTGGTGGCTATAATCGTAAAATACCTTTGGAGGGTGTGCCAGCTTTGTTTCCCAAAGTTGTGTCTTGTATTGTAGTTTAAATTTACACTGTACTAAAGTAGCAATAATGTCTGTGTTAGTTGTGAGAATACTGACATTTTTGAAATCATTCTTGAAATCAGATTTAGGATGCATTTTACCCCCAGTCAGGAAACCTTAAAAGACCTCAACTTTTCAAATTCCAAGGCCAGTCTGGGGGGGTCTTTGTGCAAGTAGGTTAAAGGTAAAGTTATACAATATTCAATTCCATAAGAACACTGTGTTTTCACTGCCACGGGTGGTTTTACACACATCAGAATAGGGTTAGTGAAGCAACCATCTCAACTATTCCCAACAGGCAGCAAGACATCATGGTGTTTTTGGCATAAAGGAATGCACTTTTTTATTTGTTCTTAGAAATAGGGTTGTACAATTAATAGAATTTTGTCATTTCTTATTTTCAGCTATATGTTTGGACAAGTCTGCACTGCAGCCAGTCCTCTGTCTGTAAATGCATGTTGTTTAGGGCAGCGTTCAGACTTTACAGACATACACTGGGCCTATTATTTTTAGTTAAATGGAACTGATTAAATGTTTGTCCTGTTTATTTTCAGGGAATGAATATTGAAAATCCTTAAATTATGTTGCTGTTGTTTTATTTCTTATTACTCTGCTCTACCTAAAAAGCAAGCTCTTAGTAATGTTGAGTTTTGTTAGTTTCTTCAGGTTTGCTCTAGTTGCAACGTGGCTACTCTATGGTACCCCCTCAAAAAGTGAATGCATACACTGCGACTAAACAGCCTCACCATGCACCTCATGACCCCGGCACATGAGGACGCCATTGGTTCCTCAAAGTGGGTGTGGCCAACAGTGTGTGAAGACGCTCAAGTAGAAGCTTCCAAAATATGTGGAGCACTTTTTCCTCTTCGTCATGTCAGAGGAGAGTGACTGAGTAAAGAAATTTTAGCTTGGTTAAATGTGTCATGCACAAATTCTGGCATTACAGCATTGCTTTCTAAAATTATCCTCAAGCTCTTCGAGTACTTTTGAGGACATTTTAATGAAACCAACTGGAGTAGTCTTATGGAAGATTTAACAAAACTCTTGTAACATTTTGGTCACAGTTGGATTTAAAGTTATTATGAAACCTAAGCTTTTTACATGACTCGTTATTAACATGTTACATAAGGTGATACCTTTATTAAAGGAAATGTCATAGGACTCATGATTTATTTTAACCTTGATGCACAAAAGCCTTTTCATCTGCAAAGGTAATGGAAATGTTTAAGATAATCTACTGTTGCCAAAATATCAGACTCCTGATGTGCCTCAGCACAACAGAGCTGGAGGCTTCTTTTAGAACAACAATGTGGCAAAGATACAATAATACATAATTGTTACTTGCAGAGAGAAAATTGTTTTATAACCTATAGTATAGTCTGGTGGAGGACTAATACAAATTCATTGCATATTACAGCCTGGGGCATCTGTCTGTCTGGGAAGCAGGAAATGGACATTGACATTGTCGACTGTCCACTCCTGCTTTATTAACTTTATGGTATGAAAAAAATCTCCCCTAATCTATTGGGCTCTTGAGATTAACCAACAAATGAACTCAGGAATAACATGGAGTGACTGCTGGACGTGGTCCCAGAGACTGGTCTTCTGACTTTGAACAACAAAGTTGTCACTCCCTGATGTAAACAGTGTACATTCTTCAAATGGTATTTCATCTTTTAAAGGAACTTTCACTATATTCTCCAACCATGAAGAGTGTATTCTTTTCATGTAAACATTGACCACATTGTTTTGTTTTCTAATGTTATCTTATCCAGTATCTTTTTTTTTTTTTTCAAGTGATTGGTCGATGGCAAGGAAGTGCATTCACTATGTGGAATGTCTTCCTTATATTTTGTTACACAAGTTTAGATTCTGCCTGTTATTGTGAACTGACTACCTGGTTTCTGTAAATATGCTACATGATTGTAATGTAAAGATGCCTTTTATCTCAACTGACTGTGTTTTCTTTGTGTTTTGCAGCAATTAACATTCCCATTGTTGCTCAGTGTGGGAGCAGCTGTGATCGGCTCACTACAGTTTGGCTACAACACTGGTGTCATCAATGCTCCTCAAAAAGTAAGTTAGAGTCAATCAATAATTTTAATTTAAAATACAATTCAATAAGCACATACAGTGGTCCATGTTTATTTTGTGGTATTTTTACTTGTTTCCATTTTTGCTTGTTTTCATTAAAAGGCTATTGAGACGCTGAAAACATAATAATAGTTGCACTGAGGCCTGCAGACTTAAGGCGGTGTCTTATAAGACTAGACTGAGGGATTCATGTCCTAAAAAGGTCTTACTGCAAGTCTGGGAAAAAGCCCAGGAGGGAAGATGCTGTTGAACCTACTGTATATTCCCAGTGAAAGTAGAAAAATATAATTCAGAATGTATTATAAAGGATTTTGTTATATTGACTCATATTGCCAAAGTTACCTATAACACAACTTTCATTTCCTGAGTGCTGTTTATCTGTTATTGTGTTTGAGTAAATTGTAGTGAGTTGGTCTGAACACACCTTTTGGCTACACAGCTGACAGCTGTGTAGCCAAATATTAATATTAAACTTTTTATCTTGCTCACAGCCGCTGTTTAGTTTAGTTTTACAACACTATCATCAATCTCTCTGAATCTCTTGGAAGCCACCTTAGAATCAAAGCTGAAACCTAGTATTTTCAAATGTGTTAATGGCCATTTTTAATTCAAGCATTTTCTATTGTTATTAGGTTACTTCATTAAAACCTTTGTTCCATATTTATTTTCAGTCAGCTCTTTTTACACCATTTTCAGATTTTATTGTAAATGAATATAGCAGATTCAAATGTTGCATATCTTCAAAACAACAGTCACGATTTTTTCAGTAATTTTATATAAATTACATACATAACCTAACTTTTGTGTAGTGCCGTCACTCAAAACTCACACAGTAATATTGCATAAATGTGCTTAATCCCCTCCTCTTGTGAACCAGCACGTGTGTGGTCATATGGAGCTGACCCGGGAGTGTGTTGTTGCCTGTTACATACTTAAGCTAGTCTCTGTGCCCCCAGTCTTTGTCCTCACGGCTGCGGGTCATAATGATTAGCACAGTCACATGTGGGCAAAACCACTTTAGCAAAATTACAAAACACTTACTAATCTCCTAACTAACCTTCCAAAATTATTATTATTCGCATTCACCGCTGCACCTTTCGTCTGAGCCTACAATAGAAGCTTGTGTGATGCTGCTGGCTGTGACGAAGGCTGTGCGCTGTGCTACAGTGTCTATGATTAGATATGCTCTTTCAAGGGCTCCTTTTTTCCTCCTCCTCCTGCTTGCTTGCCTGCTTGTTCCACTGTGCAAATGCCCTCCTTATTTGGAAACTCATTCAAATTACATAGTTAACCATTTATCTTGGAGAAATGTTCCTAGTCCTTTATAGATGTTCACATATTGGGCAAGCTACAAGATTATTATGCAATTAAAGATAGTTTTTCCAGATACTTTTCATATTTTTCTGAAAAGTTTCTTTGTATTGTTCAAGTTGAATACAGAGTTCACCTTGGCTCCCTCCACTCTGAAACCATGAATGGACATCTTGTTTGATTGTGTTACTGGTTTACACAATAGTGTTTTGATCCCATGCCTAGAATGTAGTTACATTGTCAAAGATTTCAAAAATTAATTCTGATTGGAATAATGTTATGCATAGGTTAAAAGTAACAGCATTTGTCTATAGGAATACTACAGTATCAGTACAGTACTATCTGTATGTGAACCGAATGTCTTAAAATGCTTAGCTGGCAAAACCGGTATATTGGGGCATAGGACTGATGTATTTGGAAGTTCAGTGTCACACTTCTTTATCAGAACAGGTTTGTGATAGCACCAGACAAAGTCATGTGAATATAAACTTAAATGGTTTTATGTCCTTGAGGGGCATGTCAAATGTCCCACTATAAAATGTAAACCTTTGACACCAGGTTAAGCTGACTTCACCCTCCATACTTAAGACCCCAGCAGTTCTAACTCTATGTACCCGAGTGTCATCTTATCTGGGCTCCACATGACCAAACTGGAACAGACCTTTAGTTGTGATAGCTGAGCGCAGGGTCGGGCACATAGAGTCACAGACAGGACAGGTGCATTTTTGAGTCATGTGACAGCACCAATTTAACGACAGCACAGCACATGACGATATGCAAGGCACCATGACGATATACAGATCACCATCACTCCAGGGGCGTGGTGTGTTTGTCAACATAGCCACAAATTCAAGTGAAATCTGACACTTGAACTTCCTGGGAGGTTCATGACACAATACTGCCCTCATCTGGCCAATAAAGTAATAAAACCTTTTTTGTGTGTGTTTTAGATTATTGAGAGATTCATCAATAATACATGGGAAGAACGCTATAATGAACCCATACCTAAAAGCTCTCTCACAGCTATCTGGTCCATTGCTGTAGCCATCTTCTCCGTTGGTGGCATCTTTGGTTCCTTTTCTGTTGGACTGTTTGTAAACCGTTTTGGAAGGTAAATCTGTTATGATATTAATAAGTATTCCCATCTTCCTTACAAAATCTAACCCTATTTCTGACCCACACAGGAGGAACTCAATGCTAATAGTGAATGTCTTGTCCTTCATTGCTGCCGCTTTGATGGGCTTTTCCAAACTGGCGAGCTCCTGGGAGATGTTGATTATTGGGCGGTTTGTTGTGGGCCTATATTCTGGCCTCTCTACAGGTTTTGTGCCCATGTACGTGGGTGAAGTTTCCCCAACTGCACTACGAGGCGCTCTGGGTACCCTCCACCAGCTTGGCATTGTAGTTGGCATCCTTATTGCACAGGTTTGTTGCTTAAAATATTCTCATGTACCGGTATTTTAACAATGAGATCTTGATTAAACTCATTGTTGTTTTGCTTTCATGTTTACCTTTATTTTAGGTGTTTGGGTTGGAAGCAGTTATGGGCAATGATGATCTATGGCCACTTCTGCTGGGTTTCATCTTTGTCTTCGCTATAATTCAGTGTGTCCTGCTTCCTCTGTGCCCGGAAAGTCCCAGGTTCTTGCTGATCAACAAGAATGAGGAGAACAAAGCTAAGAACGGTAAATTTACCCAAATTTCTAATTCATAAAATGTATAAACTGTTTTATGTATAGATTAATTAGGCCTGCATGATATTAGAAAATATTGTAATATAATCACAGTCATTTCAGTTATATTATGCCTTAATTTACTACTGACCAAATACTAAATCAATCCTTGTGGTCCTTGAAAATGTTTTTAAATCTTCCCTTTTTTCATTGGAACAGTACATTTCTGTCAGATGTAGAACATTGGTGTTATTGCAATATATGTGTTTTGATAACAATTGCGGCACTATTGCAATATCATTACTTTAGCAACATAATGTGCAACCCTAATAGATTGTAAAGGCCCATATCACATAAAAATCTCACCTGTTCCAGTTAAACTTTTTAGGCCTAAAGAATGTTGTTTTGTCATTTGAGGCATAGCAATATTTATGTATAGAAGAAAATGAAAGCTGATTTCATGTTTCATGCATCGTGTAGTGTTGAAGAAGCTCAGAGGGATCTCAGACGTGAGCACAGACATAAGGGAGATGAAGGAGGAGAGTCGCAAGATGATGAACGAGCCTAAAGTCACCATCTTGGAGCTGTTCCGGTCTCACAGGTACCGCCAACCCCTAGTGGTGGCTGTGGTCCTGCAGCTCTCCCAACAGCTGTCCGGCATTAATGCTGTAAGTTATTTTGGCATTCCTTATTTTGTATTTAACCAGCTTAACCTCTGGCTTACCTCTGCATGTAACAACGTTTCTACCTCCGTAGGTGTTCTATTACTCCACTCGTATTTTTGAGAAAGCAGGAGTTGAGCAGCCCATCTATGCTACTATTGGTGCTGGAGTGGTCAACACTGCTTTCACTGTTGTGTCTGTGAGTATTTTTTTTGAAGAACAGACATTTTCTATATAACATTTAATTATTGTTTTTTTAATCAACTTGTTTTCTGTAGCTGTTTGTTGTTGAACGGGCCGGGCGCAGGTCTCTGCATCTCATTGGGCTGCTGGGAATGGCTGGAGCCACCATTCTAATGACCATTGCCTTGGCACTGTTGGTAAGTTTTACATGGAGACTCATTATTGATCATTTAAGTATTAGGTGTTTTGAAGTTCCTTCTAAAATAGATGACTTATTTTTTCTTATTTATAGGAAAAACTCAAATGGATGTCATACTTGAGCATTGTGGCCATCTTTTCCTATGTGGCCTTCTTTGAGATTGGACCAGGTCCCATTCCCTGGTTTATTGTGGCAGAGCTGTTCTCACAGGGACCCAGGCCTGCAGCCATCGCTGTGGCTGGGTTATCCAATTGGACAGCCAATTTTATTGTAGGAATGTGCTTCCAATACATTGAGGTGAGATGAGAAATACTGTCATTAGAGAACAGATTTTAACAAAAATGTATACCATTATTTCTTATTTATTCTTTTTGTCTTTCCACAGGAGCTCACCTACCCCTATGTGTTTGTAATCTTCACCGTGTTGCTGCTCGTCTTCTTCATTTTCACTTACTTCAAGGTGCCAGAGACCAAGGGCCGGACGTTTGACGACATTGCAGCCGGTTTTGGAGGGAGCTCGGTTACTCGTGGAGAGAAATTCTCACCTGAGGAGTTTAACAGCCTGGGAGCAGACTCTCAGCTCTGAACTGTGTAAAAAAGCTAACTTTCTTTTCTGACCAAGAATGGACAATGGTTTACTCACTGCAAGTAGACTGGTAGTTACTTTCACGCTGTCAGCACATTTCGGGCAGTATATGGCCTTGTGTGATTGTCCAAATGACGTCTTCAATCGCTCCCTCTCCTGACACTGAGAAATGTCTCGCAGGCTTGAGGTGCCTGGTGTAATGTGAAGGGGGAAATGTTTTGGAACAATTTAATGCTTTAAAGAAAGGAAATGCATATGCCTGTCAATCAATCTATTTTTATAGTACCTTAATATTTTATGAACTTGTTGTTGTCTGTTACACTTGGTAATAGAACACTGTAGATGTAGAAATACTTTTCACTGTGCAGAATAGAGGTTGTTGGATTGAAATGCTGTAATACTGTTGCCACTGTAGTGTGGTGATGCCACCTTTCATCCACTAGATGGAGCCATGCACCTAGAAAAGACCTCACAATGAATTATATTGAAGATATTTTCACAAACGAGGCAAGAGAATATAAAAGTTTATAAGATTAGGTTTTATAACATCCTTCTTCTGTAAATTGTATTAATTAGCTAAACATTTGATTTTAATCGTTCCTATTCTTAATATGATATAAACAAGTAAAGTGTGTTTAGCCAAGATATCAATTCCATTCACAAACCAGATGAAATATTTTATGGAAAATGTATCTCGATTCTGTATTTTTCTAATCTCACTAATGGTCTGTCTTGTGTGACAAAGTATCTCCAGGCAAAATGATATAAAATCGGGACCAAATTGAATGTCGGGTTTTCATGGTAGCTGAATGTGCTTTTTTTTTTTAGTCTCCCGTTACTTGCACTCCCATCTCCATTACTGTAGGCGCTGTACAGGATAGAAGTGCCCAGTGATTGTTAGAGTATTGTGTCTCTACTGTATGGTGTAGGTGGGCTCTATCTACGGTCACTAAACTCTCACTAAAGTCACTGTCCATGACTGCTGTATCACCAGATGTAAAATGTGTTGTTAGTTTTTCCACAGCACTTTATCATATTCACAGTGACATCTCTTTATCATTTTGTTTTCTAATATTTTTATTGTATTTTATATTCATGATGTGGAAACTGTGTTACTGACAAGACTGAAGTACTGCTGATGATGGATTACTTGATGTTTTTAAAGTGGAAAATGGAATGATTGATATGTTTATTTAAGTAAATATGCTCATATTTCTTAGTGTAATGAGTCATCAGTCCAAAATTACAAAACAGACCATAACCATTCCTGGCTTTTTTCAATTGTTGCTTTAAAATGGGCATTAAAACTCACCATTGAAAAGCTTTGTAACAACCACCAGACCGTAACTTTAACAACCCATGTGACTCTTTCACCATTGCACATGCATGCAATTCCAACAGAATTGCATCTAAGACCCTAAAAGCACATTTGTATAATCATAATACTGCCTTGCCTATATGTGTTGGAAATACATTCACACATAAGGAATTGTGTAAATAGAAAAACTCAGTGGTATTTTAACAGATCCTTGGAAATAAATATTTTTAGTACACAGCTCTGTATTTAGCATTCACATGTGATTGTTTAAATACTGTATGTAGTAATGTATGAACAATCCCACATTTATTCTTCTGTATTTAAAACTATTTTTCTTTTTTAGTGCAGATGATGTTTTAATATACATTTTTAAAAACCTGACTTTTAATGATAACATTGTCTAATATGGAAAATTGAATTTGTTTACTGGCTAAATAAAATCATTCAGTACTGATGTGCTTCAAATAGTTTTTTAAATGTTTCTGTCTCTTTAAAATCAGTAGTCTTGTGACTTTATATTCACATGTTTCAAATGTTCAAAATGAAATTGTGAATGTTTTTTAATTGGCTTTATTTAACCTTTATTTAAATTTATTTTTCTACCTTTAAATGAATCAAAATGAAAACATTTACCCATGTTTTATATGTATTAAAGTTATGTTGGGTTACTGATAACCAGATTTTCAACAGATCTTAAGCATTTTAAAAAGAATCCACCATCATAGACAATGTTTGCCTTTCACATACAGATCTGTAACCTGTCCTAGGATTAATTTTAACTTCATTTTGATTTTGTATATACTGTTTGTAATTTCAGAAAATATGTGGAAGCCAATGGAAGATGTATAACTGTTAAAGTTGAAAATGTTAGTGAAAAATTTGTGAGTTAGAAAAGAAAAGTTCTGAGTAATTCATTGCGTAACCTTGATTATTTTATTCAGTTGGCTCAGAGTAGCAGTGATGATGCATCACAACAACAGCTTGTAGTTTGCACAAGATTGCACAAGAGTGCTCTTACAGAGCAGAAGACACAGTCTTTATAAAAGACACAGTTAATCCTGGTCCAGACCAATGTGGACTTCATCAACAAGTTCAACACAAGAGACCCTACAACAGGTCCCACTGACTCACTGTCACCACAATGTGACACAGGTACATTAGAAGCCTTCACAATCAAAGGAGCAAATACAATATAAAACAATATGTGACCAAGTTTACACTGGATCATGTACAACTTTTGTCAGAAAAGAAAAACATAGAGCAGAACACTCCCACTTAAAAGAGCAACACATTATAAAACTAATGTGTGACATTTGCTTCTGTTTAAAACAACAGAAAATCATTCAGATTCATACAACATGAATGACAAATTGTCTTTTAAAGGAAAGTTAAATATGTCAAATGTTTTCCATAGGAAATATATTATTGACAATCCATGACTTCTGCTAACAGAAGAAAACGTCTTGAATCAGACACAACTTATCAGCTGAAGAACTTCTTGAGTTCAAATATCTTCAGTCGAGTCTTGACCGACATTTCCACAAGAAATGCAACATTTTCTATTTAAAATAAAACATCAGTCCCAGAGGTTTTTAAATGCAGAAGAACTCTGAGGATCTCAGACCAGTGTGGTCTATAGTTAGTCAGTCTGAGCAAAGTGTAGGCTCTACCACGGCCTCCAGGGAGTGCTGCTCACTGGACCTTTGTCTTTGCAGGTGTTGCTGTGGTTGTGCAGCTCAGTGCAGTGGCTCTGCTGAGGGCTCTTTATGAGGCTCTGGGACAGGAAGTGTGCTACAGACGTATGAGCACAGTGACGGTCATCTCCAGGACATCTGCTTTCTCCAGCTTGGAGTCCGGTTGCTGTTGGAGGAACTCTGCACACAGGAGAGACTTGAGCTGCTCAATGCTGCTGTTGATCCTCTCTCTGCGCAGCTTCTCCACCACAGGCTTTCTCAGCTGCAACAACAAGACACACATGAGTTTGTTTGTTCTACAGAAATGACTGACTCAAACTGTACAGGCCTCATAAAAGGCTCAACAGAAGAATGAAACTGGGTTTACCTTGTGAGAAAGGCCGAGGTGGTCCTGAGAGGGGCCCATTGCTGCAGTGATTGTAGGAGCCATGTGTGGATGTGGAGCTCTGTGGAGAGAGTCTGCTGTGTGCTCCTTCAGCTTCATATTTATAGAGCCACATCTCCATATGAATGTGTGGGTCTTGGACTGGGACTAGTTTCTCACACTCTCAGCCAATCAGAGCGCAGCACAGACAATGGGAGCCGGAGCATGGCACATGCTGTTATGGCCTGGGGGTCAGCAGCTCTGAGGAGCAGGTGGACACTGCACACGCCTCTTCATCTCAGCCTCAAACAGGAGTCACTAAACTATGACATGTACAGTCACTCCAACAGCCTATTCTGCACATACAGGTTAGTCATGGACAACACAAGTTTAAAAGTTGGTGTAAAAGTGAGGGACAATGAGTTGCTAATGTCCCATGAGACCTGTGTGCTCAGGTCAGAGGTCTTCATCTATTGTCCCTCTGCGGCTGTGAGTGTGTCTCCTCTGGTTTCCCACACTCTGCCTTTCACTGCACTAACAAAAGAAGTGTGCTCCATTAGTCACATCATCACAACTGACCATTTAAATATCTCTTCTAACTAGAGCATTGTGGCCTGTTCAGCTCAAGTTTATCTCTGAAGATTCTGAAACTCACAAACATCAATTATTTTTAAACTGCTCTGAATAAATAAATAATTGGTATTTCTTTTTAACATGAATTGCTACAGTAACTAAATAAATAAAAATAAGTGGTCTTAAAGAGTCTGTGCTTGTGAAGCAGTTTCCAGATAATTTAATACACAATTAAAACATCTAACTTTTCATTTTTAACACATATATTAAGTCTTTGAACATAAATATCCTCACTATAGTGTAGGTGGACAGTGGGACAAGTCCTGGCATGATCTGGCCACAACTGACCATTTAAAAAGGAATTCAGTAACTAAAAATCAATAACACACAGTTTAGAAGAAGTTCATGATATTAGTTTTATTTACTAATGAGAAAATTGATTTTGAATCTCTCCTACTTTAGTTTTCAACATGAATCATAACTTTCCCTTGAACAAACCTTGAACAAACAAATCCTCACATCTCTAGCAGCAAGACTGTGATGGATTTGAGTATGTGGATTGATGTCCCATAAAGGTATAATTTCATTTGTCCACTGCAGGGTACTTTTAATTTATCTGACAAATATGTGTTTACTGTGCATCCCTTGATGTCTAGAATCAGTCAGTCAAAATATTTAAAATGCATGTATTGGTACAAAGATGATGGATTGTCATTAATAATATACAGCAAAAAACGACAACAAGAACAATTATTTTTTTCAAAAAAGAATGGTCTTTTGCACATTTCTGGGAGTATGACATCACAATCTAGATGGAAGATGGTTGTATTGGCTGAAGAAAATCTAAAGCAAGAAAACTGCTGTGTACATAATACAGAGTAAGCTGATATCCAAAAACAATGACTCAGGGCATCAGAATTATAATAAAGCTACTGTAAGGCTAAGTATTAAATTCATCTTTTGGTGGGTTCTTGTGAATTTGCATTCCATGAAATAGTAGGCCATACTTTGCCAGAAATGTTATACCAAACTCACTAGGCATTTTATAGAATGACTGATTATTATGACTATCTTATTATGTAACATATATACAACACTATGGCATGATTTTCAGAAGAGAGGAGATAATGTACCTATATGGGTCCAAATTAGCCCTGTCCCATATGGAGGTGATTTCACACACAAAAATGAATGTCTTTTATATTTACATATATCTTCTGTAAGTAGACTTAGCAATTTGTCATTAAATTAGGATTGCTGTTTCTGGCCTCTCCTCACTTCAAATAGTGTAACAAATCTGCCATTTTTGCTCTAGGTGCGTGAATCTTTCTAAAATTAGACCTCTAACATTGTGATCCTTTAGTGAAAAGAGCACTACAGGCATAGCGACAGACCTCTCTGTGCTTTAAACCTTTATCAGCTCCGACAGAATGTGAGCCAGAAAATACAGAACAACTACATGAAAAGAGAACAATACATGCATTTCAAAGTCATCTGAGGTCTATTCAGTCCCACTGGTTTGAAAAGACGGATTTGTAAAAGACTGTGTGGCTAAAACAATTAACATAAGACAAAAGCAGAAGAACAGAGAGAATGGGCTTTATTCGTGACAGGACATTACTGTTAAACAGGAGAATTTAAATAGAACAATACTTATTTTGGTCATATGACTCACACTTTGTTTTACTGGTAATGAAGAGTTCAGATAAACACTCCTCATGTAGTAGACGAGTGAAACTGACTGCGCACAGACGGAAACAAAAACAGTTACTATTATGTGTCTAACAACCATGCCTTCTTCTTGTAAAAAGCTACACTTGTGAATACACTTTTCAAATGTAAAACTTTAGCCAATCAGAGGCTTTCCCTCCAAGTTCCTGATGATGTCAGAGTGTGTCTCCATGACGACACTAGGGGCATCTGTTCCTTGGGCCCCTCATGGTTCAATGAACCCACAGCTCAAAGAGTGCGTGGGAAACGGAGGGACACTTTTTACTCAGGGCTAAAGACACATGTCATATGACACACATCTGGCACCGGCTTTAACCAGATCATGCCAGGACTTGTCCCACTGTCCACCTACACTATAGTGAGGATATTTATGTTCAAAGACTTAATATATGTGTTAAAAATGAAAAGTTAGATGTTTTAATTGTGTATTAAATTATCTGGAAACTGCTTCACAAGCACAGACTCTTTAAGACCACTTATTTTTATTTATTTAGTTACTGTAGCAATTCATGTTAAAAAGAAATACCAATTATTTATTTATTCAGAGCAGTTTAAAAATAATTGATGTTTGTGAGTTTCAGAATCTTCAGAGATAAACTTGAGCTGAACAGGCCACAATGCTCTAGTTAGAAGAGATATTTAAATGGTCAGTTGTGATGATGTGACTAATGGAGCACACTTCTTTTGTTAGTGCAGTGAAAGGCAGAGTGTGGGAAACCAGAGGAGACACACTCACAGCCGCAGAGGGACAATAGATGAAGACCTCTGACCTGAGCACACAGGTCTCATGGGACATTAGCAACTCATTGTCCCTCACTTTTACACCAACTTTTAAACTTGTGTTGTCCATGACTAACCTGTATGTGCAGAATAGGCTGTTGGAGTGACTGTACATGTCATAGTTTAGTGACTCCTGTTTGAGGCTGAGATGAAGAGGCGTGTGCAGTGTCCACCTGCTCCTCAGAGCTGCTGACCCCCAGGCCATAACAGCATGTGCCATGCTCCGGCTCCCATTGTCTGTGCTGCGCTCTGATTGGCTGAGAGTGTGAGAAACTAGTCCCAGTCCAAGACCCACACATTCATATGGAGATGTGGCTCTATAAATATGAAGCTGAAGGAGCACACAGCAGACTCTCTCCACAGAGCTCCACATCCACACATGGCTCCTACAATCACTGCAGCAATGGGCCCCTCTCAGGACCACCTCGGCCTTTCTCACAAGGTAAACCCAGTTTCATTCTTCTGTTGAGCCTTTTATGAGGCCTGTACAGTTTGAGTCAGTCATTTCTGTAGAACAAACAAACTCATGTGTGTCTTGTTGTTGCAGCTGAGAAAGCCTGTGGTGGAGAAGCTGCGCAGAGAGAGGATCAACAGCAGCATTGAGCAGCTCAAGTCTCTCCTGTGTGCAGAGTTCCTCCAACAGCAACCGGACTCCAAGCTGGAGAAAGCAGATGTCCTGGAGATGACCGTCACTGTGCTCACAGGTCTGCAGCAGCAGCAGAACAAGACACACTTCCTGTCCCAGAGCCTCATGAAGAGCCCTCAGCAGAGCCGCTGCACTGAGCTGCACAACCACAGCAACACCTACAAAGACAAAGGTCCAGTGAGCAGCACTCCCTGGAGGCCGTGGTAGAGCCTACACTTTGCTCAGACTGACTAACTATAGACCACACTGGTCTGAGATCCTCAGAGTTCTTCTGCATTTAAAAATCTCTGGGACTGATGTTTTATTTTAAATAGAAAATGTTGCATTTCTTGTGGAAATGTCGGTCAAGACTCGACTGAAGATATTTGAACTCAAGAAGTTCTTCAGCTGATAAGTTGTGTCTGATTCAAGACGTTTTCTTCTGTGTTAGCAGAAGTCATGGATTGTCAATAATATATTTCCTATGGAAAGCATTTGACATATTTAACTTTCCTTTGAAAGACAATTTGTCATTCATGTTGTATGAATCTGAATGATTTTCTGTTGTTTTAAACAGAAGCAAATGTCACACATTAGTTTTATAATGTGTTGCTCTTTTAAGTGGGAGTGTTCTGCTCTATGTTTTTCTTTTCTGACAAAAGTTGTACATGATCCAGTGTAAACTTGGTCACATATTGTTTTATATTGTATTTGCTCCTTTGATTGTGAAGGCTTCTAATGTACCTGTGTCACATTGTGGTGACAGTGAGTCAGTGGGACCTGTTGTAGGGTCTCTTGTGTTGAACTTGTTGATGAAGTCCACATTGGTCTGGACCAGGATTAACTGTCTTTTATAAGGACTGTGTCCTCTGCTCTGTAAGAGCACTGTGTCTTGTACAAACTACAAGCTGTTGTTGTGATGCATCATCACTTTCAAGTATTAATAAATATTGCCATTGTTTTCATTTAAGATAATTTTCTCTCATTTAGTTATTATTGCAATATTATCATTGCAATTAAAAGTATCACTAGAACAAGGCATGTTTAGGGCAAAGTGCAGTTGGACCCATTAGTATTGCCTCAATATATGAAATAGTAATATGCTAATATTAGTAATAAATGAATTATGCACAAATTATTAAATAGTAATTATGCACTATAAGATGCAGGGTCACTGTAAATACATGTACTTTTGAATGAATGCTAAATTTAACCTAAATTAGTAAGATTTAATTTTAGGTTTTCTGAACATCAAGCTCTGTTGTCATTAAATGTGTCTTTCATGGAAACATGTGGTAATATCATCAGGGACTTGGAGGTCTCTGATTGGCTAACTATTTTAAAAATATTTTCTGGTAAATTTACTTCAACATACAGTATCTGTGTGTGATAAAGCATCGATATCAGAAGTACCTGTTTCATAGCACCCATAGCACTCACTCCCATTATGATGAAGTGCTTGGTTGGAAGGTGAAAGGTTGGTCAAGGCCCATATAACGCTAGCTCTTTAGCTATGTGCATTCATATATATGGTCTATGAGCTGAACAGAGGCAAATACAAGATTTGAGTTACTTTATTTTATTTCATTTTAACAACTGAGGTAAGTAGCTGAACAGAGGCAATTGTTTTAAGCAAAGCTGAAAATTCATCAGCAAAATAACTCAAGGTCCACCAAACAAGTTTTGTATAAAAGACTGTCCAGAGAGCCCATTTATTTATGTTTATACTATTGTTTTAGTCGTGTTCCTTATATCGGGTTGTACCACTAGAGGGCTGCGCTTGCGCACTGTACGTGCCACGGACACTTCAGTCATTATGGGTGCGTGACGCTGCATCGGCTGTGTCTCTTAATGTCTAAATAATAGTGTGCGTCCTTTAGATGTAAGTATTGTATGTGCATGAGTGGTAGTATGTTTAGAACTTGTAGCTGTAGTTTGACTGTGGTTTGGGCAGTTTTCGAGTTTTCGTCTGTGACTTTCGTTTTACATCACGAGCTAGCCTCGTGACTGCGTAGTTGCACATGATTAAGCGTGCAGTTTACATTATAACTTTATAATGCCTTTTCTCTTATTTCACAAATCCCCATTAGCCATGTCATCAGTCATATATGTGTTTTACTACTTTATTAAACTTGGGTAATGTTAATTTATATCCATTTCTATCGTAACTGTATCAACCATACTAGCCCCCTATCGGTCACTTGTAAATCTGCAGCATTATGCAAATAACCACGTCATTGTTGTGTAACCACCATTTTGATTTATTATTAATATATTATTTGTATTTGTTTATTTTTTCTCTTGTAGGAAACCACACACATATACACACAACCAAACCCGCCTTATATAATAAAGAAACGTTCAACAGTTATCTGGATGTGGATTCCCTCATTCTTCAAACTCACCTGAACACCATTGCTGTCCTGACCCGACACCCTGTAGTGATTGCTAGCCAGCATTCAAGTTTTACCTATTCCAGTCCTCATTACAAGTTTGGCATCCACCGAACATAGAGGCAGTTTATTCACATTCCCTTCATATGATTCCCTTACATCACCATAAGGTGCCTTTGAGACTTCCGAATTTCTCCCTAAAAAAGCTGAGATTTTCCATTTAACTTCACATTTATTGTATTAAGTAGATGTTATGCTGTTAGAAATGCATGTTGTTCAAGCTCCCACACTTTTTTATGAATTAACTGCAAGCAGACAATGTACACAATGGGAAATGTATTTGGATAGTAATGAAATTAGGGCAAATTATTTGTTTCTCTATAAAATAAGTGAGAATTGCACTTTTTTTTCTAAATAAAATCTAACAACAAAGATATCTGGTCAAACTTTCAAACAATACTACTGTATTTGGCCATCACACACATTACACCTTGTTCTTTTATTCTTTTACTTGTCACCTCTGTCTGTCATCACCTCAGGTGAACTTAAGGAACTTTGTGTTGACTGTTATGTTAACTGTAATTACGTTAATGTTACTCCACTGCAGTGTGCAAGAGTAATTTCTCATTCCGTTCCAAACCGATTTCCTGTTTAACTGTGTATTCTTTAATGAAACTGAGGAATGATTATGATGGAGCCGATCACTCATTTCCATAAGTGTACACACACTCTGACACCGCAATCTCGCAATATGACTCGCAATATGTGTGTGTGTGTGCGCACGTAGGTGTGTGTGCGTGTGTGTGATAATTACACATTATCACTGATGAGTGCCACCTACTGGACAACACTAGTAAAATACAATAAATGTGTTCCATACAGAACTTGTTAAATTGCACATATTATTTACATACATGTGCAATTTAATAAGTTCTGTATGGCACTTTTGACTATGAACACCCAGCGCCTGCCGTACACTGTTTGCACCCTGGGTGTTAAAAGCATTAGTGACTACAAATCCCTGGGTGTAAATAGCATTTTTCTCTAAGAACCCTATGTGTGAATAACAATGTTACCTATTTACCCCCTCGGTGCAAATAGCATCTGCCGAATATTATCAGAATCAGAATTACTTTTATTCTTTGTTACAGATGCAACCGACCAAGTAGTTAGAATCAAGTTTTGAAAAATAAGATAAAAACAATAAGATAAAAGATAAAAATAGTTCTCTCTCAGAAATTATTTACATCAGTAACATATTTACAACTATATACATGTGTGAGCAGGGAATTGGATATTACAGTAGTTTGTGATTTAAAATGCAGAGTTCAACAGTTTGATGGCGACAGGCAGGACAGATTTCCTGTGAGTTTCCAGAGAGTCCACCTCCTCCCCCACAACATGTCCAGCCTTTCTGATGATCTTCTTGAGTCTATTAGTGTCCCTCAGGCGCAGACTGCTGCCCCAGCAGACTACAGCGTACATGATGGCACTGGCCACCATAGACTGGTAGAACATCCTGAGCATTGTCCTGCAGATGTCAAAGGACCTCAGCCTCCTCAGGAAATAGAGGCGGCTCTGGCCCTTCTTGTAAACGGCGTCCACGTTCCTGCTCCAGTCCAGTTTATTGCCCAAGTACACCCCCAGGTACTTGTACTCCTCCACCATGTCCACACTGACCCCCTGGATGGAGATGGGGGTCACAGCAGCTTTGGTCCTCAGGTCCACCACCAGTTTCCTTATTTATCTCTTTATCCATTTAGTTAACAATATTGATTGGTTTTGTCTTGTAATGTATGCATTTGTGTGGAGAGAAATTATGCTTATAGCACAACAACGCTTGCTGATAGAAGGCACATAGTTTTAAGAGAAGTTTGTCAACACTATAATGGAATTTCAGCAAAAAGACAGGCCTCCAACATCATTAAAAACATTTGTAAGGATAAAAGTTTAATATCATACTGTAAAAACTTCCACGAAAAGCAACAGCATCTCCATTGTGGTGGACTCTTCACTCAGAAAGTTACACAGTGCACCTTTAATGTTGTTTGCTTCTTTGACCTTTCTTTACGTGTTAAGTTTCTTTGAGTGTCCCAAAAATCACTAAATAGGTTTTATGCATTATTAATATCATTGTAATACACCTATACTAAAACAAAGAGGCTTTCAATGGTCCATTAAACTTCTTGAAATGACCTTGGCAAATGTTTGCATTGGCTCCAAAGTGAGACATGAAGTAAGGCCTAGCTTGTCCCTGTGAAGTGTGCCAGTTCCCCTTTAGACGAAGCAGGAGCCACTGGGTTAGGAAGGTTAATCTGACTGAACTGTGACTGTGGTCTCCACTGCTTTCCCACACTCAGCCCATTGACAGCCAGCAGTAACAATAGACATGTGCCTAGTTAAATGCTAATGGGCTCCCTCCACACACATTCGCAGTGATCCCCAGGGGCCAGAGTTTGTTGTTTAGACATTCATTCACCAACTACAGGAATAAGCACTAGTAGTGATGGTGTAGAGTGGAAACTAATTAACTGATTGTTTTACATTTGTGGATTTACAGACCTGTTCAATCGTATTAACTGCTAAATATTGATGTAATTTAGTGGGCAAACATTAAGAAACATCTGGAATGACTGGAGAAAATATTCATACATGTTTTATTCTTTTTTTAATCATAACCAGTATTTTTGTGCTTTAAATAAAATTCATGAAAATTTGATGAAACTGACCATTGTCATCCCCACAAAGATTAGTGCAATAGCTAAAACATTTTAAGCAGATTTGCGGCAACAGATTAGAACAGTGAAAGTAAAAGTTGCTATTTATTTGGAACAAAAATGGTAGGGCATCTTAGACATATTTCATACAGTAGATGCTATATACCAAGATATCTATTAAAGTCTGGACAAATTAAAATACATTCCCTATCATGCTTGTATTTATTATAATAACTCATTAGATCCCAGACAGTTCCCATCTATTTTGCATAATGTGGCCATAACTTAACTAAATGCATGCTTTAAAGGTAGTGTTGCAGGAATCCTAGCCTGTCCGACGCATCTATTGCCCAGCATTGTTGTGGTCTGTGTGTGATTGGGGTTCCCCTGCTTTCCCACACTCCCTCTTTTCACTGTGCCACAGACAAAAGAAGTGTGTCTGGGAGCATCGCATCAATTATGGAGTCTGTAATGGTGAATTTAGTCTCACCAGTCGCTCAGTGGAAATTCCTGTCACCGTGAGACTCATCGGCTTTTGTCATGAACCAGGAGGAATGCAGACAGGGAGAGGATTAAAGGGACATTCACAGGATATTTGTGTCCTGCTTTGCTCTTTGTACATTCATTCCAGGATATTGAGGGGACAAAGTTACAAAGTTTCACACATCTACAAACTAAAATAAATCAAAAAGCTAAATTATAAATTGCAAATGATCACATATACAATAGCACTTTTCTATATTCTCAAAACACTTGAAGGGATGTCAAGCACTCATTCTAGAAGAATTGCCAAATTATAGAAGGTTAAAAAACAAAACTGTACAGCAACATTGTTTCTTATTCTTACCTGAAACATATAATGTCTTGTGATTGTGGATGTATTTTTAATTTAAATTTTACTTACAGTGATTTTCCCCCTTTTTATTCCTGCACTTCAACTGTAATAACTAGTTAAATGTATATATACATTACTCAAAATTACTGGAATTAAATTATTTTTATTTTAACTTTGCCTGAAAAAATAAACAAATGAATGAAAGACTGAACTCGGTCAGATATATGTTGATATACTCATACCTTCTGTGAAGGCAAAGCACCTTGACAAAAGGTATGAGTTTAGTGTTTTAGAAACAATTTAGTATTCAAAATAAACCAACAACTCTTCGGTGAAGTTAAAATGATCAGCCGCATATGATGAAAGTCCAACATACAGACATTGTATGTACATTCAATAACATTTTGTGACGTTGTTTACTTAAGTTGCCCACAGGTGATAACCACTTTCCCATCTCATCTTAAGTTTAGTGATGAGTGTATTTCATTCATCAGACAGGGTCAGCACTTTCCCAGATTCACACAGAGTCGGTCTATGGCCCCTGTCCTCCACCTGTTCCCCAGAGACCCACCATTATCCACTAGGCAATAACCCTATTCATTGAACTGCATCTTCTATTGTCCCTCTCTGCGCTCTGATTGGCTGAGAGTGTGAGAAACTAGTCCCAGTCCAAGACCCACACATTCATATGGAGATGTGGCTCTATAAATATGAAGCTGAAGGCGCACACAGCAGACTCTCTCCACAGAGCTCCACATCCACACATGGCTCCTACAATCACTGCAGCAATGGGCCCCTCTCAGGACCACCTCGGCCTTTCTCACAAGGTAAACCCAGTTTCATTCTTCTGCGGAGCCTTTTATGAGGCCTGTACAGTTTGAGTCAGTCATTTCTGTAGAACAAATGAATTCATGTGTGTCTTGTTGTTGCAGCTGAGAAAGCCTGTGGTGGAGAAGCTGCGCAGAGAGAGGATCAACAGCAGCATTGAGCAGCTCAAGTCTCTCCTGTGTGCAGAGTTCCTCCAACAGCAGCCGGACTCCAAGCTGGAGAAAGCAGATGTCCTGGAGATGACCGTCACTGTGCTCACACGTCTGCAGCAGCAGAACAAGACACACTTCCTGTCCCAGAGCCTCATGAAGAGCCCTCAGCAGAGCCACTGCACTGAGCTGCACAACCACAGCAACACCTGCAAAGACAAAGGTCCAGTGAGCAGCGCTCCCTGGAGGCCGTGGTAGAGCCGTCTGCAGCAGCAACAGCATGGAGCTGTGGATCAGGGCTACTCTAGATGTTCTCAAAAGGTGGCAGACTTCATATCCAAGGAGAATCTGAAAAGCCAGTCCCATAGAGTTCTGCTCCTGTCCTCTACAGAGAGAACTCTCAGCACAGTCCACATCTGGTGCAACAAAGACAGCAGTCAGGGGAGCAGGAGACCATGGTAAAGCTGGGAAATTGAGTAAAATGCATTTTAGCTGCTAACCACATTGGTCTACATTAGAAATGGACAATGTCTGTGGTTTATCATGCTGGATTTTTGCATCTTTTGTAAAGATGCATCTGAGGTGTCTTAGAACACCTTTTAAAAGGCTATTCTATGTAATATTTGCAGAAACCAGAAGCTTGTCTCTGATTTTTTGAATGTTATGTCACAATTATGTGGTTTTCCTGAAATGTTTTTATTTCACATTGGAATGTATTATGAAACCTTGTGTGACCCATGTATCTGTCTGGAAGATCTGTGTTCATAATATGAATGTGATGGACTCACCTGTTGAAAGGTGTCTGTTGTAAATTGCACTGTGTACAGCAGTCTCTGTTTGAACAGGCTCACTGATGTGAGACTCGTGCTGTTATGACTCTGAGAGTCAGCACTCATGTCTTCTGTGAAGGATTTACTGTTAGAAAACTAAATGAATGTATCTCTTCAAGCCAAGTGATGCGCATTAAAACAATCACAAAAAACAAACCCACTCTTTTCTTGTCATTTTCTTATTAAATAAGTCCAGTGTAAACAGAAAGGAAAACAGATCAAATTAAGAAGACTAAGCAGGCATACACTTCAAGTTAGACACATTCTTAAACTCAAATGAAAGAGTTAAAATGATAATATACTGTATCTTCTTGTTGTTGGATGTAGTCATCTAACTTATGCTAAAGTAAAGCAAATAGGGTCAAACAAGTAGCATGAGGCAGTAGCTCAGCTGGTATGGGGTTTATCCCCTGATTTGAAGGTTGGTGGTTCATATCCTGCTCACAACATAAACATCATTGGTAGATTGGTCAAATCCAATCTACCAATGATGGACACTTTCAACCCACTGACCATGGGTTGAAAGTGTGATTGGAGTTGCAACAGACGAATGTTGTCATTGTGTCCTTGGGCAAGTCATAAAGTAAACAAACTTTATATAGGGCTTTTCACAGATAAAAATCACAAAGTGCTTTACAGAGAGCAAGTAAAGAGGTTATAGGACTCAGTCAACCAAAAACTTTTCTAAACAGGAATGTCTTCATCTGTTTTTAAAAGAATTCACAGATTCACATACACAGAGACCGGGCAGAGCCTTCCCGACCGTCATTGTATGTGTACACTTGTGTGTGAATGTGTGTGTAAATGAGTGAGCGGTTCCTTGATATAAAGTGCTTTGAGTTCCTTAAAGGTGGAAAAGCACTATATAAAAATATGACCATTTACCATGGTTAATCAAGGCATCCTTATTATCTATTATTATTATTATCTATTATTATCTATTATTATTATTATTATTATTATTATTATTATTATTATTATTATTATTATTATCTGTTCTAAATTCTAAAAAGCTCAAAATGATGCGACAGCAAAATGATGGTGTAAACGCTCAGTTGTTCAGGTAGGATCCATAGCCGCTCAGAACTGAAGAAGCAGCTGAAGTGTATTCGATCAAAAAACTATTGTCCAACTGACAGAACTGAACTGCTCCTTTGCACCAGCAAAGTGTTAATTAATCACAGCTTAGGTCCATATCCACCAGAGAGCAACAGCAACAGCAACATGAATTTGCATGAAATTGTTTTTATTTATTTATTTGTTATTATTATTATTATTATTTTAATTCAATTGTTAACAGTGAAAATTGTATTTGATTTGAACAAATCTACCTCAAATCTTTATAATCAACGTCTTACTTAATTACAAAAAGTACGAGACTGCATTTTCCCACTTTTTTATTAATTATGAAATCCATAAAAACGAAATATAAACATTATAATACCCTTTACAAAATAAAGGTTTCCTGACATTGCACCCTTTACAGGGTAAAAACACAAACGCAGGTTGTTTAACACTAAGCTCAATCTCTTTTGTTAAGCATAAATTAAATCATATTTTGCGATTCACAAATTAACCACATATGTATTTGTTTTTATAAACTCGATCTACAGTAAAGTTTGAATCATAAATTATTTTATAACAATTAGGGGTGGCACGGTATGTATTCGTATTGAACCATCGCGGTACGGGGGTCACGGTTCGGTGCGCGCATTTTGACGGAGAATATACGGTACAACAGTTTAAAATTGAACTGACCACGGGACTTTCCTTTTGCGACGGTTTCCTTAACCATTGCCATGTGCAAGCCCTGATTGGTCCATGAACATGTATACATGTCTGGATTGGTCTCGCTAGCAAACTCCGCCTTCAAATACAAAACTGCTGTTGTTGTTGCTGCTGTTAGCTCGTTGCGAGAGGGGTGAAAGACGATGGCGAGTAATTCAAGCCCGGAGTTAGAAGACCCACCACCATCATTTAAGTCGGTGGTGTGGGCAGGGCTCTACAGTGCGCCCATTTCACTCGCATTTGCGAGTAAATATTTCGTCTTGCGAACGAGAAAAACAAAACAGGGGCACCTGTGTGAGTGCTTCTGCAGCCACAATAAGGAGAGCTGCGCACAGACGTAACGTGACAAGTTAAACGTTCTAAATGTATCAAACATTAGGGGCGCAGTCACACTAGGACTTCAGAATCGTGCCCAAGCCTGGATCGCCCCTAAAGCGCGGCACGCTTTCCCAGCGCGAGCGTAACCGAACACCTCCAACCGCGCACGACCCCAGCATATGAGCTCCGCGTGTGCGGCGATATCACTCATAGAACAATCTCCGCTTCAAAACACACCCATGCCACCTTAAACGAGGCGCGCCGCAGCAGGACCCACACCTGTCCCACACAGTAGACACCCCCGTGTCGCTGGACTTCCTCCTCCGCTAAAGCGAGAGCTTTGTCTTGGTTTTGTCTCGGACTCGAGCGCATTTGGACTCACGGACTCAAGGTCTGAATACTGAGTGCGGTCATATTTCATTACTGCCGCTGCTTTCGGCAATAAACTTGTGCCGGTGTGCGGGACCTATGCACTGGAGCGACGCGGACACTCCGTGTGGCACCGCCAGTGCGCGGCTCGTCCACCACTGCGCGCACCCAGATGGTACCTAAAAGGCACCTAAAAGACCATGTGTTAAAACTTCATTGATGTACCCAGCTCAGTAACCAATCAATATACTCAATGTGGTGCTTGCGTGTTCACTTGTTTTACATGTTTTACTTTTACTTGTTTTACTACAAGTTGCAGTTATCTCAGCTGGAGATTTAGGCAATAAAAAGCTGCCTTTGAGGACAGCCTTTCCGGTTATGTTTTTTTTCCTGCACTGTACCGAAAATGTACCGAACCGTGGGGTCTGAACCGAGGTACGTACTCTACCGTGAGTTTTGTGTACCGTGCCACCCCTAATAACAATACATACTTTTATACTTTGTACCACAACCTCTTGCCTTGATCTTCATCCATTGCCCCTGATCTTTGTCCATTGTGAGTCTGTTTTGGTTTCTATAAAAAGAGTGGACACACATCATTTTCTGCTTCAGGGAGGAGCCGTAAAATGTCTCGCGAAAATTTGGAGTAGCTGTTGTGTAGCAGGATACATATACATACATATTTTAATTGTTACTCAGCTATACATAACTAATATTTTTGTAATAATGTGTATTATTTTCATTTGTTTTACTTTTTTGTCATGCTAGAGTTTTCTGTGCATTGAAATCTTGATTTTAATGTTGCATTGCAGCTGAGACACCTGCCTGTGTCTTGCTATTCTATTTAAACTTCTTTTTAAATTAGTTATACAAGTATATTTAAAAACAAGATTTGAGTCATGATTTTGTAAGAAAAGCATTTAATCTTACCTAAAAAGCTGCTCTTTGATGCTGTTCTGCAGATCCAAATCTGAGTACTGAACCATTCTGTCGTTTCTTTTGGTCCTGTTTGTAATAAGAGATGATGAGTCTGGTCCTGGTTCAAATGCACAATATTTAAGCAACTCATCCTGATGCCTCTGCCATACCCTCAGCCAATCACAGAGCAGCAGGGCCGGGACAATGTGGTGAATGATGTGTGTCCCATGGAACAGGTGGGACCCTCAGAGGTCGATGGGAAAGTGGCTGACCTCAAGTGGACATAGAATATTAATGTACTTTAAAAAAAAAAAAAAAACAAAAAAAAAAAACATAATATAACAGAATATAAATGACCAATACTATGCTATCAATATCTTTAATACTTGAGCATCTGCATTATAATTACTGAATGTACTTGCATGTTCTATGAACTTTTTTTTTTAATTATAGCAACATGCAAAGACAATAGAAAACAAATTGTAGGACATACATGTATACAATCATGACAAAGACAATAACAATACAATATAGCCACAAGTGGCGATGATCAGCCCTCGAGTACAAAACGACGTGCCCTGCACATCGCGTCATGCAAGCGCCATGCTCCACACTAACCCTAATAACCATAAACCCAACCACACTTTTCATATGCTTTACAGTGTATTATATTCAGGCCGAGATCATGCATCAGTGATTCAAATTTCCCAGGCCAACACATCCTCCATCAGAAAAATGACATAGTGCACCTTTAAATGATTTTTGAGGAGTCTTTGCGCCCCTGGTGGCCAACAGTGAAAAATTCCCCATGTCTGAAATATATTTTTTGCTCGTAGTCATACACAGAATTCCCAAATTTGGTACAAATCCAATCATCCATGTTGACTTTTCATGTCTAGGGGGCGCTACAGTATAATTTTTCATATGCTTTATAGCGTATTGTATTCAGGCCGAGATCAGCATCAGTGATTCAAATTTCAGCACAATCGGACTAAGCCTGTGCCAACGGGAGCAAATCTTGACATTGAATATTGTCTAAAAGTTTGATATAAACTTTGTGGCTTCGCCACACGTAAACCATGACAGTTATCCAAAAATGGAGCAAACTTTTGAAGCCGCACTTCTCTAGATGATGTACGGTGATTTTCAGCCCTGTGGGTGAAGCACCTTCAGAAGAGCGTGTTCAAACGCAACATGAGCCAAAATGCGGACTCTGCATTTTGAAGATTTCAATCCAAGATGGCCGCCTTCTGCTTTGTCAGGGGGCGTGGCCATAATAATATTTTTTGTTTGTCTTCACATGACGAATGTGTTGTACCAAATTTCGTGGCTCTACGACAAAGTTTGAGCTGGGACAGCTCCTATAGGAGTGGGCGGAGCCTAATATTCGAGGTGGCGTATTATCTCCATTTTTTGATCCCCACCATAGACCGTATTTAGAAGTGGACTAAGTGAGTGTGATGTCACCCACAGTGTTTAGTGCCGCTCAAATGAGGCTCGTGATGCCATGTTTACAGGAGCAAATTTGGAACCAGGCTCCATATTTGGAAATCCGACCGCGAGTATCATAGCAACCACAAGAGCCAATCATGATTTAGGTTGTTAAATGTGCTGCCCTACTCATGGCAGAGCTGCGATGCATCATATATACGTCTATGGATGCGAAACTCTGCACCATTCTGCACAGACCACTGGATTTCTGTGATTCTTGAGAATAATATAACTTTTAGCTTTTATCATCAAACTTTAAATAGAAAGTTTAAGTCATTGATTTATGTTATATGTTCTGTTACGTGGTAACAGAGTCACAATTTAACGAAATTCACTTTACTTTATGCTAGTTAAATTATGCTAGTAAAGATTGTAGTAACGTTAGCTATTGTAATTGTTTGAGATATTTTGTCATTTTGTTTCAAAAATAGTCAATCGGGGCAGGAAAGCGAGAAGGGAACTTACTAAGCAGCAAAATGTGCTAGCTTTCAATCAAACCTGTGGGAATGAACCCACAGGTGAACCCACAGGAATGAACCCGTCTGATTGGTCCGTTATTTATATTTATATCTTGATTGAGGAACAAAATAGCGAAATGAAAAATTCAGGGTCATGTAGAGCAGGTTTATACGAACAATTTAAGACCAGAATGACGAGGCTCAGTGCAGCAGTTACGGAGAGAGGGACAATAAGATCCCAATGTAAGTCAATGGGAAAAAGGGAGAGAAGGAGCCGGAAGAGCCTCCTGGCGCACTTCCTATTTGGCACGCAGCGGCTAACGGGATAGCTTAGTCCACTCATATATATGGTCTATGCTCCCCACACATGAAACCTATATTTTCTCAAATGTCTCATTATTTCTGAGAACAGTGTTCCGCTTTTTTTTGGCTGACAAACTAAATGTTAGAATAATTATGTATATTATCCCATATTTGTCTTAATCATGTGTTAGATATTTGTGTATTTGCAATAATCTCTTTTGTGTTTCCAAACTCTGTGCAGTACTTTTCCACTTCTGTGCAGCTGAAGGCTGGAGCCCGGCTTATCAGACTATGAGACAGAGCTGTCTGATTTTGGCAAAACATGAACTGAATGTGCTCAAACTCCAGCGTAATCTCCGCACTCAGCCTGCTGTCTGACCTTGATCAAACATATTTGTACAATGCATAATCATATTTTATATCATATCATATCTTGGTGTTGCTGCTGCTTTCCCCCTTCCTTTAGAGCAGCGACACCCATTGTAACCAGGGCCATCCTAATGTAAATAAAAGTGAGGAGACGGCGGGCGTGCTCCAGAGCGGGTTGGAGAGTGTATCTGGGCACGTCTCAATCCGTTCTCCTCGCGAGTAAAACTAAATAATCTCTCTTGTCTTTCTTCTCTGAATGTTTTAGATGGTGTTTAAACCTAACATTAACTTGGTCCTTCGAGCCGGATTCCAAGATACCCGGAGACTCCATCGGGCGTTAAGAATCCAGAAAGACCGTGGCCACGGCAGAATAGTCCCTTTCTCGGGCTGGTTATCTTCTCGTCAGCTGGAGTCCGACGGTTGACGGAATGCCGAGGGAGAGAGACAACAGACAGTGAGTAATCTTGACTTTAAAAGAAGCGAATGACTGAGGGTCGTTGCGCGTAGACAAACCCTATAATCCTAGGCACTGATAGGTAAGGGACGGTGGAGTCCTCTTCGTGTTAAATTCCGCAGGGATGTCGGAGTCCCCTCGAGTTAAATTCCGTAGGGACGGCGGAGTCCCCTTCGTGTTAAATTCCGCAGGGATGGCGGAGTCCCCTCGAGTTAAATTCCGTAAAACAAAGGACGGCGGAGTCCTCTTCGTGTTAAATTCCGTAAAACAAGGGACGGCGGAGTCCCCTCGAGTTAAATTCCGTGAGCATAGTAAATAGGAGTGTGAATGAGTGTGTGAGTGGAAGTTAATAACCACTAGGTTATTAATTTCATACCAAAAGATTGGGATTGTAAATAGTGAGTTTTTGTGGATGTAAAGACAAAATTTCTCCACCTTAACGGGTAGAAGTGAGAAATACCACAAAAATAGATTAATCACTATCCCAATCAATCCTTGAAATCAGTCTTAGAGACCTCCCTACGAGTGACAGACTGATCCAAATTGTGACAAAATGGGAAACCTAATAACAACCAGTAAACCTAGAGATAGATTAAAATGTAAGGATTATAAAATAATGGAGGCAAAAAATACCCCTATGAACTAACATCAAGGACCATGTTGTCCACCCTCCTGTGGGCTCACCACCTGCAGAGGGGTTCATAGGGGGGGTCAGGTGCTATGAGTATTGGGCAGCAAGCTGCCCCCGCGACCCAGCCGGATTGGGCGGGAGAAGATGGATGGATGGATGGATGGAGGCAAAAAATGCAGGATATAATAAATACCTAGACTTATGGGTAGAAAAATATAATTTTAAAGGCAACCTGAGTGTAGTGACCTTGAAGGCATTACGTGACCAGATAAGGGAAAAGACAAAAAATAATGAGAAGAAAATGCGTAGGGAGGGCATAACAGAGTTAGGATGTTGGTTAGAGACGGCAAAGCTGAGAGAGGAGCGACAAAAAAGGAAACAGAAAAGTAGTGAGGACAGAAGTAAAGGGGAGGAAGTGTTTTTTCATAGAAAGGAAGACGATGAGACAACAGTGGTAGTTAGGAGACGTCCAACACCACCGGAGCAGGCAGAAGCAAGTGTAGAAGTGCAAGCAATACAGGAAGTAAAGTCAAGTAGTGAAATACATCCTCCTCCGTACAATCCAGAACCATTAAAACCCACAACATACCCCGATTTGACAGAAATTAAAGGTGCTATGGGAAGGCCAGTAACTCGCAGTAAAGCAGATAAACCTTTGGAATGGTCTAAAACCATGGGTGAGGTTTTACAAGAGACACCTACAGCTCCAGAAGTAGAACTATCATCACATAACCCTTTTAAACGTGAACTGGACATAGACAAACCTACGCAGCTATTTCCGATGATTGAAGTAGCAAATCCCAGAGCAGAACAGGATGACCAACCACTGACTATGATGGTCTATAGGACTTGGACGACAGCAGATGTAAAGAAAGCAGTAGAAGGTGTTACACCCTATAATGAGGATGTAGATCAGTTTTGCATTGACATGGAAGCACTGAGGAAATCTTAAAATTTGGATGGGCGTGAGGCACAACAAGCCTGGATGGCGGCATTAGGTTCTAATTGGAGTCATGTTAGAGGAGATTGGAACCCTTTAAAAACTGACGGGTCAGTTTTAATGTACAATGATGACGACCTAGAAACTAGACTTGGACAGCTAACGACAAGAACAAAAGATAGATACAAAAAGAAAGCTAATTATGGTGAGATAAACAGAACAAGACAAAAAGAGGACGAACCTTTTGAGGACTTTAAAGTAAGGATGACTAAAGTGTTTAAAACACACAGCGGAATGACTGAGACCAATGAGCCACAGGGAGTTTATCAACAACAGCTCAAGAATGCTCTCCATGCAGGAGCCAGAGAAGGAATTAGGTGTTGGCTGGAAAAGCATTTCTATGGCATGGCAGGAGCCTCGTTAGAGGACTATGTTAATCATGCAATTCATGCAGAAAAGGTAGTGGTAGAAAAGAATAAAAAGAAAAACAAACCAGTCGAAGTATTCCTCCAGACGGAAGGAAACGGCATATTTTTCCAGGGAGGACGTGATAGAGGTCGAGGCAGAAGAGGTCAAAATAGAGGCAGAGGTAGAGGAGGATATCAAAATAGACAAAACAGGGACCAGTATAAGTATCGAGACAGTCAGGAACCAGACGTATGTTGGTCATGTGGAAAATCAGGACATTTTGCAAAAGACTGCAGGTCAGGGCCACAAAGCAGACAGGATGAAGGAGGCTATCAAGCATGACTAGACCAGGGTGACTCTGCCCATTTTGAAACTTTTGATGATTCAGAACGGCCAGAGGAAGAGGAAGTGCAGATTAATTATCACAACATTTTTATGAATAGGGGAGAATGCCCAGAAATAGAACTAATGGTAAATGGAGTCAAGGTAAAATTCTTGTGTGACTCAGGAGCTTGTAGAACTACATGTAGGGATCCATTCCCAGGATTGAAACTCGGCGTAGGTGGTGTATTGGTCAGGACAGCAAGTGGTCATTTGTCCAGAATACCAGAAACACAGCCTGTATGGATTAGAGATCCAGAAGGTCAAACATGTCACATATCTGTACTGCATTTCCCACAATGCCCTGAAAATGTATTAGGAAGAGATGCCATGACACAGCTAGGGTTAGCTATTATTCCACAAGGTAATAGTATGATAGTGAAAAGGAAGCATGAGCTAGCTGATTCAGATCTATATGTTTTGCAAGGCAGAGGCCAACCTCATTATTATTACTCACTTAATCTGCCTGAAAATTGTCCAACTAAAATGGCAAATGCTCTCTTAGATGAAGGAAGGAAAGCTATTTTTAAAGAGCAAGACAAAATGCTAGCAGGAAATTTGTATGTTGCCACATGGTTCAAAAAGACTCCAGGTCCAGATGAAGAATATTTAAACAAGCTTCAGAAATTGTCACCCACAAGTACAACCATAGGATATGTGTACAGTGACACAGATAGCGCCAGTGCAGCAGATGTAATACTCCCTTGGGATGTGACTACAATGCACGACATGTATAGAAATCACCTACCACCACATATACCCTTGTACAAGCCTGTGGAGTGGAAATGGAAAGACCTAGGAATAATGGTTCACAGGGGCCAGAAGGCCAAAGACTGGGTTGTGACCTCTGTGAATACAGAGACCAGTGCAGAGACAGGATTGACGAGGAAAGCATTATTCTGGACAGCTAGGATGTCAGGACAGGCAAATTTGGACCCCTCTGATTAACAATCATGACAAATCTTTTTAACTGAGGCAGAAGAAGACTTCTTATCTGGCGCACCAGACGAGGTGTGGTCAACAAGCCCATCTGACGTAGGACTATTAAAGGGGCCCTACCAGTGATAATAAGACCAAAATCTGAGTACAGACCATGTGTGAAGCAGAACCCACTGAAGCCTGACGCAGTTGAGGGTATAAGACCAGTCATAAATGATCTGATTAAGGCAGGTGTTATAATTGAGTGTGATGACTCACCATGCAACACACCAATATTCCCAGTAAAGAAGCAGGCGCCCTTTATAGGCTGGCATATGATACAGGACTTACAAGCAGTGAACAGTGCAGTGATTCAACGAGCTCCATGTGTTCCAGATCCACACACATTACTAAATTCATTAAGACCTGATGCTACGATATTCACAATAATTGATATTAGCAATGCATTTTTCTCAATTCCAATTGACAAGGATAGCCAATTCTGGTTTGCATTTACTTTTGAGGGTAAGAGATATACCTTCACCAGACTACCCCAAGGTTATTGTGAAAACCTTACAATTTACTCACAGGTTATGTCAGCGAATGTGTCGAAATTCGATCCTCCAGGAGGAAGCCAAATTTTGCTTTATATAGATGACATATTGATTGCATCACGACATACAGAAACCTGTAAGATTGACACATTAGCATTACTAAAGTATCTAGCTGAAAATGGACACAAAGTGAGCAAAAACAAGGTACAACTATGTAAAACAGAAGTTAAATATTTGGGACATAATCTAAGTGCAAGTGGAAGAACAGTAGCAGACAGTAGAAAAGCAGTAATACTGGCCGCACCAAAACCCATGACCAAGAAACAAATGATGTCATTCTTAGGGCTAACTAATTACTGCAGGTCATGGATACCAAATTACGCAGAAATAACACATCCATTGCAGAGATTGATGTATGAGGAGCGAATGAAAATGACAGATCCAATTGTATGGACAGAAGAGGCAGAAGGTGCATTCTGCATATTAAAACAGACATTAGTGTCAAGTACAGCACTATCGTTACCAGATTACAGTAAAGAATTCATTCAGATGGTGGACTGTAAAGGGCATTTTATGACGTCAGTGTTGACTCAGAAACACGGAGACAAGCTTAGACCAATAGCTTATTTTTCCTCAAAATTAGACAGTGTAGCATGTGCATTGCCACCTTGTGTTCGGGCTGTTATAGCGGCCTCCATGGCAATAGAAGTGAGTGCAGGCATTGTATTGTTTCACCCATTAACTTTAAAGGTTCCACATGCTGTTTCAGCATTATTATTACAGACTAATATGACCTTTTTATCCCCTGCTCGTCACCTCTCCTGCATGGTGAACCTGCTATCACAGCCTCATTTGACTCTAGAAAGATGCACAACTTTAAACCCAGCGACTTTAATCCCACTGCCAGATGAAGGTCAGGTACACGACTGTCAGGAATTGGCAGAGACATTAACTAAAAGCAGACCGGATTTATTGGATCAACCCATTGCTGGTAGTGAATTAATATTTGTAGATGGATCATCTCGCAAGAATGATTTAGGTAAGACTGAGACTGGCTACGCAGTAGTGACAGAGACAGTAATACTGAAAGCAGAGGCTTTACCGTCTAATTACTCAGCTTGAGCAGCAGAGTTGGTAGCACTGACAGAGGCATGTAAACTAATGAAAGATAAGATAGCAACAATATACACAGACAGTCAGTATGCCTATGCGACAGTACACACATTTGCCCAATACTGGAAGAATAGAGGAATGGTGACCTATACAGGCAAAGCAGGAACACAGGCTCAACTACTACTGGACCTACTACAAGCTGTACAGCTGCCACTGAAACTAGCAATATGCAAATGTGCAGCACATACGAATGGGACAGATAAAATAACTTTAGGGAATGCATTTGCAGATAAGACAGCAAAAAACGCAGCAGCAAAGACAAACTACCTGTTACAATTGGGAAAGGCAGACACAGTTACAGATGATATTTTACGAGACATGCAGCAACAGAGCCCACAGCAAGAAACACGTGTGGATAAAAAAGGGAGCAACATTAAAAAATGGCATTTACATATGTCCCCAAAATAAACCCATCCTTCCAAAAAATCTATACAAATGGGCAGCAATATTGAGCCACGGTAAGACCCATGTCTCAACAGGAGGGATGGTCGGTGAGATAGAGAAACATTATACAACCTATGGATTCAATTCTTACTCAGATGTTTTGTAGAGCATACCTGATATGTGCAAAACACAACTCACAGGGAAATTTAAGACCCAAGCGAGGACAATTTCCACAACCCCAATCTCCATTTCAAATTATTCATATGGACTTCATAGAGTTAAATCAAAGTAAAGGCAAGAAATATTGTTTAGTAATAGTAGACACATTTTCTAAATGGGTAGAACTACTTCCAACCAAAACACCAGATGCTCTGACGGTGGCTAAGGCACTGTGTAAAGATATAATACCAAGATTTGGCAAACCTAGAGAATCTATAATGATAATGGGACACATTTTGTAAACAGTCTAATTTCACACATTGGGAAATTATTCCATATTGATTTAAAAAATCATTGTGCCTACCACCCTCAAAGCGCTGGGTTAGTAGAAAGGATGATTGCACAGACTGTGACAGCTGTTGCTGGTCTTACTTCATACCCCTTTGACACTGTCCGAAGACGTCTTCTCCACTACTGATTCCACATGGGCTAAAGATTCATATGGGTGGAACCCTATGGCGAGAAATTGGTCTCAAATTCTAACTATGGGAAAGCAAAAGATAAATGGGAATCCAACTTTAGTATTGCACCTTAATACAACGACTTTGCCATTACCATCACGGGGAATAAATGATGCACATTATTATGAACACCCCTGTTTTAGTTTTGCCCTATGTGTACACAAGAGTGGAGAAGACCCATATACTGTTTTGACCATATGCCCTAATATTACCGAAGGCAACGCTAACACATCTAAAACAGACACCCCCATTGACAACTTGACCCTAGGACCGAAAACAAGGACAAAAATGAAAATAAAAATTGTTAATGGCCCACTACTGTGAGTTTCTCCGGTTGAGGACCCTTGAAACAATAAATCAGAAGGCATGACGTGTTCAAACACCGGACTTTTATTTTCAAGAGGTATAGGCCCTTACATTTGATTCTATGAGACGTGTCTCTGATCTCTCTCTCCGCACCACCAGAGACGCCTCTATTTATCCGTACATTTCAGACAAGTGTATTGATTCATGTACATTTAGGTAACACAAAGTAAACACAGACGTCAAAACTGCTGGCGTTATTCTTAGGTTAGCGAGTTCAAAGGAACCAAAGTCCACTTTCCTTAGTACAGCATGTATGCATAAATCAATACCACAGGATCATCTCCTAATACAGATCACATGAAGTAAAACAATATTAATAATAACCACAATTCCCCTTTTTGAGCACATACACATGTGCTCACCAAAAATTAAAATCAAAAAACAAAATTAAAGTAAAACAAAAATAAAAGTAAAATCAATTAAAAACAAAACAAAATTAAAGTCAACCAAAATTAAAGGCGCAAGACGCTACCTTTATATAACATTTTATCACAACTTAAACATGACTTCTCGGACAGCAAAATAAGAAACAATGAATGCTCACAGGAACAATTTCAATCGTTACTTAGGGACTCTGGGATTCTAAAGACAGTAACAAAATTTGGGACGTAAGAGTTTTCTGCATCAGGGCAGTAGAAATCAAACGTTCCACTAATGATCGAAGACAGGGAATAACGCAACATCCAATTATAATTAGAATCACAATTACTGTTAATATTGTGGTAGCTATAGAGATTATAGCATCAGTCCAAGGCCCAAAAACACCATAAAGCCAACTGGACCAAGTGTTTTCAGATACGCCGGAGTTTCTAACAAATTCTGTGGACAAGGACTTTAACTTATTCAGAGCTTTAGCAATACTCCCATCTAGGGAGGTGTTGTTTGGAATGTATGTGCAACATTCTGCTCCAAACATGCTGCACACTGATGATTCTTTGGCAAGTAACATATCAAGGGCAATTCAATTTTGCCAAGCCATGAGTGATGTAGGACCCAGTTGCTCCACAAAACCTTCTAGTGCCTCAATTGTATAGTTTATAAATCTCTGCTGATTGTAATAGAGATAATTTATCCAAACAACATTCAAATAAAGCCGAGGTAAACCCTGCTGCGATTACATGTTGTGCCTTGAATTCATCCGGAACCCCAACAGGTGCACCAATAGCACTGAGGTAAATATCTTCATTAAAGGATCCATGAGGTTTGGGCTTAGGCTGATATGACAATGACCTCTTGTTTACATAATTATGCTTTGAGTTAGCTCTGTATGGCAATTGAGTTGATTTCAAACTTAATGAATTAGCTGGGCCTATAGTGAATGGAATAATTAGCATAATTGGTGCACAAATGCCTGACCATGTTTTTGATAAAATAGCATAGATACGGAAATTTGCACATAACCACCAAATGTCGGCGCATGCAATAGAATGATTAATCAGAAGGGAAAAGTCTTTATAATTGTCTGAAGACAAAGTCTGATTACAGAAATTGTCCGCAAAACTTTCTATTTCATTTCTATCATTACTTTGTGTATTTGTGTATAACAGTATCTTTAAGGAAACAAGTATATTTAGCTGTTCCCAACATCCAAGACGTAGGTACATCCTTGGAGGAATCCACTGGCAATTTAAGGTGAAGGTGGTAACATGCATCAGTTTTATCAAACTCCTTCTTAGTGAAGAGTTTAAGTATACAGGTCAGATCTTTGTTATCAGAGTATGGTATAGATGCAGTAGTTAACTGTGGTCTGGCTGCAGAACACACAATGCAGTCTTCTGTTGTTAAAGTGTGTGCTGTGTATTGCACCCATTTCAGCCAAGTATTCTCATTCATTTCAAGCCCCGTTTCAATTCTTATGGCTTCGGTCAAGGAAATTAAATCACCTTCTGGAGCCGGTTTGTTAGCTTTTAAGATTGTTGTTTGGATATAACCTTCAAAATTCAAATTTGCTTTTCTGTTGCATGGTACAGAAGTTATTCTGGAGCACTGGAACCCTATGGAATATATTCCAAAATCATTGGCCATTGGATTTTTAATGGATAATTTTTAAAGGATTACACCGTTGAGTAATTAATTTGCGACCCCTACAATGTTTCAGTTCAGCTTGAAAAGATGCATCGTCTTTTCTGTTTTGGTTAAAATAACTTTATTTACTTCACCATTATGTTGTCCGTCAGTACTTGTTATAACCCTGGCAATGTCTACGACTGTTTGTCCATAAGAATTTGTTGACAAACAAGTATCCTTACAAACAATTTGTACGTTTAGCGCATAATCTATGGCAGGTGTGTCTAACATACAATCTAGCACTTCACATACATCAAATACTATATTGCATGTTTGTCCTTCGTAGCAGTACTTTATCATTTTTGGGGTTTCCCTAGTGTCCCTAGTGTTCCTTTTTAGCATTCCTTGTTTCTTACCTGCATCGTTTTTGAGCCGGTTGTGTCGTAGGTTGTAGTTTTGATTGTCGGCTGCTGTCCGAGGCCAGTCTGAATTTTCTCAGACTGGGTATGTGGGGTGTATACTAGAAAAATAAAAAGCACTGTGATTAGCATGGTCAAAATTACACATTTAAAATTTAAATTTTTTAAACAACATGGCCTATACTCTCCTTTTATTTCTTCTTTTTCTCCTCCCCTTTTTCTCCTCCTCTCCTCCTGGAGCCCCAGTGGCAGAGGGTGGTCGGGGTAGCTTCTCTGGCTGCTGACGTCGCCGTTGTCCGGAGTTGGCTTTCTTCATCCTCTCCTCATTCATTTCTCTGCCCGTTAGTAGTAGATGGGGAGAATATGACGTAGTTTTGTTCACACTGTTTTCTGATGTCCATTGGAACAAAAGGCAAGGCGGAGACCCAATCAAGTTTTGTTGTTTTCCAGACCTTTGCAAGTTTTCTTTTGACAGTAGCATTCATTCGTTCACAGACTCCTTGACTGGCGGCATGATAGACAGTTCCAAAGCGTTGAGTAATGTTTAGAGCTTTTAGCACATCTCGGACTATTTTGGCAGTGAAGTGTGTCCCGTTATCAGATCTTATGACATGTGGAATGCCAAAGCGTGGAAAAACTTCGGTAGTTAAGTGTTTGACTACTTCTTTGGTTAGTAAGGTGGTTTGTAAGCCTTCTTCAGGTTGTCCAATGTTGTATTATAGACTGCATGTGTGGATGCCACCACAAGTCGATGTATTTCGAGATAGCTTTATAACTCCTATGAGTAGGTGTGTGGTATTCATCATATAACATTTGAAGCAATGCAACTGGAGCTTGAATCTTTTTGCATTTCAATGTCTTCACCGGTGTGAACAAGCATATTTCTCCTTGAGATATAGAGTCAGTGAGTTTTGCATTTCATGATAGCAAGTCTTGAAGGCAGTCGGACAGCATCTATGAGTTGTTTGATCAATTGTTCATGTTTTATTGGAAGGCCGGTCAAAAGTCTGAAACCATTTCTGATCCAACCAGCTAGTGACATCGTGACAGTTTTGTAGGCGTAGACTGAGTCAGTGTCAGTGTAAATGTTTACTGCTTTGTCTGCTGAGAGTTGTAGTGCTCGTAACATTGCTGTTATTTCGGCTACTTGTGCAGATCCTTTTGGTATCTGTTGAGCTTCCATCACACGATATTGATTGGAGGGAAGTTGTTCCACTACTGCATATGATGACACAACATGACCTCCTTTTGCTCTGTATGAACAGCCGTCACAGAAAATGGTCATGTCTGGATCTGGAAGTGGCGTAGTGTGCAAGTCTGCTCTCACATATAACTCAGTTTTGACTTTTTCTTCACACACATGTAGAGTTCCTTCAGTCTCCATGTTCGTTGCCATATTGATGTGTCCTCCTTCATAAGTGATGTGAGGCTGTCTCAGAGTTTTTGAGATATTACTGGATCTTTGTGCAGTAGTGATGAACAAGCGAGAGTTGAGATAAGCAAGTATTCCATGTTGAGTGTGAATCACCAGTGGATGATTTTGCACAATGTGCAAAGTCTTCTCAATTGTTCTTGTCAAGGCTGCTAGGTAACGTACGCAGCCAGGTTGAGTTTGCTCATGTAGATCAAGCTTACAAGAGTAGTCTTTCAGCACTCTCCTGTTCTGATGATGTTTCTGATAAAGAACAGCTTGAACGAATGTTGCTTCTCTGTCACATCCAGATGGAAAGGAATGTCCTAGTTTGGAGCACACAGGTTACATGCTGCACAGTATAAAACTTGTGCTCTGGTGACAGATTATTCAATGCAATGTATGGGTCTGGCACTGGATATGATTCTCCAGCTGTGACCTCATTTATTGGTCGAAAGTCTTGGACCATCCTTCAGTTTTGCAGATCTGATTTCTTCACTGGAAAAAGTGGTGTGTTATATTCCGACTCATGTTTCATATATCACTCCAGATTCCAGCAGTCCATTAATAGTCTCTTGTATCCCCATTTCTTGGTCTTCTTTGAGTGGATATTGGGGATGGTATATTGGTTTGCTTGTGGTGAGTTGCACTTTCACAGTATGCTTTGTTTGACCCACATCGTTAGGGTGTGTCATCCATATATTTGGTGGTACTTGAGCAAGATACAACTCCGTATCTGGATAGTTCTCAAAAATCTGTTGTCTTGTTTGCTTAGATGCTCTGGTGTTGTCTTCAGAGCCTTGGGGCAACACAATTCTGAATATTTGGTGCTTTGCGTTGTAATGAACAAACATTGTCAGCATCTGTGGCGTCGTACTAAAGACTTAAGGCTAGCTTGACTATTGGACCAAGTTGTCTTGGTGAGTGATGTTTCAAGATGGCCAGCGACACATGAGGGGCACTTTCTTCACTCCCCGTGAAATATGGTTTCAGTTCTTCTGGGAGACTGCGAGTGCCATTCCTTGAGGGCCCAAGTAGAGATACGAGTAGCCTACTTGAAAAGTTTGTCCATTGACCTTTTGCCACAGTTCATCATCAAGTGCAGAGTAGTACAGCGTGACGTGTAGGGGGTCAAAAGGTTCGCTGAGTGGATATAGCGATCTTGCCCATGTCTTATAAATTTGCCACAGTGCTGACGCAGTATTTCCTTTTTCTGGATCCGTGAGTATTTGTGTCCAGTAGATTGTAACTTGCGTTTTCAAATCTTTTGCAGTGTCTGAAGAGAGGTACAGTATTGCAGTGGTTTTGTATGTAGTGTGTATGTATGTATGTATGTATGTGTATGGGTGTATGCATGTATGTATTTTTTGCCACGCCCATCTCTTTTTCGTACTTTTGTATTTTCAATCAGCGTCTCATCTCATTATTGTAGCTCTTTATTTTTAGTAAGTTCATTTTCCTTGTCATAACAGTTTGGGTCGGCTCCAGTTTGCATTGCTTAATTTTCTCCTTGTAGTAATTTTTATATGTTTCTCCATTGATCTTCCGTTATTGCCATGTTTTTATGGATCATCTTCTTCTTAATGTCCTTCTTGATAATGCTTTGGATGGTGGATTGGGTCTCATTCGCCTTTTCGGTCTGGTTCTTCTTCAAGCGCCTTGCCATTCCAGAATTCAATCAATTGGTCTAAAGTGATGAACTGGGACATATCTGTGGTAATATACTTTTACTCTTTACTATTATTGTTTAAATACAAACTGAATGTTGTTTTAATTTGATTGGATCACTATTTGGATGAATTGTTTATCTACCTGTATGCACTAAGATTTTGATCGTGCAGAACTTCTTCTCCCATTCTCACTTTCTATCCTTAGACTGATACTTTTTTTTAAAAAGGAGAAGAAGATTTTGCTTTATATGGTTTTGCACATTAACATTACTTTTAGTCTTTAATTATAATTAGTTATTTTAACTGTTTTAATTTAGCCTAATATTTAGCAGTTTCATTTTATTCTTAATTTATTACTTCTGAAATAGAGTCAGGTCTAATTGGGACACAGAGTTGACTGGGATCATTATTGATTTACTTATTTATTTATTTTGCTTTTTCACAACAATGGTGATGAGTCAGCTTGTACACTGCAAAAAAGCCTTTCCAAAAAAACTTTCATTTTAATTCTACTGGAAAATCATTCCTTGCAGTGTAGAGCCTCAGCAAAACATGTACGTATTTTAACAATTGTTAATTTGGCAATGTAGATTTAGCTTTTGGCACCTTATTTTATCAGTTTTTATGAACGACTATTAATGACTAAGGCAGGGGTGTCAAACTCATTTTGGTCCGGGGGCCGTATGCAACCTACTTTGATCCCAAAAGGGCCGGATCAGAAAACTCAGTTCTCTCTTCAATTTATTGTATTTTTCTCCGTGTCTCGTAGTGGTGTTTAAGATTATATTCCTCGAGCAACGCCACTTGTTCCAAACACACTGAGCACAGATTTCCCATTCACCTCTGTCAACAAATAAGAATTAGACTATTTTTCTTGGGAAATCCTGAACTCAGCATCTGCTTTTCTCATTTTTTGACATTTTGCTGATGAGGGTCACGGTCGACAGTCAAAACGATCGTCCTTTAAGAGCGTTTGGAAAGAGGAAAGTCTTCATTTGTGCTGCTCTGGTGGGAGTACTTAGCGTGCAGAAACGCCGGAGACGCTGCTATGCTAAACGGTGCAGAAAATCAACAGAAAAATCAGAAAATTTTAAGTATTTTAATAGAAAAATCAGCCGAGGGCCAGATTAAAGGTCTTGGAGGGCCGGATCTGGCCCCCGGGCCGCATGTTTGACACATGTGGACTAAGGAATGGAATTGATTTTCACATTATGAAATTTAGTTTTAGCAGTGTCCCTCATGACCTGACTTCACCCTGCCTCTAACTTATGACAATTATGTTTTCGGAACCTCACTTTGTTAATTCAATACTAACCCTTTAATAGTAACTTCTTCTAACTTGAACAAAATAAACACCCAGCTAGGAGCCACAGAAATCTAACAACTCCTTATTACAAATCTCAACCAGCAGCTTTAAATCACCCTCCCAGTCTGTGCGTTTTGCAAAAATGAATCCAGCCAGGCCCTGAATGACCTCGGACCAAAGTCCTGTTTCACCATGACCCAAGCATCTCTTCACCCAACAAGCTAAATTATCTGCCAGTGCAACTTGTAAGATAAGCAGAAATCTACTTCTCAAAAAAAAAAAAAATACATTATGTCATTAATAAAAACAACAGCATTCTGTAATTAACCCTTTCTTGCATGTAGCTCCAATTTAGTGATGAAATTTGTCTACATTTTATAAATTACTCATGATAAATTTTGGGAAAAAGCAGGTCATTCTGAATTAGTGAAATCTACCTTTTGTACACAATGCCTGCATGCTGTTTATATGTTTATTACCCTTTTTGACTGAAGTTTAACAATTTTGTCATAAGTGGAGCATAGACCGTGCAAGGAGAAAAGGCCGAAATAAAAACAAAATCAGATGTTGTTTTTAATCTATCTTTACACTGGCAGACAACACAGCCCATCAAGATCAAGAATAACTCAAGGTGAAAAGCCAGACATTGTTTTTTATATTTAAAAAAAAATAAATAGCTCACTTAGCCACCAGTGCTGGGAAGTAGTGGATTACATATACTGGTATTACATAATTGGAATACATTTATAAGTAACTGTATTTTGTCATAGTTACTGCTTCATTGGATGGTAATTTTGGATTACAGTTACTTTGCAGGGAGTATTTGCAACATTCTTGTCATTTCAAAGGCGTGACAATATGGAATAGTTCAAAATGTTCAAGTTACATTGCTTATTTTGAGTAATTGAATAATTTAATAATTCAATAATTTATATTACACACTACATGTAATCCGTGAACCGTAGTGGAATGCACTTTTTAAAGGTAACTTCCAACACTGCTGATCACTCTGAGCAGGCCGTGTCATACCCGCGCACGCAAGCGCGCACTCAAAGCACAAAGTCCAAAGCATCTCATCAATAATCAGTAAGCCACGAGCCGAACCACGCTATCACGCTCCCCGTCCACGACAACTCAGGAGTCACCGCAGGTCAAGCTCCCAGGAGCCCTCTCCAAAGCAAAAGACCATCCACGCCTCCAGCGTGAGCAGTTCAGGCCCCGGAATCTCCTGAAGAAGAACCTAACCCACAGGCTACAACCCAAGCTCCCATGGCAATGGAGCACAGACAGCACGACCACGTCTCCCAGCTCGCCAATCATTAACAGGTGCCCCAGACCCGCTTCAAACACATATTCACAGCACAGAGCAAAGTGAGACGGCCCGTCTCCGAATGATTTGAGCATAATTCAACATTATTTGCACAGACATAGGATGACGCACAGCAGCGCTGGCTTAAGACAGCAACAGCAGTCACAGATCCCTGAACAGCCCCAAAACCAGATGCAATTTCTAACCTGTTTACTCATCTGAGTCTGAATACTTAAAATGGAAGTGGAATCAGGAATAATCATCATAACTTTAGAGGCCCGTGGCCAACGCCGACAGATCAACACGACTATTGTTATCACGCTTGTTAATGTTAAAAGGACGAAGATAAGCAAAATTACAGCATAGTGAAAACTCCCCCTCAAAGTGACTTTTAATACATCATACTCCTCCCTTAAAACTTCTAACGTTTTAGCAATACTTGATGAATTTGACGGACACAACCTCTCAGTTATTGCCCTAGCCTGACCTGTTATTTCCCTCACTATTTCCGTTTTTAGTTTTTCAAGTATGGGCTGTAAATTAGAGCTTTGTTATGGAAATGGGCTCAGAAACTGCCCCTACCGTGGAAGTGACCTTCCCCACGAGTGCACTAATTCTATTTTTTATTGATTGGATATCGAACAAACCCCCATTTAAACCACCAGTATCTGTTGAATTGTTAATTATTGTTTCAGCTTTCGCCAGCTAACGTAGCAGTAGGTGTTAAGAGTTGTGGGGGGCCCGTAAATTCGTCCTGTGAATTTACACTGAGGAGGTCAAAACTGAGGTCAGGTTCTATGGTTAATGATTTATCTGCTTCCCCTGCTTCTGCAGTGGATGCTGTTCTGTCTTTCCCTCTCTCTATGTCTACTGTTACTTTAACAGGTTCTATGGTGTATGTATGTATTATGTGTACAGTGTCACAATTATTGTTGGTACTAGTTTCTACATTACCATGGGGAAAGGAAATACATATGCATCCCATGTTTGAACGTACGTTTCTGGTTGACCACGTACACCGAAGGACTATTTCTGTTTCATTATCTTTTAGCTCCACGGTATTGTTTACTGAGTCACAAACCTTGGAGTGGATTCTATAATAGGGAGAATAAGTGGCAATTTCTTGCTTTTTCTCCGTTGCGTCAGTTAATTTGATATCACTTATTAATGACCCTGTTTCACAGGGTTCGTGTATAATGCCAATTTGCTAAATAGATCCTTCATTTATTTTACAATGACAAACATTTCTGTGTTGTGTATAAGTTACTTGAACAGGTTCTCCTTGAACATTCTCTGCCTTTCTAACAACAACCACTATCTGTAACAATAAAGTTATGTATAGCGATTTCTGAGACGACATCCTAAATCCTTCTTCTCTTTTTTTATTTTCTATGTTATATATAGGCCTTCTTTTTATATAAACTTAATTAAAAGTACTTTTTTGTTCTTTCTTTAAAAAATAATTCTTCCTTTCTTCCTGATTTATTTTACGGCGAAAAAGGTAACCAAAAACCGTATTTATTGGCTTAGTTCTTCCTGATTTATTTCTTGCGCCGAAAACATAGCCAAAAAAGCGCACTGGTTTTTCCTGATTTTATTTTTTTTATTTTTTTTTAAATCTTTTTACGCCGAAAAACATTGCCAAAAAGCGCATTTATGTCCTAATTTTTGTCTTTCCTGATTTATTTTACGCCGAAAGTACGAAAAGCGTAGTGAATTACTGATTTATGTTATACTATTTAATTAAAGTCACAGAAGTCCCAGTATACATCACATTAATTTCATCTTTTGACCAATTTGACAGGAATTCTAGAAAAAAGGCTCTTGTCATACCGTTTGTATATCGAACGTTCGTTGCGATGTTTTTCCGGGAAGATCTGTGGAGAGATGATCCAGTAAGGTCCAGTCCTCAAAAATCACTGTCGGGTGTCACCAAATCTGTGAGTTTCTCCGGTTGAGGACCCTTGAAACAATAAATCAGAAGGCATGACGTGTTCAAACACCGGACTTTTATTTTCAAGAGGTATAGGCCCTTACATTTGATTCTATGAGACGTGTCTCTGATCTCTCTCACCGCACCACCAGAGACGCCTCTATTTATCCGTACATTTCAGACAAGTGTATTGATTCATGTACATTTAGGTAACACAAAGTAAACACAGACGTCAAAACTGCTGGCGTTATTCTTAGGTTAGCGAGTTCAAAGGAACCAAAGTCCACTTTCCTTAGTACAGCATGTATGCATAAATCAATACCACAGGATCATCTCCTAATACAGATCACATGAAGTAAAACAATATTAATAATAACCACACTACCTACAGACGAATGGTTCCAAATCACTACTGGCATTTCAGGACAAAACAACAACTGGTTGCTTATGGTACAACAAGCTGCAAAGGCTGTAAATTCTGATTGTGTTGTGTGCTTAAGGCCCAGACCAATACTTCGTGTGGTACCAGCAACTATGTCACCAGACTGTGTAGCTGACATTATGCAAAAGACTGTTCCACAAGCCAACTGTACATTCTGAGACTCAGTTTATCCACTCACACCCCTAGAAAAGAGAAAACCATTGTTTAACAAAAATGTTCTTATGGCGAATTATACATGTATTAATATGACAGGCACAGGGGAGATATTAGGTAACCTATCCTTAGAATGGTGTTATACTATGTTACATGTGGGAGGCAAATTTACACCTGTATCAAGAGGAGATGTATGGTGGTGGTGTGGGGAAGATAAGTTGTATGACAAATTACCAAAGGATGTGACTGGTCTATGTGCCCTAGTGTCTTTACTCCTGCCTGCGACGGTACACCCCCTCTCGGCCCAGGACTTATGACAAGCAACGAGTAGTCTATTACCACAAGAATGGCATAGAGACAAAAGAGCTTCTAAGTGGCTAGGAGATAATGATCCCACTTATATTGACGCAATAGGAGTGCCCAGAGGAGTTCCCAACGAATACAAATTGTCAGATCAGATTGCAACAGGTTTTGAAAACATACCTATAATTGCAGCAATTTTTCCAATCACACCTAACAAAAATGTAGACAGAATAAACAACGTCCACTACAACGTACAGAAATTGGGCCACTGGACACAAGCAGCTTTGAGGCAGTGCACGAGCAGCTAGCAGCCACATCACTGATGTCATTCCAGAATCGCATAGCCTTGGATATGCTCTTGGCAGAGAAAGGGGCCGTGTGCGCGATTTTTGGCAGTCAGTGTTGTACTTTTATTCCGAATAATACGGCAGCTTGACCAGAGCAATAGAGGGTCTTCGTACCCTCAACAAGCGCATGAAGGAGCAGTGTGGCGTCGACCAGTCAATGTGGGATGACTGGCTGGGGGTGTTTGGCAGGTACAAAGCACTCGTGAGCTCAGTGCTGATCTCAATAGCCGTGTTCGCCGTGATATTAACCTTGTGTGGATGCTGTTGTATTCCCTGTATCCGTAGTCTAGTCAACCGTTTAATCACCACAGCAATAACCCCTGGTCCAGAGGACAGGGCAGTTCAAATCCATCTTTTGGCTGATGGTGACTCGGACGTTGAGGACTCCACTGAGGCCTTTGCCACATTGTTCAGAGACGAAAAAGACACACCTATGTAAATAACATAAACCTCCGAGTGTAAGCTTATTTTGTTTATCTATGAGTTTGTAGCTGAAAATCGAAAGAAGTGGTTATAAATGATTCTATCCAGCAAATATGTGATAAACAGGAGGGAAATGTCAGAATAATTATGTATATTATCCCATATTTGTCTTAATCATGTGTTAGATATTTGTGTATTTGCAATAATCTCTTTTGTGCTTCCAAACTGTGTGCAGTACTTTTCCACTTCTGTGCAGCTGAAGGCTGGAACGCGGCTTATCAGACTATGAGACAGAGCTGTCTGATTTTGGCAAAACATGAACTGAATGTGCTCAAACTCCAGCGTAATCTCCGCACTCAGCCTGCTGTCTGACCTTGATCAAACATATTTGTACAATGCATAATCATATTTTATGTCATCATATCATATCTTGGTGTTGCTGCTGCTTTCCCCCTTCCTTTAGAGCAGCGACACCCATTGTAACCAGGGCCATCCTAATGTAAATAAAAGTGAGGAGATGGCGGGCGTGCGCCAGAGCGGGTTGGAGAGTGTATCTGGGCACGTCTCAATCCGTTCTCCTCGCGAGTAAAACTAAATAATCTCTCTTGTCTTTCTTCTCTGAATGTTTTAGATGGTGTTTAAACCTAACACTATACATTTTTGGAAACCTCTGGCGCATTGCTACATCATGGCGAGGGTCCCTGGTCACTACGGGTGAGTCATGTTGCGTCATTTTAGTTCCCGCCCCCTATGAGCATCGCTATGCGATACTAATAGGCCGTTCGCCAGCTTCTGGCGCTCGGGCCTAATTACAATTACATTACATATTACATTACATATATCTATCTATCAACATTTTTCAAGTGAATTTTAAAGTTAAACAGATATGACATGCATAATTTTAAAGGAGACATATTATTTTAGTAATAAACTTTCATCAAAAACACAATATATATATTGATTATTATTTTACTCTTCATTGTAAACAGAAACAGGTCTTTGATTTCCTATTCAAAGCATCTCATAGTCCTCACAGTGACATTTCGAAAAGAGGTGGATTTTAATTTATATAAAAAGTCACTTTTATGTAACATGTTCCCTTTTAATTAATTGATGTACCTCTGTATCCCACAATCTTCATATTTTAGTTCTGTCCACAAAAAAGAAAAGTGATAAATATCTGATAGATTGATTTGCACCACAAATGAATGTTGTCAGGTTCCAACAGCTCACCTTTAGGTAACAGAGAAGCCTGTGTTTCTGTCAGTCCGTCCTATCATCTTTGTACCGTTTCCTTATGACCTCTTGTATATAACTTTGATATACTGTATTTACATTACGATATTTGTTTTTAACTTACTGTACAGACATTTATAGAACTTATGTCTTATTGATACCAGTCTCTTGCTATTTTGTGTATTATTACTTCTTTTTTTTTTTTACTCTGTGGTATAGTAATATAATGTGATGTGTGAGCTATTGTATCCAAGTAATTTCCCTTGTGGATCAAAAAACTCTGTCTAAGTCTAAGTCTAAGGTACAACTCGAGTCTCCCACACTACACGTGCCCGAGATGATTTGTTGAGACAATGGCATATGGGAAGCTTCTGAAAACAGACACTCTTCTATTGTGTTGAAAACTGTGGGAAACCGTTTCCAGCACAGGAGCCAGAGGGGCAGACGTGCCCTCAAAACGTCATAACTACAGATTCAGTAAAGGTGAAGGGGCCGCAAATCAATGCAAAAGCAAATTATCTAAACTCTGAGGCTTGCTTATGCTTTTTAATAAATCATTTAAAAAATTGTGAATACTTTAAATTATTGTTAAGAACTGTTATGTGCCAAATCTCACTCTGTCCACCAGCCTGAGCATGCTGTCCTCATTTACATCTTCTGCACCATGTTAAGAGTGGGCTATACTTCTTGCTGGACCCTGATGATACTTTTGGTGGCTTACAAGTGAAAAAAATGCATCTTTGTTTCATGCCATAACAGTTTTGAAGGTCTTCAAAATGGACTAAACGTCAGGACAAAGGTATCAATTTATAAAACCACGTGATAATGTGACTAATGGAGCACACTTCTTTTGTTAGTGCAGTGAAAGGCAGAGTGTGGGAAACCAGAGGAGACACACTCACAGCCGCAGAGGGACAATAGATGAAGACCTCTGACCTGAGCACACAGGTCTCATGGGACATTAGCAACTCATTGTCCCTCACTTTTACACCAACTTTTAAACTTGTGTTGTCCATGACTAACCTGTATGTGCAGAATAGGCTGTTGGAGTGACTGTACATGTCATAGTTTAGTGACTCCTGTTTGAGGCTGAGATGAAGAGGCGTGTGCAGTGTCCACCTGCTCCTCAGAGCTGCTGACCCCCAGGCCATAACAGCATGTGCCATGCTCCGGCTCCCATTGTCTGTGCTGCGCTCTGATTGGCTGAGAGTGTGAGAAACTAGTCCCAGCCCTAGACCCACACATTCATATGGAGATGTGGCTCTATAAATATGAAGCTGAAGGAGCACACAGCAGACTCTCTCCACAGAGCTCCACATCCACACATGGCTCCTACAATCACTGCAGCAATGGGCCCCTCTCAGGACCACCTCGGCCTTTCTCACAAGGTAAACCCAGTTTCATTCTTCTGCTGAGCCTTTTATGAGGCCTGTACAGTTTGAGTCAGTCATTTCTGTAGAACAAATGAACTCATGTGTGTCTTGTTGTTGCAGCTGAGAAAGCCTGTGGTGGAGAAGCTGCGCAAAGAGAGGATCGACAGCAGCATTGAGCAGCTCAAGTCTCTCCTGTGTGCAGAGTTCCTCCAACAGCAGCCGGACTCCAAGCTGGAGAAAGCAGATGTCCTGGAGATGACCGTCACTGTGCTCACACGTCTGCAGCAGCAGAACAAGACACACTTCCTGTCCCAGAGCCTCATGAAGAGCCCTCAGCAGAGCCACTGCACTGAGCTGCACAACCACAGCAACACCTGCAAAGACAAAGGTCCAGTGAGCAGCGCTCCCTGGAGGCTGTGGCACCTTGCTCAGACTGACTAATTATAGACCACACTGGTCTGAGATCCTCAGAGTTCTTCGCCATTTAAAAACCTCTGGGACTGATGTTTTATTTTAAATAGAAAATGTTGCATTTCTTGTGGAAATGTCGGTCAACACTCGACTGAAGATATTTGAATTCAAGAAGTTCTTCAGCTGATAAGTTGTGTCTGATTCAAGACATTTTCTTCTGTGTTAGCAGAAGTCATGGATTGTCAACAATATATTTCCTATGGAAAGCATTTGACATATTCAACTTTCCTTTGAAAGACACTTTGTCATTCATGTTGTATGAATCTGAATGATTTTCTGTTGTTTTAAACAGAAGCAATGTTATGCCACACATTAGTTTTATAATGTGTTGCTCTTTTAAGTGGGAGTGTTCTGCTCTATGTTTTTTCTTTTCTGACAAAAGTTGTACATGATCCAGTGTAAACTTGGTCACATATTGTTTTATATTGTATTTGCTCCTTTGATTGTGAAGGCTTCTAATGTACCTGTGTCACATTGTGGTGACAGTGAGTCAGTGGGACCTGTTGTAGGGTCTCTTGTGTTGAACTTGTTGATGAAGTCCACACTGGTCTGGACCAGGATTAACTGTGTCTTTTATAAAGACTGTGTCTTCTGCTCTGTAAGAGCACTGTGTCTTGTACAAACTACAAGCTGTTGTTGTGATGCATCATCACCTATTTTTTTTATTAAATAAAAAGCCAAAATACATTGATGCTTGACAGTAATATAAAATGATGATATATAAATTAAACGTCACCTCCTCGAAAAGCCACCTTAAAATGGAAGGGTTTGAGTGCCCGAATGATCCCAGGAGCTATGTTGTTGGGGGCTTCATGCACCTGGTAGGGTCACCCAAGGCAAACAGGTTCAGAGGGACAGGTCAGACCAAGAGTGGTTCAGATGGCCCTTATGATGCACAGAACAACGAGGCCAGTGATGTTGCCCAGAATGCCAGTACCGGGGCCCCACATTGGAACCAGGCCTGGGTTGGGTGCATGACAGTGAGCGCCTGGTGGCCAGTCCTTTCCACGGGGCCCGGCCAGACACAGCCCGAAGGAGCAATGTGGGGCCGTCCTCTCATGGACCAACCACCCGCGAGAGGAGCCATGGGGGCCGGGTGCGGAGAGATCAGGGCAGCAGTCAATGGCGGGGGCCCCGGCAACTGGATCTCCGGACATGGAGACTAGCTCTGGGGACATGCTTGTGCGGGTGGTTGAGTGTTACTGGCTAGATATAGTCGGCCTCACTTCCACACACAGCTTGGGCTCTGGAACCCAAACTCCTTGAGAGGGGCTGGACTCTCCATTTTTCTGGCGTTGTGGGCTTGCTCATCGCCCCACAGCTCAGCCGCTGCATGTTGGAGTTCACCCCGGTGAACGAGAGGGTCGCATCCCTGCGCCTTCAGGTCGGGGACAGGTCTCTCACTGTGGTGTTGGCCTTACAGGCCGAACAGCAGTGCAGAGTACCCGGCCTTCTTGGAGTCCCTGGGAGGGGTACTGGACAGTGCACTGATAATAATAATAATAATAATAATAATAATAATAATAATAATAATAATAATAATAATAATAATAATAATAATAATAATAATAATAATAATAAATTTTATTTATAATGCACTTTACATTTGACTCCAAATCTCAAAGTGCTACAGAGTAAAAACAACAACACATTAAAATTTACTGTTTTAAAAGAAAATAGACATTAAAACAGACTAGCTGTAGGCTTTTATAAAAAGGAAGGTTTTAAGTCCTTTCTTAAAAGCATCCACCGTCAGTGGAGCCCTGAGATGGTCTGGTAGGGCGTTTCACAGACGGGGAGCAGCTGCCTTAAAGGCCCTGTCTCCCATGGTCTTGAGCCGCGTCCTGGGTGAGGTGTGTGGTGTGAGCAGTTCTGTGAGCTAAGTGGGGGCCTCACCGTGCAGACATTGATGGGTGTGTAGGAGGATCTTGTACTCAATAAAGAGGTGAATAGGAAGCCAGTGCAGGGTCCGAAGGATGGGGGTGATGTGCTCGTGTTTCCGCACTCCCATCAGGATCCTGGCAGCGCTGTTCTGTGCATACTGGAGCTTTTAAATGCTCCTGCCAGGGATCCCGATGAGGAGTGCACTACAGTAATCCAACCTGGAGGAGACAAAGGCATGGACGAGCTTCTCTGCAGCCGGAAGGGAAAGAGAGGACGAAGTTTGGAAATATTACGGAGGTGAAAGAAGAAAGTTTTGCAGATGTGGGAGACATGATTGTCAAAGGTTAGGTGGGGGTCAAACTTGACCCCAAGGTTGGTGACAGAGGGAGAGAGGGGAAGGTTATGGCCAAAAAGTGAAATGGAAGTGATGGGGGAAGAGAGAAGTTGAACAGAGTCAGTTTTTGAGCCATTCAGCTGCAGAAGTTTTGACTCATCCATGACTTTATCTCCGCCAGGCAAGAGCTGAGGCGGTTGACAGTGGCAGAGGGGGACCCAGAAGGAGTGACTTTGAGGTAGAGTTGTGTGTCGTCAGCATAGCAATGGAAATTAATTCCATGCCTGCTGAGGACACACCCAAGGGGAAGCATATAGATAGTGAAGAGGGTTGGACCGAGTACGGAGCCCTGGGGAACCCCACAGGTGACAGTGTGGGGTCTGGATTTAGCGTCCCCTAGGACCACGTACTCGGTCCTTTCAGTGAGGTAGGAGTGGAACCAGTGAAGGGCAGTATCAGAGAGGCCAATGTAGTGCTGGAGATGGTGGAGGAGAATGTTGTGGTCAATGGTGTCGAAGGCAGCAGAGAGGTGGAAGAAGAATGAGGAGGGATGTGGAACTGGAGTCAGAAGTCATCAGCAGGTCGCTGGTGACTCTGATGAGAGCTGTTTCCATGCTGTGGGATGGGCGAAAACCAGATTGGAATTTTTCATACAGGCTGTTGGATTTGAGATGAATGTGAAGCTGAGACAAAACTACTTTTTCAAGGATTTTGGATATGAATGGGAGGTTTGAGATGGGGCAATAGTTCGACAGTTCGGGGTCCAGAGTGGGTTTTTTGAGAAGAGGTTTGATGAGAGCTGTTTTAAGGGGGGTTGGAATGTTGCTTGCTTCAAGAGATAAGTTTATTATTTGGGTTATAAGGAGACTAATTGATTGGGCATGATTTTTAATAAATGAATGTTTCTTTAATGAAGGTATCTGATGTGTCGTTGTGAATTGATCTGACATTAGGTTGGTACAGTGTGAAGTAGCTTCTGATGTAGTTAACTACTTTTGCCACATTTGTGTAACTTAGCTTGCTACATTTCTATAGGTGGTAGCTTTTGTGTAGTTAAGCTTAATTTCCTCTGTGTGACAGCGGGCTACCCAATGATTAGGGTCAGTTGACAGTCATAAAGAGAATACGGGACAAATTTGCGGCGGATCCACTGAGGAGTAGGGAAGCCCAGCTGGGAAGATGGGAGATGGGGGCTCATTGACCTTAAAGGAGAAAAACAGTTCCAGGAAGAAGCTGTACAGTACTACAGTTAGTGCCAAAATGTCACCATGACCTGATGTTTTTGGGACTGGGTTTAGTAACTCCCTAATGCTTGGATGCGTTGTGGGCCCTCCTCTCTCTCTCTACGTGATAATTTCATATCACGTAATAACGTGATAATTTCATGCTATAACGTGATAAATATCACGTTAAAATGTGAAAGTTTTCACGTAATTACTTGATAAGGTGAGGTTTATTTATATAGCGCTTTTACACAGACACATGTCCCCAAAGTGCTTTGCAAAGCATTTTACAGAGCATTCTTCATTCACTCCATACCCGGTGGTGGTAAGCTACTGTTATAGCCACAGTTGCCCTGGGGCAGACTGACGGAGGCGCGGCTGCTAAGCCAAGCGGCGCCAACGGTCCCTCCGACCACCACCAACACTCACTCACACAAGTGATACTGAGCCGAAAAATATTTTGAAGAGTGAGAGCAATACGCCACCGTAATACGCCACCGTAATACGCCACCGTACACCACCGTAGTTAATTATTCGCCTATGGGTACAAATTGACACTTCAATTCAGGCAGATTGATGTGGTCAGGTCAGGTTGACAGCAGCACAAGTAGTCACACCATGGAGCAAAGCATTACTCTTCCTCCCGATGAGATTTTTTGCAATTTGGAGAATGCAAAACAGTTTGCTATTGACATAGGTATGTAAGAATGTGTATCTTTTCGCGTATGTGGATATTAAATAGCTAATATCCTGGTTAGTATACAACTATGCTGCAGCCAAAAATGACAACAACATTGGACTTTAAAGCTAAGCTAAAGTTCAATGTAGTATATTTACCCTTATGCTACTATGTTAAACCATTCAGTTGCTGGTACAGTGAGTCTGGAGGTCACTATTGCATCCACTCAATATCTAGGGTGGAGTGAAGCTGAGCTAACAGACAGCAGAGAGTTAGAAATTAGAAAAGGGCAGGTACTAATTTTTGAACAAAGTTATAAATCACGGAAGTGAAAAGGAGATTGAAAGCAGTGATCATCTTTTTTTTCTTTTGTGCTACAATCCAACCCTTTTGGTCTGAAATGCAACACTGGATACATTCCATATTTCCATCCTTACCAGACTTGTTAAATAGAGATGAGAGTAGAGATGTGTGTAAAATCCCTTAGTCATCCAGGTAGAATCCATGGCAAAGGAGAGAATTCAGTTTGTCAACTGGACAAAAGTTTATTTAGTTGAAGATGTTTCGCAGCTCATCCAAGCTGCTTCTTCAGTTTTGATCAGAGTGCTGGAGGACACCTTAGATCTGCCTGCAAGGGGAGTTAGCTACTAAGAAATTACTCTGAAACTAATACTCTACTTGTTTACAGTTTCTGTTGTTTGTTAAACCTATTGAAATTGGGGGTATGTGGGGTCATATTAGCATAAGCATACAGGCCATCATGGGTGTTTTCACACACCTTGCAGGCAGATATAAGACAGTGTGCACCAGGATTCTGACCAGAACTGAAGAAGCAGCTTGGATGAGCTGCGAAACGTATTCGACTAAATAAACTTTTGTCCAATTGACAAATTGAATTTTGCCATGAGAACAGAGAGTTAAATAGAGATTTCTGGTATACTACTTCAAAATAAAAAAGAAGAACTCTGCGTAAATTTAAAATTACGTCTTGCCAAATTTTACATCCATAAATGTAAAATTCAAAAGTGTCCCCCTAACTTTACTTTAAAAATGGACTCAAATTAAATATAAAATCTCTGAAATATTTGAATGGAGCTAAAGCTCAAAAAGTGTATTCTTACACATGTGAAATTCCCTTGGACTTTATGAACTCTACACCCCTTGCTATCATCTTTTTCTTTTCCTAAATGCCCTTTTTATGTTCTTCTTCTTCTTCTTCTTCTTCTTCTTCTTCTTCTTCTTCTTCTTCTTATTATTATTATTATTAGGCCCGAGCTCCAGAGGCTGGCAAAGGGCCTATTAGTATCGCATAGCGATGCGGCGAAGCCACAAAGTTCAATCAAAATTTAGACAATATTCAATGTGAAGATTTGCTTCTGTTGGCACAGGCTTAGTCATCTCGGCCTGAATATAATACACTGTAAAGTATATGAAAAGTGTGGTTGGGGCTTACGGTTTTTAGGGTTAGTGTGGGGCATGGTGTTTGCAGGGTGCGGCATTTGCACGGCGCGATGTACAGGACATGCCGTTTGTAGGGCATGCCATTTGCGGGGTGCGATGTAGACGCACACAAGGGCCGATCATCGCCGCTTGCGGCTATATTTATTATTATTATTATTATTATTATTATTATTATTATTATTATTATTATTATTATTATTATTATTATTATTATTATTATTATTATGTTGTGTTTTTGTTCCCTCATCCTGACATGTAAATCATAAAATTAAATAAATAAATAAATCACGGAGTTCACCTATTATGCAGATGCAGTGACTTGGGGATTTGGGTGTCGGTTTACTTGAGCCGTATTTTAGTTGAATACTCAAAGTGATTTTGAGTCCACTACATCTGAAAGAGAAATATATTTATTTCAGAAATAAAAAAAAATAAAAATAAAAAAAACTCTAAACGACATATCTTTGTGCACGTTTGGAAACAAAAGAAGGATGAAGTGACTGACAAACTCCTTCTAAAACACTGAATCACACAGATAACCCTTATTTTAATTAATTTTAATTTCATGAGGTAACCCCTGCTCCCCTCTCAGCACAATTCACAGCGGCTGCAACAAAGATATTAGTCAGGGGAACAGCGCCCTCTGGATGCCTTGGTAGACGCTGCAGACAAGGAAATCAAAACAGCCCGTAAACATAATAAATGAAAAAGTTCAACCCACTTTTAGCACTAATGCTTAGTTCTCACACACCCAGACAGTATATATATATATATATATATATATATATATATATATATATATATATATATATATATATATATATATATATATATATATATATATATATATATATATATATATATATATATATATATATATATAAATATAAATATTAAAGCCTATTGTGTAACATGTCCTGATTTCTCATGTACACGCTTCTCTGGCTGTGCGTGGATGCTGATTGGTCAGTCAGGGGAACGACGTCACGACGAGCACGTAGCGTCGAGCCGTTGTCGACCATGGCGGAATGTGGTCGGGTTGACAGCAGCACAAGTAGTCACACCATGGATAAAAGCATTACTCTTCCTCCCGATGAGATTTTTCGCAATTTGGAGAATGCAAAACGGTTCGCTATTGACATAGGTATGTAAGAATGTGTATCTTTTCGTGTATGTGGATATTAAGTAGCTAATATCCTGGTTAGTATACAACTATGCTGCAGCCAAAATGACAACAACATGGGACTTTAAAGTTAAGCTAAAATTCAATGTAGTATCTTTACCCTTACGCTACTATGTTAAAGATATGACTGTTTGTTTGACAGTAGGCTGTGCTGCATCGAATCAAAAAATTAAGCTAACTCAAAATATAAAATCCCCTGTTTATAACGTAGCTACAAATAAAACACTATATCCACACAGCATTTTGTTTTCATCAGGTGGATCCCTGACAAAGCTTGCGTACTATTCAACTGTTCAACATAAAGTGGCCAAAGTACGCTCGTTTGACCACACCGCAAAGGTAATGTAATGTCAAGACATTTTTGAGACTGCAAAACAATGTGGAATCTGACTGGCTGATCTGATTTGTATTCTTTTCCTTTTTCTCAGGAGGCACATGGTGATAAGCTGTATGAAATAGCTGTACAGGAAGAAGTCACTGCAAGACTTCATTTTATCAAGTTTGAAAACGCTTACATTGAGACTTGCTTGGACTTTATCAAAGATCACTTGGTCAATACAGAAACCAAAGTGATAAAAGCTACAGGTGGAGGGGCACACAAGTTCAAAGATCTAATTGAGAAGAAACTGGGACTCAAGTAAGAGATTTTTAATATGCTGAAGGTTTATTAAAAACTTTAGTATTTATTTCTCTATATATATCTAACTCAAAAGTTATTTTTGGCCTCTTGCGGTAGCGTGGACAAAGAAGATGAGATGACATGTCTTATAAAAGGCTGTAACTTTGTTCTAAGAAATATACCCCACGAAGCTTTTGTGTACGCCAAGCATGCTGACTCTGAGTTTAGGTTTCAGAACACTCAACCAGATATCTTCCCCTACCTTTTGGTCAACATTGGTTCTGGTGTATCCATAGTAAAGGTAATATAACAAAACAGCAAACTAATTATTTAGGTTTATAATGGAGAATGCTTATTACTTTACTTGGCTCATTTTTTTGTTGAAGGTTGAATCAGAAGACAAATTTGAGCGAATTGGAGGAAGTTCAATAGGTGGAGGGACATTCTGGGGATTAGGAGCATTGTTAACCAAAACAAAGGTATTTCCTAGAGTGCTCATTTGTTCTTTCTATTTTAATCCTATGATATTTCCTTATGCACCCTCCAATCTTCTTGTAGAGGTTTGATGAATTGCTGCAACTGGCCTCAAAGGGACAACATACAAATGTAGATATGCTAGTAAAAGACATCTATGGTGGATCATATGGTTCTTTGGGGCTAACAGGAGACCTCATTGCAAGCAGCTTTGGCAAATCTGCCACAGCGAATAAAGGTGAAACATTTTCATGAATTCCAATACTAATGAAAAAGCCTGATGCAGTTTTTGATTATAATAATTGAAACAAAGACAATAGAATATAATTTTCAACATGAAATAATAGTAGTAGTTATTCAGGAAATGTGTGGTGTTTTTGTACCAATACTTCAAATTAATAGTCTATACAAGTTTTAGTATTAGCAACTGGGAATAGACAGTAGACAACTCTAATATGCAAAGATGGAAACAAGAATGTTGGTGTATAGGGTTAGTGCTGCTATTAGTCAAATGCAGTGGACAAATTTCCCTATGGGGACAATAAAGTGTGCCTTAATCTTAGTCAATAATATACATTATAAGGCTTACATTTTCAAGTAGTTACAAGTAATTATATTCTTTTGTTGGTAACATTTTGATTTTAGAGTTTTCTAAAGAGGACATGGCCAAGAGTTTACTACATATGATCAGCAATGACATTGGGCAGCTGGCCTGTCTCTATGCCAAGCTCCACAACTTATCCAGAGTTTACTTTGGTGGCTTCTTCATCAGAGGACACCCAGTGACTATGCACACTATCACCTATAGTATCAACTACTTCACCAAGGCAAGGCTCTCTCTTTATTTTTCTGTATCTTAAATTAGGCTTGTCACCGCACTATATCGATTTAATGTTCAATATATGAAAGCTGGAAGAATATTTTTTTGGGTGGGACATTTTTGGTTATATTTTTGTAGTACCATAAGAGAGTTGTATAAGTAACTTTGATTGTAGAAGTACTAATGTTTCACTCCATTTATTTATTGCAGTTCATGCTGCTGTTATTTGTTTTTTTAACAATATTGTGAGACTTTCTAAGATTATACTGTTTTAAGGTTATTCTGTCAGTGGTACAGAGTTTCAATTTTATTTTGTTATGTTATTGTAATATTCTCAACGATGGTGTAGTTTTATGTATTCAAAATTAGTTACAAACATATATTCAATGTTTTATCTACTGTTTTGATGGTATTTTCCATTTCTTTGCCCCTCAAGGGTGAAGTTCAGGCTCTTTTTCTAAGACATGAAGGTTATCTTGGTGCAATTGGAGCCTTTTTGAAAGGAGCTGAGGAAGACAGTAATGAAAACTTTAAATTTTTACATGCAATGATGATGCAAACTAAATGAATAATGAATTATTCCTGTATTTATTAGACCCAAATCAGTATAGTTGGGGTGAAAATTATGCTGGCAGCTCAGGCCTCATGAGTGTTTCTCCTGACATGAATCCGATGCAGCGAGCCCGGAGTGGAACGGTGAGTCCACACATAGTCGCTACCTTTTTTCGATTTCCATTCTGTTTCCCTGCTTACTTTGTCATCACAACATCTTGAAATGAAACTACAGGCAATTAAACTACAAATCATCATAATCCTTCTTTTTATTCTCTCTCTTAAAAATGTTTATCCAGTTTTCTGTAAGTACTTCTGAATGCTGTGTGAACTGATAAGAAAAATATTTGAGGTGGCATCACTGCAATGCAACAAATGTAATTTATGTAAAACCTAGCGATGTTAATTGAGTTATAATTAGCAGCTGCTTTACTAACTTCTGTGAAAAGTTGATAGAACTGTTTGGTTCCCTAATTAATGAACACATTTAATCAGCATGACTGCTAATATTTATTCTAATAACCCCTTTCTGCTTTTTAAACTTATATTTTTGAGTGTTTTTCATGTAGAAATATTGTTTATAGTAGCTATAGTAGATTGCATCCAAAATGGTGTAATGTGCATACATTACATGTTTTAACTTCTTTTTGTTTTAGTTTGACATGTTGGAGATGGATCGGCTGGAGAGACAGCTGGTCAAACTGCCTTTGTTGCAGGATCCCTCCTCGTACATCCCAGACACAGTAGATCTCACTGAGGACGCACTGGCTCGGGAATACTGGCTCTACTGCTTTGAGGACGCCCTCGATGGGGTATGGCTCATTCATATTTTTACAGTTACAATGACTTCCTCGTCAGTTATTTATTTCACATTTTCTTCTTTTCCTTGAGTAGGTGGTAAAAAGAGCAGTGGCAAGTCAACCCGACATGCCTGAGGCCCAGGAGAGAGCAGAGAAATTTCGACAAAAATACAGACACAAACTTCAGACTCTTCGGTATCAACCTTTGTAAGGATCTCTGCTTTTATGAACCATTCATTAAGCTGTCATTAAGCTGTAACTTTCCATTTAGCACTAGAATTATCTTAAACTGCAGTAGAGCTCTCTTACTGTTTACTTAACCTGTCTTTGTGTACAATGTTTTCTATATTAGGGAAAGTGTAACTTGACACCAAAGTGCTCCATGCTTTATTTTGGCCACATACAGGCTATATAGACCTAGACTATACCAGCCTACTTACTAAGTGTCTGTCGGGTCCCGCTTGTTTGTATTCATATATTTCTGTCTAATATAGATGCTTCTTTCTTGCCTAGTGCTTATGGATCCCTCACTGTCAGAAGTCTGTTAGACACGAGGGAACACTGTTTAAACGAGTTCAACTTTCCTGATCCCTACTCTAAGGTCTGACATCTGTCCACTCTTTTCTTTCAGTTTTTCTGTACTTGTAGTAGTTTAACGCCCTGATTTTTTCTAAGTCATTTTGTACTTGTACATGAAATCATCTCCATAATTTTGTTCAGATTAAGCAGAGAGAGAATGATGTTGCTCTCAAGTATTACCTGAAGGCAGTGAAGTCTCTGGATCGGTTGGAGTGGGAAGAACGGCAGTTTGCTCTGGTCAGAGGAGTCCTGGCTGGAAATGTGTTTGACTGGGGCGCCAAGGCTGTGTCCGAGTATGTGAAGCTTTTTATCCATTAACCAGCTCTCCTCAGTGGCCTCTTGAACTCCACTGATTTTGTATTACCCCAATCAGATCGTGGAAGTGTTCTAGAGATATCCAAAATTAGGGTATGAAATAGGGTCTGTAATAAATTATGAAAATTATGTCACAAACAGAAACATCTCCCAAACCTCAACCAAGACATTTATAGATGCAGAGGATGTGTGCAAATATCTGTGCAGATTTGATTAGGGCAAAATGATTTATTACGTCCATTACACTTAAATACTACCAACAAAAGGCAGACTACCAACCTTGTTACTACACTTTTGCACTTATACTTTTGTTCCTTTTGTCCTTGTATTGCAGTGTTCTTGAATCCGATCCTGAATTTGGCTTTGAAGAAGCTAAACGACAGCTTGAAGGTCTGTGTGTTTTATTCAAAGTTTTTTTTTTTTCCTTTCTTTTCTTTTTACTTACTGTTTCTCACTCAATATTTTGCTTGATCTTCAGAGCGGCCATGGCTTGTTGATTGCTATGACCAGTGGTTCGAGAGACTAAAGGTCTGTAACAGCCTACTGGCAGTTGTGTACTGTCATGATTTAGTATCCACAGAAAATAACTGGCCTTTCATACATACTGAACTTCTGAGCTTTACTAACGTGTAATGCAATCAAATCATGTTCTTCTCTTGCAGGGTCCGCCTCATAGATGTGCCTTATTTTTTGTAGATAATAGTGGAGTTGACATCATTCTTGGTGTGATTCCTTTTGTCAGAGAGCTTCTGTCTCGAGGAACAGAGGTATATACCTATGTTACCAACATTAAAAGATGCCTTTAGAAATACTAAACCTAAATGTTTGATGCAATCAGGTTGTTCTGGCTAGTAACTCTGGCCCTGCTTTAAATGATGTAACAAACAGTGAACTACAAATTCTTACTGAAAGAATTGCCGCCATGGATCCAGTAATACAGTGAGTGTATTTGTCTTTGCCTATGTTATTTCTAATGTTTTGAAAATGTTAAATGTTTTTGTTGTCATGAGCAGAAACGGGCTGAGAGACGAGAGGTTGATGTTGGTCCAAAGTGGTTCCAGTTCACCCTGCTTAGATTTAAGGTTAGATTTACACAAATATTAGATAGGCCTTTCTAAAAAACACACAGTGGCAGATTTGTGGATGAACAATTTTGTCTCTTCTCTTCCAGCCGCTTGGACAAAGTGCTGGCCACAGTGGTGCGGGAGCGTAAGACAGACTTGGTGATTATTGAGGGCATGGGCCGAGCCATCCACACAAACTACTACGCAATGCTCAGCTGCGAAAGTCTCAAAATGGCTGTCATCAAGAACTCGTGGCTTGCCGACCGCCTTGGAGGAAAACTGTTCAGTGTTGTCTTCAAATACGAGGTACCAGCAGGAAAACTGAGCCATGACTGTTCAGGTGCCTCACTTTTATGAACATGAAAAAAACAAGCTATGAAACGGACTATAGATCTGAATGTATTGATTATGATTGTCATTCATATACTGCCGGTGGTTGAGGTTTGGCTCTTACAAAATCTCAAATCTATTAATTCATTAAAATTATAACTTTTTTTACATTTTCATCAAGTTTTTCATGATTTAATTTGCGTTAAATGTCCCTTGCAAACTTCAAAGATAAATTGAGAAAGTGTTTTCTTGAGGGTATCACTAGCTGGGCCATCAGTGGATCAGTGGTGTAGTGGTTATGTACCATAGAAATGGTACATAACCACCAGAAATGGCAAACATTTTTGATATGTTCATTTTTCAGACTTGGGACTGGCACAAAGAATAGTTTCACTTGTACTCTTCTGTGTCTCAGAAAATGGTAACTCTGAATGCTTTTTGTTTTTTAAATAATAGACAAGCTGCCAATGCACAACACTGTCCGCCCATATTGGGAAGTCTTATATTTAGGCTGGAGATTGTTTGTGCGCTTTTGTTTGAATGAATGAGACATGGTGAGGTAATTACAGCTTTTAGCAGCAGCACTTTCTCAGAGTGGATTTAATGTGCCTTGAGACTGGTATAAAAGCATCAGTCAAATACTAGGATTACATTAAATACTTGATTGAAAGCAGTTGAGCACCGTAGACAAGAATAAAGTATCATTTTTTAAGATGCAAACATTGTCACTGTCACTTGTGTAGCTCTTAACTTTAAGTGGCTTTCAGGGAAATGTTTGTCATTGATACGAGTAGATAGAACTTAGATTGAGGAGTGTTTTCCCACTAGATGGCAGTATTCCACTGTAAAGAACTGACTCACTGGAATAATCAAGACTAGTGTGAGAATGGAGGCAAGTTGTTCAGTTCAAAGTGAATGAGACCATCTGTCTTTTAAAAAAATATATTATGGTGTACATGTGTATTTGTTATGATGAACAACACAAATGATCAAACTTTACACAAAAATGTAATTAATGTAATTTGGAAACAGAAAGGCCACTTTGTTAATTGACATAAGTGAAAACAATCTGTTGCTCACAAAGTCCATTTACTAGTGTGTGCAGACTAGATATTCCATCCATCTGAGAATCTCAAATGTTTGAAGGCAATAATGTTGACGTAATGGTGAACTACAAGACAATGACAAAGCAATACAATTTGATTTATTAACATCATGCTAAGATTACCCAAAATTACAGCTGCTTCATTCCAAATGCACATCAATAAATTATTGCACATCAGTGTAGATTTTCACCTACATTGCAACAGTAAAAAAAAAAAAGAAAGAAATCATTTAGTTTTATTTCCAGAAATGTATGTGCCTCCAAGTTTAGAGACCCGTTCAATACATTGATTTGCCATTGCTTATGACAGATATCCCTCCTGGTTTAGCCTTTATTCCTCTGTCTGGCTAGCTAGTACAGATAATTTGAAACATTTAATTTTAACTTCAGTCAAATGACTGGACAATGATATTTTCACAGTAATTCTACCTATCAATGTGCACCTGTTTCTGAATTCACTCAATGCAATATGGTGTATGCTGTCTGTAGAAGCCTGTGAAACACAAGTTTGTATATGTATATATTGAATAATTTTAGTTGAAGCACAATTTTGTGTTTGTGTGACAATCAATTTTAATTAAACCCTTTTATTTCCATCCATGTCTTCTTGTTCCATGGGTGTAAGCTTGACTGCGTGAGGCCGTTTTAGTAAAGTACATGGAGCTGTGAGATGGCCCATATTTAAACGTTCTTCCTCTGGCGGCATAATAGCTCGACACCCTGGATTGTGCTGCTTGATGCCTGCTGAGAAGCCGTGAGCTCATAATGTATGAGTAGGCGTAGCAGGGGGTCCCGCTGCTTTGCCTCCCCTCAGTTCTCAGATTGCCAAAATACTCTGCCAGGCAACCCTCAGATAGTAGGATGTTGTTTAATGTGTGGGTTGTTTCATTCACTTAAGCTCTTGTATTTTGTTGCATTTTCACTTTTTATGTAACGACTCTTAAATACTTTAAGTTCATATTTTCTAAACTACACTGGCAGAGGGACTAGTGCACTAGGCTGTAGGTTATATTCTTAAAAGTGCACTTTATAACTTTTTCTGGTGTAGAGGCCGGCACCTGCTTGTGTCCTCATTAAGCCTATCTATCGCAACCAGCCAAAGTTACAGGTCAAATCTGTGGAGAGACGACCCCACTCACAATAAGAATACTTGTTTTCCAACTATTTTTGACCCATAAAAACCCTAGTAATGATAAAGACTGATGAGTTTAATGTCATAATGTGGAACATTCCAATTAAATCCACAACATCCACCCACAGTCCCTAACAAGAAGATGAAGGTGGCAGAATAGCACTGTAAAACAAATTGCCCTTTGTGTGAACTATTTAAAACAAAGTTAGACTCTGAATAGGGCCCACTTGTGCAGCTGCAGTGGCCCACACCATCTGTTCCTTTCTCTCTTTCTCAATAAATTTCTAATTAAATTCAAGGCTCATAGCACAGTTATACAGAGGCTCCATGAAAACAGTGCAGACTCTGACTGTTTACACTCTAATTATATTATAGTTACAGTAAACAGTGAGTTCTAAAGAGGTTTCTCTCTGGAGTTATAAACATGACACTTTGAGGCAATATATTCATTGTGTGGTCTGAAGAATGCTGTGAATCATCAATCAATCAATTCTGTTTTTAGGCATAATTTGCCAATGCTTAAAGCTTTCTTTTAGTTATTTATAGGTGCACTGTGTAACGTTTCTAGCGGATGGTCAGCAACCTGCTTGTCTCCATAAAGATGTCACTGCATTGTCAGGAATATATCCGCAATATATCATTAAACATATCTTTCTGCATGCAGACAAACTGATGCCACTAACAGGTCAAGTTACATGTCAGATCTGTGGAGAAGCATGTTTTTCAAGGTAATTTTGAGCACTAAACCACATGGATTAACAGAATTCCAGAAAAATATATTTAATGCCACACTGTGGAACTTTCTAGGCAAAAAGATGTTGTTATGCCCTACATAATACATCTTTTCATGGTAAGAGACTTCAGATTAGTGTTACATTACTTGTTATTCTTTTAACAGCCAACAGTATTAACATTTACAAAGAGTAGAATGAATGGACTAAGCTGTGAAGGTGTAAATGTGAAAATTGTATTACTGCCATACCACCTATTCCCTAGAGATATGACCATTCAGTGAACCCATTTAACACATTCCCTATGGCTATATATAATTTTACAGTAATATCAGGGTGACATAATGGCTATTGGATCCCTTAGGACATTACTGATAAATGCATTTACTATGATTCGTACTGGACATGGTTATAACCCTCCATTGCTTTTGTTCTGTACAATGTGAATGACTACATTGAGAAGTCTTATATCTCTATACAGCAGGCTCTCTCACCAGCTGCGTTTCCACAACATTGTTAGTGGCTGGTTAGCATTGTCCTTGTTTAAACCAAAGCTTTATAAAGCTTGCTCACTGCTTTCTTCTGCATTTTCCACAAAAACAAAGAGCTAAATAAATAAGTCTAAATGTCAAACAATTCCCAGATGTAATCAGCACACAATCATTGACTCGCTATTGCTCAATTTAAACAGCAGCAAGCCGCATAAGCTCTTGCTGGAGCTCTGCAGTGCTCAGAATGAACAGCCCATGAAAAATGCAGTGTGCAGGTCTTTTGCTGCAGACTAGACTATTCACTGGACTTTCTCTATGAAACTGGAGGTGTGAGACAGGCAGTCACACAATGTAAACTAGTACTATTCTATAACTCCCAAGCACTAGTAATATGTATAATACGTACTATTTTCACTTCTAATTGTAAAGAATCTTCTCCAAAATAATAGTGGTTGCCTCTGCCACATCTGCTCTATCTCCAGACTTTGCTTTTAATAAATTGCATCAGCTTTCTCCAAATTGATATCGACTGGGTACATAGCCATGCCTGAAAGATCAAAGTGGTGAGTGAGTGTGTTTTACCCATGGTCCATATAGAGGCAAACAGTTTCACATGTTCTGTCACTCACTTACACACACGGTTGTATTTGTTTTGAACACTATAGTCAAAATGTTGTCTTCTATATTCTTATCCTACTATCCATCTCGTCTAGACAGACCTATTTTCTACCCAGCTTATTGTTTTGGGTTCACAACTCCAGTCTGTAAAATAGCCTACAGCCTGTATTGGACCATTGGGGGACCTGGTCGAGGGCGCGCAAACGAGAGCGCGCTCAGCGGTGCCACTGCCTCTCCTCTTTTCCTCTTAAGACGCTGGAGACTGATGCTCTGAACACATCTTGTCCTGTAGAGTACGGAGCGAGCGAGTTTGATCAGTTCTCCTGCCACATGTCCGGAGTCCCATTTTAAAGGACACTTTACGCATCACAAAGTAACCCGGGTAAGATGCTTTAACTCATTTATTTCCTTGATATAGGCTAAACTGTCTCGATAAAATCATCAGTTTATTCTAATGATGCTGACAGACATCCAGGGGCACTTTTAAAGGCTATTTTACAACGAATTTCCCATCGCCTCCGTGCGTAACACCTGCAGAAACATCGTTCAATTTAGGTTATTTTTTCTATTCCAAATACGCGTACACTTTGGCTATTGTCGCGTTACTTAAAAAATATTCCTAACTTTACTCTGGGTTTGATAAAATATACAAGGCTTACTCTCTCCCAAGATAAATGCTGTAGATTGGTCCTGGCACACGCAAAAACAGACTTGACTCGATAATTTCGAACTTTTCCGACGGCGTTGTTTCTTGTGTTCTGAGTCCAAATTACAGCTCTACGACAAAGGGGCTTCATTGAGTGGACAGTGGGGAGATTTAGAAATGAGTGCTGCGATTATCTCCTCCCTGACAGCTCGTAGTTGCACATGAACCCGGGTTGTGTGCTGCCCGCGTTAATGGCCAATCATGTTCCCGAAGAAAATTACTTTAGGAAAGGGTGAGAAACGGAAGAAAAATGTAAAATAGGATTCACAGTGTGGCATCATCCAATTTTAAAAGTGCGAGATCTATTTGGCTTTGATGAGATGGCGTTAATTAACCGAGACATGATCAGAGTGAAGGACCCCTGAGTGAGCGACCTCGAGCCAAAACGCAGCGCACACATTCAATTTGGAGCATAAAAAGACAAGGTAATTTTAGGACACATTATGTCTTTTGATCTTCAATTTACTTCAAATACTGGGACATTTTTAAGATTAGTTACTTTAAAAGCTTTTTTTCTTGAATTATTATTGTAGTCTTTTATGGGCTGATACATAATCAAGTCAGGAAACTTTCCGAGAAGTATTTTTAAATTTAATTTGGCATTTTAGAGATGCTGATAGCTTTTTGTTTAGGATAAAAGTTAATAATAAAGTACGTAACATAATATACATCTAAACAGGTTACGAAACTCTCTTTAAACCTTATATATTTGGAGTGGAGATGCTTTTGTTAAACTAGGACAAAAGCCTGGCTAAGTGCACTGCATTCATACCTGTGTTGGTTAGGTCATGCTGTAGTCCTGTCTTTGTCCTATAGGCCAGGTTTAGGCCAGGTTTAGGCCAGATTTAGTCAAGTCTCAATTTTGATGTGTTTATTCTTGTGCAACTGTGAACATATCTTATACCAGAGCTTGACCAAACCAGGACTAAAACAGGAAACAACTCCATTTAAACTTGCCAGAACTCAACTATAAACAAACTCAAAACATATCTAAAATCTATTTCTAGTATATAACAACTCACTGTTTTATTGTATATGCTTTGGAAAGGATAAACTATACGATTAAGTTACTTTTTGTCTGCTTATTTACATCTTTACTCTTCACTTGTCATTTTACATCTTATTCTCACCCTCTTTTTGCAAATCCTTTTGTGTAACTCATTCTCTCTGGTCTCCACGGGACACCTCTCGCTCTGACACTGGTGCTGTTTATGTCTTGATGCCTTTTTTTGAAACACGTGTCTATGTGGGTGTCTGGAGGAGATTCCCACCCACTGTTACTGAATATTTTGCGTGCTTGCAAGAGCTGGTTCACTCTAGCAGAAGATAAGGGCCTAGAGATTGTAACCATGCATTACGTCTGTTGTACCTACAAACCAAATTACTAGCAGACCCCTGTGTGTCTTTATAATGGCCTATTTGCTGACAGATGGGCCTTCCCTTATGTTTCCACTTTGCCCTAAAAGCTGTAAATGTGTCATGTGTATTGTTTAGAGACAAAGCACTGGTAGAAGGCTGAAGTTGGGGCCAGTGATCCTTGAAGAAATGTGCATTAGGATACTAAGATATTGATAGGTTTTTTTTAGTCTGTATAGCAATATAACTTTTGTTGTTCCGTGAGAAGAATTAACCTCTGAAAGACCAATTATCTACACTTTTTATGCAGGCTATTAACTTTAAGTAAAAAAAAAAAAAAGTCAAACAAGCTTGTACAAAAGCATCTGTTGTAGAATATAGTGCTTAACAAATTTCTTAGACTATCACTTATTTAGCAGTATTTATGTTACTAAATGGTTAATTTATAATGGTTAATCCAGTATATGCAAAATCTTTTTTTTATTATAAAGGTATCTTTAATGCTAAAATATAACTATTGTTGCTATCCATACATTTTCAAGTTTAATGTTTTCCAAAAATTACACCAAAGTCTCATCCAAAGCAAGTCTCTGGGAACAGCTAGAAACTATTTTTAACTCTATAACAAAAGAGACTTTGCAAAACAATATAAAAACAAAGCAGCAAGAATACAGCTGTTATCTGCGCCAAAGGTGCTCACACAAACTATTGACATTTTTGGTTATAATTTGTCAACATGGACTATTTTGTTATTCCAACTGGTCATTTTCTTAATGAATAACAATGAAATAAGAAGTTAATAAAGTTAATTTGAAGCAAGTTTTGATATACTATGACGTTATTTATGTTTTCTTGTTTTCATGACAGGTGGTCTAATAAATTTGTTCAGCACTGTAAAGTGAAGTGAAAGAGGAGTCATGAGGCCTGGGACTTGGAGAAATTAACCCTTTAAACTATAATGATAGTGTTGTCAATCCAGTCTACTCCAGTCCAGTTTGGTTATGCTTCCGTTGTAGGGAGTATTATACTTCTTATGACGTTAAAGATTTAGTATGTATGTATGTAGATATAATATAATTTATTGTGGCAGCAAAAGAAAAGAAAAACTACATAGCTTTGTATTTTTTTTAAGTGACCTGTCTTTACTCTCAAGGACTTTTGGCTTAATGTCGATAATCCCTCAATACAATTTGACACAAACGGATATCCAAATTGAATCTATTGTTTCATTAAACTCAGTGGTAGCTTTGACATAAATTGGCAAATTGCACGGATGTCAGATGAAGCTGTCCAGTTTAACAGCTTGTATCTGCTTTAATTTAGTAAGGGCCTTCACAGTGTCCTCTGTGTGACATGACAGCCCCTCACTCTCCGCCTGTTATTTTGGTCCTTTGTTTACGGCTTCCTTATGGACCTGCTGGTTACTACAAGAGCTGGAACCACGGGAGCAGATGGGGATCAGAGTCGCAGCAGGTGAAGCTTAAGGATGAAGACTAACAGTGGTTTAACTCTGGAGGCCAATTGCTCTGCTAGACCTGCTCACTGAGTCTATAGTCTGTACTGGAGTCCTTTTACTGATAATGCACCCACATCAGCACCCGTGGGACTCATCTCATCACGTTGTAATCTAGCCCTCCAAATGTCCCCTTCTGGCAATTTGATGTAAAATTACCTATTACTTCATACTTACCTCCTTCACTCTCATCTTATAGATGGTTTCTTGCTGAAAAATTCAATGAAATGTTTTACTTTTTAGGGTTGTTTTAGTTGTTTTTTAGTTGTAAGGATTGCAACTTGCTCTCCACTATTTACTGGATCAGTGACATTTTCAGAACAGATTATAATCTATTTATCTTGAACCATAAATGTTTTTGCCAAGAAAAGAAATTATAGCATTCAATCATTAACTGAATTGGAACAGGCTAAAATATTACTAAATATTAAATATCACTTCTGAGTTTTCTCATTGTTTGCGTACCCTTATATAGTATCTACTTCCGTATCTCTTCAGCTATTTGATGGCTTTATGTTCTATATTTTCTGTGTGAACTTCTATACTCCATAACAACCACTGCAAATCGACCATACATTGCCTTGATGGAGTTTCTGCTTTCATGGCAACTGGGGATTTGGACTGAAGAATTGCTCAAGGCTACAGTTTATTTGAAAGTATTTTTGTTGGTTCATAACTTCTCAATTTTACCCAATACTATTGGGCACGGATTTCCCCTGACGTCTCAGATAATTTGATTTTTCTCGGTTTTATTACATTTCTTTCTAAATAGGAGTTTCTTTGTCTTCTTGGCTTTAATAAATTTGTATTAACTTTAGTGAAAAGTTGCATTTTGTTACATCATGCACAGTTAAATCCCCCTATCTAATTGCACTGTAATTGTATTTAATGCTTAGTTGATCTTCCATTGGCCTCTGCAGCAGATGCTTTGCGGTTGTGGCCTATATTTAAGACAGATATGAAACTGCCTGATTGGAGGCTGTCGCCTGGTTGTTTATCAAATACAGACCCACAATCCCACCCTGAGTGCTCCATTATAGTAGTTGTCGTGGTTTCCCTCAAAGGACCACCTGTTAGCCGCTCATGTGGGGAGTGGGTTCAGAAAGACGACCACTGCTGTGTTCAGACAGCCAGCCCGCCTCCCCTTTCACTCCACGCTTCCATTCAGGTCCAGGAGCGCAGATTGGATTGGGATTGATGCATGGTGTCCCTATGGACCAGTTCCTTCTTTTATGTTGGAGAATTGAGTTTGTTGAGTCAGAGGACCAGCTTTTAACTGTTTTCACAGTCAGGTGGTTTGGGGATTCACTTTCATTTTAAAATAGGCAATTGAACAGATGTTGTTGCTGATAATATTGTATGTATATAAGTTTACTTTATTTTCACATGTTAGAAGTTTCAGTTCATTAAGCTGTACCATATGGGTTCAGACATCCAGTCCACCTAATGTCTGCCAAGCAACTGTTTGTTATTTTCCTTCTTACATAATATTTGGAAGCTGCATAAGATCTGTATCGTATTTGGATACAGCAACAAAAGTAATATTATGTAGCTGTATACATGGGTCAGTAAATAACATTTTTCTTGTTTTACTCAATATTCAGTCATTGTTTATGCAGATTCTAGCCAATTTAATGTTTCAATAGCCCAGTGGTGAGGCTATAATCCTGGTCAATGTCCTCTGTGCGATACTTTAGATGCATGGTTGAGATTAAATCCGGCGGCTGCTGCTTTGAGCCTGTGTGTTTGCAAACTGCACAGCTGCTCTGAGTCCCAAAAGGCCGGGCGACATGCTCTGACTTTAAATCCCACTAGACTTCAGCCTGTTCTTACCCTGCACTTGTCCAATAACTTAAAAACATCACACACTTTTATTGCCTCAAACGACCCTATAGACCAGAGCATATCCTGGGGGGTGTTGATTTTTAACTATAAGCACAGGACTTATCAATACTCCACTTTAAAATGTACATTCACATGAGCAGGCATACAATATGGCGCAGGGCATCAGCAGCAGCTCAATACTTCTCTATTGATTTTCTGCTTGGCCAGCACAGTCATTTGTCTTTTAACACAAAAGAGAAGGCCATCATAGCGCCATAATGGTGTTGTACCTGGGACAACATAATGCCAAAATACATTCACAAAACTAAGACTTCATAATTCATAATTCATTCATAATTGTTTGAAAAAAGCCATACATTAAGGACTTGGTGCTACTGATGATATGATATCATATATGCATGCAGAAGTATCTGGTTTATTAAAAACATTTATAACAAAGCAAAAAGTACAGTTTTATTGTATTTGTGTATCTGTAGCCGTCCACTTTGAATGATTTCTAATTTTAAAATGTACTTAAATTGAGATCTATATAGCATAGTAACATAAAATTGTTATTCTGGACAGCAATGGCTCAGGTAACCCAGTAACATTACAGTTATTGGGCTCTACAATGTGTGAATAGCCCCAGATGACGGATTTGCTCCTTCATATGGCATCTCACAGAAATGACAGAACGCGAATGAAGAGTTGTGTCTAAAAAACTGCACAGGCGCTTTTCTTTGTCTGAGCTTAAAAGCCCCAGGTCCAGATAAATGGCCCACTCCAGAGGCTGAGAGGACTGTCGGTGCAGGTGAGAGATGGAGATGGTGGACTGCAAGTGGGGCAAACACACTTCTGTAGGAGCTTTCAGATTGTAGCTGTAGCAAGTGAAGTCCATAAATGAGGACTGCTCAGTACAAAGTGCTCATAAAGTTGTAAACATTGGTTAGCATTCACTGTTTTTAGCCTTATATATTTTCAAAAATGAAAAAATATATATATACTGTATATATATACTGTGTGTGTATATATATATATACACACAGTATATATACAGTGTAAAACAAAAAACGCATTTCTCACCTTCCACGGTGCTACAGCTACAATCTGAAAGCTCCTACAGAAGTGTGTTTGCCCCACTTGCATATATATATATATATATATATATATATATATATATATATATATATATATATATATATATATATATATATATATATATATATATGTTCTACAATGAGATGAGGTCATACTCCCCAATGAGGGACAAGGGTCAGTTTTCCTTTCTGATTACATTGTACCTTCCCATAAAATATCTAAAAGACAAATTCACAAATGTTGAACCTGATCATTTTTGTTGGTAACTAGACCTTAGTACTCACTATATCATAACAAAAACAAAAAACATTTTAACAATATTTATTTTAGCTGGATGTTGATAGCATCTTGTTCGTAAAAGCTGCTGTAGAAGAGGTTTGCTATTTTGACCTCTGCTCCGCTCGGCTCATACTAAACTTTTGCCCTCGCGCAGAATACTTTTATCTTCCTGCCCTCAGTGTCCAACATCCCTCATGTGTTATGTACATATATGTATGTATTTAGAGGTGATGTGAGAGGTCAGAGGACAAGGTGGCTACTGTCAACTTAGCTACCGCAGCATGGGAAGGAAATATTTTGAGTTGTCATTAGGAAAGGCTTTGGCCTATGATTATCATCATTCACTGATGTCACCTTCTCAAAAGTTAAAAAGTATTGTGTTGTCTATGTCAAATAAATATTACTTTTCTCTCTCCATACTTAATACCGCAACACAATTCTTAAGGCCATACAATGAGACTGGATAATATAGCACTAACATTTATTTGTTAACAACCTGTTGCAAATACTTTCAACATGTTTCAGTCTCTACTGGCAAAACACTTTCAACGACCCTGTTCTTTGTGAAAGAGAAAAAAACATTTTCCAGCTTCATTTACATCTCCAGTTTGACAAAACATGAAATAATTCAAACACTAAAAAAATACTACCAATTTGTTTTCAGCCGGCAGGAGACATTGTTCCCATACCATGACTCTTCTTTGGACTGTCCTTTTGGTCGTCCTGATGACCTTTCTGGACCTGTCCCATGGTGCAGACGCAGACATCGGGGTGCCTCGTGGCAAAAGGAGGCAGAGCTCAGCAGGAGGGGGCAACACCCTTCAGCATCCCCTACAGGCTCTACAGGGATACAGCAGCGATCACAGGAGGCAGGAGCGTCAGGGGGGCCGAGGCACTAAAGCTGGTGTACCGTCCCACCGGTCTCTGCACCCTCTGGGACAGCCCGAGGATGAGGGACTGGGGCTGGAGGGCATGAGTCCGGTCCGTGTGGAGATGGGACCAGTGAGGGACAGAGACAGAGGACGTACAAGTCACAACAACCTGCTCGGGACCAAGAAGGGCAAAGGTCATGGGAATGGACAAGCACAACACATGGAGCACAGGAGACAAGGTCATAAGGGGAAGCATAGTAAAGGTGCGTTTGCTATTTAGAACATTAACAGTATTTTAATTTACCGCATGTCATATCATAAAAAAGGCTATACTGGCATACTTCTTCTTACAGAGCTGATCCAGATTTGTTATGTGACATTTATTTATCCTTTTATCTACAGGACAGCTTTGTACAAATTCAAATGACCATTTGCATTTTGCTCTTTTGGAATATCTCAAATCTTATATTATTTGAAAGATACAGTTGAAAGTGTTCAGTATATGCATACTTGAATATACCATATTATCAGTCTTGCCATATTACCATGGATTATTAACATCTGATAATGATCCCTAATCTGGACTAACGCCTGGGCATGCGGCATGTGGTTTATATCATTCTTATTTCAAGTTATAGATTATTTTGTGTTACATACTTTGCCATATTCAGTGATAATAATTGCATTATTCATATAGGCTTCTCCCCAGCTCTGGACCTCCTGGATACCCCCTCCTCAGGCCTGACCCTACCCAGTGACCCCCCCTCCCCCAGTGGCACCAGTGGCTTCATCTTTGGCTCAGGCTCTTCAACGGTTACCACGGTTACAAACGAGCATCCTCCAACGTTGACCCCGGCCTCCACCAAACCGCAGGTAACCCCATCCCAACAAAGTACTCATTACAGGCTACGTCTGTTATGTCCCAGTGTGACTCCAGTGTGGGGGAAGCTTAGAGAAAATAGGTCTACATTTCAGATGTCATAAACCTTATAGTCCTCACCCTGTATTGAGACCGTGAGAGAAGTGGAAATGAAAAATGTGATTTATCTGATAAAGTGTAGTGGCTTTCAGAGTATGTAATATGAAATGAGTAATAAAACAGTGCTATTGACATACAACATTTACTAGATTGAGCTGTAGATTTAGTTTTAAAACAGTGTTGTGATCATGTATTCATACCACCATGAGTATGTCACACTACAGGCAGAAATACAGAAATGTATATCAACAATCCAGCCACTTATGATAATATACAACCCTGCCTTAGTAATTTCATATATCTGTGTATTAGATTCTACGTCTTAAATTAGTTGCTAGTTTAATGAATAAGAAACCTTGGTAAGAATTTCTACTGAATATAAAGTTTGCAAAGTAATATTGTAAACTTTAAACTGAGGAGGCGGACTAAGTGCTTGGTATTTTGTTTAGTAGGAAGCCTTGGTGTGCAGTCCAATAATATTGAACACCAGTGGAAAAATTATAGCCCCCTTTTTTCAAACACAATGGTTTCTTAATTAATGTTCGATCTTCTGTGGGTGGTTTAATGAGCGACCCAACACCAGGTAGCCCTGCATTAATCCACTGTAATTGATATTTCCATATTGGCCCATTACACTGGTGAGGAAAGCACTTATTGATCTGTTTTCAGGAAAGGGCTTTTCTGATAAATGCCTCTAGGACATTGTATATTTTCACTAAGAAACAGGATTAGTGCCTATCCTCAGAAAGACAGCAGTCTTTGCATTGTCTGTAGCTCTATTTGAATATGTCTTTGATTGTGTGATTGATAGTTGTTGTAGAGGCAGCTGACAGCCACTTTATTGCCCCCATGACATGTTTTTAAATAAATTAAACATTACTGCTACCCATCAAACCCCACATCTGAACTGGATCATTCTTGTCATATTTTTCATCATCTCTTTGTGATAATTTTAAGATTTGTGCTTATTATATATAATTTTATATTCCAATCACAGCCACATCATACAAATACAAGAAACAAACAATCACACAACATCAAAAGCTATTTGACATAAAGATTATATATCTGCATAATTACATGTGTAAGCTGGACATGTCTCATGTATTATGTTTTCCCTCAGAGAACAGGAAAAGGCAAGATCCAGGGAGACGTAATGCCAACTCTGGATATGGCTCTTTTTGACTGGACAGACTATGAAGACATGAAGCCAGATACGTGGCCCTCCTCAAATAAAAAAGGTATGTTTATTATCTGACATGTTTTGACGTAATAACATTATTTTATGGAATTTGTAACTGTAAAAATGTTAAACAATATGTGAGCATTGTGAGATGTGGCAACTGCCACTAGGGTCACTCAAAAAAAAACAAAAAACAATTAAGCATTTTTTAGTAATATTCTGCAAATGTTATAGAAAAATGCAGTATTAGTTTTCCTATCCTTTTTGTTCTACAGAGAAGAGGCGAACTAAAAACCTCAGTAATGGAAACATTACTTCAGATTTGGTTGAGCCATGTGACCATCACTTAGACTGTCTTCCAGGTCAGTGTTTAGGGTGTTGTAGAAAAGCCTTTTTGAATACCTACCTACACTGAATGTGTTTTGTGCTTCTTTTAATGAAGGTTCCTGTTGTGACCTGCGGCAACACGAGTGTAAAGCACACAACAGAGGCCTCAACAACAAATGCTACGATGACTGTATGTGCGAGGAAGGTCAGCAACTCAAAACTTTATTTCATTATTACTAATAAATGTAACCTATGCAAAAATGCATTATGGCAAAACACTGTATTTTACAGATTTTGGATAAACCAAAATTATATTACATTAAACATTAAATCTTTTTATTTATTGATTTACATGCTAATAATGTGAAGCACATTGAGTGCTTAATGGAGGTGGAAAAATGCTATATACATTGAGACCATTTGCCATTTAATGTTGCAAACCAGTCCAAAGGTAATTTCTTATAATAAGAATGAGTTAACCTTTATTCCAACAGAACACCCAAGTGAAAAAACAAGCCATTATGGAATTGACTGGTGAACTGAAACATATTGCATATGCACTAATGCAATTTTAAAGGTGCAGGAGGTGTTATTGCTTTTACCTAGAATTTTTAAGGGTATGGCATAAAATGTATCTGTCTTTAAGGAGACATGCAGGGGACACCACCAGGACAAGTTACACCCTTCAGCTTTAAACTAAATAAAACGACAGCTTTATTATTAAATTACGTTAATAAATACACATTTTAGATTTGCCATCTTCTTTGCATCATTACTATTCATAGCTTTTTCGAGTGAAACCATAAAAGATATACGTTTCCTCTTTCATTCAGGCCTGCGCTGCTATGCCAAGTTCCACCGGAAGAGACGTGTGACTAGGCGAAGGGGGCGCTGTGTAGTCCCAGAAACAGTCAACAGTGACCAGGGAGGCTTCATCACCATTTGAGTGATAAAAAGACAGAAGAAGGCATCTTATTAAAGAGAAGCAGGACATGACATCACCCAAATAAACTGACTACTGGCCCAGGGTTTGAAATCTGGGAGACTTCTCAAATCGCGCTGTCCCATTTTGTTTTGATTTACTTGAATGCACAACACCTTTACTTTTCATTTAGGTATAAGCTGTTACTGTGAAAAAAAAAAAAAAACATCTTGATAATTTGACAATGTGTGCCTCATCTGCTGACTTTGATTTGATGTCTTGGACGACTGTACTGTACATATACCCATTGATCCCTAACTACTTTTTTATTGAGACAAAGTACTTGTAAATGTACTAAATGTTAGTATGACATACAGAGATGCTTGTTTGACTACATTTTAAAACATGTGTATACTCTATTTATTATTTTTTATGTTGATCTGTAAAAGCTGTATTTCTATTTTCTTGTTTTGTTTTAATTATTAAAGAATGATTCAAATTTTTTCTTTTTTTTACATTTACATTTTAGACAGTTACAGGTACAAGCCGACTGTACTGTATTTTTCAGGCACAGTGAGAGACGTGACAAGCAGGCTTATCTTAATCATGTTATTGAGAGGTGAAAACGTGTGGGAATATTTAGCTATCACTTCTAATTTATGAATAATATTAGCATAGAAATCCAATCTCGGCACAGAGGCAAGTCGACTTTGACAAATCTGTCAAGATCCACTTTCAGATCTTTCAACAGCTCAGTTTGGGCATTGGAGGCTTCTTAGTTGCTCTGGGAATCTAAATTATGTGACCCTGAATACAACTTTAATAGGACTAACAATGAAGAGGAAACATGATTTAAAGTGATGGACTTTACACTCCATCTGCTCACAATTACTTCTGGTGAGATTTTATACACAAATATAAATGACTGCAGATCTGTCTGATAAAACATAAGATGAAACACACAACATTCCACTGAGTTTTCTTTGGGTACATAGATTTTTTGGTTTTGTGATAGTGACCTGAGCATGACACAAAATACAAACATATAATGTGACTTTAAGTGGAAAGTTAAGTGGAAATTGCTCAAACTTTACACAGAATGATGATATGGCCACAAACAATGAGGGCACCTAAAAATATCTTATACTAAATATATAAAGAAGACAGCTGGTGTAGGTTCAGTAGTATTATTATGTGAACATAACAACATATAAATACACAAATACAAGTCCACACAGTTAAAATAACAATAGATCAAATTCCATTGTTACCATTTAAAGGCAGCATCTAACAAACTATCTGCTGATGTAGTATAGTTAAAAAAAAAAATTAAAAAAAAACTACTAAAAGCCCTTTGCTCATGGCCATGAATAGGCCAGGGACGACACCACACAGCCGCAGGACCAGTGGGAGGGGCCGGAGAGGCAGTCACATGGGCCAGGGTCAGGCTGCTGTCACATGGCTTGTGTTTGCAGCCTGACCAGAGAAGGAGGTGGAGTTTAGGCTTCAAGGAGTTTTGTGAAAGAAAAAAGTTGCCTAATTTCTTCATGTAGACCGCCAAAGTTTACAGCAGTGATCGGATCAAGGTAGTTTTGTTTTTGTTTTTTTGCTTTACGTCTTGGCATGGAAATCCCAGCTATTAATCTAAAGGTAAGGATGATTTACGTGTGCTACTTGCACAGTAGGATGAACCACTATACACCACAGGATCAAACAGTAGCATTATGAAATAACTACTTAGTTGCTCTGTTTGTGGGCGGTGTAATGATGATTGCTGTAAAGTTAAAACAACGTGACCCGTATCTTCCACACTGTAGCCTTTGCATTGCTTCTCTTACCTACAAACTTGTTCAGATGGTTTTAAAGGGGAAAGGCTTTAATTGGATCTATCTACAATAGATTTCTTCAATTACGCTCATACTTACTTACTTTCATATACAAAGGCTAATTTGCTATAAAAGTGATGTGGTTACTAGACAGACCAACTTTTTATGAAGAACTTTGGGCTATTTGTCCATTACAGTGCAAGCATATTTTTAAAAGTTGAATTATGTAACTTTTCTGGTAGTGGGTCCACAGTCTAATTGTCTCCATGTAGATGTTCTTGCTTTGCCTGCATATTCCACAGTATAGCCTTAAGTTCTCTCCATGAAGACAAGCAGATGACTCCCAGTACGAATGCGCACACATTTTGAACAACCTGTAATTGAATAAATACACAACAAATAAGTGTAAAGCCTCTGGGGACCATTTCAGTAAAGCAATAACTATAATTATGGGACCAAGCAGGGCGTGTGGCAGACCCTCAACCAGGAAAATCACATAGTGCACCTTTTAAAATGGTTTTAAACCAGTAGGCTATAGTAGTAGTAGGTTTGACTGTAACTGCTATTAAGAATAATTGAACACTCTACAGTGCTTTGTTTTGTAATCACTTACACTTGAAATTTTACACTTTCATTTGTCATTTAGAAATTCCCCCATTATTGCATCAACAATAGAGCCAACATCATGGGGCTCATATATGTTGTAAAATGTCAAATAGGCCATTGCATTCATAAAGGTGCTATCATGCGATTTAAGGTTTCTACTAACCCACATTTTTTCATACTGTATGTTTAGGCACTTGTTCTATCTGAATCCAAAATAGATAATCATATAATTTTAAATACGTTTCATCATGCTTCCTTTTGTCTTTTGTTTTGAAGGCAATAGTACTAGTTCACTGGCTGCTTACAGTATGGTGAGTACTCACAGATTTTTCCTCACAAACTTGAGGAATTTCTCTCCTCTGACTGGTGGATTTGTGTGGACACTGACTAAATGTAAAATGATGACCAGAATTTGACCTACTATCATAAATAACTTAGACTAGTAAAATATATACTAGTAGTGTTTCAACAAATGACATATCTTGACATAATATGACTATGTTTGCTATAGGGGTTGTATGGCGTGGCTTCCCCATTCATATGCCTGGGGAAACTTCACTGTCTTGGCTATCGGGGTGTGGGCCATTGCACACAGGGACTCTATTGATGCAGTGCTTATGGTGAGTTTTTACCTTGATGCTTGGGAGACTGCAAATCATGTGACAGATGTGCTAACCCATTTGTGTGTGAAATCTGGGACAAACCGTGAACATTTAACAAAGACATATTGCTATAGGAACACTTGTCAGTAAATGGGAAGTTACACAAACTTGGATATTTCATCATAGCTTAAACTGGCTATTCATGGACTTCAGTTTTCTGCTTATAGGTTCCATCTGTGGTCAGCCAGTCTCTTCATCAAGAGAATATTTGATGGCTCTTTGTGGCCTGCTACAGTAACTTACCTTCACAGTGCATTTTCACTTTCAGACTACATAATACTTTGGAGGGCACCTTGGCCTCTCTATAATGAATGTAATGTAATTCAACATAAAGAGAAGGGCGTTGTTTTGTGTGCAAGGCATAAAGAGCAAGAAAAAGCAATTGATACACATGATGGTTTTCTGTATAGTCGTCCAGGGTCTATAAAACTGTGTTCCCAATGTCACATGACCAATGGCAGTGAGACCACACCTCATCACAGACAATGACACATCTTTGACTTCATGTTTTTTTATGTTCAGATGGTACACAATAGTTCTGTCCACTTTAAACACTCCAGAAGTAAATGTCCCATTTTTTTCCACTGAAATTAAAAAAAAACTCAAATATTAAGAGTTTAAAGGCACGAGGGAGGCTGAACTGCTATGTTTTAACTAATGTTCCTTAACACAGTTGTTTTAGAAAGAAAAAAATAAAATGAATAATAACAGTTTGTCGTGGGCAATCACTACTAACCTCCACAAGGCTAGTTCTAGTTCTAGTTCTAGTTTACAAAAGTAAAGAATATCTTCAGAAGTTTATTTTCATAATATTATAGACTAAAGACTTATATTAGGCTGATGACAAGTCATTGTCCATATTGGAATATATTCCATAAGGGGTGTGGATAAGTTTGTAGTAAATTCAGTTAAATAATTTTGTAAAAAATATTGGCAGCTTTTTGGCTTCTCTGGATTCTAAAATAACTGCTATTGCCCATGATTGACATTGTACACAGTATTAAAAAGCTTACTTATTATTTAATTTAGTTAATTTGTGTCTGTTAAAATCTACTACTACTAGTATTATTGCTATAACTTCTACTAAGTTGTAATCATTGTCTCCTTTGTCATTTTTCCACAGTTTTTAATGGGGACTGTTGTGACAATATTGACAGACATTGTCCATATTGGAATTTATTACCCCTCACATGAACTGGTGATTCCAGATGTGGTTCGTTTCAGTGCAGGAATGGCTATCCTCAACCTGCTGCTCAAGCCTGCGTCATGTTTTTTTGTCTATCAAATGTATAAAGAGCGAGGAGGGGACTACAATGTCAACTTTGGTAAGTATATGTCCTGCATCCTCTTATAATTGTGAATACATTTTGCCTGCCTACAGTACCTAAAATGTGACTCTTAACTGATATGTTCATGATGAAATTAGAAAATTAGATGAGCATGATGCCATTCTGTGTTAAGGAGAAATGTGATCTGTATGAAGATCTCTATATATAAGACTTTCTACTATGCCCCCGACACACTTTCAAATGAATATATTGCAAATTCAGAAGTACTGAAAAATGTCACTCAAATAAGATAATACAGTTATAAAATGTGTATATGGATTAAACACTGGTGCTTAAAATTGCAATATTATTTACTTGTTCATTTCTGCTTTTACTACAAGGAAATGTGTATTATTAGAAGAATGATTATCTCTAGAACTACAGTTTAGACCAGTGGTTCTTAACCTTGTTGGAGGTACTGAACCCCACTAGTTTCATTTGCGCATTCACTGAACTCTTTGGAAAATTGGAAAAATAAAATATATTTTTTCAAATTCAAAACATAGGTATATGTATTTTATTGGTGCACACATGTGAATCCATATTGCACATATTCGTCCGACCACTTTCTTTTTTTGCTCGACATAGTTAGCATGCAGGGAAAATATTAAGAAAGAAATGACACGACACCATCACGACAGTCACAAGACTACTGTGCGCACAAAATTTCCTGCAGCCAATAACGGCCAAACGGGGCGTGTCATCACCAATCATGAGTTGGATGTGAGTCTTGACCCCTGCCGAACCCCTGAGATTGACTCACCGAACCCCTGGGGTTCGATCGAACCCAGGTGAAGAACCACAGGTTTAGACGAAAGCAGAATAAAAGTTGCATACAATTTAATATAATTAATCATTAATCAAGAATTCTATGAAATGTCTTATTGCAAATATTGTTAGTTTATAAGCAGAAAAGTCCCGTCTAGTACCAAGCAACATTAAAACAGACTGTTGGCTCCAAACCACTTGCAGATGATTCCTCAGTCAAACTAATTTGTTACAGTCATATGACTTTAAAAGGCAGCATTGCTGTTTGGGCAGAGTTTATATGGTCATTTGTGTGGCTTACTCCAAACCAAGCTTTAACCAAAAGAAAACTCACTATTTATCAAAAGGTTAACTTAATGTTGCTTTGTAGACAGTTTTTTAAGTACCTTTGTTCCATTAAGAAGCCACTCATGAAGCTAAGAGCTGCTCCACTGAATTGTGATGTCGACTGTATGCCTAAATGCACTCCACAACTTGAATTAGTCTTGCATATTTCTTCCCTGCGATTATGATGTCTATTCTTGGATGCACAAAAATAGACCCGTTGCCAAGTATATACAAATCCTACATACTGTCAAATAACAACACAGCTTCAAGACTGCAGTTAAAAAATGTCCCCTGATTTGTCTCTTGGAGGATAATTGAATGCTGATGAAGTTGCACCCTCGGTAGGTATATCACAGCACATGACTGACTGTGTAGTGGCTGATGTAGGTCGAGACCAGCCAAGGAGAGAATTTTAATTGCTGTTTGATGGTAGCACAGTCATGATCAAGAGATCCCGCTGCTCAATGCTCTTTAATACAAAACTACTTGCAAATTCAAGTATTTATGAGCTTTTCATAACCTGCAAATACTGTAAGACTACTTTTTATCATGTCATTTGTTAAAGGCTGGTATAATTTCTTAAATAATGCTTCAAATTAGCACATTCTGTTACAGAGTTAGGGCTTTTATTGTACATTAAAACAAAAAAACTATATCACTTGGGTGCCCATATTGGCACAATCATCAATTCAGCATGAACACACTTGGAAGAAATCAAATAATTTATTTAAATCCAAAATATTATCCCATGTGTAAACAAAACCAAATGTTCCCTGTGGGATTTGTGGTATCCATGTCATTCTTGGCATAAGTTTATCAATATCAGCCATTTGGTAGCAAACACTTACTTTGTTGTGAATAAGATACCGGAAGTGCTCACCTGGGTCACAGATAAGTATGCGGAAAACAGGTGCTTACCAAGATCCTTAGAGGGCAAATGTTTACTAGACAAAACTGCTTTTTTGTCTGTTAGATACTTTGTTGTATTTGCTTATTTATTTATTTATTTATTTGATATAATTTTTACATCCATGTAGCATTAGTTGCCAGCCAAATCATGCCTTTTTGTTTATACTGTTTTTTCTATCTATCACAGTCATTTTTATCTTATGTTATTCATGTCTTCTGTTTTTTCCTTCCTGCTGACTGACCTTTGACCTTTCAGACTTTGAGACTTCAATGGACAGCCGGTGCACTACGGACAGTGCTGACAGTGCTTTTATTGGCCGTCGCTATTGATTTTGCCTGGCTTTTTCCTCCCTTTCCTCTTTTTTTGTACCATTTCCATCCTCCGTACAATCATCTTCCTCCATCACCCTGGCTTCTAATTGGCTGTTGGACACAAGAGACCACTTCTTTGTATTCTGTTTTACACGTGTTTGTCTGTTTTGTTTGTCATTTTTCATTACCTGCCTTGTTCTGTGTCACTGTACTTTTATTTCTACCTTTGTGCTTTGTTGATGTGTATGTTAATATGTTTGCATGTTTTATTCATATTTCATACTCTCCTGATGCCCAATTTGTGTTGTGTATTCTGTTTTATTTTAAACAGCACTGTGTGATGGTGCACTTTATTAAGCCAAATTAGTCAGCACAGTGTTGACTCTTAATAGTGAATGCTGTTCAAAATTTATCCAAGAGGCACTATGGTAGTTTCTAGATCAAGTTCTTTCTATTTCTGGAATGTGCAAAGGTTATAGGTTTAAAGATAGACTTTATTAAATACAGTATGTATATATACATATGGTTTATATATTCTGAGGTACCAAAGAGAAACACTGACAATCTGTGTTAAAACTGATCTGCATCCTTGATGTAAAAACTATACTTTAAGGACAAAATTAAATGATATTGTTTTTAATCTCACTATACAATTGTTTTCCTTTTCATATACTCCACTACATTCCCAGTTAGTGCTGACAGTAATTGATATTCCAGTGCCCTCAAAGATTAAAAATGCACAAATGCACCCAATTTATAAAATAATAAAGTGATGAATAAATCCTTTATTTGTGTCTTGGGGGTTGTTATTGTCTTTATTTGATCCAAATGATCCTCATTCCCAATTTTAAGTACCTATCTAAGTGTCTATGTAGAAATTGGAAAACACTTTTTGGCTTCTCTGTCAGACTTCATACCTTGGAAGTATTGACTTGAGTGACTGTAATAAGCCGGGCATGTTGGTCACAGTATGGGTCATGTGGAGGTAAGAGTGAGTAAATCCTTTGAACTTTTGAAAATGTATCATCTGTATTCGAACCAAGCTAGAGCCAAGGCTGTTCCTGGTAGAGAGGCTCCTAATTTATGTCAGAAAATGACTTGCACTGAAATCTTTATAAACCATATTTACCTCTATATTCCACTAAGGAAAATACAGGCATCAAATAGCAGCCCTGCATTACAATGGTCCAGTGATGCTTTGTAGTCCCTGGTTTCCTGACAATGTCGGTTTTCTTTTCTTTTCTTTTTTTTTCTTTTTTTTTGGAAAAGTCAATAAAATTATGCCAACACAGACTTTTAACTTGTGCTTTGCAGGTTTCCCCACAGTATCAAGAAACCGAGATGCTTACCAATCCATAGACCAGCAGGACCAAGAGTCTGCAAGCCCAGCCAATCCCTTCAACCAGACCCAAGAGAAACCCACCCGAGCATACTAAAAATGAATTTACAGTAGCACATACCGTATCGATCTTTTGGATACATACCAATTTTATTACCTAGTAAATTACTTCATTATGTTACTTGAAGATGATGGTACTGAAAGGTTTGCACAGTTCCTGTTGATAAGCACTGATTACTCACTGCAGAAGAGGATACACTGGTCAAAATTACCTTTGAGACAACCATTTACATTTTCAAATTGTTGCGTTACAATTGTTCTCATTTGTATTTACCTCAGTTGCTTGACTTCAGTCATTAATATTGAAGAGTTCCTGTTTCACTATAGTACGCACTGCTCAGATTTCTCAATTTATTGTTAGTACAGTATTAGTAAAAGGCATGTACTTACAGAAGACATTCCTTTAAAAATTGTGAAATCAGGATATACTATGTCTGAAGTGCCATGTTTCAGGCAACCTAATGTTTTGCACAATACATAAAATATTAAAAACTAAATCAACTAGAGACTGTTTCTTCTAAAGCACAGGTCATCCCAATAAGCTTATCAGCACTTTTTTTTCTTTCTTTTTCAAAAGTAGACTACTCTGTTGCTTTGTCACATATTTTAAGTTTGTAATTCCTGCCTCCTTAAACTTGGTCATACATACATTTGATTTCACACTGAGATGGTTAAGTTTAACCCTTTAATGTTCACTCCAAGAAAAAAACAATGTAAAAATTATTTTTTTGTGCTTTTTAAGTTATTGGGTCACTAATGACCAAAATAAATAAAAAAATAAAAAATAGACCCCCCAGTTTTAAAAATATATGCCTCTACCAATTGGTCGAGATGGTGCTTGATGGTAAAAGTATCTAATACATAACTATAAATGTATATTATCAATTAAATTATTATTTAATACCTACAAATACAAAAAAGAAAGTAGAAAATGTAAAAATACCAGAAAACAATTGATGTCAAGTAAATTTTATTCCAACAAACAAACTTCGCTCCCATTTTCGGCATAAAATTCCAACACTTATGCAACAATTGTACTTTCAAAAACATGTATTTCCCCTCTCTTAAAATAATAAAAAAAAAGGACAACTGAGGACCTATCCAACGTCTCAGTTGTGCTGTGTAAAATCTTCAAACATCTTTTTTTGCATTGAACAAATTCAAAAATGATACAAATCTCTCAAACAAAATAATGGTAACCACTTTTTGATGATACGCTACAAAGCATTCCCTCTCTCTGATCAAGCACAGGAAAACATTGCACTTCTCACATTTCCATCTTGACACACCCTTTGGGCAGAGGCTGCACCGTCCCCGGTTGTCAGTGTGAAGTGGCCAATGTCCATAGTTGTCGTAGCGTATGTCTGGGGGGAGGCGCTTCTTCTCACAAGACATTTGTGGTGGACTAGCAGATGATGGCCGACCAACTCTAGGTGCTGGCTTGTTGACTTGTTTCAAACTGTTCGCCACAGCCAGGCGAAACATTTTGAGAGGCATTGGTTTTTCCTTCAGTAGGTCACAGTCTCTCTTGTAGACAAGCCACGAATTGGAAATGCACAGGTCAAGGACGTATCCAAACAGGGGGAAGTACCAGCGTCGTGATTTGGCTGGGGTCTTTTATAGATGAACCAGCATGTCGGAAAGATCAATGCCACCCATATGCTGATTATAGGCAGCAATGAGTGATGGGCATTGGACAGCAATCTTCGCTTTTGCATCTTTGCTCCACCGTTGGACACTTGTAAGAGGCATGATCCCACAGGTAGAATCATCTCATCTTGAAATATTGAAATGGTGTCTTGACAGAATCCGGGGGTGCAAAACTTGAATCAGGAACCTGGAATTTGTCAATATCTACATGCTTCCAGATTCTCCTGAATTCTTTTTCTTTCTTTTCAGCCATTTTTTTCTTCTTTGTGCATGGGGGTGACACAGGGGTCTCATCCAGCTCTTCCATTAGTTTTTTAAAGGTGTTTTTCCCTTTTTTATTCTTCTTAACAGATGTGCTTGTAGAGGGCATCTCCTCTTCATGCATAAATTCAGTGGAAATGTCGCCGATCACCTCTACTTGTTTGGGCAGATAATCAGGATCCCCTATTGTGTCATCATCATCATCACTCAGATCAGCCTCAGAATCTTGAGGATCTACTGGTACAAGGGCCAGAAAAGACCGTGGCCTTGAACCATAAAATGATTTAGCATCCATCTTTTGTTCCTAAAACAAAGAAATGGAAGGTAAAAAAAGAAATCATGCAGTGTTATAGCTAAATGTTAGCATGTTTGTTAATTAAATACAAAAATCACACATATTAAATAATTTCAGTATAATAACACAGTAATTGTAACATATTGACAACAATGCATGAACAGAAGGGTTTTTATTCCATTGAAAATAGTAAAATTTAATGAAGTTAGCATAAATTCACCAAACTCTTGCCATATGGTTGAGATGTCAAGCCATGCCAAGGTTTACCATAGAGTGACATCTCAACCGTTTGGTCAAGCATGTTTTTAAAAAATTATTTGACCCTTATAAAATGTTTTTCTGTTGCATCAAGTGACATAATTCTGTTAAGTAACGTGTTAGATGATGTAATATGTTGAAAAAACGGATTTACCTTTTGAAATACAGCCAGAAGTTGTCCGCATGTCAGAAGTGATTCTTCTGTTTTTAACTTGCTGGAGTCACGATGAGTGAAAAGTCTTACTGTCCAAAAATAGAGTGCCCTCTAATGGATGTTTTATGCATAGCATACCTCTACCAAGTAGTAGAGATGACCCAATCAGGTTGGGTTCAGTTCAACACATTCCCCAATAAGATATAGCAACTCAAAATGTGATCTACCATATGGTTGAGCAGAACATTAAAGGGTTAAGTCACTGCTGCATTGTATGATCTGTTGTATGTTCTGTCCTTGGTTGAATCATTCTTGCTGGAGCATATATGTGTGGTGGCTTTTGATGTGAGGGTGCGGTGCAGTGTCCTTATAGGAGAATATGTTGCCTAGGGTTGTTCTGTATGGATGAATGAATAAATATGCCAGAGGCCAATTTGCACACTTTCTAATTCTATGTATCATATTCCATTTAAGACTAATCTCTTGTGATAATTAGCCGATTTAGCCCAATTTTAAGATTTCACCACAAGCTAAGGTCACGTTGCTGGAATAGCTTTATTAATTAGGCCTGTGGATTCATGCTGTACCTTTAAATTGCATTCATAATAGTTAAACAGGCTACATCGCAGCATCCCAATACCTTTTTCACTGCAGTAACAATCACTACCCCCCTCTGCCAGAAGAAGTGCTCAGGAGCATCAGCTGTCTACCGTCATCCCAAAGGTGAAGCATGACTTAATTATAAGGACCATTAAGCCGCTTTACAGCTCCTCCAGTTTTACTCAGTCAATCAATAGGTATGCCAAACTGCGCCCAAAAAGTGCCATATATCGGTCTCCCCTTCACTTTGCACAAACCAAGCTCCAGTGCGTAAGCCTGTCAATGATTCATTCACACGCCGAGCTCCAGGGCGCACAGACCCAGAAGGCGCAGGAACAGAGCGCAGTGACCGGGGTGAAGGTGGGGGCACGGGCTTGTGGGACAGCTCCGTATGGCCGACCCAGCGCCAATAAGTTGTTGATTAATATGTAGCCGCTGGGTTTGCCCCCTCCACCACCTCCTCCGTGCGCACCTTTCTGACACAACGCGTGCACCTGATTCCTCTGAGCCAAGGACACGCTCGCGCCGTCGCCATTGTTGGTGCATGCAATAAAAGGGAACTCAATTTGTCAAAGACGTTATTGCATTAGTGACAATCTCCGGGGACGTTTTGAATCAATGGTTTCGTGGCTCCATAGCTACAGCAGACTTTCAACGCAATTATAAACGTCTTAGTTACTGAATTGAGAAGTGGCCGTCTTTTTTGCTAATCTCATTACCAAGCATATTTTTAAAAGATGTTGAGAAAATAATTCAATATAACTGTTGTGTTTGTGCTAATAATACAATTTTAGGCTTACTACACTACCCCAAGGGACACATTTAGGCAGCTATTTTTCTGCAGTTTTTCTACCATTTTGACAGTTTATAAGCCGTCGTAATCAATACCAAATTAAATCTGCTCACAGCAAAGTAATGGCTTGAATAATGTTTTTTTCTATCCAAAGATCTGGACTGTAATAACCTTATTAACAAAAGAACAGACTAAACCATTAAAACGTTTTGCCTTTTGGGAGAAAATCAACAAGAGCATTGCGGCTGAGAAAGGAGTCTCAGAAAATATATAATATATCTATTATGTTGCAATCATTAGTCAACAATTACACATTAAAAGATTTGGAGCCCTGCCTTTGATGAGGACCAAGGTGCACCCAAGATTCTAGATAAACTGATGTTATGTTTTATGCATTATAAGGGGAAATAATGAGCCATCACCTAACGCAGTGTCCTTGAAGTAAAAAAGGCAGTGGTCTACTTTTGGATCTTGGGGAAGACAATGGGAATCAAAACATAACCTTCAGTGTTAGGGATGATGGAGTCGCCCTGGGTCTAACTCGGGGGTTAATTATACACCCCAGTGCCAGTCAGTGATGGAAAGTATTGACGCTTTGACCTACATGTCTGATTAAGAAGGGTGCAAGAGAAAAGAAACATGGCTACATCCAGTGGGACACTAGGCCTGGAGCAAGACTTCAGGTCAAGGTATTTTTAATCATTATATGTGTTACATTTAAAGCATGAAGCTAAATTAAAAACCCTATATTGTCATAAGTAAGAAAGTATTGCACTTTTTTTTTTTAAACAGATGAAGAGATGACATCTTTATGCCTGCCCCAGGAGTCTCCAGGGGGCGACCTTTGATCTTTTCACACTGTGGCCTCACTCATCTGTCACAGATGATAGCAGCATCAGAATTGATCCTGTTATCCTTCGCTCCAAAGCAAGTCCAGGTACTAGTCAATGGGGTGTTTGTCTATGTCTCTAAAGCTCAACATGCTCTGTTTCACCTTGTGATGTCATGAAGCAGTAGTTTTCAAGTTAACGGCGACCTTTTATCTTTAGTTCAGTAAAGACGGGCAGTTTCAGTACTGAAATCATCCAAATGACTGCTGAAGGTGTATGGAGTTTAAAAACAGCACATTTCCTGTATTACCACATGACATCACAAAGTGGAAGCATTTTCTGTTGTCTGTGTTTTCTGTTTGAGAGAATAACTTTCCTAAATATGCAGGGTCTGTGTGTTAAACATGTGTGAATGAAACAAAACACAACTCCAGGTCTGTTTATGATGAGGAAACATAATGACATACACTGGAAAATAGTGTAAAATGGGTCCTTTAAGGTACAAAAATAACTTAATCAATCACAGTCTCAGGATAACAATTACATTTATTAAAGATCATAAAATAATATTCAGTTTAGATAAAATTTTTGATATATTGCCAACCACTTGCTTTATATGTTTTTTGCTCATCATCCATCATGTACAGTGTGTTATGTTCAGTTAAAAAGTCATGTAGCCCCCCAATCTTTGATAATACCTGTCTTTGATTTCCCTGTGAAGCCCCAGACTGTTGTTAGCTCACCAGTCAACATCACTATTAGTTTGTTGTTTTGGTTGTACACAGGGTTCTCCTTAATATGATGTGGCAGAAAAAAATAACCACTGTTCATCTTCTTACGTGCCAAAGAATTGTGAATTGACTGGAACCACTAACTAATGGCCTAAGGGGCAAAGTTTGAAAGAAAAAATGAAAGATAACATCAACTCTTAAGCAATAAAGAGAAACCAATTCACCCATATAGTGTATGCATTTTTTTTTGTGGACAGTGTGATGCCTGAATACAAAGTGTAACTCTAGTGTACTAGCTTCAACACAGTGCCTTCCTTGTTAATCAATAATGGTAGATTTGAAGATACAGTATTTACAAGAAAAGTAAATTTTGCATTTTTTTGTCATTATCAGGAGTAAACTGGTTTGACATCTGCCTTCTTCATGACCAGATCCCTGTTCTGTATCTGTGTATGAGAGCAACCAAAATCTGTTTAGTTACATCCATGTACATACATAGAGCAGGTTAGTTCTCAGGCTCTGCTCTTTCTGGTTCTGCCGTTTGAAAGATATTGGGGTCATGGTGGCCATAAGGAACAGGGCTGCTCTGTGGTGGAGTCAGAGGTGCAGATTCATTAAAAATACATTTGTGACAGCACAGTAACAAATGGCTGTGGTCCCGTACACCCTCCCTGTACTCATTTATCATCGCACTACTGCTACTCCTGCTACTCCTGCTACCTGCTCCAGCTCCCCGTTCATTACTCTCTCCTGTCTTGATTTTAAACCACTGCTGGGCCACCTCACACGCACTGCCTAAAGGGAATGCACAACTCCAAAGGTTATTTAACAACAAGCAGGAACTTTTTATAGAGACAGTGCAAAGTATTTGCATATTTGGCAATGGGTAGAGTTCAATTTGTCAAGTGGACAAAAGATTTGATAGAAGACTTTTCGTCGCTCATCCAAGCTGCTTCTTCAGCTGCTTCTTCAGTTCGAACTAAAGAAGCAGCTCGGATGAGCAGCGAAACGTCTTCTATCAAAACATTTGTCCAGTTGATAAATTGAACTCTACCCGTTGCCATGGATTCTACCTGGACGAATGAGGGATTCTACACATATTTGCCTATTTGTATTTCACTTAAGTACAAAGTTGCATAATAAGTTTTGTTTCAATATTTTTAGGAACAGACAGGATCAACCAGTAGTAGTAGAAGAGCAGAAGTAGCCATACTGGTGACTCGAACCCATAGCAGCAATGTAGTAGTAGTGGTGGTAGCATCTATAAGCAGCTCCAACCTTTTTTCTTCAGTGAGCTACCTTTATGAAACAAAAATGTCAAAGAGCTACCAATTTCAGCAGTCACAAAGAAACTGAGTAAATATACGAGCCTCGGCAAGCCTTAGATGGGGAACAGTTAGATGCTTATAAAAGATGAACCATTATCGGTGCACCAAGTTAGACATCAAAATGATACATTAACAATAGTGATTAATTGCATTTTACTTATAATCCACAATACATAGAATTCATAAATCCCTTGGTCAGCTACTTGGAAGGGGCGGAGAGCTACAGGTTGGAGACCCCTGATCTATAGCATTGAAACCAGGCCAAATTGTACAAATATTAACATTTTGAGTAATACTTTGTCAGTACTACTGCAAAACAGAACTGCTTGGGAAAACATTAATCAGTTGAACTATGATTATCAACTAACAACTGAGAGAAATTAAACATTAACAATTAAAAGGACAGAATACAAGTTTAATGTTCTTAGTGCAAAAAATAGGCCTATAAAGAGGATATGCAGATTTCAAAGATTAATGGAATCCACTTCCATAAATTGGTTATAAAGAAAATCATTTAAATGTTAATTTAATCCTACTAATTTACAACATTTACCACCTAATGAGATACTATAAATACAGAGGGTTTGAGGCGCATTACAGTGAGGGTATGAAAACTTGCATACTTCTATGATTCATTGAGCTGTGGTTTTCTGGAGTTTTGGTGCAAGTGTAAAGAATGGGCCAAGGACAAACAACAGGCAATAACTGGGACATTTCTATAATAAGAGCAGAAGGCTGAATGCTCTTTCACACTGTAACAGAGAAACCTCAGACATACATAAATGACCTAAAACACAAGCAATACTTTCCATTATTTCACAAATACATATGACCCCATGAAATGAACTGTGAGCAAAATGAAATACGGAACTCAACCACAAGGGGTCACAAGCAGGTGAACTCTTTGCACTCTTAAAATAATAAAATAGGGCATCAATATCTTATAGCTAATAAAATAGAATTGCTAAAATAATTTACATGAGATATGGGATTTCCACATAGATAAATCTAATGTCTGCTCTTCACAAAAATCTACACTTAAACATAAACTATATTCCACTGATTTCATATTGTGACATTATCCAAAAATATTAACATATAAACCATATCATCCATCACCACCAAATGCATATTGCAATATTAGACAAGAACTCTGTCAGGAAATCACACATAACACATTTGCATGCAAAATTACCCAAGTTCCAATCAAAGAGCACTATTATTCCATGTTTGCTGAAAAAGAATCCTAATGATTTTGTAGTGTGTTGACAGCACTGAGTATCTGACCTCCATCAGCCTGTCCCGGCAATGGTTGTCCATGAGTTCACCTTGAGGGGGGCTGTGGGGGCTGCGTGGAGGGGGGGTGCTTGACAGTTATTTATTCTCTTGTATCAGGGCAGCAGTGGAAGTCCCGAGTGCCGTGCTAAAGTGTGTTGTGCTTGCATTAAGGCACGTAGCTGCGCAGAGGGGGATGAGGGAGGACAGAAAATCAAATGTTGGCATTTATGAAGGCATCTGGTGGTGACTCGACGTCTCCGCGGGGACTCTCTGGTGGACGGGTCGATTGGTCTTGACAGGACTCTCCCCTGAATCTGAGATCAGCAGGAGGCTCGTGTGGTCTGGGTTGCTCAGACGGGTATTACTGTGGATGGAGAGTAAATTAGATATTTGGGTTTATACTGGTTTATACTTTTACTGCGCAACTTTTCTGGTGGAGGGTCCGCCACCTGCTTGCCTCCATGGATATGTTATTGCTTTATCTGGAAAATTCCATGCACAATATCAAACATATCCATCTAGTATTTATTCATTACGTTGTTTCTATTGCTCAAAATACATAAATTCTTTCTGTGAATAGGGGATGACATCTGAACTGTAAAGTAGTGCAGTGCTGTAACTTGCTTGTCTCCCTTGCAATAGGTAGGTTTAATCTATACTGTGGAATTTTCTAGACAAAGCAACAACATTTCCATGGAGACAAGCAGGTGGCGGACGCTCCACTGGAAATGTTACGCAGTGCACCTTTATGATTGGCAAGCGGAAATAAGTTATACAACAATATGACACTAAATAGAGTTTTGCGTTAACATGCAAATTTTGACCCAGTTTGTGCTATGATCCAGTCAGTTAGTTAGATTTTGTAGCACTTACTATACACAGGGCAATTATATGTCTTGAGCTCCAGGGTTTAATTACTAGTTTATCCAGTGGTTTTCAGAATGATGGAAAATTAGGACCATGTTTTTAGAATGTTGAAAAGTCCTTAAAATGTTGTCCTTAAACAGGAAGCTGAAACCCATGTATTGAGCATAGACTGAAATTAATGTTTCACTCTCTCAATTGGCACATCTCACTAATGGTCTGTCCATGACTCATGTAAATCCCAGGAATTTCAGATTTTTATTGCCTTCTTTATTCATAGTAACTATTTGTCTGGAGTGCAACTTTCCCCCAGACATTACAACTCTAAACACATACAGTGTGCATGATGCTGATGAACAGACATTTCAGGTAATTGTACTTGTTCTAATGAAGTGGTGTAAATTGGTAATATTTGTTAGGGAGGTAATTACCATGCAGTTTGTTATTGCCCATATCATCTGTTACCTGTCATGACTTTGTTTCTGCAAAACAGTGTCTTCATAAATTTTCAGCATTATCTCTGTGCGGTCATCATGAGACTCTTTTGGTTCCTGAAATCTAAAAAAACAGCAACACACTCTCAAAAAGGGAATTTGTGATAGTTACATATGTATTACACTGCAATTTTGAATTTTAATTAAAATTTGCTGTTTTCTTCCTTAGCATTTGGCTTATGATGAATAATTTTACATGTACCTGGGCTCCAGTCTCTCTTTGACCTTGGCTATGGACATGATATAGGGACTGATTTGTTTGGCTATCGTAGTCAGGTAGGAATTCTCTTGCTTCAGCTGAAGTAGATCATGCAGCTGGGCTAAAAATATGAAATATTTAGGGTGTACCGAATTTTAAGTAAAAAGTATCACATTATATTTTTACTGCACAAACCTTCATAGATTTCTTGCTCATTTGTGACTCTCTGGAAAGTGTCTTCCCAGATCTAAAGGGAATGGTAAAAATAGTACCTTTAATCTATCTATATGCATGAAGATCATTTGAATAACAGAGAACAATATAAATAGGCAATGAAGTACAGTAAAGCCTTTGCACTGTATCAAAAGAGCATGTGTGTGCTACGCTGTGTTCAAAGACACAATTACAAAAAAAAATGCAAATGATTCAAATGCAGATTTTTCAAACATAGTATAGATACAAACTTCTGACATCAAGTGTCACTAAAGAAATGACTGGATTGTCCAAGTACCTCCAGATCTAATCCAGGTTTATAATAGGGCTCTTCCAGGTCTAAACCAGGGCTAAGGACTACAATACCATGACTACAATATTTGACTTGAAGAGAACCACTTATAGAAGTTTGAGAAAAAAAAGTCTCTTGTACAAAGATATGTAATACCTCACAATCCCTGACACAGAATGCACTAAAATTAATTGTTATTTGTAAAGTTATTTAAAGTTCTTTAGCAATCTGGTCAACAGCATTTTTGCATCTTGCTAAATATGTTGTAGACTTAAAAAAATCTATAGCCAGATATGAATCTGAAACTGAAAACTGAAACTAGTATTGAAAATATATGAATAAGCAGCAATACTGAAAACTAAAAAACTATGGAAAATGAATCTGGGGCACCTCTTCAAACATGGCCCTCATGGTCTCTACTGTGGAGTACTGGGAGGTGATCTGGTGGTCGATGTGGAGAGACCTGTCCAGGATCTCTCCCATCTTCTCTGTGTTGATGATGGAGTGGTGCTTGGTCAGGTCCCGGTGCAGCTCCTGAACCTGATCCTTCAAACTCTGGATATCTGCCTGCAAGGTCTGAAAGTACAAAGGGAGACGACAGCTAGGGATTTATTCTAGGAAGAAATACAACATAGGCTGTTCATTAAGCTCATAATAAGTGTAAAAAAGTCCTAAACTAAATGAAGCAAAACATAAACCTATATAATTAGACAATATTACAGCTGCAACTTTTTTTCTGGTAGGTGTTTTCTGTCAATACTGCATGTGCTCTCGGGTTAGTGGTGCTACTATGATTATTTCAGTGCACTGTGATGTGTCTTTGTTTAGTATTTGTTTTCCTGCATATACAGTATTTACAACTCTGTGTGTTTCAGGTGTTTATCTTTTACAACTCCTTAAATTGCCCTTGGGGAAGTTTTATTGATTGATAAATATACACCTCTATGAACTAAATAAATAATAAATAAATAAATAAATAATACATAAAAAAATAAATAAAAAAGAAACGTTAAGTTCTACACCTAAATGTTACTTTCAATAGTAATGTAGTGATACTTGAAGTATTTAGTGCACTGACCCTGTAGTTGTTCTCATAGCTGCGGCAGTGCTCGGTGAAGGGGGTCTCTCTGCCCTCTGCCAGCAGGACTTTGGTGCAGACGTTTCGGTGAGAGGTGGGTCTGCGCCCGAGCATGGAGCCCACTGGCATCTCACTGAGGGACGGGGAGCGGCAATACACAGACAGAGGAGACTGCAGCCTGAGGAGCAAAAGCACTAATGAATGAGCCCCTCTTCTGCTCAAGTGTGACCCAAACCTCTCCACAATAACCCTCTTATTAAAAGAGCTTTTCTGAGCACAGACTCTTGAGGCACTCACTCATCTACCACACCAGGGAATGGTTTGTGATACACAGTTTATCAGTGACATTTTTCATTATGTGCATACTTTTGAAATTTCATTCAAAAGCAAATTACTTCTTTTATCTATTACAGACAAGTACATTGTTAAAAACAATAATTAGGTTGTATGGTACTCCATTTAATGGATCTTGTTTTGTTTTGTTTTTCAAAATAGTCAATTTTTTTCTCAAAAGAAGCTTCGACCCCCCCTGCTAAAAATGGAAAATGGTCAAAACTGAAAAGACTGTATTATTCAAGTGATCATATTTAAGCCACTGGCCATTGAGGAAATCTTTAATGAATGAGATAAAACAAACTATTGCATGAAAGAGGCAGCCAAAACATTTCATTTAACAGCACAGATTTTCAGTGCTGCATGTCCCTGTGCTAAACTTTAATCGTTGTGACTTCAGTAAGCAGCCTGTCTTGCATTTTTAGTTCAATGTAAGAAATAGGGTAAAATAAAAATCTATTTTCTTCCACGCTATCGAATAATCAATCTAATTGATTTCTTGCCCAGCCCTAGCCAGCAGTACATTTATGGGGCAAAGTGAGCAGCAATCAGCGGACTACAAACACAAATTCTCTTTAACCATATTAAAAATTCAGAAAATATTGAAGTATTAAGAATTTATTTATTTATTATATTTAGACACTAGGCACATGTAAACCCAATATTTTGTTATAATGTAATATGCCAACTTTTCCAACATATACTGATGCTGACACATTAAATGAAACATTGTGAGGATAATACTCTGGTTTAACAACCTGCCGTAGTTTGGAAGACAGTTCTTGAAATGTCAAAAGCTTTTCACTGATCCCTTCACCACCAAACATATGTGAAAAAACATGCCAACAAAACGTGCTAATAGTAACCACACATCCAGGTGGGTTTAGTAAAAGCGATGCCTGGAGCCATTTTACCTTGGCTTGGGTACCACTATGTGTCTCACACGTTGCCATAGAAACGATTCCTTTGAGCATTCAGGTTGTGTCCCAACATGACCAATTAGATATTATGCCTGAAGTAAAAAAGTCTCACTTTCTCAGAAAAAAGACATAAAAAAATGTTTAGTTAAAAACCCTTGGCTATCACCTTATCTGGGCATCTACCAAGTACAGATACTGTACAAAATATTAGGATGTGTTAGAAAATAATGAAGACACACTAGCCTCTGTCGGAGCCGTATGGCGTGAGAAAAACTTTAAATCCCCACTTGCTGTCTAAATTAACAGTTACATGCAACAATATTTAAGAGACAAGAAACCATTCTCACCTACATAAACCTTGACTAAAATCTGCTAAACATTAAAGCATTTACCTGCAGCTTGATCTCCTGCCCAGTGTTGAGCCAACAGAGGATCTGTGTACAATGTGCTTGCCTCATAACCTGCATATACTCATTCAAATTAACAAGTGCGTCTGAGCTAAAGCTGTGACATCAGGTACAGAGACAGCACAGGTCCGCCCCCCTCTCTTCACCCCATCTCTCCACCCCCTACATGCCAACTTCCTCATGAATCGGAGAGAGTTCTGTGAAATCACGATAAAAATAGTGCCAGACGGGACAGCCACCAATCCCTGCCCACTTTGCATGTTGCATTGGCAGCGCTGCTAAACAAGTTGGATGGGAGAGTTGTCAGTCTGTTGGCATTACCGAGTAGGCTTAAGGACCTGCGAACAGTTGGGAGACTGAAATGTGTACAAGAAATTACCATCAAGGAGTGTGAATGTGAGAAGAGATGAGAGCGAGGACATGGAACAATCTTCTGAAAATGCTGTATTCTTTTCTTTTCCCTTAATCTTTAAGTCTTGAAGCCAATGACTTTATCATTAAATATGCATTTACATTTCTGTAAAAGCATATTTAATTTAGTGCACAGAAGATCAAAGAAAGGTAATTTGCTCAAGTCCCAAATATAATTTCAAAGAGACTAGATTTTTTTATTCAAATTGAATGATTAAAATGTGTTAAACCCTACAATTATTAATCCAAAAACACTGTAATTTAGTGGCTGTATACCTGCAGCCATGTTCCCAGTCTCCTGTCAGCTCCCCACAGAAAGTACAGTGAATGAACAGTGTGTTACGTAAACAGGAGCATCCGCAGCTCACTGATGGACAGAATTACTGCCATAGTGGGACTCAGCGTGGCGCCTCCTTTCCTCTCCCTGCAGTCATCACCGTCTGCCATCTGCACTCTCAACCATTCCTGGATTTGAAGTTGGGATGTTTCACAAGTGTGACATAAACTATCAAAGATTTGTGTTTCTTGGAAGCACCCAGAAAGCACGACTACAGCCATAGCAGCAAAGCCCACACAGAAAATGATGAGCTTCTAGGAAAGCTCTGACTACATGACAGAGGTTAAACACCTGTTGTACCTGTTGGTGCAGCCACTGACAGAAGCAGGGCCACGCGCTCCGATCAGCAGCAGCGGCTCAAGGCACCGGGCAAACTCACTGCGATAATCAGTGTTGATCTAAACAGGAAAATACATCATCAGAATGTGGCTTTGCTATTCATCTTTCACTTCTTCTTGCGTTTTTTTTTTTTAATTGAGCAAAAAAAGTTGTGGGTTCAATGTATGATCTTTAAGTGTGCTTCATCCCCATGTGGGTTCTTGGCTTCCCCACATTAGTCATTATACTCTATCTATTAGGCCAGACAGTAATGTTTTCAGTAGATGTGTAAAAAATACTGAATTATTGATAATATTGTGATTTTTAAGATATGCAAAATTGGATTATCTGGGATGTAGTTTATTAATTATGTGCTTTACTATCTTAAAATACTGCAAAAAGTGTTTGATTGGTGTATGTCTGTGGACTTACTTTGCTGCTCTGCACTGGCCTGAGCCGATGAGGCAGCTTTACAATGCACTGCAGTCGCTCCATCAGTTGCTGTGTAAGCAAAAAGATCCAGGGGTCATTCTGTGACCTCCTTCACCTCGCACAGACATTATAGATGACCCCTGATGTGACTCTGGGCTGAACTGGCTAATGATTCTATAATGGCTTAAGTGGAGATGTCATTATTAATCTGTTAATCGATAAGCAAGATTATTCAAGTCACAATATAATCACAGTCAAGAACAAAAATTATACTGAAATGTAAATACATTAAAACAAAAAACAAAAAAAAACAAGTAAGTAAATAAGTTGGTCATGGTGTCCCTAATCGTCAACAACTGTATAATTATGTCTCTTTACAATAATCTTTACAATATTTGTATATTGTGGCATTCATGGTCTTAAGAACATTGCTGTAAATTTATCACAGTTCAGGATACAATTACTCATTTTAAATGTTAAAATTGTTAAATAAGAAGGTTGGGCCCAATATGCTACAAAGGCACTACTTACATATCCCATATCCAAAAACTCAAATTTGTTGGCTGAGTTGAGAAAAGCAGAACAGGTAACAAGATGAACCTGAAAATCAAAACCTTGAATAAATAAATGCATAGCGTTAAAAGTGACTAAAGAGATATTAGGAATTAAAGGTACATTATGCAACTTTTCTAGTGAGGGGTCTGCTAGCTGCAACATCTCCACTGAAACAAGAAGCAGGCAGACCACTTGACAGATAACTTACATAGTGCACCTGGCAAACTGGCTTTAAGGGTAAACGTATCCAACGTAGTGGGTTAAACATATACAGTATTTTTCCCCAACTGCACTGCAGCACTTTTCAAAATGCAAAGTAAATAAAATCTATTATTACTATTATTAAAATGAAAAGCGAATTGGTACAGTTGTGCAGTTGGAGTGTACCTGAAGTGTAGGCAGGAGAGCAGTGAGGTGTGAGAGCTGCTCCTTCAGTGCCTTCTCTTTCTCTTCGTGTTGACTGCAAACACAAACACACACAAACACGTAATTCTACACCATCCCAAGCACACTCAGAGGATTCAGCTCAGGAAGTGCACCCAGCCACCAGCGCACACCCTGTTTCCAGCAACTAATCTATCTGTCTCCCTGCTGTAACAAACACAGAGAGCCGCTATGGGCCGGACACACAAAAGCATAACATAAATAGCCTTTAACAGCCTTCTGGGAAGCCTGCCGCTGGATGTCTTCCAGGCAAGTGATCGAGAGGAAAGTAATGGAAGACACTTGTCACAAAAATCTCATTAAAAATCCCCACAGAGAGTAACCTGATACACTCACTGGCATACACAAAATTGTTCTCATTGCCTCATGCACACGTACCAATGGAAAAGCAGACAGAGAGAACTGACCTGGGTCATTATGTAGTCATTTTGAACCATTTGTGAATGAGATTTCACACATTCACACTGCACAGCCTGGACATTTAACACAAATACTGTTGTGCGAATGAAGCAATTAACATTAATTTAACTAACACTATAATTTATCCTATTTTTATAACTGGAAACACACTGTAATAATTATTTTAAAAGGTTATTGTCTTGTATTTATTACTTTTTACATTTTGAGTCTTCATTCATTCATATACATACGATTATCTCAACTAGTAAGATGTATCCATTGTGTGAGGCATAATATGATTCTCCCATTGTGCCAAGAGATTTGAGACAACATGGAACAAAACTATAATAAAACAAGTTTGGCAGTTCTGGACCCCTGCATACATTACCTTTGCGCTGCTTTTAACAGAATCTTCTTTCTTTCTGCTAACTTCTCCTGCAAGATAAATAAGTGTTTTTTATAACATAACTTGCCCTTGAGCTCTCAAACAATTAAACAAGAAACAAAAAGATGAAGATTCCAAAATGGGTTGTATAGGGCTCTGGTGGTTTATGAAGACAGTTAATTTAGGTTTTCACAAGGACACTAGTGACACCTAGTGGACAAGCTGTGCAAATGTTGTCAGGCTGTAGCATGGACCTACTGTATAATAAGATCTTATTATACTTCCGTGGGCAGTAACAAAAATGACAATATCCATCCATCCATCTTCTCCCGCTTAATCCGGCTGGGTCGCGGGGGCAGCGTGCTGCCCAATACTCATAGCACCTGACCCCCCCTATGAACCCCTCTGCAGGTGGTGAGCCCACAGGAGGGTGGACAACATGGTCCTTGATGTTAGTTCATAGGGGTGCGGGCATGTTTTGGTTTGATGGGGGAAACCGGAGCACCCGGAGGAAACCCATCCAGACACGGGGAGGAACATGCAAACTCCACACAGAAAGGCCCGGGCGACCCGGGGATCGAACCCGCAACCTTCTTGCTGTGAGGCCTGAGTGTTGCCACTCAGCCACCGTGCCGCCAAAAAAAATGAAATGACAATATGTTTAAGCTAAAATTCCTGAATGAAGAGCTGAAAATTCTTGAACGATTACAAACATATGATGGCTATAATAATAATAATAATAATACATTTTATTTGTTAGGCGCCTTTCAAGGCTCTCAAGGTCACCGTACATCAAGGAACATAAAAATGGTACATTACAAATAAAACAGTGTAAAAAGATTAAAAATACATTTAAAAATCAAATCCAGATGAAAAGACAGTGCAGTTATGGTCAGAGTGGTCAGAGTGAGAGTGAGAAGGCCTTTCTAAACAAATGAGTTTTGAGTTTAGATTTAAAGTGTGAGAGTGAGTGTGTGTTGCGGAGGTCATGGGGGAGGGAGTTCCAGAGCTGGGGAGCAGAGCCTTCAGCCGCTCTAGTGACGAGACGGGCAGGAGGGACAGTGAGGTGCAGGGAGGAGGAGGAGCGGAGGGAGCGGGCAGGTGTGGAGATGTGGATGAGGTCAGACAGGTATAGAGGGGCCAGGTTGTGGATAGCTTTGTATGTGAGGAGTATGATTTTGTAGTGTATGCGGTGTGTGATGGGGAGCCAGTGGAGCTGTTGCAGGACAGGTGTGATGTGGTGATGGGAGGGTGTGTGTGTGATAGTGCGGGCGGCTGAGTTTTGGACCAGTTGGAGTTTATGGAGTGATTTTTGTGGGAGTCCGAACAGGAGAGAGTTCCAGTAGTCTATACGGGAAGTGACCAGGCTATGGATGAGGATGGCGGTGGTGTGTGGGGTGAATGAGGGACGGAGGCAGTGGATGTTTCTGAGGTGGAAGTAGGCGGACCGGGTGATGTTATTGATATGGGAGGTGAAGGAAAGTGTGCTGTCGAGGATGACACCCAGACTCTTTACCTGAGGGGAGGGGGAGATAGAGGAGCCGTCGATGGATATGGAAAAAGGATTTATTTTGCTTAGGGTGAATTTGGTGCTAGTGTCTAAACCAATACTTTTAGGATCAATAAAATAATATATGAAATGGAATCACATTAAAAAAAGAACATTAATACAACCTGTAAGCTGTTGAACAGAGAACAAATAGCACTCTCCTCTTCCTCCACATTCAAGCACACTTCGCCTATCATCGCTCTCAGCAAAACTATTGCCTCTCGTGCTGAAGTCTGTAGTTCTTTCACCACCTGAGATGCCACAAAGAAAAAGATCAAATTAAATAAACACATAATAAGCATTTAAGACATTGTATATGCAAGATGTGCGTAAATGAATGGCAATACTCTACCAGGACAGCCTGGTCCAACATCTCACAGCCTTGGACATATGCAGTTTCAATATCAATGCAGTGGGTCCGGCTCTCTCTGCATGAGCACAGAACAAACCCCAGTTTAAAGAGAGGAGATGGCTTTTCATTTCCATAAATTTTGTGTGAAAAGCACTCACACTTGCATGTCTCTGAAGCATTTGATGCAAAGCATTGACTTGTTCTGAGTTGAGAAGAGGATATAGGGCTCCTGGTGAAGAGCTGCAGAGATACAAATGCCTTTTAACTTCAGTGTGCGTATTCTGCCACTGCACTGAGCCAACTTTGACACACACTTTAAAGGGGCCCAGAATAATGTGCAAAACACAGGTTGACTTTTAAAATATAAAGAATGACTTTTACATAGCACCTATATATTGTGTGGAAAATGGAAGCAGAGAAGCAAAAGCACTACAGCATTTAGGGCTCATTTAAATTTCTGCACACAGGTGGTGTCCAAAATTTGACTGGGTCCTGAGCAGAACCCACCAATATGCACCAACAGGGTGACCACCAACATGCACATCTATACTAATTTAATAAAGTAGCAGTGACCTAGTATTTGTGATTTAAGTTGATTAAAGACACAACTCACAGCACATCTTGTGTTTGGCTCGGGTGCGCTTGGCTAAGGACACAATCTCATGATGGGCAAACATTCTGGCTTTATGTGTCAGCTCACGGCAGGAGGCACACAGGGGCTGGCTGCATGTATTACAGTAATACATGACTCCTTGGTCCTGCAGATAATAGTGTATTAAATAAATTAAAATTCCACATAACATTTGGCCTTTTCAAATGCATGGCTCATCATCAACCATTACCTTGCTACTCTCCTGGTCACAGTTTGCACACAGCACTGTCTCCTCACAGTCTGTGTTGCTGTCAACGAGAAACTTTAATAGACGATCTTCTGGTGGGAGGGCATTACTCCCTTTAAGCATAGATGGATACCTGTGGCAAAAAAGAAGAAATGCTTTTGTTAATTACAATCAGTTATTTTCTAGTATAATAATAAAATTTAAGGTTTTCCACTATGTGAAAAAAAAAACGAAAACAAAAAACATACATATTGTTGGCCCTACCGGCTTGTCAGAAGCTAAAGCAAGGCTAGGCCTCGTTAGTAACACCGCAGCTCCACATTGCCTAGTATGACTGTATTGTGTGTGCGAGTGATGGTGGAGGGGCTGATGGCGCAGATTGGCAGCCTCGGTTCCGTCAGCTTGCCCCAGGGCAGCTGTGGCTACAATAGTAGCCTATCACCACCGATTGTGCCGTGAATGAATAATGTTCTGTAAATCAATTTGGATGTCTTGAAAGGCACTATAGAACTCCATGCATTCATCCAGTTATCCGGGGCCAGGTCGCGGGGGAGCAGTCTGAGCAGGGACTCCCAAACTGCCTTCATCCCAGACACTTCCTCCAGCTCCTCCGGGGATAACTCGAGGCATTCCCAGGTCAGCCGAGAGACATAGTCCCTCCAGCATGTCCTGGGTCTTCCCCGGGGCCTCCTTCCGGTGGGACATGCCCGGAACACCTCCCGAGAGAGGCGTCCAGGAGGCATCTGGAACAGATGCCCGAGCCACTTCAGGTGGCTCCTCCCGACGTGGAGGAGCAGCGGCTTTACTCTGAGCTCCTCCTGTGTAACTGAGCTCTTCACCTTATCTCCCCATCCACGCCCATCCACTCTGCGGAGGAAACTCATTTCAGACGCTTGTATCAGTCCTTTCGGTAATTACCCAGAGTTCATGACCATAGGTGAGGGTGGGAACATAGACTGAGGTAAATCGAGAGCTTTGCCTTTCGGCTCAGCTTCCTCTTCACCACAACAGTCTGATACAGCGACCACATCACTGCCGACGCTGCATCAAGCCGCCTGTCAATCTTACGCTCCATCCTCCCCTCGTGAACAAGACTTCGAGATACTTGAGCTCCTCCACTTGAGGCAAGGACTCTGCACCCACCTGCAGAGGGCAAGCCACCTTTTCCCGGTCGAAATAGAAATAAAAATAATAACAATAATAACAGAAATCCAATGATTAATTAATGATTTATTTAATTTCAGGCGCTACAGAAATTCATTGATTAATTCATTAGCTAAGTCCCATCTAAATTTGAAGAAAAAATGCATGGACAATTAAGCTTAAATCTAACAGTGTTAGGCACAAAAGCTACACTCAGTCACTGCAATGTAGTAGTTCTGCCGAAAACCTATAGGGGCAGTAGAGAAATATTTGACGCAACCACAAAAGAAGACATCGCGGAAGCGGAAGTACAACACACAAGCCAAACGTGTGCTTTACGAAGGCGTGTGCGAAAGCTGTTATCCAGAAACTTCGAGTATAAGGTAGAAAAACTACATCGGAGTGTGCACAGGTCGGTTGAGCGAAGACGCGTTTTGTTTAGACGGGTAAAATGTCTGGTATAAGCGAAGACGGTGTACGAGGAGAGAGCATAATCAAAGATATTGGAACAGATGACGACTGGCAGCCCACAGAGATCGAGAGCTTGTGCATGAACTGCTACAAAAATGGGACGACGCGCCTGCTTCTCACCAGGATACCCTTCTTCAGAGAAGTAATCGTAAGCTCTTTCAGTTGTGACCACTGTCGTTGGTCCAACACAGAAATCCAGTCTGCGGGACAGATTCAAGATCAGGGGGTTTGCTACACACTGAAGATAAAAACGAAACAGGACTTGAATCGCGAAGTGGTCAAAACTGACAGTGCCACTGCCAGGATTCCTGAGTTGGATTTCGAAATACCTCCTTTCACACAAAAAGGCTCCTTGTCGACTATTGAGGGGTTATTAGACAGAGCTGTGGCAGGTTTGGAGCAAGACCAGGCCGCGAGGAGAGAGGCTGATCCAGATGTGGCAGCCAAAATAGACGAATTTATCCAAAAACTGCAGAAGCTAAAAGACGTGGAGGAGGAATTTACTTTGGTGATAGAAGATCCTTCGGGGAACAGTTTCATGGAGAATCCTCTGGCCCCAGAGAAAGACGAAGCTCTGACAGTGACCAAGTTTAAGCGGACTATTGAGCAGGACAAACAGCTGGGTATACGACCCGATGATGATGGTACAGAAGTGGATGAAAAGCCAGCTGCAAATGACATTGATACTATGAGAAATGAGGTCTTGGTTTTTGACACCAATTGCCCTGAATGCAACAGGCCGGCCAACACTAACATGAAACTTGTCAATATTCCCCATTTTAAAGAAGTAATCATCATGGCGACCAACTGTGATTACTGCGGGCACCGGACTAATGAAGTCAAATCTGGTGGGGCAACTGAGGACCAGGGTACTAAGATCACCCTTAATGTTACAGATGTTTCAGACATGACCAGGGATGTGCTCAAGTCTGAGACCTGTGCTGTACTCATCCCTGAATTGGAGTTTGAGTTGGGAATGGCAGCTCTAGGAGGAAAGTTCACAACGCTAGAGGGGCTTCTTAAAGACATCAAGGATCTGATTGTGGACAAAAATCCTTTCATCTCAGGGGACAGTGGGGTCATGGAAACAATCCAGAAACTCAAAGAGTTTGGTGGAAGGATTGAGAAAGTGATGGCAGGTGAAATAAAAGTTCACATTATTTTGGATGACCCAGCAGGGAACAGCTACCTGCAAAATGTGTATGCCCCTGAACCAGATCCAGAAATGACAGTTGAGAAATACACACGCACATTTGAGCAGAATGAGGATCTTGGACTGAATGACATGAAAACAGAGGGATATGAGCAAAACAACTAAAATAACTTTTAGATGACCAAACAACCCACGACCTACTTATGTCCCTTCTACATAAGTTAAAACTGTGTACAAAATAAGTTAACATAAATACTAGTATAAGACAAGAGGGGCATTTTATGTTGTTCAAATTTAAGATTTCTGTATACAAAACAAACTCAGATGCAAAGTGCTTTTGTTTGTACATCTTGAAACAATTCATCTAAATAAAGCTGTTTAATTTGATCCTCAATCTGTGCATAATTCTTTATTTTGTATATGAATTATGTTTTATTCAGCGTTTTAGTCTAAAAGTGCATTCCTGTCTCATTGTAGATTCACTGCAAATAGCCAGCTTTTCCTGTTAAGTTTGTGTTTGAGTGAGGAACCTATTGCACAAACTAATTGCAGAGGAGAGTGAATTCTTAGATGTGCAGTTCCTGAAAAAGCAGCTGTGTGAAGCCTGCTGTTTGTAGAAATAGAAACTAAGGCAATAGGCTTTGTAGCTTGAACCCACTGGCTTGGCACCTACTGGATTACAAAAAATAGTTTCACACAATGTTTAGACTTCAATCATAGTGGGTGTTACCATTGTCATCACTTGCATATCAATGGAAAAAATTCAAATTCAAAGTAGATAAAATCAGGGACGGTGTATTTACATGAAATGACGTTTAGCAAGTTTATTGCTTGTAATAAGTGAGCACTACATGAAGGTGACTGGCAGGGCGTTCTTTATTAGGGTTTGAATAGGTCGGTATCATGTGACTGCATCTGATTGGCTTGAGCTCCAGGCATCACTGCCAAATGCCATCATGCTTTGTTTCTTCGTGTGACTGACTGGTCTCAGCAGAACCCGCTGGCCCCAGGGACTGCTGGACCACGCAGCTGCTCCGGCCACTCACTGCTGCTCCACAACAACTTCACGCCAAAATTACTGTAGCCAAAAGAGTGGGGATGTCCAAAGCCCCTGTTTTTCAAACCAGAATCCATTTCAACTTGACTGTGAATCACGACATGCAAATGCCATACATGACAATAGCATATGTCAAAATCCCCAAAGAGAAATGTATTAGTTTAGAATTGTCAAAGCTATGTGAAGAACTGTGTATCTGAGGAACATTTTCTGTTTTGACACAAAAAAAAATGCTTTTGCTTTATCATGAAATACTGACCATAATAACAATAGGTATGGTCACTATTTACTATTGCACAGAAAATAGTGCAGGTCTAAATACAAGGGCATGAGTATGAGATATGTCACTGCTTTTTCTTACCCACAGAGGGGGCAGTTGAGGCGGCTGTCATTGGTGCGCCCTCTTAAGCAGCGGGCACAGAAGATGTGGTAACAGTCCAGCAGACAAGGGGACTGGTATTGCTCGTGGCAAAGGTGACACATAAGAGGGTGGACATTGCTACAATCCACGTTACACAGGTTATCCAGGTTAGTGAAGATGGAGCCTGCCATCTGCAAACAAACAGGGTCATGTGGGATCATTATAAAGTTGCTATGATTGGTGTCGTCTGGTAAATAAAGGTGGTCAGGAGGAAAAGTTGGTATAGATCTTTTCTAAAATATCTTTGTGTGAAGAGAATATCTGCTTGTCTTACCTTTAGTTTTTTAGAATTATCCTTTCAATTTCAAGAAAAAACAAAATGTTATTCTGAAAAGGTTGCCAGCAAAACAGTAGTTCTGTTTAACACAGCTAAATTAAATGGAGCATGCTAGCTTGTCCATAGAAAGCACATGAGCCACTGTCTTACCACTCAGTGGCACTATCAGCCCCCTGCAGCAGGAATGACAGCAATGCAGAGCCTCTTCAATTGTAGGCCATGGGGTCCCTCTATCAGGCAGCTGGCAGCACCGCCTCGGGTCTGGCCCCTAGTGTTGCCAAAGTGCAAAGAGGAAATTTAATATACAATAGGCTACTGGGTAGGTACTTGTTATACAGGTTACAGACACAACTTTAGTTTGCCATTTGACCTTGTGCAAGACACTGGGGGGCTGGCAAATCACAAATAAGTTCCAAATGACCATAGGTGGAGACTTGCAACACGTGACTTCATATTTTGATAACACTGTTCTCCATAGAGCTGTCACCATGGGATAAATGAAATGACCAGATAGGCTTGAAAATAAAACATTACACTGTCACTGTCAAACATAAAACATAACAGATACGGAATGGCCCCCATAGCGTCCTCCTTCTGCTAAATTTAAAATATGATGCCTTCGGCTTGGACAACATTATACACAGTGGAGCAAACAAAACTGATTTTGATACCGAATTTAAGTTAATCGAGCGCAGAAAAACGGATGAGTTTGATGCTCGCGGCGGTCTATATACTTTCTGCGCAGGCGCGCTTCTTCCTTTTTGCTGAACGTGTCAGCCATGGCTCCGACAGTAAGTAGACAAACTAGCAGATTAAGTGTGTTTATCATATTTATTTGATCTAGTTTCAGTCATTGAAATACACTTACCATCTCGAAGAATCAGGGGAAAGGTTAATGAGTAGTTTTAAGTCAAAATATGAGTGTTGTTTACGTTGACAGTTCAAACCACGTTGGGCTAACAGCTCAAGCTAAGGCTACTATAGCGGAGATGACATGGTACCCCAGCTGTAAAATAGGAAATGATTTGACGTGTTTTCGGCATTTATTGTTTAGCTGTCAAATGCACATATGTATAATATAATCAATGTACTTGCCGTGTTACCTTAATGCCTTACGTGTACTTGTCCAGCTGAAGAAGCCGGTCGTGCGAAAGCAGGGTGGAAAGAAGAAGAAGCAGCTCCTGAAGTTCACCCTGGACTGCACCCATCCCGTTGAAGATGGCATTATGGACGCTGCCAACTTTGTATGTATCCAATTTTGCATCAGTTTAAAGCATATATCGTAAAGCATACATTGTAAACTGTCAATACTGAAGTGTAAGATGTGAATCAGCTTTGCTTTTACGTAATACTTAGTCTTGGATGGATTGGTCTTGTTTTATTTATGAAGAGATCAAATTAATTAATTAATTAATGACTCCTATTATATTAATTGGCAGTTGCATAGATTTCTGTAATTTGACTGTTAAGTTAACTAGAACTTCAAACTCATGACAAAGGTTTTCTATTTTTCTTTTTGGATTGTTTTATAATTTAATTTTACCCTATGTGTCCACAGGAGCAGTTCCTGCAGGAGAGAATTAAAGTGAATGGAAAAGCTGGAAACCTTGGAGGTGGAGTGGTATCCATTGAGAGAAGCAAGAGCAAGATTGCTGTGAACTCTGAGGTCCCCTTCTCTAAAAGGTATACCAAGCGATGTTGATGCTATGCGATTGTGAACAATACTCTTTGTACATTTACAATATTTTGTAAGGCGGTGAAGGGATTTGTCAACCTTGTCAATGACTGGTGTTTGAAATTTGTTAGGACCATAGACCGTATATATGAGTGGACTAAGCTATCCCGTTAGCCGCGTGCCAAATAGGAAGTGCGCTAGGAGGCTGTTCTGACTCCTTCTCTCCCTTTTTCCCATTGACTTACATTGAGATCTGATCACTCCTCTCTCTGTACCTGTTGCTGTGAGCCTCATCATTTTGGTCTTAAAATGTTCATACGAACCCGCTCTACATGATCCTGAATTTTTGTTCTGCTATTTTGTCTGTCAAAAAACCCTATTCATAACACAGAGCCTGGCTCCAGATTTGCCCCTGTATCCGTTAGCATCGCGAGCCTCACTTGAGCGGCGCTAAACGCTATGGGTGACATCACGCTCACTTAGTCCACTTCTTTTATACAGTCTATGGTTAGGACGGTGCAAGTTATTTATGAACCTAAATGAGATGCACATTGCACACTCCAAGCATGTAGTATTTTAATCCATTGTCCCCATGGTAATGTAGTATGATTATTACACATTCCCACACATTTTATTTGGTCTTGAGCTTTCTTAATCAGAAATAGTTTGAGTTTGGTTAACCTGCATTACCCTGTTTTGTATGAAGATTTGCCACCATGCCCGAGCACCTTATCAGTTAGGGTTGTCAAAAAAGATAATATGAATTGATACTCGAACTAATTAAAACTAGCAAGAACTAGACCTTCATTAGAACAAGGACAACATTAGGACAATGTTGGACCTATGTTTGGACCTTTCCTAAATGGTTTTAAAATGAACTGCTTTTTAAAACTTGTTGATTACATTCTATTGTCCAAAACGTGTTTTCCTTAGTATCAAAATGGAGTTCAAGTCAGTCTTCTGATGACCACAGTATTTAAGAATCCCCATTAGTCTCCGCATCTGTAAAAGCTACTCTTTCTCGGGTCCATTCTCAAAGTAAAAACTTTACATACACTCCATTCATTGATCATCATCATTCATTGATGCTCCATATAAAGCACATTTGACAATAAACACATGGCAGATTCAAGTTCAATTAGGAAAAAGGCAGACGCACTAATGAATTTTTAAGATGGTTTACATTTTTCAGGAGTCAGTAAATTCCAGTAAGAAATTGCTCTGTATACAAGCTAAATCTTCAACCACAACTTGGCCATTTTGTCTTGGGAAAAATGGTCTACAGGGATGGAAAGGATGCATCACAACCTTATTTTAATAAGGTTGTGCCCCTTAATGGAGGAGTAATGTCTTAGCACCCCTTTGAAACTCATATGCACCCTCAGTCAGTTTGGTCTGGACCCACCGCTCTTTGACATTCCTGAGCAGCCACTACAATGTCCTTTCACCTTCATCAATATTAAAATAAACCTTAGAAAAGGTCTAGTCTCAAAAGTGGAAATTTTGGTGGCTTCTCAGTACCCACTTGAGGGAAGTTAAGTCACAGTGACAAGACAGGTGTATGTTCAGAACTGCCAGCAGAGGGTGACACTTCATTGGAGTATTTGCAGTGACCAGAACCGTAGCCAATGTATTGTTTGTGACTAGGAAAGTCTTGCAGAAATTTATGGATGATTTTGTTTTTAGGTATTTGAAATACCTGACCAAAAAGTACCTGAAAAAGAACAATCTCAGAGACTGGTTGCGTGTTGTGGCCAATACCAAGGAGAGCTACGAGCTGCGCTACTTCCAGATCAACCAAGACGAAGAGGAGGAGGACGAGGATTAAACCTGACACCACCACTTTTAATAAAAATATCATTGGAAAAAAGATAATGTCAGTTTTGTTTTTTTGTGTTCTAACTTTGCGCTAAACATTACACAGCTGCATGTGTCGTAAATTCAACTGGTAGCCACATTGCTAGAGTTAAAAGTATACCGACAGACAGATATAAGCTATCAGTGTAGCCTATTAGGTGAGCAGGCATCTTAATTTGTACCAAGTTCGGTAAATAAAGAACAATAATATCTGATGTTCTGCCACTTGCTACTAGTTGTCATAACTATGCAGTTCCCATACTCTGCTTAAATAACTAATATGGATGTGTTGAAATAAAGTAGCTAGGGTATTTGGTTGAAGCAGGCCTAATACTTTGCTATGCCCCACAGACGTGGTAACCAAGACAACAGTCACACCACTGTTAAAATTCTCCGTGCAGCATCCACTTGCCCATAGCTAATGCCTTCATTTATTAAACATTAAATAAAATATTGAAAAGGCAATTTATAGCCTGATACCAGATACTTGCAGGTACGGCTCCACTAATCTATTGTTTTTGGTGCGTTTAGTTGTGGCAAAGCAAAGTTTTTGTCCATGTTCTCCTGTGTTTGAATAGCAAAAGTGCTGGCGACAGGCGCAGGACTCCTGCCCCTGTCTGCGGCACCTAGCCTGTACTCCGCGCGTTTACTCCATCCTGCAACACAACTAGTCAAAGTGATAACTAGTGGAGCGCGCGACTAACTAGTTGTGGTTGAAATTATGGGATGTATCGTCATGGCAACAGACCAGACGTCACAATCTGGGCATGTGTGTTCCATTTTTGTCTTTCTTATTTTTCAGACTGGAGGACCTGGATAGAGATCAGATAAAAAAAAAAGAAATAATATATTTGTTTTCAAGAAATTCCCAGAAATAAAAAGCGCAACGCATTTTATTTTTGGATGAAGAAAGACGCAGAGCTGCGGCGTCTGGAGGGTTAACTTTTCTCAGCCTAAAAGGGTTTTGGGGGGCTATGAGATAAAGATGCCGGGGTCGCTGAGTAATGAAGACGAGGGACCGGACGACATGGATTTTGAAGACGATATGCCAGGTGAGGGAAGCGAGGGGGGAGGCGGGGTGTCCTTCACATTATTTTGCGCCGCTACGCCTTGAATGCAGGGAAAAGGGCTTGTCCTGCGTTCTGGAGACCACAGACGGGGGGAGAAGGAGGAGGGTGGGGGTACAAAAAGCACAGTCATACTATAATAAGGTGTTTTGCTAACCTTCTGTACTGGTTTGTGCAGCTTCAGTTTGGCGAGGGACTGTCGCTGCTTCTGCCAGTTTTGGGGCAACGAAAAAACCCTTGCTGCATGGCTTAGTTTTGCATGCACAGAAAGCTTAATTGTGGCTTCATTGTTATTATTCAAGTATAAAAATGAGTTTGTTATGGACAACGGGGTCTTCCTGAACATATGCACAACATGTCTTTGTGGTAATACAGTGCGTGTCGCCATTCTTATGCTCCTCTTGATTTCCCGGCACAGTTACAGCATCTTTGGTCACGTTGTGATGGTGTTGCGATCAACTTGGCCGCAGAGGTGTGGAAGCCACGTGTTAGGCTACTCTTTATAATCAGCATTGATCCACGGTGTAAACTGCTTGGCTTTAGTTTGGCCCAAGATTTTGCCTCCTTCCAAAGTAGCCTACTTTCTCACTGGTTATGCTTTGGGTTAAATTAACGTTAGCCATTAGGAGACAAACTAATCAATATTCCTAATCAGGGATCTATAGGAAGTCAACATGTATGCAGTATACATGCCAATCTATCCCTAATATTACACCTATAACCCCTAGCCAATCTATCCCTCATAGCCTATTGATAAATTAATAATTCACCTAATGGAAATGGTTGAGCACATAGGGTACATTAGAATGAACCAATGTGGCTGGAAAGATTTGGGGGAAAATGGAATATGGATATCACCCCAGAGGAAATAAATAATTAATTCCCCAGTAAGAATAAAAATATGGCTAAATGCACAATTGTGTTTATTTGTGAAAAGTTTTTACACAGACCTGACTTGACTTGAATTCAATCACAGTTGAACTCTGAAAAAAATAATTATTTATAATTTTATTTTCTTAGAAAAACAGAGAAAACAATGCCCCTGACAGTAACAAGGGCAGATCTGATCATATATGTGCCATGAATACTAATAGGCCTATTGCACACAGTAGCTGTATCTTCCATTTTATTCTTGCATTTTCCAACATTATGAATAACCTTTAATACTTACATACAGCTTAACAGAATAGAAAATGGTTTAAGAATTAGTTTTATAAATGCATCATGTGGTGCCACTTCCTGTAACAACATATCAGCTGCTTAATGAATGTAATTAAGCTGTTGTCATTGTGAGTCCACTCTGTGACCTCTGCTAAATGCATCAGACTGACAGCTAAGGTCACACATTCCTCTGAATCTTAAAACACATCATGATGAAATAGCCCCAACGGACTCATCAGGGAGCCTTGATTGGCTTTGACACATTAAGTGTCCCAATTCCTTTTGTTTCACCCAACTGCCACAAACTATATTTTAATTGTTTGGTTCTGTCTCAAAATTAAAAGATCGTCTTGGGCTTTTTGTTACTTCAGTGTTGTCCCCAATTGGGTAGAGGTCTATTTTGGGATTCTTCTCTGTGAAAGTTGACACCATTTTTTATGTGTGCACATTGGCAATGCATTAAAGCTCCAATGGTGTAGTTTGCAGATGGGGATTGCAGTGGTTTCACACCCTCTTTCAATCATACCCTCTATACCCTTTGTAATAGATACATATGTGGATGGCTACGCTGATGATCAAATTTCCAAATGAATGACAATAGATTTCTATAACACCACTCAGGTCTTGAACTACACACTTAATCAATAAAAAAATACCATGGTGCAATCTGCTTTACTGTTATGCTATCCTTGGTAACATTACGTGGGTTTTCTACATAGAAGCTGCAGTTCATTTACCGGTAAATGTATTAAGGCCTGTGAACTTGTTTCTTTACAAACATTTTTTTGTGCAGGTTGCACGTAATCAAAGAAGGATGAATATAATTTCGCACTTTACATGTGAATTTGCATTTCTCTGTAAATTCACTTCAAAAAACAAATGTCTAAAACATGCTTTGAATAATTATAATACAGATCCTAACGTTTTCCATTAATAATTGTATCCAATTGTACATGCACAGTTTTAAAACTTTCTCAATCAGTCAATCAATCAATCAATCAATCAAACTTTATTTATAGAGCGCTTTTCATACAAAAATGCAACACAAAGCGCTCTCTTTGGCATTATCATTAGTTTGTTGTCCTGTTGAAAGATAGACATACGGTAAACTTGCTTTCTTATTTCAATCAATATATCAATTCCTCATTGCTTTATTCCAAGGTGGATTTACTAACAGATTCATGATTAACCTGTTCACATATAGTAACTGCACATAAAGATTCATAATTCTAAACCTGTCTGAATTGTTAAACTAATGCATGGACCCCATACCTTTCAGAAGATGCTTGTTTGAGATTTACCAATGGCAACAGTTCAATAGTGTTTTTTATCGATAGTGATTAATCTTGCAGTTCACTATGTAATCCATCCGGGACAAATTCAGCCTGCATTAAACAGTTTATTTAAGATGTCAGATAAAATGCTCAAACATAACCATAATGGATGGAAAAAGATCTGGTGCCAAAAGATCTCATGAGACAAAACCAGATTGTGCACACATGAGGAAAATTATGAGATCTTTTCCATTGTGTTTTTCCATTTGCTTTGAACAAAAAAGGGGTTAAGTTCTGGCGAGTTACATTTCTTGAGATTCTGTAGTTGCAAAAAGCAGTGCTACAATGACAGCAAAAATATTTATAATTAAATAAATAATTAATAGTAAATAAAACATGTTTAATGCTAAATTATGTCAAAATCTCAACTTGGTTATTCTTGTAGACCCAATCTTGTGTCATGTCTTGTGGAACTTGTGTCTCATCCCATGCCTAATAAAATTTTTCTCATCAGTGACAGTTGAGTACAGAGAAATTGTACTAGAAAGCTGCTGGATTTCCCTGTGTACAGTCCTGTGTGTTTGTGGGGGATACCTCCTGCTAGCTGTGCTAAATAGAGGATAAGTGGCTGGTGAGTTTGTGTCTACCACTGAGGAATCCCTCTCAGTCTGATGGCCCAGGGGAGTGGCACACTGCAGGCTAAAGAGCTGATTGACTCTGATGTACATGCAGCACATTTAACCACCGGTCTGCCTAAGAAGCCCAGATCAAAATAATGTACACAAACAACTTCATTCCTGTCTACATTTACTCTGTCTGGTGATCCTTCTGTGTATCTCTGTTACCTTGCCTGACTCCTCTGTGACCCTCTGAAGTGCTTTCAGCAGTCACAGCTTGCACACAGTGAGACGGTGTTGAGACGAGCGGCAGCATGTCCTTTTGGTCCCAGCACGCATTAAAGGCAGCAGATACCTTCAGTAAACCTGAGCACTGAGAGATCCCATCTGCAGCAATGCATTTGCCGCTTCTACCTGTGTTAGATTAGTGAAGGTGATAATGATACTTCTGTGTCTCTATGGATCTGATGAGAGAGCATTTTATTAGAATGGCCCTTATCACATTTTCCAACATCATGGTCATAATTTATATTATATATTTTACACTTTATGTGTTTGTCATGTGTCTTCTGTGCATAATAAGGAACCACAGAACTGCCGCCTGCACAATATCTGAAATGGTTTGTGAAATCGGGTAATAAATGACAAGTAACTGTCAGGCCTAAACTGAAGTATGGAAGAACATTTGTCTCAACGGTTTGTCAATGTATATCAAATCTCAATTGGATTTGCACTGTAAGTTTTGATAGGCAGAAATAAATTGCTCTTAACAACTCTTTTTATCATGCTTTTTGTCCAGATGAGGACGACGAGGAACGACGCAGCATTGTCCCTCTCACTCCCCTCACCAGCTTCTTCTCTGATGATGAGTCTCTCAAACAGCAGAAGCCCAAGAAGCCCAAAAAGATGAAAGAGGGCAAAACGCCTAAGGTTAAAAAGAGAAAGAAGGAGGTAAGCTGGTACTTCACACACTGACCCACTCACAACAGCTTGGCTCTCACATGTGCTGTGAGCCACAGTCTTTGTTTTGCCATTTTGTTAATTGTGCAGAGGGAGGAAAAACGGATTTTGGCTGTAATCTTGTAGTGGTACACTTGCAGTTCAAATCACAATTTATATTTATTCAGGGCTAGTTATTTTGTTTTAAAGCACAATGTTGTGATAAATTTGGTTGTGGTCAGGTACTCATTTAATATTGGTTGTATTTAAAGGTGGACTCTGTAACCTTTCTTCTGTAGGGTTAGGGCTACTTGGGTGGCGGACGTTTCAGCAAAGAAGTTACATAGTGCATCTTTATAGCTCATTGCCATTTACTAAGGATAATACTTTGAAAACCAAACTATTTCCTGAGATTTATCAATCAAAGATCACTGACAGCCTGTGGTCCATCTCAGGGTAAAGCAGGCTGGCAGTGCCTCAGTCACCGGCAGTGTAACTATGGACACGAGGGCCAGTTTAGAGTGCGAGTTTGTGCCCGTGGAGCTGATGGTGAAGGTGGCAGGTCAGTTACAGGTCTGTGCCAAGTTGTAACTGTGAGGTCTGAGCAGAAAGACACATTTGAATATTCACAGGCTTTCAGCCTCTGACATTTAGATAACAAGTTCGATGTTAGAGTTGCCAACAGCAGTAGCACTACATTAAGTAGATCTTAAGGAACTCAATAAAAGACTTATGAGTGAAATGCTTTGTCTCCTGTAAGTATTAAAAGTAAACATTTTGTGTGAATGTGTATTGTATGTGTATGTTAATAGAAATTATGTGTCAGTCATCTATCACTTTTCTAGACAGTCAGGTTATGTTGCTGATTGGCTGTAATATACTGCTCACATTGGCTGCCTATCAATCGCTCCACAGATGACAATTAATCTTGTACAATCAATCATACAATATAATATAATCATGTGTGTCATCAAAATCAAAAGCAATTCACTATTCCCATAAAACTCAAATTTGTAAAGGTCTGTCATTTTTAAATGCCATATAGGCTTGTTATCAAAACTCGATACTACTAAGAACAAGTGTTGAAAAGAGTGTTCCTTGTTATCATCAATCAATATCACTTTATTTGTCCCCGAGGGACAATTTAAGCACATTGAGCATTAAAATACAATAATAATAGAACACTCAAACTTAAGTCCCAGTGCAGCTCAACAGGTAGAAGCATTAGATCCTGTATCAGGACAGTTTTTAGGTGGGTAATAGCCATCAGGACAAAAGTGTCCCTCTGCCATGTCCTGCAGTCCAGGCATCCTGACAGTGTCCAGGGAGAGCCAGATGAACTTTGGACACAACAGGGAAGCCTCTCCTAAGCCTCATTCTTTCATGTGCTGTTGTTTTGCTCAGTGATGAGACAGGCCATTCTCTCTGGAACATCGTCTGTCATATTTGGTGTAGAAAGTCCATTGCATTGTTTTAAAAAGTCTGTGGCATTTCAGAGCTAGCTCCATGTAGAATTGCCATACAGGAAAAACAACCTACTTAAACCACTCAATCAAATAGGACTTAGTTTGAAATTTTAGCGTACTGATATGCTAATGCCATATGTTTTTTTATTTATTTATTTTGAACTTATATAACATATAACAATAAAAAAGGCACATTAGATATATAAAAGTAGGTGCCGGAAGAGGCAAAAAAATGCAAAAGGGTCAATATTAAAGCCTCCACCTTATACATGCAGTAAAACATTATAGCTGTGCATTACTTTTAAAAATTAAATTTACACACCTTAAATGTTTGAAACATCCCACAATTGACTGATTATCAAACATTACCATGAAATATGAAACATTTCCTCAAACTCTTTTTAAATGGCATTTTAGATATGCCATCACAAGCCAGATGTGAAAACTGGCTTCACATTTTATAGCCTCTGTATTGAAGGCAAAACTGAGCGCTTGACACATTTTTGAACATGAAAATTCCAATTTTGACGAGTATTGTATCTATGAATCTCTGCATTGGTTTAAAAGTAAACTGTGAAATGTTCAGACATTATAGTTGTATTATAAATAATTTTATACATAAAATACAAATTTGATAACAATATCATAAATATTAAGAATGTTAAGCTTGATGAATAAATTAGAAGAAGATTTATTAATTTTTCTGGTCACCCAGTGAGCATGCTCTTTCCAAGTTAGATTATTGTCAGCAATGATGCAATTTTGTTGTTGACACACAAGTTATTTCAGTTCAATCAGTTTTGATTTTAAGGTTAGTTGGAAATGTTTTTGTGCCACAAAAAATCATATAATTAGTTTTTTGATATTAAGAAATAATTTGTTTCCTGATGCGTTCCTCACCTTTTCTCTAGTTTGGATCATAACTCCTTGTTTCTCGATTATAGTTCAATTGTAGATAGAAACTGTTAGGCCTTTTCCATTTATCCACTATGTGGTTGCTTGTGCTGAATTGTCCCCTGAGTATTTCTGCTGCCCGCGTTAAGGGCTCGGACACAGCCAAGATGTTCCCCTCTGTTGGCTGGAGAGGGGAGCTTGGCTGGCTCTTTAGCTGCTGGTGGTAAACACTGAGCTGTGGGTCTCACTGCGGGGCTAATGACGGGGGACTCCCTCTGACACGCTCCGCTCTCTCACTCACTCCACAAGCTGCTTGCTCCTCTCTGCCCTCGCACGCCTCACCTGACTTATCCCTGACCGCGACACACAAGACTGCTCATTCTGCCCACTCTTGCCTCTTTTGTTTTGGCTCGGCGTTCCACTGTTATTAGAGGGTTTTCCAGTCTCTCTGTCAACAATAAACTCCCCAGTGGTGTTTGTCAAGCCCCAGGCAGAGGTCAATTGGGGTCTGAGTTGGACACTTGTGCGTTTGTTTTCAAGTCAACGAACAGACAGAAGGATAGTGTGAAGTTGTTCCTAAATATACAATATATTATATTTGAAAGTACTGCTTGGCCATACACTACTTAATAACTTATTTTCTTAGCACATTTCTTACTTAAATCATACGATACCACTATTACTATAAAAATGTATATTATCACATAATGATCTAAATATTGTATAGTATGCTTTGAAATGGATCAAAAACAAACAGGTGGAGATTGCTTTGCAAGAAATGTTCTACATTATTTCACGTGAACTTTTGGTGTCAGGGTGCACAGTGATGAGGCAGAAGGCAATCTGTGCTCAGACAGAGAAGATACCCAGTTTGAGGATGTTTGTGCAAGTTGGTGGTGTCCGTGTGTGCACTTTTGGTAAATTTCACACAAAGTTTTATAAATGAAACCCCAGATTTGTGGAGAGTAGTGCATGCTCACATAAAGTATGCAAATTTTTCTAAGAATAAAGCACCTGCATAAGTTTAATGCCGTACTGTGGAAGATTCCAGGCAATGCATATCCATAGAGACAAAACACATAATGTCTACCTTTATGGCAAAAATGAAAATGTTTTAATGTAGCATCAAAAGATGTTGTCAGTATTTCATTACAGTGGTAGTTACAGGTTTATATTTTTTATGAAATTACACTGTAAAGGTGTACACAGTGTAAACACATTATAGCATATTGCATCAAGTACTCCTGACATTACATCAGTCATTTATTATTTATCTGCTGATACTCATCTACACCACAACATCCACTGCTTCTCATAATACTTTTCATGATTTTGTGCCTTTGTCTGTTTGATCCACTTCAGAAAGAAGCAAATTCCAGTTTTATATGTGGTCCATGTGTGCTGACAAAGAGATAGATGCTCTCTGCCAGGGTTGTTGTTTTGGGACAGTTTGCACATTCAAAGCTCATTTGGTATTTTCAGTGGCTCTGTAATTTCCCCAAGGCAGCACCATTATGGGAAAGCATCTAATTTGATTACATTATCAGCACTTATCTCATTCTCCTACTCTTGAAAGTAGACAGACAGTCTTTGTTGTTTCTTGTTTTGTGTTCTGTGTTGTGTTCTATTGGACCTGGGCCATGCACTGTTTGCCTAGTTGTCTTTATGTCAATAGTGAGTATGCTTTCATGGTTATTGCTCTCCACCCCAATACCCATCCCCCATCACAATCTTCAATTCTTTTTTTCTCTCTCTCTCTTTCACTCTCTCTCTCTCTCTCTCTCTCTCTCTCTCTCTCTCTCTCCATCTCTCTCTCTCCATCTCTCTCTCCATCTCTCTATGTTGCCATCCTTATGCATAAATGAGATTTGTCTAGACGGGTGTGCTGCTTGGGCAACCATAGCCCTTTTCTGCATAACCAGCTCGTTATGTAAACGTCTCTGATTGGATGGCGCTGTTCCATTGGCTGCCACTGCTGCTGCTATACACTGTGCGGATAAAAAAAAAAAAAAAAAAAGATAGGTTGATAGAGGAAATGAGAGCTAGAGAGAAAGCCGACCCTGTTAATAGAGTGAGAGAGAATAACATAAGAGGGAGAGATTAAAAAAGTGATAGAAAAGGAAGTTGTGCAAAGGGGTGGGAGGAGGAGGGTGAAGAACAAGAAAAGTAGGAATAGAGAGACAGAGAGAGAGGGAGAGAGAAAGAGCCAGACACTGCTCAAATTCGGTCTCCATGGTAACACAGGCTGGCTGCTGCTGAGGTTGGCTTGTGCTGCAGCAACGTGATCCTTTCACCAGCGCTGCACTCCCTCCCGGATCCACACATACAAGCAACAGGCTTCAAGTACTTATTCAATCTGTAATTATATACTGTACACAGGCAGTTAGGAGCAGACAGCACAGATGTATAACGCCAGAAGATATATATGCTGGCATTCACATGTAAGCACAGAATGACTTACAGAGATCAGACTTAAGAATTAAAATGCAGTTGTGCATAGAATAATAGAATATTCAGCATTAGCCTATTAATCTATTCATGTTGGAGTCACAGCAATTTATTCTTCCTTTGCTTTAAATTTAGTCATATGAACAACCCCTACTAAATTATATATGCATATGTAACTGACTTATCCATAAGGGTAAATATTTGCTCCAGAACGGTACAAATTATCTGTTTACGATGCAGGTTATATAGTGGCTGTCATTGTTGTAAATTAAAATTCATAATTTAAATTTTTGATTTGGTTTCACAATAAATAAATAAATCTAACAATTTATGAAGGCAGGTACATTGACTGCCTAACATTGAGTTCGGCACAAGAAACCATCAACCATGCTGCTGTGGTCATTAGTGCATCTGCACTGTTCCCATGATAGCTGAACAGCCTTATACAGCTGTGAACCACAACCTTTTACTTAACCTTTAGGTTCATATTCTCTAAAAATGAATCTCTCAAAACTTAATCATCAAATGGTAGCACGGTGGTTGAGTCACAAAGAAAGTCCTGGTTTTGATTCAGGGTTGATTGTCCCAATTAGGATTATTTGTCCTCTGTGATTTACTCATCTTTCATTGCTCCTGGGGCAACCTGTCTGGAGCAATGGGTGCCCTTAATGCAAAACCTTGGGTTTTTTCTCCTGATCTTGAACTAGCTTTATGGTCTATGAGCATAACTTATCTAAAATTACAGAAATATTACAGAAATATTAGCATTTTTCATAAAAGATTCTGACTTCAAATGTCACGATACAGATGTTCCTGTATGCTCTCTTGCAGACAGGCTTACTACCAAGAGTGGATAGTGACTTAGAGGAGCCTTCTGAGGTGGAGGAGGACAGAGGACGTCCTGAAGTGGGCTATGAAAGTGAGAACAGTATGTATGAGGGCAAAAAGAAGAAGAAAAAACCCAGGGAGAAGAAGGAGAAGAAGCCCCGAAAGAAGAAGAGAGATGATGAAGAGGATGATGATGACGATGATGATGGGACGGCGAAGGTATGTGTAGACTTGGTCGTTAGGGCTGCAACTATTTTAATAATCGACTAGTCAGCAGTTTACTATCAAATTGTTAATTCCTTTTTAACATTTTGAAGCAATAATGCCACCATTTTTTGTATGAGTCTGTATTCATTTTACAGTCTCTATAGTCTAGATAACGCTTATCAAAGTTTACTTACTTTTTATTGTCAACCAATCACAATTAGTCAAACAATCATCTCATCTCAGTGATATTCTGTTTTCAAGGAAATAATAGTCTGGTGGTTCTGAAGCTTTGTGTTTGTTTTATGACTTTGGATTGATATTTTATTATAATTGGATATTTAATTGGTAGTGTTTTTTAATTTGTTTTCATATTTCTAGGAGCCCAAATCCTCCAGTCAGCTGATGCAGGAATGGGGTCTTGAAGACGTCCAATATGGCTTCACTGAAGACGATTACAAAACCATAACTAACTACAAGGCATTCAGCCAGTTCCTCAGGCAAGTGTCTGACTGAGTTGGGATTATTATGTCATGTTAAACGGCTTTGTGCCGTGGCTTGTCAGTGAGCAGCCTCCAACAGAAACAGCGAGACAGAGAGTGGGGTGAGCAGCAAACACAGCACTTTGTGTTTGAGTGCTTGTATAAAGAGAGTGTCTCACCTGGGGCTGTCTGGCTCTGTTAGCTCCTGCAGAGCTGTGTGGAGTCAGCTGCAGACTGGAGGCCTGTGACAGCTGGGAGGCACTGGGACTCTCTCTGACCTACTATCTTTCACAGGCCACAGAGCCACGTCTCAAGCTGTTGTATGACAAATCACAAGCCGCTCACAGGCACAGGAAAACTTAAGGGGCACAGGGCTGACAACAAATCACACACAGATCCCTTTGGTGCTGAGTGAGGCTGAGCTACATCAAGGAGAATGAAGTGTGACATAATAAAGCTGCCATTGTTAACCTCTCTCCCTCTGGCTTCCCACAGGCCGCTCATTGCCAAGAAGAACCCCAAGATTCCCATGTCAAAGATGATGACAGTGTTAGGGGCTAAGTGGCGGGAGTTCAGTGCCAACAACCCGTTCAAAGGTGCATCTGCCACTGCTGTAGCGGCCGCTGTGGCTGCTGCTGTGGAGACAGTCACTGTGGCTCAGCCAATATCAGTGAGCTGCAGCCAGCTCAGCTCTCAGCCGGGACCACTCAAAAAAGCCAAAACCAAAGAGGGGAAGGGTAAGGTTGACTTCACTGTGGCTCCTGTAATAATAATAGTAATAGTCTTTGCTTTATGCATTACAAAGCTGGGGGGGGAAATGTTTTAGTATAAAGGTGAATGTTTCAAAGTGGCTATAAAACCAACCTTGTGTGTTCAAACACTAGTAATACATGTATCCCTGTGTGGCCTGGATTTGTCAGGACCTGGAGCCAGAAAGAAAAGCAAAGCAGCAAAGGAGGTGAAAAAGAAATCCAAGGCGAAAAAGACCAAATCAAAGTCAGGCCAAAGCGGAAAGAAGAAGAAAGCTTCCTCGGTATATCCTCTCTTCTAAATAAGACTCTTCCTGCCAGTCCGTCCCATGTTCTGCAAAGTGTCAGCTGCAGTCCTGAGTGGATTCCTTTCAGGCTCTCATGTCCTTTCTCATTGATGTTTTTGCAGAGTGAGGAAGACTTCTTAGAGGAGTCTGACTTTGATGACATCAGCATCCACAGTACCTCATTGCTCTCTGATGTAACGGGGGCCACAGCCACCAAGAAGAAGTCTCGGCGTGGGAGGAAAAAAAGGAAAAGTATGTTTACACTAATCACAGCCTGCAATTTTTGTATCCAATTTCCTGCAGAAAAATACACATGTCTTTACATTTCCTAGAAGAGGACGGGGATGGCTATGAGACAGACCATCAGGACTACTGTGAAGTATGCCAGCAGGGTGGTGAGATTATCCTGTGTGACACCTGCCCCAGAGCGTACCACCTTGTGTGTCTGGATCCAGAGCTGGAGAAGGCCCCTGAGGGCAAATGGAGCTGTCCCCACTGTGTAAGTACAGTTATCATAATAATCCATGACACATAAGACTGAGTTTTTGAAAGCTAACAAGCTTCAGTCATTTTTGTGAAGTATACACATAATTATATCAGTGAACAGTTCTCAGATGTAGAATAGCATTATGACACACAAAAAAGCTGTTTGAGCCACTTGCATGTTCAAATGAACAACTGTATACAGACCACCATTTGTTTCCCATATATGCATTTCACCTGTGCTCATTTCTTATAACTCTAACTCTATCTCTTTTTTTCATTCATTTTCACTATACACTGTACTATAACAAAATACTCACCTTGTTGCCTTATAAAGGCCACTGATATGTATCTGCTATATAGCTGTAGCTGTCCTAATCAGTGCATGTGTTCTAGGAGAAAGAGGGGATCCAGTGGGAGGCCAAAGATGATGATGAGGATGAGGAGGAGCCTGCAGGGGAGGAAGAGGATGACCACATGGAGTTCTGCAGAGTGTGTAAAGATGGAGGAGAGCTGCTTTGTTGCGACACCTGCCCTTCGTCCTATCACATACACTGCCTCAACCCACCTCTACCAGAGATACCTAATGGGGAGTGGTTGTGTCCGCGATGCATGGTATGCTCAACATTATAGTCTTATTAATTGCTATTATTTTATGCAATGAAGCGACCTAAAACAGTGTAGCAAATGCCCCCCGTAGAGGAGAGCAGCTTTACTCTTACTAATATGTTTATATCACATTTGCTCATCACCCAAAATTTCTAAATGTCTTGAGTAAGTTTAGAATAGGGTGGTCAAAAACTCCACTGATACCCAAATGTTAATCTATGCTAAAACTAGTATTGAAAGTAAGTAGATACCCATTTGAATGTACTGATAAGAAGCTAAAGGCTACAAAACTTAAACTAGGAAAAGTAGTTATGGAAGTAGGAAGTAAAGACGACACTATGCATCACGTTAATCCTCATACCTCTGTCTGTGAGAAGAATCCCAGTGTGGGTGAGCAATTTGACCCCTCAGAGACTCCTTGAAACTTGACCGACGAGATAGTATTGATACTATACATATATATATACATACACACACACACACACACACACACACACACACACACACATGCACACACATGCACACACATATAGACCTATAGGACAAAATTGGACTGGTAATATTAAAAACATTGTATTGTCTAAAAAGAATTATTATCATTGTGGTAGACCTATGGAAATCGGTATTTAGTTGTTTACTGAAATGTTTGTATCTTACACTTATATGGATGTTTAGTGCCCACCACTAAAGGGAAAGGTGCAGAAAATTTTACACTGGACGTGGGGAGACCCTCCTCTGCCAGCTGAACAGCCCCCTGGAGCCGATGGGAACCCCATCGATCCTCTGATCAAGCCCCCGCTGAAGGGTCACCCAGAGAGGGAGTTCTTTGTGAAATGGGCTGCCCTCTCGTACTGGCACTGCTCCTGGGTCAGCGAGCTGCAGGTGAGCCTCACGGCCTTGAAATCAGTTAACAATAGCTGTGTATTTTGACACAGTCTGTCTTTGCAGTTGGAGTTGTACCATACAGTCATGTACAGAAACTACCAGCGAAAGAATGACATGGATGAGCCTCCTCCTTATGATTACGGCTCTGGGGAGGAGGAGCTGAACAGTGAGAAGAGGAAGAGCAAGGACCCTGAGTACGCTGTGATGGAGGAGCGCTTTTATCGCTACGGCATCAAACCTGAGTGGATGGTCATTCACCGCATACTCAACCACAGGTGCATCTCAACACACTTTTTTGCTTATCCAGGAACAATATTCAAATGAGAAGCGAGAAATCATCTGATCAAAGTTATGTTGAAAGTGTCTTTATCGGATTCCCTTAAACTTGAAAAATGCTTAACAACTCTATCCACATCTTCACTACTGAATTCAAATCAACACCTGTGACAGTATTCACATATCAGATGTAATGTAATGTGTTTCTATTGTAGTTTTGATAAGGATGGAGATGTGCATTATCTTATAAAGTGGAGAGACCTCCCCTATGACCAGTGCACATGGGAGACAGATGACTTTGAAATCCCTGAATATGACAGCCATAAAACTCTATACTGGGACCACAGGTTTCTCTTCTTTTTTTGCAAATGAATACTGTTTCTTAACTGCTTGAAACATTGTCATTATGTGAAATTTTGCTATTTATCTACTAGGGAACAAATATTAGGAGAAGACCAACGCCCTCTGGTGGTGAGGAAAGAGAAGAAACCCCATGTGGAGCGTTCCAAGAGAGAGAAGCCTCCTGATACACCTATTATAGATGTAGCTTTTTAAAAGCACTTTTGTTATATTTACACAGGGTATTCAGCTTGTTTTGGTAGCTAATATTACACTCATCAATGTTTTTCAGCCAACCATAAAGTTTGATCACCAGCCGTGGTACATCAATGCTACAGGAGGAACTCTGCATCCGTATCAGCTGGAGGGACTGAACTGGCTGAGATTCTCATGGGCTCAGGGCACTGATACAATCTTAGCAGACGAGATGGGTCTAGGCAAAACTGTCCAGACAATTGTCTTTCTATACTCTCTTTATAAAGAGGTCAGTGTTCCTTTCTTTCTTTTGTAGAAATTGTTACACGATTGTGTAGAGAAAACCACAATGCAAAGTATACAAAACATGCTGTTATTGTGATGGATGAATAACAATATGTAACTTTTTGTCTCATGACAGTTCAACTGCACTTGTTATAAAATGTATTGTGATTTTGTTTTTTAGGGTCACTCAAAGGGGCCTTTCCTTGTAAGTGCCCCTCTTTCCACTATCATTAACTGGGAGAGAGAGTTTGAGATGTGGGCTCCAGATTTCTATGTGGTGACTTACACTGGAGACAAGGACAGCAGAGCCATCATCAGGGAGAATGAGTTTACTTTTGAAGATAATGCTATAAAACAAGGACGCAAAGTGTTTCGGATGAAGGTAAGCTGTTTATTCAAGCTCTATTACAGCACTGCATAAATGGCACTGTTGGCACACTAACTATGAGTATGCTGAGTGATATATTATCTTTGTCTTTATATTGCAGAAAGATACCCCCATTAAATTCCATGTGCTGCTCACATCCTATGAGTTAATCACCATAGATCAGGCGATCCTTGGCTCAGTCAGTTGGGCCTGTTTGGTGGTAGATGAGGCCCACAGACTCAAGAACAACCAGTCAAAGGTAAAATATAAATTAAATCTATTTCCCCATTTTCAGAATATAGTGTTTGACCCTTTCCTGTTTAGTTTTTCAGGATACTGAATGGGTATAAGATCTACTATAAGTTGCTGCTCACTGGGACACCTCTACAGAACAACCTGGAGGAGCTTTTCCACTTACTAAATTTCCTTACTCCAGAGCGCTTCAAGTGAGTGTACTTTTAATGAAAATCACTATGTGGAACAATTAAATTATTGTTATTTTTTTGCGAATTATTGTTATTATTATTTTATTATTATTATTTTTTTTTACAATTCACTAAATTCACATGTTTTGGCATTAGCTTTTATCCAGTGAGCCCTTTGCACCCTTCAGGCAGCCATGTCATTGACTTGTGACTCACAATATTCATAAATTATTGTGCATTGTGTATATGATTTTGAGGTTTGAGGGCACAACTGTTGTTTATGCAGTAACCTGGAGGGTTTCCTAGAGGAGTTTGCCGACATTTCAAAAGAAGACCAAATCAAGAAGCTCCATGACCTGCTTGGTCCTCACATGCTGCGGAGGCTGAAGGCTGATGTTTTTAAGAACATGCCGGCAAAGACAGAGCTGATTGTCCGAGTGGAGCTTAGCCCTATGCAGAAGTAAGACCTGTTATTGATTAATTATTGCTGTCGGCCACATTTGATAAAACTGGGTAATTTAAAAATGACTAATATATCTGACTTTGTAAAAGTCACTCTGGGATCGACACTTTTCCTCCCTAAATGCCAACATAAATGTCACTTGAATAAGTATGAACTATAATACGATTCTGATTTATTACCATAATGTGTCCTCTGACAAATAGGAAATATTACAAGTTCATTTTGACGAGAAACTTTGAGGCTCTAAACTCTAAAGGAGGTGGAAACCAAGTGTCATTACTCAATATAATGATGGATCTGAAGAAGTGCTGCAACCATCCTTATCTGTTCCCAGTGGCAGCTGGGGTAGGTCACAGAATATATATTTTATTTAAATAGGCACATGCATGAATGTAACACTTCAAATGTTGATAATCTAAACATTTTACAGGAGGCTCCAGTTTTACCCAATGGATCATATGATGGCAATCTGTTGGTGAAGTCCTCAGGAAAACTGACATTGCTTCAGAAAATGCTGAAGAAACTGAAGGATGAAGGCCACAGAGTTCTTATTTTCTCTCAGGTAAAATATACTAAGTATTTTACACTAGACATTATGTATAATTGTGGTAATGAGTTACACAGATAGTAGTAATAGGGTTAGACATCTTGGGTTTATATTATACTGTATTTTCACTTTTTGGTTCTTTATTTTTTTTAATACCTAAACTATTTTTGTATTATTGTTGTTGTTCAGCACTTTGGTGAGCTTTGGCTGTTTTAAATGTGCTTTATTAATAAACTTGATTTAATTTGAACTCGATTTAGATGACAAAGATGTTGGATCTGCTTGAGGACTTCCTGGAGTATGAGGGTTATAAATATGAACGCATTGATGGTGCAATCACTGGAGGTCTGAGACAGGAGGCCATAGACCGATTTAATGGCAAGTTATATTTATTTTATTTGTATTAAGTCCCTTGTCCTGTTACATTTTGACACAGCTTGATGTTGATGTTTGTTATTGTTACAGCACCTGGAGCTCAACAGTTTTGCTTCCTCTTGTCAACGCGAGCTGGAGGTCTGGGGATCAACCTGGCCAGTGCAGACACAGTTATTATTTATGACTCAGATTGGAATCCTCACAATGATATACAAGTACAAAATATTTGTATATTATATGATACAACTAATTATTGCTGTTTAATTTAATGATTTTTTTTTTTAAATCATAGGCGTTTAGCAGAGCTCACCGTATTGGCCAAAACAAAAAGGTAATGATCTACCGCTTTGTCACGCGTGGGTCGGTGGAGGAGCGTATCACTCAAGTGGCCAAGAGGAAGATGATGCTGACTCACTTAGTGGTCCGCCCTGGTCTGGGGTCTAAAACAGGATCCATGTCCAAACAAGAACTGGACGACATCCTCAAGTTTGGCACTGAGGAGTTGTTTAAAAATGAAATGGAGGCAGTAGGTGAGGGACAAATACTACTATATTCTTTACAGTATAACATTTATTAAATTGTCATCATATCAATCATATTATTGGTCAAGGTGTTTTTAGGAGGGTGTATGGAAAGACAGTGCTCATCCCCTGTAGTCTGCCCCTGTTACAGTTAGCCTTCCTTGACTCTTCTGGTGAAATTTAGTTTCACTACACTAGTCTCCCAAACACAAAAAAGGAATGTTTATTAAACGCCCGTCCCAAAATGATTTAACTTTAAATTTGGTGACACATTTGCTGAAGGATTAGCACTCTCATAGCAAGAAGGTTCTGCCCAGACCTTTCTGTGCAGTTTGCATGTTCCCTGGGAACTCCGGTTTCCCCCATCAACCCAAAGAGGTAAATCTTCCAGCAAAGGTAGTCCCAATCAAGCCTAGTTCAAGATCTGGAGATTGGTGCCTGGCACTGCTCTATGGCTCTCACTGCTCCTGACAGGTTGCCCCAGCGGCATTGAAGGATGGGTCAAATGCAGGGGACAAATTTCCCTAGAGGCACAATAAAATGTACCTTAACTAAATGTTTTGTTGGTTAGGTGAAAACAAGGATGGTGAAGAGTGTAATGTGATTCATTATGACGATGACGCCATCTCCAAACTGTTGGATCGAAGCCAAGATGCGACTGAAGACACAGAAATCCAGAACATGAATGAGTACCTGAGCTCGTTTAAGGTGGCCCAGTACGTGGTGAAGGAGGAGGATGGAGAGGTGAGTAATATGTCTAAATAGACAATGGTCTAAAATAACGTCACTTACTTGTTTCAACAACTAGTACTTTTTATTATAGGCCTAACAGATTGTTATAGTATAGTAACTATAGTGGTAAATTAATGGATTCATATACATATAGTCTTCATTAACTGTTTTGAAAACATTGCTTGCAAAGTGAATGATGATAAAATAATACTTTTTGAAAACTTTCTATTAACTTTACATATGCTTCAGGGCAAAAACAAATGATACATGAAGCTTAGAGGTAAACCGTTAAATGTTTATGGTATATTTTCATGTGCAGGAGGAGGTTGAGCGAGAGATCATAAAGCAGGAGGAGAATGTGGATCCAGATTACTGGGAGAAACTTTTACGCCACCACTACGAGCAGCAGCAGGAAGACCTGGCCCGCAACCTGGGCAAGGGCAAACGCATCCGAAAACAGGTCAACTACAACGATACTACTCAGGAGGACCAAGGTAGCGCCTGCACGTTTTTCTGGTCTCAAATATTAAGTATAGTCAAGTCATAAAATGTTGGGTATATTTTATAGTGGTTTGTTTAGCTGCGTTTCAAGGTAAGTATGGCCTTTTTCAAGTTCAGGTATATAATTTGCTTTAGTGTAGCTATAGGGGACTCAAACTAGGTCATTGCTCTAGAGAAACACTGCAGAGATTTATGGATGTACTGAAAAAGGACATGAAGTTAGTTGTGGAGGTGGTGTGAGAAAAGAGGGTACCAATAATAAAGTGAAATGGCTGATTGAAATGTTAATTTGATGGATTTTCTGTTAAAGAAATAGTAAAAAATTACATTAATGTGCAGTTGATTAGTACAGAAATTAAAACTTTGCATTATGAGTAGATTATGTTTCTCAGACTAGGATAGTATCCAGAGAAGTGGGTTGTAAGAGATATTTTTAAGGGAAGTAATTTCAAGCCAATTCCAACACAATAGTTTTGGATCATGCCTTTATTAAAATAGCCTTTTAGAATGGCCATATTCTCACGCATTATTGAACAAATAAAAAGTGCAATCTACCCTATAGTTTGTGCAACAATAAAATTAAAGAAAATGTAAAATATCCCAAAATATGTCAACATGATTCAGAATTTCTATGTATAATAACCTTCTACATAACAGTACTAATTGTAAATACACTGCAGCTGAAAAACATAACTCCCATTAAAGGTAAATAATACCCTTTTGTTGAAATAATTGCTTTTCAATTGTAACCTTGGGCCTTGCAATTTCACACAAACACTGCACACCATCCCAGAAATCTAATTTTGAATAGATTTTTCCTTTAAGTATGGGTCAAGAGCTTTTAGTCATCAACACATTTGATTTATTTTGATGACTCGTTAGCGACCCGATACTAATTCAATAACAGAGCAGTGCTGTGCAGGTACCCAACCGAACATTGCCTCATTAGCGGGCTAACAAGGTGACAGTATCTTAACACAGAATAATTTGGATTTATTGGTTCAGGAAATAGCTGCATACAAATTAATCACCTTGTTTATTAAATCCTCTTAGCCCGTGAGTCTCAACAAGAGCTTTTGACCTCCATTTCGTCAGTGTAAAAACTATTGCATCTTTTGTATAGCCTTCTCATTTGGCTCTCAAATGGTCCATCTAATTGGTTTTACGGATAAGTACTTTGTGCTGTAGTTTCAAAGTCCCTATTACCACAGGTTAATTAAAGATAAAACTAAACACTGGTGGTGTCCAAAATACACCCAGAGTTTAGAACATTGCACTATGCACAGTGGAACAGCAACCTCTGGAAATAGAAGTAGTAGGCTATTGATAGTGCATGATATAGTGGTCTGTAGTAATCTGCAGTGCCATGGCGCCCTCAGGTGGCCACCAGTGGGAGCGATTGTGCAATGTACTGTTTCTCTCTGATGTGTGACTCAGAGTGGCAAGATGATCTTTCAGACAATCAGTCGGAGTACTCTGTGGGGTCCGAGGATGAGGACGAAGACTTTGAGGAGAGACCTGAAGGTGAGCCCAAAATAAAATGTTTAATTCCTCACAGTTTGGCAACACTACACAAAAACATATTAAAGGTATTTTGTGAATAAGATTTTCAGTGTTATTGACATGTTTCCTTTTTAGGTGGACGGAGACAGTCCAGACGACAGCTCAGGGGTGACAAAGACAAACCTCTGCCTCCACTGCTGGCACGGGTTGGAGGCAGTATTGAGGTACGAAGATCCACACAAATCATAAAATTTGCAGTTGCCCTTGAACATGTTATTTATTATGTCATTCCTATAATATAACCGTTTATAATTCACAATGTTATGGTGTATAATCCATAATGAGTTTGTCAGTGCACATAGTTTAAAGACATCTAATTTTCCATACTACAGAACATTCTCCATATATTGTGATAAGATTACAGCTAAAGGAAACAAGCAGAAGGAAATCCTCCACCAGGCTGATTAAATTTAGGTTTGTGGAAATGCAAGTCTGCTCAGCATAGGGACACATGTAAAAAAAAAATGCTTTTCAGTGCTCTAAAAACAAATAAAACACTTTTATCTTAGTCTGTTTTTGGCTAAAAAGTTACAATCTGTGACTTTAAGGAAGTTTATTTTTAAATCCACAAATTGAACCAGGCTGTCTCACTGTTTAATCTTTGTTTTCTGAAACATGCAGGTGCTAGGGTTCAATGCTCGCCAGAGAAAGGCCTTCCTCAATGCCATCATGCGCTGGGGCATGCCTCCTCAGGATGCCTTCAACTCTCACTGGCTGGTCCGGGACCTGAAGGGGAAGAGCGAGCGAGAGTTCAGGTTACATCCAGAAACATTCTTAACGGAAATTTATTAATTTATTGAATTGAGAATTACCCAAATTGTCATAAATTACATGTGTAATGAATGACTCAATAAATGGGTCAATCAAGACTGCACAGCCTTTATTTCATAATTTTATATTGATTATTAAAGAGGGGGTATTTCTCCTGGGCCCTTTTGGAACGCTCCTTAAAGTTAACTGTAAGATTTTGTGCATTGCGCAGCCTACCTCATCCATGCTGCCACATGTCAGTTTTCCATAAATATACAAAAATATGATAGAAAACGGTACAAAACAAGTTGAACCTGAAGCAATGTGCAATAGTTTCATTAGTGGGATGCATGCTATTGTGTTGTGATAGTGTTCTGAAGGAGGAGTAACTATTATATAAATTTATAAAACATGTCAATACATTGTTTTTTAGCAAATATAGCAGTTTTAAATCAAAATCTAACATGGTGATCTAATTATGTTTGGTGTTAGTACTTAATACCTCATAGGAGTAAAATACCCTCTCTTTAAGACAAGACTATTGACACTCATAAAAAGACAATATTAAGCCTGTATTACTGATTATTGCATTTTAAAACAACTATAAACACTAGGATCTGGTCATTTTTCCTCATTCCACAGCATTAAAGAGCTACAAAGTTATACATTTTTAGTTTATTGAAGTGTGCTGTTTATCCTTTTTGCACCCAAGGCGAACATTTCCTGGCATTTAATATTTCATTTCGGAGCGCGTGATGTATTGCCCTCATTAAGTGTAAACACAAACAAGATGGAAAACAGTTCAAACTTTTACTTTTTCCCCAGTCTATAGCAACACATACTTTTCTTCTTGATATTTATTATGTAGAATTTGCTCATTACAGTTTTCAGTATCTTGCTTCAAAACTCCATCCTTCTGACTAAGTTCTGTAATCCTCTTTCAACAGGGCCTATGTGTCTCTTTTTATGAGGCATCTGTGTGAACCAGGAGCAGATGGAGCAGAGACTTTTGCCGATGGGGTCCCACGAGAGGGACTGTCCCGTCAGCATGTCCTTACTAGGATCGGTGTCATGTCTCTGGTTAGGAAGAAGGTACGCGTTATTCTGACATGGAAAAGATAGGTTTTCATTCCATCCACACACTGTTCTGTCAGGGCACTTTGAGATTAGACAAAGTAGGTCAAACTGTCTGGGCACAGGCTGGCATGAAGAACATGTCGTTTTGGAGATGTCAGAGTAAAGCAGCTTTTGAAAGAGAAATAGACTCTCTTAGGTTGCTGTAAGAAATGCTATGTACATTATTCACAGGGGGAAAGTGAACAATAACACTCAGTATTTATCCCAGGCAAAATCTGCACTTTTAACATGTCATATATTTAGGACCTGAGTGTTCATAGATTCTGTCTTATGTATCAGAATTTTAGGCTTTTTGCTGTAATTTCAAGCTTTCAATATTTGGCTATAATTCGTTTTTTAGGTTCAGGAGTTTGAGCATGTAAACGGCAAACTGAGTTCTCCAGATTTGATTCCTATTGGAATGGAGCTGAAGAAATTAACAGAGAGTGTATCATCAGATCCTAACACCCCTGTTCCAGCCAGTCCAGTCACCACGCAACCCAGTACTCCTGTCCCACCAGGTAAGCCTTTAGACTGCAAGGAGCTCCATTATGTTACCACAACTATATGTTCAATACTATGAGCTGTTGTTTTCCGTGCTGCAGAGAAACCAGAATCTCTCGTGGGAACAGCAGAGGACAAGGACAGTCTGGAGCCGGAGAGCAAAAAGCTGTCAGACCAGGAAGTAAGATGTTTTCCCATAGTAATGTATTTGTCATAATTTAGCCATTACATTTAATTAGCTCTGGTTTATAACTATTCAGCGAACATTAGAGTGTTGAATTAACATATTTTTGCTGTTAGATGCTGCTGGTAAGACAGTTTGAATGAGTCTTGTTATATAGGGCAGGTTTATAGCCAAGTGTGAAGAGGCAGGGCTGATAACCGGCATGGTCCAAATCTGAGGTGTTTTTCCCTCTCGAAGTAAAGTGGGACTGTTCAACTTTTCCCGGTAAATGTCAAGAAGGTAGAAGGATCTGAATAATCTAGTGCCCGACAGGCATATACCTTTGTACAATTTGTTTCAGTCCCAAGCTCTGTTACAAATAAGTGGTTAATTATTTTGTATTATTTAGTATAGAACATTTAGGTCAATATACTTACAGTAGCTCATTTTTTTTTTTTTTATTGTTTTTATTACTAAACAGTGTTGCATTCCTTCTCATCTCCTGACTTCTACATCGACCCGTGTTTCATCTTGTTTAAACCACATATTTTAACCAAATATAATGTTGTACCCTCTGTCAAACTTCAACACTCGTTAACTTTTCTCTTTGCCCTTTTTCTAACTCTTTCTGCTCTTCGCTGTCTGTCTCTTCTCTCCCCCTGCAGACTCCCAGCTCTGAGACAGCACCAGCAGCTGCGCCTGAGAAGTTAGCTGACAGCGAGGAGGCCAAGGCCGGCCCAGAGGAGAAACCAGGAGATGAGAGGGACCCTGCCCAGTCGCCCTGTGCTAAGACCGAATCATCTGCCAACCTCAAAGAGTTTGGTTTGAAGCAGACTGAGCTGTCATCCAGTCAAACTTCGCCTAAAGGTGAGTTCCCTGTACCTGACGCTGTGCTGCAAAGTTTATTTATCCGCGAGGCTTGTATGGGCTTTAATTGATGCTTTTGGGCTTGTGGTAACCTCAGTGGACACCAGCAAAGAAACAGAGAAGACTACGGAGAAAGGAGAGGCTTATTCCCCTCTGGCAAAAAGCGAAGACAAGGAAAATAAGACGGGTAAATACAAGATACAGACGTAAAATATATCTTCATTGTCAAAGTTGATGGAGTGAGGCACTGTATGTCTAATGCTTGGTTATTCTGGTGGGCTTTTTTTAGCTGCTGCTGCTGATGTTGTGAAAAGTGAAGATGTTTCAGAGGGACGCATAAACGGAGACAAAGACACGCTGGACGAGATGGAAGAGAGTAGGAAAGGACCAGAGGACAAGAATGGATACAAGACCAAGTTCATGTTCAATATAGCTGATGGCGGTTTTACAGGTAAGACTTAATACAGTTGACATGCTTAACACAACTTTAAGATAGTGTGAAGTTACCTACACATATCTACTTTTTTGCTTACTCCAATGAGGGGTTTGAGGGGCTTAAGAAGTTATGGGCCAAAGCTGGATACACAGCCTGGATAGTACATTCATAAAATATTATACTTTGGCAAAAACCTAGAGCAACTTTGGCCTTTAAAGCAATTTTAAATTTGAGTAACTGAGGTGTATTTAGGATGACACTAATCCTTGTTATCATTGGCCTGCACATTTTCTGCCATCCACAGCCAAAAATCCTAATTAAAATTTTGCATTAATTCCAGCTGTCTGAACTTAATCCTAGTGTACTGTTTTACTCTGTCCTACTTTATTTACCAGTCGTTTATTATCTCTACACACTTAAATTTTACTACTAAATACTGAATACATTTGTGAGTTTAGTGTGAGTTGTTTTGTGACTTTTATAGACCTAAGATAGCATGGCCAGACCAAATTAAATTCCTTTCAACGTTTTACTCATTACCAATGTTTTGCATTATTATCACAAAAGGTGTTTTACTCTCCATCATCTGGATCCAAAAACGCCTTAGAAATTACTCTTGGTGAATTTGAGTTTCTGTGGTTTTACTCCCCCAGAGTTACACACCCTCTGGCAGACCGAGGAGCGAGCAGCGCTGTCTTCTGGAAAAATGCATGACATCTGGCACCGTCGCCATGACTACTGGCTATTGGCTGGCATTGTAACGTATCCTTTCCCAGATGTGAGTCCAAAATAGGCTCCATCATCTGGCCGAGTGGTGTAAGTACTTGTAATGAGAGGAGCCTCAGAGGATGGAGATACTATTTAAATAAGATGAAAAGCAATGTACACTAATGGTGATCATTATAATGGCTGGATTACAAGGTGAAGAGGTGAATTACACAGACCATCTCTTCATTATGGCAATTTATAGTGGGATTTAAATGTCAAGGCTATAGATTAGGGTAGGTAAGGGATACTTTATCCCTATACAAATGATTTGTATTAAATTCAATTAAATTTTATTGACCCAACTTTCTGTAGAGGCCATTTTAAGTTATACCCTCTAAGCTCAAATTTGAAAAATATATCTATTGGTAATATTTTCATTTGGTTACAATAGCCTAATTTAGTGCTCCTTCATTTATTTCGTGTTATGGGAGGTGCCTCAGGGGTCAAGCTGGTGTATTCTGCCTACCTTTATTGACACAGGTGGGGTAAGTGTGTAGTGTGTAGTGTGGAAACAAGCCTGAGCTACTAGGCCTAAAGTTTTTTGTCCAGTGAAGTGATAAAATCAAAAACATCACTTAGAAGCTAAGACCCAAGCTGCTACTGTGACATTTTTAATTGTGCAACTTCACGTTCAATTCAACCACAGTACAGCAGAAGGCGATCCGTCTCTAGATCTAGGTAGAGGAGCAGCCTATTGTCCATATAATAGGTTAATGGGGGACTCAGAAATACACTGAAGAAACCCATACAGGTGAAGAACATGCAAACAGGTTTTAAGAGACAGGAGTCAGAATACGGCCCAGTGCATGGTAAATGTTTAGAAACCACTGCAACCTTATTTATAACATACTTTAAAAATAACACAGGTTGGTCACAAAAAAGGTTGCATATTATACAGTTTATTCCTGTAGCTGTTTTCCGTAACTCTTTTGTCTCAGACATGGATACGCCCGCTGGCAGGACATCCAGAATGACCCCCGTTATGCAATTTTGAATGAGCCTTTCAAGACCGAAATGCATAAAGGCAACTACCTAGAGATGAAGAACAAGTTTCTGGCGCGTCGTTTTAAGGCAATTGTCTTTAATTAAAAACAACAGCTCGGGGCTGAAATAATTTGGATTAGAGGATTTGTTATACCTAAAAGTAAAATATTGGATGAACTTGAACTTGAGCTTATCTCTGTTGGCGCTGGTGGAAAGGAATTACCTGGTTTTAAGTTTAGAAAAACTAAATTATGCCCTCATTAAAGTTAAGTATTGACATTGGTAGTAGAGAAAATTCTTTCCACTCTTTGTATAGTTACTGGAGCAGGCGTTGGTGATTGAGGAGCAGCTGAGGAGGGCAGCGTATCTGAATATGACCCAGGACCCCAGTCACCCAGCTATGGCCTTAAACACACGCTTCGCTGAGGTAGAGTGTCTGGCAGAGTCCCACCAACATCTGTCCAAAGAGTCTCTAGCTGGGAACAAGCCTGCTAATGCGGTACTGCACAAAGGTAACTGTTCTACTTTCAACAGCTTTAAATAAGGCCTCTGCACTCACTGGGTCAGGCACAAGCGGAGTACCCTATAAACCTTTACCCTGGACTGTAATTCTTATTCTTTCATCAAGGACTAGCCTGGAGTCTGTTGATCAAATTGGCTTGGAAGATGTGTAGCAACCTGGAAGCCTGAAATTGAGCTAATGATCTATGACAGTAGTTCTCAAACTGTGCTACATGAACCACTTTTGGTATGCTGATTCCTCTGCACTTCTAATGTTTGCTGTATTCAGAGGCAGTCTACATTTATGTATTCTTTTGGGTTTATCTTTGTTTAGCAATTGTGTAATAATTGTATTTTAGATATGTTTAGTCCTTTGGATCTAGAATTGTCCTGGTGGTACTCAGTAGGTCAAATATCTTCTTAATTGGTTTGACAACCACTTGTCTATGATATATGTTGATGTGGTATGGAGCGTTTGTTGAGTTATTAACAAAATCATCATATTATGTCTATTTGCTCATAGACTACTATTTGTAATTATTGAAGGTTAAACAATTAAGTAAATAATTAACTAAATAATTTAGTTACTGATATTTTTCAGCATTAATATTACATTCATGATGCTGTTTATTAAATGTTGTGCCATAAAAATAATTCAGGTTTCAACTGAAAACACATATAATTTCTTTTCATATAATGTAATAGATGTAACACTGGTTGCTAATTCAAAAACTGTTGGACACTGCAGCTCCATTTAATTTTAATTTAGTAATGCTGTGATTAGAGGGGTGAGAAGTTTGGGATGTGTCCAAAAACCAAAGAAGGCATTGAATAATATTCTTGCTCGTGACCCATACTAATTCATTTGCCAGTGAGAAATTTTATGACATTTAATTCTTGGCAGCTGTTAATTTTCAAGGCTTGGATCACAAATTAATCAGTTTTAATTGAGGTCGCCCACTAGTTTAAAATGGGATTTTGCTAGACTTTATGTATTTCTTCAGTAACAATGGTATTGGTACTTCAAACTAAAAAAAAATTTCTGTAAATGGTGCAGTGTGGTCTTTCAAATAGGGCTATTGAGTTATATTGTTCCATTGTATTGAATGATTTTACGGTCTGTTCAACTTTTTCCCAGTATTTGAACCTTGACTAAGACATTTACAGTAACTTTTTGGCACATTTTTGACTCATTACCATATTATTACTAATAAGAGGAAAAGGTTGCATCTAGCTTCAAACAGACCAAACAAACTCAGTTGGAAATACCCAGGAAAACTGAATTGATTAGAGACTATTTAAAGGTGCACTGTGAAACTTTTTGGTTGAAGGTCCGTCACCTGCTTGTTACTATGGAAATGTCATTGCACTGCCTGGAATGTTCTGTAGTAAGACGTTAAATGGTTCTATCTCGCATTTATTCAATGACAGGTGGTTTTACAGCTCAAAAATACCTAGAAAAACAGGCATTCTGACTGTGAGCAGGGTCGCCTCTTCACAGTTTTGACCTGTAACTTGGTTTGGTTTGGTTTCCATGAAGAGAGAAAGATTTAATACCATACTGTGAAATATTTCAGACAAAGCAATAACACCTCCATGAAGAACAACATTTGACGGACCTTCCACCAGAAAAGTTACACAGTGCACTTTTACGCTTTTACGTTTGTGTATTTGTGCAGTGTTGAACCAGTTGGAGGAGCTTCTGAGTGATATGAAGGCTGATGTGACCCGACTGCCCAACATGCTGTCCAGGATCCCCCCAGTATCTGCGCGACTGCAGATGTCCGAGAGGAGCATCCTGAGCCGCCTCACCAGTCGGGGCACTGAGCCTCCCCCTCAGCAGGTGGGACTATACACTCCTCAGACTGAAATGTAAAGAGAAAAATGCAATAAGAAATCTGATAGGTTTATCTGCAGACCAGGGCTTGGCTGTTGGTACCTCAGAAAATCATATGGTTTCAAAGAGTACTATTTTAATGTAAGACATACGGGTACAGGGGTGGATTAAAGATTAAAGATTAGGGATTAATATATATGTACCTGCGGCACGGTGGCTGAGTGGCAACACTCAGGCCTCACAGCAAGAAGGTTGCGGGTTCGATCCCCGGGTCGCCCGGGCCTTTCTGTGTGGAGTTTGCATGTTCCTCCCCGTGTCTGGATGGGTTTCCTCCGGGTACTCCGGTTTCCCCCATCAACCCAAAACATGCCCGCACCCCTATGAACTAACATCAAGGACCATGATGTCCACCCTCCTGTGGGCTCACCACCTGCAGAGGGGTTCATAGGGGGGGTCAGGTGCTATGAGTATTGGGCAGCAAGCTGCCCCCGCGACCCAGCCGGATTAAGCGGGAGAAGATGGACATGGACATGGTACCTCAGACACCATACTTTTACTGCTACTGGACCAGTAACCAGGATGTGATCTGTCCAAAAAGCAGAAGGGGGGATGCTTATTGTTTTCTTCATATTTAAACATTTATATAGGCTATTAAATTGGTTCACAAATCCACATGACCATAACTCCAGTACCTCTTAAGATCCTTCTTTGCACGCATCATAAGTAGATAACAAAGAATAAGAATAGCGAACAACAAATCACCAGCACTAGTGCCACGGACCACTAAATCAATAAGCTCCAGTCTTATCGGTGCTGTGAGGAGTTGCAAATGTGACACAGTCAAATATGAGCCGAGACATGACCCGTCAGCACTGCTTTGACCCTGCGGTGTGCTACATTAAATCACTTCTGTTTTTGTACAAGTATATCCAGACTAATGAAGATACATCAAAATGTTTGGTCAAGTAGGTGCAATCAGAGATAATGTTTTTGTATAGGATATATTAGTCTGTGATCTTTTTTCTTACACATTCTTAGCTACCTTCCTAATGGAAATATTCTGTAATTATTTTTAGATTGAAATGTGCTTTTTGTGTGCCATTTTCAATTAACATTTAACTCTATGACCAATTTTGTACTTCCCAAAATAGCCACTACTCTTCTGCTTTATAGCCTTAATTAGTATTTCAAATAGAGGCATCTGTAATAACATGCTTTGTAACGGCTATCTTGAGATTAGATTTTTAGCTTTTGTTTTTGGTAGGCTCCTTCTCTAATGGTGGCCATTTACAGCAGATGCTTATTGTTGAAGGGAGTAAAGACACTGAGCTCATTAAACATTATCTGGGCTCTATGTGTTGTTGAAATAAAAGGCACAAGACTTTGAAGTGTTATGTAGTCACGACTCTACTGCCAAATTACTTCCTCAGAACACCATGAAGGCTGGTGCTCTCCTATTCCCCACAGAGCTGCTTCCCCAGGTGCAAGAGAAAGAATTCCCTCAAGTTAAATTTTTGCTCACAGTTTTTCAGTCTCAAAGGATTCAGCACAGGTCGGAATGGTTTTTATTGCTTTTATGGATCACAGAACTGTATCCCGGTCGTGGCAGAGTGTTTAGAAGGGTTACCTCAGCCGTGGCTCTCAAACTATAATGCTAGTTGTACCCAAACATCTTTGAGTATTTTTACAATTCATATACTTTTTGATTGCTGATTTGTTCTCTGGTTAAGGTTTCAAAATAAAGTTAGTTTCAGGTTTAGTCTGGGATTCTTGCCTGGGAAATTAGGCTATACAATCAGTCTGGGTTTAGACCTGATTTATTCAATCAAGTAGTATATATATCAAGTAGTATAACCTAGTTTGTTTAACTTCTAGCGTACTGTTTCTCACAAATTCCCAAGTAATTTTTGTAGCTTGAAATAAGAAATTCTTGGATGACTAAAGACATGACCTATGTGGTGGTTAATTGACTAAAAAAGGGACATGGCGTTGGCAAAGTCTCTCAAAATTATTAGGATCCTGTGCAAAAACAACAATTTATACGAGAAGTACTAGTAAGCAGCATCTTCATAAGTGAAAAGGCAGATTAAACTGTCTAGTCACTCCCAAAATGCCAGCTAATTCACTCTATACTTTCTCTTTTCTCCTATTGTCCATATAAATTCATATAATCTTAATAAAGTCATTATTTGAATAAAACATGCTGACTGATTCATTACTTTAATAAATATACAACTACAGCCCTAATGATAACATATATTAAAGCTTTGGTGTCCTTGGTGTGAACTTGGTGTGCAGTTTGAGAATCCCTGTCCAAGAGAAGAGCTGTTGGTTTAACAGGCTTGTTGCTGTGTGCTCTTGGTTGCTATAGTGACGTTTGTTGTAACCTCAGAAAGAGTCAGAAATCTTGTCTGTGCTTTGTCACTGTGGGCAGTGTGACCGATCTTTGATTTGTGTGTGGTTTTTCAGCCCTTTGGTCAGGGGGGGTTCAGCTGCTCCCAGATGTACAGCAGCAGCTTTGGAGGGTTCAGAGGACCTGGAGGTCAGCCCATGGTCAACTACAGCCAGATGCCTCTGGGACCTTATGTCAGTGGTAAGGGAGGCTATAATCAATGAAAGGTACACTGAGCAAAACTAATGCAAATAAACAATATCATATTCCAGAGTGATGTAGCATCACCTGCTTGTCTTCACAGAAATAGATATGTTTAGTAGCATACTGTGGAACATTTTAGGGTAAGCAATAACATTTCTATGGAAACAAGCAGGTCATGGACCCCCACCAGAAAAAATACATAGTGGCATTATCGCACTACCAAAGTAAATATTGTATTTATCCTAACAGTGTCATCAAATGGCCCCCCTCCAAGCCTTCTGGACAAGAAGTCCCTTGAGTCTCTGAGAGATGTGGCCACGCCTGATCTGAAGTCGGGCAAACCCAGCGATGTCATCTGCATTGAGGATTAGACTGTTTGTTTCTCTTCACTGACCAGTGGTCAGACATCCAGGGACGGTATCTGCAGAGATGACTTTCTCCTCTTGCCACATTGAGCTCTTTCTCTTGTTCTTACTTAATTTTGAAATAATCAAGCTAATGAGAAAGAGGTCTTTAACTTTTGGATCAATGCAGATGTATCTATTATAACAATTGCACTTTTATCTTTTAAGGATCCAATGTAAGTATGTCAATCAATATTAGCTTTTGCTAACTTGTGCCAGTGAGCTGATGAGTAAATGAAGCAGCAGCGTTTGAGTTATTGATGATAAACTACTGCTGTTTTTGTGTTCATCTCAAATGTGTAATTTATTTTCTGTGATATCTTCAGTCTGCTCACTTTCATATATGTCTGTGAGCCTCCTCACTGTGCACCCTGACTGTGTCCCAGTGGTGGCTCTTCCTTATAATGGTACTTTTACAGTCATACCAAGATGAGAGAGTTTTATTTTGGACCAACAATTTTACTTACAAATATTGTGTGTCTTTAGACATTCACACTGTACTGCTCTGTAAACTTGCCATGTGAAATTTCAGACAAGGATATTCTCAGACTCTGGTTTCTGTACATGTCAACTATAGAGGCAACTGATTATTTGCATACTGTACTAACATTCAATTGTGATAGCTTCATGTTTGAATGTTTTTAGTGGTAAGTTTAACTGCAGACCTATAAACCAGGGACTAAACAGAAACAGGGACTTTGATTGACCAAACATGCATTAACATGGAACTCTGTGATTTCTTATTATACAAATAGGCCATTTTCATCCATGTACAGATTAACCCTAACCTTAAGGACATATTTTAAAGGAGACATATAATGCACTTCTAAGAGCTTTTAACCATGTTATAATTATTTTCCCTTCTTTCAAAGTTACTTTAGAGTGATTCATGCATGTTCGTGTAATCTTTATTTTCCTGCAATTAAGAGCCAGAGCCATTGAGATACGAAATTTTACATTTTTTCCTACCCTTATACTCGGTCACTGCTCTGTACTTACTTCATTCACCAGTTATTATTGTTTGTTAATCTGTGATTTAGCAGCAACCATTTTGGCACAAATGAAAAAACAGAATTGCTTGTTGTGGTGAACTGTAGCCCTCCATAGATGGGGCAACATGGTCTAGTAGTGCACCACTTTGTTCTGCTGATGTTTATGGTGGCGTACTGTAAAGAGCCAGGCAGAAATCAGTCCCACAGTTTAAAAGTGGAAATCAGCTGACTTGATTCTTTTATTATTTTAGATCACTCTTGCTATTTAAAATATCCAAAATATAAAATAATCATTCACAGATCCCATAGATTATGACAAAAGCATAATATGTCTTCTTTAAGGGTGATGTGTGACATAAACCATATCTTTATGGTTGGTCTGAAATGTATCATTGGTATTTTTATTGTAGAGTAGGGGCAATATTAAACATATATAAAGAAAATTGCTGCTTTACTTGAAGACAGATTAGCACTGTCCAGGTACTTTTAATCTTGCCCTAAAATCTGACACTCTTATAACGCTAAACAATCAGTCTTTTTAGAGCATGATTTTATTTACAAAGCTCAACTCCTGCTGTTGCATTCACAATAGTTTTACCTTGCCGAATGATTGTTTAGGCCACTCTTAAGTGGGTCTGTTGCTCTGGTGGTAAGTGCATTCTCTTATACTTAATGCCATTGAATGTTTGTCTCGCGGTGCTCTTGTCATTTCCAATATAGAGTTTTTAAGGTATCCTCAATCTAAAAACAAAATGAGGCATATATTTTCTTTGTTAGTGTTTAGACATGCTGTTTAGTTGATACTGTTTCTGTAGGAGCCATCTACTTGAAAATGAAAGTTGTAATGAAGGTTGCTTAACAGATAAAACCTCAGAAACATGTAAATACTTGAAGGACTTTTTCAAGATCTCTTATAGAGCTGAAACAGTTGAATGTTTGGATGATGTTGCCATAGAACTACTGTGTGCACTGTATGTGCCATCAACGTCATGTCCTTTCCCCTATGGAGTGATGACAATGAGAAGAATTACTACAAAAACATGAAATGCAATCAAACTGAAGTCAGTATGAATGTAATTTCTGTGAGAAAAGACTTCAGTCTAATGTGTTATTATCAATGTATGTACAGGTATGTGCTTATTCTGTGGCTTCTAAAGCCACCAAAAGACCCTGGTAAAGGCACCTTAGTTGCTGTCCAGCATATGAACTAAAGCTGGTGTTTTAGCATCTACAGAGAGACAGCTCCAAGTATTCTGGTTCAGATATTTGTGCTGTATAGCAAATGAATGAAAAAGTCATCTTTTTATTTGTATTATGTGTATTTGCTCAATGTGTTTTAATAAATCTTCTTGATGACAGTATCATAGATGTTCTTCTAGTTTGTAGTTCCTTTTACCTTTTTGTTCATGAGTAGATTTTCTATAGCATGTAATACACAAACATCTGTAATATACAATATCATTATTATTAAGTAAATAAAATTACCCTATTACAGTCACATAGACTAATAATATTGGATTTTAGGCAATGAATGTTCAGTTCTTTAGACAATAGACTAATGTCTCTGACCCACCCTGCAGTCATAACTATAGATGCAACTATTATAATGCTCAATGGCCATAAATAGTAAAAGTATAATTAATGTAAACTTTTTTGTTGTTACTTTTCCACATAGATTTTAGGTAGGTCTACTGCTACTAATACCAGCCAGGATATTGGCCAATTGCCATGCCAATTTATTTTATTATGCCTATAGCTTTATAACCAGTCACTACAAACCTAGGGTTACCAGATTTTCAAAATAAAAAAAATTAGGACAGCCCCGGTTATAGTCACGTTTTCTTTATGTTTTGGTAATTTTAAAGCCGTTTTTCTCTACGTTACTTAAACAAATGGCAATGTATGCCTCTCTTTACTGTCGGTTGGTATCAAATTGGTCAGAAATAGGGACACCAGGGACATTTCTTAAATAAAACTGGGATAAATCACTGGTTTTTGGGACTGTCCTGGTTAATTAAGCACGTCTGGTCACCCTACAAACCCATTATACAGATTCGTTGAGCGTGTCCCTGGTCCTGAACCACAGACCTCTTATAGATCCATGTCCTGAACGCGGAAGTCATCCTTAATTCTCTTAAACCCGCCCAAATTTTATAAGGATCTTCTCTGATTGGTCCAAATGCCGCCAGCTCGGCTCCCTATTGGCTAAAGCCCTGAGTTTGTCACGGTGCTATTGGCTCACTGCGTGTGGGGATCCCTAACCGTGTTTTGCCGCTGTCCGGGCAACAGTGAGGGGTCCAGAGGCTAGCAGGCGGGAGGGGGGCAAAGAAAAGACTGACAAGAGAACGGGGCAGGTTTGGGGGAAGGACCCGCACAAGAGCGGGTCTGTGTGGGTCGAACAGAGAGGAATACTACCGGAGCAAAGCCAAGAGAAAGGGGAGGGAGCAGGCGTTACCTCATCCCCAGCAGCTAGTGAGCACTGTGCGAGAGGGAACTTGTGGGAAAGTAAACAGCAGAATTCAATCTGTGCTCGGCCACTCGCAGCAGCCCTCGCTGGAAACTATGAAGATGAGTAGGCTGCGGCCGGCGGAGTGATAAAACGGGCCGCAGAGTTTATGGGAGGATTAAAGGGTCACCAGGGAGTTCCTGAAGCTTCTGCGAGGATAGCCTGAGGACAAGGAGGTGAGACACGGCTCCTTACTGTACACTTAGCCCTCTAACCTGTACTTGTGTGAGTGGTATCTGCCTCCTATTGTCAAGGAGGTTAGCATGTTGCATTGACAGCCCGAGTTCATAAGGGCCATTGATGGAAGAAGGTTGGGGGTTGGTCTCTGCTTCTTTCGCTGCATGACAAGCGCAGCAACTTTGAAGCCAAAGCAAGAGATGAAGAGATGAGGCTGCAGACACACTCGTGGGCCCTGGCAGAGTACACACCATCATGGACGATTTAACCTGAGTCCGCTTCAGAGAGTCAGCAAAGCCAGAGAGCTGTAGAGCACAGGGCCTGTGGTGTTAGCTGCCCTCTCAGACCCCAGCCATAGGATGAGTGAATTATCAGGGGGTCAGTGAGGACTAAACCCTGGCTTTCAGAAGCAGCCATCTCCAGCCTTAGGCTATTCAGAGCCCTGGCCTAGCCCAACTACACCAGTTTGGCGGTTGCTTCCCAGAGCAGGCTACAATAGCCCCTCCCAGGATGGATTTCATGCTGCCTCTGTACTGTGTCCTAAAGAGAAAGGGGAGTTAGGGAGGAGAGTGAGGGGGAGCTGTGGGACCTCTGACCAGCTCATTTGCATTAGTGAGTTAGGGCACCATTTCAGCTGTATTTGCCGGATGTCCCAGGACCTCCCCATCCTCCTCTTAAAGCATTTTAGGGGAAACTCCACAGACCCACTGTAACAGATTCTGTTCTCCTTAGTCACAGTCCAGCACTTTGACCAGGCACAACAATCCATGCACGCACGGCCTGGAGTGGACACAAAGACTTCACTATCAAAGGGCACTCTCTTTGCTACACATCGACTGGTGAAAACTTGTACTCATACACTTGTATAGCACACATTCAAGGCTTTGTGAGCAATTAGTCATTTGATAGCATTGACACGCCTCCCCAGTGTTTACTTGTGTGCAGTCCTACACAGAGAGGACATTCCTTTGAGGATATACTGATCATTAACACAAAGGCACTATCCAGTCTTATCTTCCCGTCAGTCAAATTTACATCCCACAGTCCAGTATCATTTGTGTTCTTTATCATCTGAAGCCACATTCACACTGTTGCTTTTATATCTTAATATGACTAAGCTGTGGGAGCAATCAAATAGGCCACTAAGGGGACAATCTGACACAACAACCAGTGGAACTGGTTCATCTTCGGATTTTCATTTAACCAAATAAATATGACAGGTTAGTTTCCCTCCAAATTTCCATCTCTCAGGGGGAGTCCCTGACTGAAGAAAGAATTAAAAACCCTGTTGTTGATTAAATGTCATAACAATGTATTATAGTAGTATAACTTAGTCATGTAACATGTTAAATGCAATAATGCAGTGAACTTTGATAAAAGTGACAAAGTCCCAGAGCTACAATTGCTGTGGCTATAAAGACTTATGACTGGCCCTAACAGGAGATAGTAAATATGAACAGCCGCTGTCACAGTGTTTGCTCCTAGTAATCACTGCAGGAACTCAAAATACACTGGATAATTAGGGAATGATATACACACTGTATCTCAACATCACCTCACCATCAAAAGCACTACTGGAGGGAGATCACACTTTGAAACACAAATTTCAAATGACTGAAAGTGAAAAGAATATAGAAAAAAATTATTTAAATCAGATTTTTTTGTAGAGCTGAAATAAAATTGGAATTAGCAATTGCAATGAAAATTTGATATGAAGATTTTGTTGAGTGCACAGTGTCGAGGTGCCATAACTTTAGAGAAAACATGTATAACTATATAATAATATAACTAATATTAATATTATATAAAAGAATGACATTTTAAAACGCGCAGTGTTCTAAACTACAGGGGAAGCTGTAGATCTCCAATGGAAATAGGATATTTTTTGTTTGCAGAGGAAATGTAAAATATGCAGTCTTTGCTATTTGCCTATTGCTGCCATTCAAGTCATAGTTTGTAACATCAATAATGATACAGCCAAAATAGTTTTTGCAATTTTCCTTCCAAATAGCCAAAATGTCCAATCTGCCATCCTCCATTCAGGAAAAAATGCTTTTGCATGTGTTGCCAATTTCAAAAATCCACTCTTTTTTTAGTAAGTGTTTGAGTCTATAAATACCTACACATGACATTTTGTAGACAGCAAGTCCTTAATCTTCAAATCACATGCACATACATTAAATCTGACTCATGCTGACTGCATGGTGTCTATAGCTCTATTGTGTAGCACAGCCGTGGCTGATGGGAGGTGGCTACTCCTCTGTGTCCTTGTCCACAGTGACACAGGACATCACTGCTGCTGTATGCGCTGACATTGGAATTTAGGATACAGCAATGCCAGATGAGCTCCTAATAAATAATAAATCCCTGCATGTCTCTTGGAGAAAAAAAAAAAAAAAAAACTTCATTAACCTTTGAATGTTTAAATATGCTTTCATAATCCCTTAATTTTGTTTTGCTTACTGTGTGATTTGATATTCCATGTAGGCTTTGGCATAGACTAATCTCAAAGTGGAATTTTATTTATTCATTAACAGACACTTGATGATGTAAACTGTATAAGGCAGAGGAATGTTGTGTGCATTAAACCCTCACTTTTGGAATTGATAATATGTTGAATTCATCCATAAAGTCTACAAATGCCTGTGAACATCCTCCCACTCACTGTTGCTTTTGCCTGTGAAAGTCTTCTGTGTTAAAGTGCAGTACAGATACAGTGCAGTGCTGCTAAATTGCCATAGTCATGTTGCTCTGTCTTCATAAGAGCGTCTTGGGGGATGCTGAAGGCGTACACAGTGCCAGAGGAAGAATCATATGTGTCTATAGTTTATAGCTCTCAATAGTCTTAGTGTCTTCTGCTCTGTGCTAAATTTAAAAGTATTATCGCTCAGACAAAAACTCAACATCCTCTGCAGCCTGTCACAATAATGAGTTCTGAAATGCAATATACCTGTAGCTGCTGAAAACAGTGACATAAATTAAAATATTTAGTGATGGGCGATAGAACGGTTAGTGGGAGGGTTTTCCTATATAGCGGCCTAACATTGAAAATTTAATACGAATATCTTTTTATATATCAGTATTGGCTCAAAAAATGTATATCGGGCCATTATAATACTCTCATTTTTTATTTGTTGTTGCTGTATTTATATTACTGATTCTATAACCGAAAGTATCCTAGTAAACCCTTTTTAATCCTCTCCTCTCACTTAGTCGTGTGGACACTGGTCTCTATGAAAATGCAATTTCTAATGTACATTTTATCCTCAAACAGTATTGTCTCTCAGTCCTTGTACTGACATATACTGTAACTTGGTCAATGTGGCTTCAGAAATGTTTGGTGTCTTTCTAGGGCTCAGGAAGAGTTTGATTAAAATATGACGATGATTGTGTTGATATTATTTCCTGATTCTGACTGTGACCACATACCTTTAAATCATTTTCGTTATTATGCCAGTAGTGTTACAATGACATTATTATGATACCGTTACCATAAATTACGGTATTCAGAACACATGCTCTATTTGAATGATGAAAAGTTTGGACCGTTGCCATAGTGATGAACAATTTCTTATTTTAATATGAATGGGAAAAAGTCCTCAGAATGTTAAGAAAGCTGAAACTCATGAATTGGTTGACTAAAGGAGTGGAAGGACCTAATATTTTGCATCTTATTTACATCCATGGCTAAGTTAAGCTAACCAAAACCAACATGGCCGCTCAGGTAAAGGGAACAGAAGCCCAGTTTCAGCATCACACTCGTTAGCACATATGGCACATGGGAAGAGTCTTGGAGCCTAATGTAGGTCAGGGACTGGGTGTGTAGGAGTTGGATTCATCTCCATTCTGTGATTCTCTCTTGATTCTCCCTCATGGGATGTTGTTTTCTTAAAGGAGTCATTTTGATCTTTTCCCCAAATACCTTCTCAGAGAAACTTGCTCACAAATGCTTGTTCTTTTGATGAACACAGAGCTGATTTGGAAGTCAGACTTTGTCTTGTTCCGAGTCCCAGACTGAAGTGAAAAGTGAAAGCCTACTCTCTTATTTTAGATTGTATAAAATCAGTGGCTATGATGAAAACAAGTATTATTATGAGCTCAGATGAAGGTTAAAAACAACAAACACTTGAAACCATTCAGTGTGTTTCCATGTTGTCACTATCCTTCAGCAGTATTTCATTGTTTGTCCCCTTATGTGTGCATCCACAGTGCAGACGACCTGTGAGCTAATAGTACTGTAGTGTGGAAGTATTGAAACAATGCTTTCTCGGGCTGAACACAGCACTTAGTCCTCTCACAAAAGACTCTTTGTTATTAGAGCCCACTGCTGTAGGCTGACCAGTGTTTGTGCTTCACAGATGTTACAAGCTACAAGCTGAGTATGATATGTGTGTTTGACAACCAGAAGATTTAGTTCTAGGTGCTATTTTTACTAAGGAATTGTATGTCATGGTTATTCAGCTAAATGTGTAATTGGAATGATTATGAATGATTATTACCTTACTTTATTGTCCAGAAAGTTTGATTTCAGCCACATAATAGAAGAGTGGTGGTCTACTGTATCATGCAATTCGAACACGTGAATTAAGGACTGCAGTGTTAAATGACTTAACATGTCTTTAGTGCCAGTTGAATAATTATGTAACTTTAACAATGAGAATTGTATTTTCTTCGGAAATACTGCTGTTTCACCGCAGGACATCATTGGCACATGGTCAGATAAAAGTTGTATTTTACAAAAATAGGAATATGACAATTATTAATTTTGACTTGTAGCTTAAACCCTTGACCCTAGAGCTTTTCCTGGTGCATAAATGACAGGCGAGCTCCTTCTAGTTTTTGTGTAAACCTGTAATATTTCATGTCACACTGCAGTTCACCTTCTGGATTAGAGCATTAAACTGCTTATGTCTTTTTTTTTTTTTACATTTAAAGAACCGATAAAGTGTCATTTTATTACATAATGTATACGTATATGTGATTCATCCAACTGTTTTTTATTTTTAGTCATTGAAAACTATATGTAATTTATGGAATAGATATTTGTGCACAGTTCAGTTTTGAGTTTGGAAAAATATTATTTAGAAAGTCATAAGCTAAAATTTGGGACTTTGTGAACCTCCTAGAATTATTTCAGTCAAATCTGTGATGGTCGTGTGGGAGCATTCGGAGATTTGGTGTGAAATGACCCAACTTTTAATACATATTCCATACTCAAAATGTAATTACCTATCAAGAATTTTGAAGTTATCTTACTGAAATGACTCGAATATATTGGAATTTATATTTAGTTACATAATAATAATAATAATGCATCAATTTTATATAGCGCTTTTCAGGACACTCAAAGACGCTTTACAGAGCATTATTCATTCACTCCAGACCCGGTGGTGGTAAACTACTATTGTAGCCACAGCTGCCCTGGGGCAGACTGACGGAAGCGAGGCTGCTAATCTGCGCCATCGGCCCCTCCGACCACCACCACCATTCACGCACACACCACTTTCATACTAGGCGATGTGGGTGAAGTGCCTTGCCTAAGGACACTACAACAGTTTTTGCCACTGGCGCCCCACTGTGGCACCTGGAATTCCCAGTGGTCTCCCATCCAAGTACTAACCAGGCCCGGCCCTGCTTAGCTTCTGAGATCTGACGGGATCAGGCTTTGACAAGCCGGTATGGCCACAAACATAATTTTTTTCATTTTTTTCTTAAAAATTAAAGCTTTTTCCCACTGAACTCGACAGCCTTTGTTGTTGTTGTGCAAGGTTTAAAAGTCCTCCAGTGTATAGCAGATTTAATTCACAATCATTCATTAGATGCCACCAGTATGGTGTACATGTTTAGACCTGATGAGCCTGTCAAAAAGGGCAGTGTCTTACATCTAACAGCACACTTAAATGGTTTTAACCTCAGCATGGGAGTTTATAGTCTACTGCTGCTTCCATTAACGTTTAACTGCTCCCTGTGCAGCTGTAAGGCTTTGTCTGTTTGTGGCAGTCTTTAATTTTGGCCTGTAAGGCAAAAAGTGAAGAATCAAAAGAGCCTGGGAAATGGGGCAGGTCTTAAAATGTTCTCCCAAGCATTATGATAGCAGCTAGATTAGAAATGAGATTTGTTATTCAGATTTTAGTTGTGGTATTGAGTTCAATACACATTTTGAACATGTGGCAGTATGAAGTCTATGCATTTCTGAACATGTTTATAGAGGGTTAACGGGTTTTATACACATTTGGACAGTGTATTTAGTTGGGATGTAAGAAAAAATCTATTCAGTGATATATCGTGATACTTCATTGCACAATTCTGAATCTGAATCAATTAAAAAAAAAAAAAAAAAAAAATCCACTAGAATTCATTAGTTGCATTCACTGTTCTCATCATTTAAAAAAGGTAATAAATTATATTTGGTACAGTGTTGTTCTTGTGAAGGTGTAGTTGACAATATTGTTAGAAGTAATTAAGTATTGAAAAGTATTGTTAAATTGCAATATATCACCTATTGTTTTAGTATAGGGATATATTGTGATATATCGATCGTGACATAAATATCATCATATGTATTGTATCATCAGACTCAAGGCAATACTCACCCCTAGTATTTAGATTCTGCTGAGAAAATTATGTTGCTTAAATAGTTTGCAACATTTTAAATCAGATAATTGTGACTTCAGTGTAGATTAAAAATTTTGCAATTACCATAGTCATTTTATCTTGAAATTGACCTTGAAGTGAGCACAGTCACTTCTTCAACCGATCTGACCTGTTACTTGGTCTAGTGCTGCTTGTCTCCACGGAGATAGACAAATGTAATGCCATAATGAGGAACAGTGTAGTGTCTTATTTTTATGCACACCAGTGGGTCTTTTTAGTCAGCACTGTTTTGCCTGGCTGTGTTTCATTTCATGTTTCCAGGTTGTACTGCAGGCGTCTCTAACAGCGATGTTGCAATACCCTGGTCTGTGTTTGAGAGCTGTTTTCCCGCCCGTTGACTCCATGCTGTCATTTCCCAAAGGATCCCAACAAACTGCCCCAGCAAGAAAATGTGTCAGCACTGGAGCAGCCCACAGCTAAAAGAAATGCAAAACACATGACACAGTTTAGTAGTGTGCCCCATTTGAACCCAAACTACAGTATATGTGGAAGAAATCCCTTCCCCAGCTGAGTTAAATACAGTCATGGGGAAATTTTATTTACATTAGTCAGTAGCAATTTAGGCCTTAACGGGGATACACTTTTGACAATTGCAATTTATTTTCAAATTCACTGTCCATTAAATTACTAGCTGCCAATTCTCTATGCTAGAATTTTGATGATGAATGTTAAAATACTAAATCCGCCCTTATAAGTAATGGTATTGTAAATTGCAATTATAATACCAGACGTATGTGGTATGGTCAATGTCTGGTGCAGGATTTTCTGCATAGAGATGCTATTACCTTGCCTAGAATTGTCCATTAAACATCTCCATTGTTATAATCAGGTGACACCAAACCGAGGGAAAGGTCAGATTTGTGGCAAGGCGAGGCTGCTCACTGTAATAATGTGTGTTTTTTTCAGGTATTGTTTAATCATAAAAACACTCAGAACAAAACATACACTCTAGACAAAGCAGCAACATCTCCATTGAGACAACAAGCATGTGAACTCCCTACAGAAAGTGACACAATTCACCTTTAAAACATGCTAAAATTAGCTACATTTGTCCAGACTATCTGAATGTTGTATTTGCTGGATCATAATAAGTAGCTGTCATATGCCATGTTTCTTTTTCTTTGATTTACATCTGTTGCACTTGTATGGCTGCTTGCTAGGGTTCGTCTTTACAGGCTGATGCTTTTCTGTTAACTGCAAACTCCCCTTTTTAATGCATTCCTAAATTACCTTTCCAGCTTACTCTTCTTTTACAGCTATTGCAGTTCATGGAGGTTCAAAACGGGAATTTTATGCAGTATTTTTAATCAATATAATTACACACAATGCCATTTAAGAAGCTTTGGTATGTGAACTAAAGTGCATTCCATTGCAAAATGTGAGGATGTGTTATGTTTTCAAGCAAGTTAAGATGTGTTTTCTTAAAATAAAAAGATCAATTTCGTACTTGGGTAGGATTTTAAGTACTAAGTGGTTAAGTCAAAGTTACTGAATAACTTCACAAGGGCTGTAGACTTCTGAGCTGTGCAAATAGAAACTTTAAGAAACTTAAAAATGGTCATTCATACATAGGGTGACCAGACGTTCCTATTTACCCAGGACAGTCTCAGTTTTTTACTTTGAAAATCTGGTCACGCTATTCATACATGATTTTGAATATAATGATCCTTCACCTTTCAGTGGTCCTTTAAGTGCTGTTATAACCCACTCTGCTATAGGGTTGTCAAAAGAATAGAAAATCAAATACTAATCAATACTAAAAATCAAAACTAGATGCTCATTTGAGCAAGTATTCATACTGTCCTGTGAAGTCACGTAAATAAATGAACTTTCCTGAATAGCTTTTGGATGATATTAGCTGTATCAGAACAAGTATAAGAGCACATAGACTAGTATGGACCACAATGGAACGGATAACCGAGGGATTATTGCATACAGATACAAGGCCACATGGTAATATAAAAGAAAGTACTTTTATTTAATGTGTTATCACATTCTATTGTCTAAATAAAGACTGTTTTTTAGTATCATGGTATCAGAATCTGTATTGAGTATTGAATCCATTCCTTAGTATGGAAATTGAGTTAAATTTTAGTACGTGACAACATTAACTCCTTTAGGTGCTGTTACCACGCACTCTGCTTGTTTATGGAGCGAGATAACTGTCAAAAGTATTTGTGTGCATAGGATAGAAATCTGTGCATATTTGGGAAATCTGTGTATATTTGGGAAATCTGTGTATATTTGGCTGTAGTTGAGCATAAAATAAATATTCGTAAACTCTCGAAAGAGTCCAGTTGTACTTAAAATGTGTTGTATTGTATGTTGTAATTGAAAAGTTACGACATCAAGAATTACAATTACGAAATGAAAACTTCCGATTATGCTTTCTTCAATACGAATACGAATTCACAGACGTGACTGTACTGTCAAAAATACCTCATCACATCACACAGCTATGAACGATAGATCATGCGTTCAGCCTCTTATTATCACTGCCATCCTGGTACAGGGCTTCTCAACTTTTCAATTTGTATTCTGATGGATCAGATACACACAACACATTTTATGTACGACTGGACTCATTCGAGAGTTTACGAATATTTATTTTCTGCTCAACTACAGCCAAATATACTCGATTTCTATCCTACGCACACAAATACTTCTGACAGCTATTTCGATCCATAGTTGTTTACACAGCCCAAATAATAATGCCTTACACTTGTAATGCACTTCACATGCTTGTCGAAGCCTCTCAAAGAGCTACACTATCGTCATTATTCACCATACTGGTGGTGGTAAGCTACATCTGTAGCCACAGCCCTGGGGCAGACTGACAACGACAAGGCTGCCAATCTGCGCCATTGGCCCCTTCGACCATATTAGTCAATGTGGGTGGTCTTGCCGAAGGACACAACAACAGAGTCCGAGCGGGAATTAATCCTCTGATCTTCGGGTTGTGGGACCACTGTTCTAACCACCGCCGCTGCCACCCCCATAATAATAATATTATTTAATCTTTAAGTGAAATAAAGCATGTCAGTCCTCTCTGGTGATACAGTAGTGGATTATAGTCACAATTACATGTAACATTGACTTTGAGTTTATGCATCGTTGACAAGCTAAGGTATATAAAAATTATTCCCACTACATCAAACCCTGCCATAGCGCTACCTTTAAAATAAGATTTATATAATATCCAGGCTGAGCAAATTTTCTCTTATCTTTTCCTGTGCAAAATGTGTTCATATGGTAATGCTATCAATCATTTTGTCATTCGGGCTGATATAACTGACATCTTATTTGAAAAAAAGAGACCTATCTTCTGTAACGTGATTGTATCTTTCTTGCAGTGATCATGTCGACTGTGATGTGTGAGCAGCCCCAGAAGGAAGATGATGGAGAGGAAGAGGAAGAGGATGAAGAGCAGGGCGAAGAGTTTGTTTTTGATGACAGCTCAGAGGAGGAGAACAACACGGAGGAGAGCAAAGGAAACACAAGAGATACTGAACTCTCATCCAAAATGGAAAATAATGAGACGTCAAAGTGCAATTCGCAAACACACTTGGAGAATAACGTCCAAGAAGTTTGCAACGCTGTTCCTCCTGCAGGACAGGAGGGGGCGCCAGTGAAAGATGTAGCAAACATTCCAGTTTCAGGTAAGTACAATTATGATGATTTAATCAGGGTTCCCACAGTCATGGAAATCCTGGAAATGTCATGGAACTTGAAAATGTCATTTTGCAGGCCTGGAAGAGTCATGAAATTTTGTAAACTCAATGAAAGTTTTGGAAAAGTCATGGAATTTTAGTATCTCTTTCACGCAACTACAGCATTCTGTTAAGTTATCATTAGGCTGTTATGATTATTTCTGAATGTATGAGCCAGCTGCTCCAGCAGGACAATACACAATAAGGTCTTTTGTTTAAGAAAGACTACAGTAAATGCATTGACAGTTCTTTGAATGTTAAAAAACTAGAATACCATAAGGTGATTGGAAAGGGTCAACATTTCAGATTTAGCCATAAAAGTATTCTGAATCCTACACATGTAGATGCCGTAAAGTCATGGAAAATTCACTTTAGAACATGAAAAAGTCATGGACATGTTTGGAAATTTTGTCAGTGAAAAAGATTGGGAACCCTGTTTAATGTACACCTCAGTCAAAGATGCATATTGTAATTTTGGCACAACAAGGCAAAAGTAAAATCACTGTCTATTCAAGTTTTTTAAAAGACAGGAACTTGCCTAATCTACTTTCATTTCAAATGTATGTGTCATTACTTTTCATTTCCTTTTTCCAGACCGATATATATTGCAAGACCGATTTTATTCCCGTTTTAGCGCGGATACAAAGCCATACATTGACGACTATTCTTTTCTCTTCATTCATTCACAAGCGACTATTTTGATTGATTCAAAATCATTGTTTCATTCAGCGTTTTGGATAGTGAGAGAGGTTGGAGTATCTGAAGGTAACAACTTTTTTACAGCAACTTCAAAGGATAGTTTTGACCTAAATATTTTATGTAATTCAAATCAATATGTTTAGCACACTCTCTGTATGTTACTTGTGAGCCTTTTTCCTAGATGAATTCCTGCAGCTATAGACAGCTTTAAATGTGTAGCAACAGCATTTATTGTTTTAATTAAAGAATACCAATGAGGTTAAATCAACGATTAACTACAGTAAACACTGGCAGTGTTTACCTACATGGTGGAAAACTGATCATCTGATTTTGCAGTTGAATTACTCTGTGTACAAATTATACTGTACAAATAATCTTTGTCTGATTCTTGTAACCTTGTGTCAACACTTGTATCTCATGTGAGTAATTTGAGTTTTAAAAATTGTTCTCACCAGGGTGGGTTTTGACAAGGCAAAAAAAGCTAATGCAATCTAGTGTGCCAAGAACAAAAGTGAAAGCGAAAATTCATTATACTTCTCCAACAGTTAGTCCATTGATTAATTAACTGACTCGTGTTATCAGGCATTTTTAAAGATCACATTTCTTTTATGCATGTAAACCCACAAATATCAGATCTCATTATCTAAATATTTGATTCTAGTTACCTGCGTGGTACTGGCCATGTAAATGTACAAACCGACTGCTTTAGTTGCATTAGCTATTGTAGGAGAGCATTTCATCTTCTGTTTAACAAGACCTAATTATCACCTTAAGAAGAGAGACACGGTTACCAATGAGCTTCCTCACTGTCGAGATGTATGCTAGATATTTAGCCGTGATATATGAAGCACCAAGCTAATTTTGCTAAACACGCAGACCAAGGTAGAGCTATAGGGCCTAATGTTAGACAAAGTGAAGTGATTAGCGCTTAATTAAATAGCTTTTTTCTCCAAGTCCGAGCGTGCTAATCCGTTAAATGGGCTGTGGGGATGTGTATGGGGATCCTGGGTGTTGATAATAACATGTAGTGGAGTTTGTTATGTAACTGGGGGCAGCTCGCTAACAGAGCGGGGAATTGGGTCCGTCCCTCACCAGATGACATTAGTTTATATAGAGGCGCTATGAGAAAATCGATCATGCCATTTGTTTAACAGCACTTTCCTTGTACCAGTGTTCGGGAAAAAGAGTAGCAATACAAAAACTGGTATATTTGGTTAGATAAATTTGTGTCCAATTTGATATTTTTATTTTATTTATTTAAAAAAAATAAAAAAATTTGCTTTTAGATTTATTGTGTTTAATTAGATAGAAATTCATTACTTATCTGTGCAGTAAAAAAAAAACTTTGCTATGTATTGGCAAGCAACATTGACTCCTTACTCCTACACACTGTATTTTTACTCATTTTAGTCATATATTTCTTTCGTTAGAGGAAGTTTATGTTCCGCACTGTGAGAGTAAAAGGTTCGGATGTCAGTTTCGCCCTCTCGCACATGTCTTACTGCTTTGTTCCTTGACTTAATTTTTTCTTTTTAATTTACAAAGTAAATTTTCATTCTTCACAAAGCCACTCACATGTTCAGAAACTTTTTAATTGAGGTGATGAAGTTGTATGTCTTTTGTTGTTGAAAAGCCTTGTCTAATGGCCGCTGTTTTGCCTCATTTTGACAGATGTTCCAGTTAGTGAGTCACCCAGCTGGTAAGTTGCATCCTAATTCTTCTCCCACAGTAATGTTGATGTAGAACCAATCTCCACATAGTATCCATCAGTGTTATGCCAGTGTTTGTCATTATGTCTGAGCTAATGTCATGCTACACTCCTCCAACTGCAGCTCACCGCTAGCACACTCGGATGCAGTGCCACATTCGCCAGATGGCATGTCACACCTAGAATGACAAGTGGAAGTAACAAACCAAAAATGACTTTTCTAGCAGATATATTTCAGCCCGGCTTCACTCGGGCTGTATTTTGAATTTTAATTTGATAATATGTATGATATATGTAAATACTATTACAGTTATGAGCAATATATTTGATTTCTATTCACGCCAGTTTTTAAATATCCAAATACAACAAATATAAGCACATAAATGCATAAGAGTATTTGTATTAGTTAGAAAGTGAGATCCAAGTATCTAATTTGAAATGTGCCTTGAAGCAGCTGCAGAACAATTGCATGTTGTACAAGGGAGGGTGGGTGATATATCAAATTGTCAGTGATATTGTGAATGTTGTTAAGAAGATATGCAAAATCTCACAGTTATTTGTTTAAAATAAAATACATCTTAAAATGTAGCTAAGCTAACTGATTAAAAAATAAAAGTGGAACACATTTTGATTGTGATCTGCATTAATTAAATCTTAATGCAAATCACCTCAATGAGTTTTTGGAACTTTGCAACTTTAAAGTGGACCTGTTATGCAAACAGCTTTTTAGAGTCTTTAACCATGTTATAGTTGTTTCCCCTCACCATTCACTCACCTGAAGTTGCATTTAGAATGATTGGCACATGTTGGAGCAATCTTTATCACCTATTTTCAAAACCACCATCAGCAGACACCCACTGCTCTGTACTTACTTTGTTTCTCAATGTAATTTTTTTAAATTGGTGATGTATGTAGAGTCAGGCAGCTGTGTAGTCACTCTGGTACAAATAATCCGTGGCACACTAGCGTGATCTGCTGACAACTTCAGATGTATCTTATACTGTATTAGACATAAATTTATGACTACCAGTCTCAGATTGCACTTTTGTTTTACCCAAGTGTATTTAAATTTTTCATTTCGCAGTGAACTTCAGCTGTTCACATCCACATACGACTTGATGGGCCAGGTGCTGAAACATTTTGCTAAAAGATTTTTTTAAATTTAGTTTGTGACATCAGAAACTTTGCAATTTACTCCACTTATGCCACTCTAGCTTGCATCTTGTGAGAGCCTGTTTAGTGCTTGCGGTATGTGAGGCGTGCGTATTGATGGAGTGGCCATGATTACGGAGAGTCCCACACCTCTGGCTTTGAGGAAGTGTGCTCAGAAAACCAATGTTAGACTTAAGACTTTGTATTCCTGTGGGGTTTCCTGGCTGAAAAACAGGGCTTGTATTTGTGTATTTTGTGTACAGGTGTGTGTAGATGCAAGTGTGTAGTCCATGTAGTCGGTGTGTGTCTCATTATGTGCGCTATAATGTTTGCCACCTTTGGGGTTGGAGCAATTTCTCATGCTGAGAGAGTTCTGCTGAGTTCACATTTCCTTTTAGCTTCAGTCAATAGTGTGCTTTTTAAAGAAGAGCTATCAATAGCAGTTTTCTACCATCAAGGTGTAAGACTGTCAGCACATCCTCAGCTCATCTGTCAGCACTTTCACAGAATATCATTGAATTGACTTTATGAGTGTTATGGCGGAGATGGGCTTTTCTTAGCCGTGCCATGACAGCGCATCAGATGTTACCAGTCTATGGACTTTGTATGCTTGTCTTCTCGATTGCTTGACGGCACGTTTACAGTTAAAGACGTAATTTCCCTGTGACAGAATTTAAATTATATTCTCAACACACACAAAAAAGATGAGCACCTTCTGAAGTAAGACTGTGTAATTTATCAAAATTTATTCCTATCTTCTTTTAATAAACATGCATGTTTTAGAGCAGAGTTAACTTTGATGGAAGAAATTTTACTCTTTACTTTATTACATTTTATTTAACTTATTTTTAAAGGTGCACTATGTAACTTTTCTAGTTTGTCATTTGTCATGTCATGTCATTTTGTCATTATTGCTTTCTTTGGAATGTTCCACAGTATTACATTAAAGTAAGTATTTAATGCTATATTGTGGAACATTTTAGGCAAAGCAATAATATAACTTCATGGAGAGAAACAGGTGACCAACTGTCCAATAGAAAAGTTTCCCAGTCCAACTTTAAAAGACACTAATTAAAAGTCTGTATTGCTTACATTCAGAAAATGAAAAAATGAAAGACATTTTGTTTTAAATGAGATCAAATTTAATCAAAATTGTGACTGATCAGTGTGAGAAGAAAATGATTCATTGCTGTGTTATTTCACATAGCCCTAAGATTGTCTGTATCTTTTATGTGCGCACACCAGTGTTCACCTCAGAGAATACTACTTTTTATTGGAGTTTTTGTTTTGTTCACTCTCACCTTTTCACCTATTGGGCGTCCTGCTGAACTTTATACTTTTGACTTTCCAAAGAAACTCCACTAATGCAGCAAAGAGAGCACATTTATTTTTCAGCGCCACTTTTTGTCGACCCCTTCACCTCCCTTTCACCTCGGTGTGGTGTGCCTTGGAAGCAAAAGTAATAGGAAAGACTGTCCTGTACATCAAAAACAAACATTAATCATAGATATTATATAAGCAATGATACAAATATACAAACTAATTAGCTTTGCCCTTGTCTGGACATACAGGGCTTAGTTATCTGTTTGGGGAGTGTTTGCTGGTTTTATTATCAGTATGGTCAGCACATCGCATTTGCAGTTATAAAGAAGTGCTGCACTCACGAGACTCCAGGGGGCAAACAGGTAACTCAGTGGCATCTGAGCTCTGCCCTGGCACCAGAGCTGAAGGGAATAGTAACAGATGGATGTGGGAGATTTTGCATTCAGCCAGCTTCCTCTTTTGGCTGTGCTCTGCCCTGGGGCTGTGTCATTTGCATTGAAAAATGTTTCTTCCTTCTCTCCTTGAGCTGTACGTATCACCGGGGCTTATAGCAACAGATAAGTTGTGAAGGCAAAGTTACGCCCCGATCAATTCCTAGTCTACACTGCTCAAATCACTCCTGCCTGACGGGAATGCAAAGAATTTGACAAGCTTTAATATTTTTTCTCTTTACTCTTCCACGCATTTCTCATTACAGCCATTTTGAAGAGGAGAGATGGATTTGTTGGTAGCAATGACACATCCCTCTTTGTTTAGTTTCTATGTGAGCTCAAGTCTTTTCTGTTTGTGAGGTAGTGATTAATGAGTTCATGTCACAGATGTTTGATATTCCACAGTCATTTGCAGGTTCCTCAGTCTGCACTGAACAGCTCCTATAAACAGGTGACAAATGAGAGGAAATCTTAATGGGGTGATGGTTTGATGATCACTGTGCTCTCATCTACGGAGCATCAGGGATCACTAAATGTTTCAAACAGATTAGGAATTTGGATATTGTGATTAAGGTGCCTTTGGCAGAAACTAGTGATTCACAAATGCAGGTGGGCTTCCCGTATCATGTTTAGCATATAATTGTACATTTGAGTATTTTGCGAGTGTTAAATATAACAATAACAATTCAGCCGATTTGTAATTTTCATCAGAGGTACACTTCAACTATAAAAAACAATCCAGAAAATCACATTGTCTGATTTTTAAAGAATTTACTTGCAAATTATGGTGGAAAATAAGTATTTGGTCAATAAAAAAAAATATCTCAGTACTTTGTTATATACCCTTTGTTGGCAATGACAGAGATCAAATTGTTTCTGTAAATCTTCACAAGGTTTTCACACACTGTTGCTGGTATTTTGGCCCACTCCTGCAGATCTCCTCTAGAGCAATGATGTTTTGGGGCTGTCGCTGGGCAACACAGACTTTCAACTCCCTCCAGAGATTTTCTATGGGGTCCGAGATCTGGAGACTGGCTAGGCCACTCCAGGACCTTGAAATGCTTCTTACGAAACCACTTCTTCGTTGCCCGGGCGGTGTGTTTGGGATCATTGTCATGCTGAAAGACCCAGCCACATTTCATCTTCAATGCCCTTGCTGATGGAAGGAGGTTTTCGCTCAAAATGTAACAATACACTGATCAGTCATCTTGGTCCCTTTGCAGAAAAACTGCAAAGCCTGATGTTTCCACCCCCATGCTTCACAGTAGGTACAGTGTTCTTTGGATGCAACTCAGCATTCTTTTTCCTCCAAACACGACGAGTTTAGCTTTTACCAAAAAATTCTATTTTGGTTTCATCTGACCATAGGACATTCTCCCAATCCTCTTCTGGATCACCCAAATGCTCTCAAGTAAACTTCAGATAGGCCTGGACATGTACTGGTTTAAGCAGTGGACACATCTGGCACTGCAGGATTTGAGCCCCTGGCAGCGTAGTGTTACTGATGGTGCCTTTGTTACTTTGGTCCCAGCGCTCTGCAGATCATTCACTAGGTCCCCCCATGTGATTCTAAGATTATTGCTCACTGTTCTTGTGATCATTTTGACGGAGATTATCAGTGGTCTTGTATGTCTTCCATTTTCTAATAATTACTCCCACAGTTGATTTCTTCACACCAAGGTGCTTACCTATTGCAGATTCTGTCTTCCCAGCCTGGTGCAGGTCTACAGTTTTATTTCTAGTGTCCTTAGACAGCTCTTTGGTCTTGGCCATAGTGGAGTTTGGAGTGTGACTGTTTGAGGTTGTGGACATGTGTCTTTTATACTGAGAACCAGTTCAGGTGCCATTAATACAGGTAAAGAGTGGAGGACAGAGGAGCCTCTTAAAAAAGAAGTTCCAGGTCTGTGAGAGCCACAAATCTTGCTTGTTTGTAGGTGACCAAATACTTATTTTACCAAGGAAGTTACCAATTAATTCATTACAAATCTTACAATGTGATTTCCTGGATTTGTCCCCCCTTTCTGCCTCTTATAGCTGAAGTGTACCTATGATGAAAATTACAGGCCTTTCTCATCTTTTTAAGTGGGAGTACTTGCACAATTGGTGGCTGACTAAATACTTTTTTTCCCCCCTCTGTAAAAGCAGACAGTACTGGAGCTTTCCTTTCCTCCTTTTATAAAACAATAGTATAAACTATTATTTTATGTTTCAAATTTCATTCTAAGTTTTATTTAATTACCATTTTGGTATCAAAACCAGTATCAAGCCTTGAAACACTAATTCTGGACGCTCAAGGTCACCTAAAACAACATAAACAAATTAAGTATGATTAAAACATAGAGTTAAAAGCCTACAGTTAAAGTGGGACAGTATTTAATTGATTTATTGTTTTTAGTATTGTATTTTACTTGAGTAAATGCATTAATACTGCAGTGTTTCAGGAGGAACCAGCAAGGTAGTGGACATAATACAGGTGGAAAAGGACATCACTGAACAGAGATAATCATGTGCCTCTCTGGTTCTTATAATCACTACACAGTCCTTATTTCCCCGGCATGTCTTGTTTGTTTTTGAGATGCCTAATCATCTTGAGCTCTTTCGTATGTTGCTGCTGAAAGTTTCACCTGGAGACTTGATTTAATTAATGGGAAGGGACTCTCCTACCCTATCATATTATCACTCTTGAGGGGAGGACAATTCTTTACCAGTAGCTGAATCACATTCTGTGTAAGAGCTGTATCAACAAAGTGTTCCCATGCGATGTCAGTGTGTACTTGAGTCACTGATATGCTGCTAGTATGTTTGATTTAAAAATAAGTACCCCGTATAGCCAACCATAGTTATTCTGGGTAGCTGCAGGGTCTTAAAAGTCATAAAAAGGTCTTAAATTTTATGTTCCTAAATTAAGGCCTTAAAAAGTCTTAAATTATGTTGTCCAAGTCTTATTTTTCTCACAAAGGTCTTAAATTTCATTAGCCTATTTGTACTGAACCTGCAGTGCAATATGAGACAATGTGAAAGGTTAGTTTGTCTTGTTAGAATGTTTTAAATTATTTTTTTTTGCCATTTTACAAGCACTGCATACTACTATAAATGATTTCTGAATGGGATTTTGTAATACAAGTATTATTTGTTATTTAAAGCAGTGAGCAATGGTCATTATTAGAATTGGATCTAGTGTTTTTTTGCCTGCATGCGATTTGACTTAATTTTCATTTAAGTGCCCTTAAAAAGGTCTTTAAAAAGTCTTAAATTTGGGGTAGTCAAACCTGGGGATACCCTGTTATTGGTCTGTAATATACAATAGGTGATTTGTTGTTTCTAACTGACTTAAGTCACATAGAATGTATGAAGTTAGCGAAGGATAGTATAAAGCACCGTTGAGTTACTACTTTTTAGGACTTGGCAATTAACATGATTTTTCCTCTCAAATAGATTATTATTGATGATTATTATTCAAATGTATTTTTCTGATATAAACAATAATCAATATCGATTTCATTAATGAATATATATAACTTTAAAACAGTGCCATTTATTTAACAAAAAAGTTCAATATATTCTATTCTTCCAAATTCTGTACTCTAACACGCTTTTATTTACAGATGACTGACTGACTTTAATTAAAATTGTAATCATTGAACAGCTGTCTACTACTAGATCCTTTTATTATGTAACAAGAACACTTTTTACTCATTACACTGAACAAATAATATAATTTTAATTAAAGACATAATCACCATTTGCCCTGCAGTAGTGCTCCATATGTGCTGTGTCAGACTTAGGGAATGTACAGTGACATGCTTGGATAAGAGGAAACTATTTCAGCCCCACCTCCAGACAATTCACCTCCCCTTCCTCTCTGTCTGAAATTAGCTTGTAATCAAACACGCGTCATTTAGCGTAGGTTGCTAATGTTTGGGTACATTTCAGGGAAGCACCAAATGTTGAGTCTGACAGTGCAGCACAGCCTTGTCCAGGAGAAGAGCTCCAAGGACCTCATGTGATAAAAACTCCTCAAGCAGAAGACCACTGTAACAACGCCAGCCAGGAAATCACCAGCTCGAGGGACATCTCTGAAGGTATAGAATGAAATTGTATTGACAGGAATGCAATGCAGCTCATACTTGTGGGTAGTAGTAGACCAAGGGTTCAATTTCAGAGCAAAAAGATTAAGCCTAAGGTTGCCTGGGGAGCCGGACTGAGTCTACCTATTCATTATGGAATGCAGGTTGTGGACAGATCCGATAGAAAACCAATTGGACCTCCACAGTTGCGTAAACAGAATGGTGGGCCACACTATAATGACATTGCCAATATTGGATGCGTACCAGTATTTTGTCAAGCCCAACACAGCCTCCCTCGACCTTGATCAAATGTGAGGAGAACACCATATTACACACCCACAGTCATGTATGACTCATTCATTTGTAAGGCATCAGAAACAGTGAATCTACCTGTGAATACAAATACACAGCACATTTAATGTTTGGTGTAGAGGGCGCTTGAACACAGGCTATAACACACACATTTTCTCTGCTGCTGATTTGATTTCTGCACAGACATGACATGAATCCAATTAATTCTGGATGTGGATCAATAGACCGCCATTTCCATGAGGGGAAAATTGCTTTTGGATTTTGACTCAGTCAGCAATGCGGCTGTTATTTGAAGGTGGCTTAGGAATGAAAGATGTAAGGGGACACAGCATGGCCACCCTTGTGTCTTTAATCTTTTTACACTGATGTGTACTTTATTGTTTTAGTGAATACTGGCATTTTAATGTGAATAATGGATTCTGTGTAAAACAGAGAACGCAGAATATAGTAATAAGTTACCCTAAATGTAATCATATACAAAAGGATTACTAAGGCATTGTTAAATTTCCTCTACTATTTTCTGTTACATTGATAGCTGGGAAAATGCATTTCTTTTATATGTATTCTTGTATATGCCTGAAGAGTCAGTGTGACCTGTGAATGAGTTTTATAGGAGCGCTTTTATTCCTTTTGTGAAAAGTTAGATAAAGGTGGGAAAAGAAAACACAGGAGGGAAGTTTGGGTTTACTATATTTGAAATAACACACTTTCCCAAGAGGCCCAGTCACTTTGCAGATATGCTGATAGAAAGCTTATAGCCCAAATCCACTTGTTTTCTTCTTGGGCTGAATCCATTCTGTATGTAGCAGTGTAGGAAATGGAACAAGATAGAAAGAAACATTTGTGTAGCTAATCCTCTTTTGTGCAAAGACAGTTGCTCTTTGTTCATCTGCTGGATTGTTTCCAAGGTGATTTTAAATTTAAGACCAAACTCAGCTGAAAAATCCTTGACACAATACACATCAGCCCAATCAGATTAATTGAAAACAGTGATTGTGGCTGTTGAGGTCTTAGAAGAAAGTGTTGTAGACAAATCACAGTTTAAATCCAGATCAATAAAGCTCACTGAGCTAAATTAGGCTGAAACACTCTCAAAGCAGTTAATGACAAAACCTGCCGACCGTGGAGATAGAATGGGTCAATAGCTCAAACAAGCTGGATACAATCATGTCTAGTCACATGGACAGAAGCATTACAGCAAGATGCTCAGGGACATGCCAGCGTCCCTGGGAACAAAGATCTGTAAATGCAAAATTATAAGGTGCCAATCACTTTGTATAAATCTAGATTTCATATGCATTTCTGTGTTTATTTTTTGTTATGAAACCTAAAATAAAAATGTTAATCTTATCAAAAAGCAAAGACAAAGCACAGAGAAAGCCTTTCTTTTTAACACAAACCAAAATGCTCTTCTTTGATGCCTGCAGCAGTGTGTGAGACCGCAGAGGTGATCTATGATGATGTTCCAAATGAGGACCTCCTTTCTCCTGACGAAGGTTAGATCACTTTGTTATTTAGACTGTTTTCTGTTTGAACGGCTTTGCTCTGAATTATAGATGTGCAATACCCTGTGTATGGCTCTGCAGATATGATCTATGAAGATGTTCAAAGTAACACTGGGCGAGTGGCTGCAGACAATGGATGGAGCTCCAGTGAATTTGAAAGCTACGACGAACAGTCCGATAACGAGAGCAAACAGCCAACACGAAGCAAGGTAATATTACTGCAGTAAAGATAAGTGGCTAATACACCATTTTATCAAGTTTATTTTGTGACAACTGACAGGACTAGCTTTTCACTAAGATTCATATGGGGTTAAAGCAAACACATGGCTCCTCTGGTTTGGAAGGCTTTATTCTTTGTTTTATTGTTGGGTGTCAAGTCTGTTGTTCATTAAGAGTGGTGCAGCAGTTACTCCTGAGTGCTCCTCCACATGATGGCACTGTGTGCACATTCACATTGTGCTGCATTGCCTTCATGCTCCACTGTCCTGCAATGCACAAGGGCTCGCGCGCACATTTTCATCATAAACTAATATCAATAATGAGTTTTTAAAACAGAATATTTTAACATGCAGTAGAAATATAAATAGAACAAATTTGATGAGAAAACATTTATTTATAATTTAATTAATGTATCCAGAGTTGCCAGACTTCCATACCATAAAATGTACAATATGCTGTACTACCATAGGCTCTCTTGATAGTGTTAGCCAGGACTGACAGACCCCTCACAGATGTCCAATAACAATGTTTTGTGTTTTGGTAATTACAATGCTGCCGCTACCCAGTGTAAACAATTAATGCTAAAGCTTTAAAATATTGAGCCAGTTTGTTTGAACACAGCTTTCATCACAAAATGGCCATTTTAATCAGTCACAGCTAATTAATTTTTTAACAAGTGTTCCTAAAGTTGTCCCTTCACTGCAGTTCATTGCTTAATTTTGAACAACCGGGGAGAACAGTGACATAGTTTGTTTTCGTATAAGCCGACTGCACCCCTGCGCCGTGCTTTTACAAATGACTAGCCATTAGCCTCATCTAGCATATCCCCTCTGACCAAAGCTTTTACTTTCTGTGCCCATGATTAATTCTTGATGTTGCGGTCGTTTATTGCCCTTCATTTCCATTCTCTCCATCCTGTGCCTGCTTTCCCTTTTGCTTCCTATGACTAAAATTCTACCTGTGCCTTTCCCTGTGAACCTGCCATGACTCTTCCCCACACTGTAGCTCTCCCCCGATGTGCGCCGGCTGAGAGAGCACTGTGCCCGGACCAAGCGTGAACTAGCTACGAGGCTAGGCGGCAAGCACAACTATGACATTAAGGTATCACACCTGCCTATATGATTGAAGCTACTGTGTGCCACAGTTTCTCCAGAAAGCTCCATTCACTTTTGAATTTGCTGCGTTCTATGCTCAGCTGAGTCCCAGGCTTATTCACTGCCTGCACTATAAACTTTTCAGCTTTCATTGTGCTGTCTGTGCTTCAAGGCAGTCTGTTTTTCACATTCTCTATCCTGGTTATTTACTGAACCACATCAGTGGTTTAAACATGGGCCTTGACTCGTGTTTAAGCCTTTATTTTACTAATTGGACTCTTCAAATCATGGTTTGAAGACTTATTATTTGACTTGGCCACACAATGGATCAAGATAAGTGACTAAAGCTGTGCTTTACCTGCAAATACCTATAATATATCGTGAGTTCATTGTGGACTGAGTTTAAATAAATAAGAACAAGACTTGGACCAGGCCACAATAACAGCATTTTAAGTATTTATTGTTACAGAAAATATCATCATAAAAAATAAACTATTTCATGCCACTGACAAAATTGTAAAAAATAAAGCTAAATAATATGCATAAATCCTTCTCTAAATGAATCATATTGTAAATAAAACATGAGCTGCAGTAATGAAAATAACTTGCAGAACTGAACACATTTGTAGTTAGTATAATGAGTGATAGTTATTAATTATTCAGCAGCTCAAATATTAATGTACTGATTTTTTCAAGTTACCCATTAGTGCAAATACCAAGAAGTTTACCTTTATTTAAATAATTTATATTTGACTTTAACCTAGAAAAGTTGATGCTGGTTGACTTGACCACTCAACGACCTGCCATTAGTGAGATTATTACGTAATATAACTTGGACTGAATATCCCCATTCACAAAAAAGACTGGACTCAATCTCTTCGGATCCAGGTAACTAACTTTCTTGCCTATAAACCGAGACGTTCAATTCTCTTTCATTCCAAAACTGTTAACACTCTCACAACCCCAGCCTATGTAGTTAATTTAATAAACCAGTAACCCATGTACATGTAATTAATATCCCCCTACTGGACTCAAGCACTGTCATATTACAATACTACCACTCTGGGTCTGCAATAGGGCTTGGTGCAGTCATTTGAAGAGCCTCTTATGATTCTCAGGGTGGAATCTGTGGTCGGCAAAATTCCCCCTCATAGATCTATTATTATGTTATGGAGCCCACACTGTTACCATAATCTCTCCATGATACGCTGGTAGCCGTCCTGATTAGGGGCCATGCAGCGAGCCGCAGGGAGTCGCAGATGGTGAGACTCCAGATGAGCCTGTTGAGCTGCTACTTGTGTCTCAATCCATCTCCGCTCGCCCATTGTAGGTGATCGAGCCTCCTCAGCGCGTAACTTTGATCGCGTGCTAATGCCTTCCTCTCCTCTTGCTGTCTGCTTCCTCCCGACCAGGTCCAGCAGCTCATGAAGGCGGCCAGAAGTGGGACCAAGGATGGGCTTGAGAAGACCAAAATAGCCGTCATGCGGAAAGTTTCCTTCCTTCACCGAAAAGATCAATTGGGTAATATTCAGATGTAGATTGTATGTTATTTAACCATAGAAATAAGCAGTGCTATTTCAAGGTGAAGGATATAACGTTTCTGGTGGGGGGTCTGCATCGTGCTCGTCTCCACGGAGATGTCATTGCTTTGCCTCGAATGCTCCACACTATGACATTAAATTTCTATATATAATAGGTCTGTGTTGATAACAAATTCTGAAGTGCCATATTACTGAAGTAAATATTGATAATAAACGATAATATTGAAACTAACTTACGACACTTACACAAAAACCCTAAAGCAGATTTAAAGCACAAAATCTATTCAAAATGTTCAGTATTGTTAAAAAATAATTAGCTGCAATAAATAAACAGCAGAATAAAACACTTCAGTACTATAATGAGTCATTGAAGTTGTTAATTCTACTGCTCAAATCTTATCATATAGCCGTAAAAATAACCAACATGGTGCCCACGATAAATATTGACCCCCAAAAATTCCAGTGTTCCATCTAACATATATTGAACAATAAGTCAATTTGTCAATATGCAGTAGTAATTACTGTGACAGGCCTACTTCTTTATCTCCATGGAGAGAAAGTGATGGCAGAGTTGCAAGTCATATCTGCGGAGAAGCAACCACGCTCACAACAAGAATGAAATGCAGGAAAAATAACATCACCATTGTAACAAGCAGGCAACAGACCCTACACCTGAAAATTTACATAGGGCACCTTCAAGCTTAGACATTTTGCAAGTTTTGGAATGAAATACTTCTTCTAGTAAATAAGAAAAGTGTTATAACCCCGTGAGACAACATCATCACAGAGACATAATATTTTTATGAAGATTAAGAAGAACAAAAATAAATTAACAGAAATTTAAGCATTATTTGGTCGGCATAAAGAGTCACTTATACAAATCTATTCTATTTTCTAGTTAAAATGTCATGATAAATGAGTGTACTACCTAGTAAATCTTATCTTACCTGGAAGACATACTCAACCCTTTTCTAAGTAACACCTTATGAAGATTGTAGGTATATAGAGATATTATTATTATATATTTCTATGCTGTATCTTTTCATCAAATCACAAATCTTGGACCACACAACGCCTTTTAGCACTATAGAAAAATAGGCGTTATAGTCATACATACTTTACAAATGTACTTTATTCATGTATTGGATACTGCAAGCAAAGGAAATCCGTACTCCACTCCACTTCCATCCTTCAATTACCCTGTCTGTCTCCTTTTATACTTTAGAGGTAACTTTGTGTACCGCAGCATGGCTTTGTTGAATTGAGAACTGAATGCTGCCTCTCTATTCTTTTTCATGTAAAAGAGTCTTGTGTGTGATTTTTTTTCCCAATTTTTTTTTCCTTTGTACCCCTGAGCAGAAGAGGAAGATGATGCGGGATATCTGGATGTGGCAGTGTCTGAGGTGAAACATCCTCCTCCACAGCTGAGCCCAATGCCAGAAGGGCTCACCAGCCATCAGGTGCACACAAAATTCACAATTCATAACCCATAGAACATCATGCACTACATTCTGTTAAATGCAATAATGTTTTAACGATAGGATAACGATTATTGCTGAAATTAGCAGTTTAAAAACAACATATCAACATTATTCCTTAAATAATAATTGACCATCAGGCTCACCCACAAGTTGGGAGTTAAAATTATGATGAATTATTATGCTGATGCAGTATTAGATAACATACTTCCTAAAATCTAATTAAAAAGATTCTGGTCAGTTATCTAAATTATTATTTGCAATATGTGTTTCCTGCTGTTTTCATTAGCAGTGTCACATTTTTAACCACAACATCATTTGTTTACTGAAACCTAATTTGAACACCTGACAGGTTGCTAATGAACTGTTCTGATTTCCCTTTTTAAAACCTTAAAAGGTTCATTATGTAACTTCTTAGGTGGAGGATCTGCCTCCAGCTTGTCACCATGTAAATGTTACAGCTTTTGGTATTGTATTAAATTAATGTAACTTGGCCAAGCAGGTGACACCACTAGGCCAAGTTACAGGTTAGATCTGTGGAGAGGTTAACCCACTCACAGTAAGAATGCATGTTTTCAATGTTCTTTAACAATACAAATGCCTCTAATTGAATAGATGCAAACTATGTAATAAGGCCAAGGACATAATGCATGGTGATAAGCAGGTGTTTACATAAAAGTTGCAGAATGCACCTTTAACTGGCATTCTTCTGTCTTCTTGTCTGTGTTTAGACTGCTTGGTGATCCACTTATTTGAACTGTTTGGCTCTGGTTCATTGCGACCTGCTCCTCTTATTTTCTCTCCTCTTTGTGACAAACACATGATTACTGTGCGGTCCATCAAAGCATGCCATGCTAAACTGCTCGGATGCACCTCTATCATGTCTTCTTAGTGGTGCCTATCTTGACTGCTATTGTTTGTCTGTGCAGGTTGTCAGGCGCCATATCCTCAGCTCCATCATTCAGAGCGAGCGCAGCTACTTGGAGTCTCTGCGAAGGATCTCACAGGTGAGCTGTTCAGTCCCTGTTGTCTCCTCCTGCCAAATGCAATACGCTCACAATTATCCTGATAGGAACAATGCTGAAGGTGGAAGAAGCGATATCCATCAAATTACAGAGGTGTCTAAACACAAGCATACCTGCCAGAACAGCTGTCCTCTTTTCTGTGCTGTTAAAAGAAGCAGACACAGGCAATATATGAGTAGACAATGGGGTGTAGAATCCTTTTGAGCTGGGGGAACAGTACACAATTACAAAAAAAGATCCCGTTCAAGATAGCTGAAAACTGTGGATTTATTGTACTCTTGCTCTGTTCACATTGAATGAAGAGGTTTCAAATGTTTATCTTATCGTAAGAATAATGGGTTTCATTTAGAGAAAAATAGATTTTAGAGTTCCACAAGCAAGATTGTAACTCAAAATCAATTTGACTGTGTTCGTCTGAAAGGTGTACTATTTAACCTTTGAGGTGGAAGGTCCACCATAGACTTTGAAAAACCTGCATTCTTACCGTGAGCAGTGTTGCCTCTGCATAGATTTGACTTGTAGCTTGACCTTGTAACGTCACCTGCTTGTCTTCATTGAGGAAGATTAGTTTAATGTCATACCGTGTAATATTCCAGGCAATGCAATAACATCTCCATGGAGAGGAGCAGAGCCATCTACCCTAAACAAGTAACTTCGTTTACTTTGTCTGACTTCTTTTGTTTCTTCTTTTACCTAGTTAACAAAATAATCGCCAAACATCTTTATGTCTTTTACTATGAGACAGGAACTATTCATGTGTACTCTGCAGATATAATTGAAAGACTGAATGCCACAGCCTTAATTAGGCATTAAGCATTGTAACTTTTATTATTGCCATCAAGCAGATTGCACAGTTGGTCATGTTGTGCCAGCTGTCCTTGCTCCTTCTTTCAGTGATTCAATTTATAAGATTGCACTTGTGAAATGTCAACAAAAATTATCACCACTGTAACTTGTAAAGATTATTTCTGCTGTTTGACACTTTTTTTTTTGACACACTAACATAATCTGCGTTTGAACATGCTCCGATGTAAAGGAGGCATGTTTACTTGCTTGCTTTCCACAAAGAGCCTGTCAACTCATGTCTGTAGGCTATGCTAATATCCCCATGTGTGCCGACTGAAGAATCAATTGATGCCCTTTCACCACGTTTTCTTTTGCTTCTGTTTCTCTGCTGGGAGCTGCTTTTGCCATTATTATTCTAGCTTTTATGATAACAAGTTACCTCCAGTCGTGAGCATGTTTGCTGGTGGCAAATGCAGTTTTAGTGGGCGAATCTTCAGATGGATGCCTTCCTCCTTCTACTTGATTTAACGCGCCATTCCAATGCTTTCTGTTTATTATTGCTGATGGAAAGATGGGATGCTTATAGGTGGTCTGCTCTGCTCTAAACAGCACTCCACCAGTAATATAGTAAATCCAAAATTTCCAGTTGTAGATAATATGCTGCCTCTGCATTATTTTGTGTTGTTATTACAGTATTACATTATGTGTAAAAAAAAAAAAAAAAGTTTATTTGGTTGGATACATTTCTCAGTTTGAATTCTCTCCTTTGCCAGTATTGCATTATGTGGTAGTATACATAGTGAATACAAGTGCTATTGCTGGTGTTACTGCAATTACTACTGATATTAAAGTTACTATTACTCATTGTATTATTCTGTATACTATGACTGCAATACTACTACCTCTACTTTAACTGTTACAGCTACTGTTACAGTGCTTAAAATACAATCTCAATTCTACATCTATATTCTCCTATTAAGTAAAAACTCAGTAGGCCACAGTGGCTAGCTTTTCTGTCATATCAAAATGGAACTGGGTTTGACTTGCCAATTTAATGTATTTTTATGTAAAAATATCCACAATAAGTTAGTCCTCCAGCAATGTACCTGCTGTTCTTGACAAGCTGTCCTAGCCATATTGAAGAATACAGTACAGTTGGCCTTAACCCTAATGACCTTATATTTGACTTCTCTAGGAATACCACCGACCCTTGTTGGAGGCTGATCCCCGCATCATCAGTCCAAGGAAGATCCGGCCCATATTTTACCGAATCCGAGAGCTCACACAGTGCCACTCTATGTTTCAAATCGCACTGACGTCCCGAGTGGCTGAGTGGGACAGCAACGAGAAGATCGGAGACCTATTTGTTGCGTCGGTTAGTATGCCTCTAGTGTACTGTGTTGTAGAAGTAATATTCCAAGAGGCAGGAGGCTAAGTATACATAATTTTACTTAACATCTGCACTGAATACATATATTATATATTTACAATTCAAATCTGCTATGCTTCCATAATGAAAAGGGTTAAGTAAGCTTTGTGGTGTGTCATATTGATAGTAAGAAGGACATCTGAAGGCAAAATATAAGGACTATGCCACAGTGTGATATGATTTTTACTGCAGGACAAATTTAATTTTGCATATGTTCTTACTTTAAAATTAATGATAATTATTCCTGAAAATTATTTTCCTAGTAATTGTAAGTAATTCAATAGTGGTACACTTAGTCGTGTTGTTGTAGCTGAAAGTAGGGACGTTACATTAGCATACCTTATGTCCCTTTGACTGTGCATCGCTACATTACTTCATTGTCTTTAACATTCCCAACTCCTTTTTTGTCTGCCACAGTAGTATAGAAAATACAATTGTTAAGTTTTTTCCCCTCCTTTTGTAACTTTTTGTACTTGGGCGGTATAATCAAAGCTGCCTCTTGTAGGTACAATTGATTTTTTGGTTTTCTTTGTTTTTCACTCTCTTTAGTCAATTTTAAAAGCTAGATTATATACAAAGCCATACATTCTACATTCAGAAATTTTGTGCAGCAGATAATTGTTCATATTGATTTTTGTCAGTTTTGAAACCTAGTGTTAGGAAGTCATGGAATTCACAAATACAGTGAGTTCACTTCATTTATGAACTAATTAAAACTTTCTTGATGTGACACTAGAGAAATTCATGTCTTGTGCGTTTATAAGCAATATTGTACAGATAATAATTAATGTGCATCTGCTATTAACAATGAAATAAGACTATATAAATAATGATTGAAGTAAACATATGCAGTTAAAGGCACTGTACCTGATTTTTACTGTCTAAAAACATGAAAAACAGAAGTACTTCATTTGGAATGGTTGGCAGTATTCCAAAGTTGTTTCTCACTTATGTTTTGCTCTCAGGTTATGTGTTCTGAGCATCCTAATTATTCACTGCCATGGGTTTATAAGCTCTTTTCACAACATTCAGAGGCCAGAGTGGAATTTACCTGTTATAGGAAAGCATGCTAACCGTGTGCTTCTTAATTTTCAGACAATAAAACGGTTGTTGCTTTTGCAAGAGTTGCTTTTATATGTTTGTACTGGCAAGACATATTACAAAAATTGAAAAAAATAGTGATGATTGAATGTCAGCATAGTGACAGTACACAATGGAGATGAGGTTATAGCATAATTAATAATAATAATAATAATAATAATAATAATAATACAGTTTATTTATTATTTATTAATTATTATTTAGGCACCTTTCTAGACACTTAAGGTCGCCTTACAACATAAACAAATTAAATACGATTTAAAACATACAGTTAAAAGCCTACAGTTAAAGTCAGGCAGTATTTAATTAATTGATTTTATTTAGTATTGTATTTAGTATTGTATTTTATTAGTATTTAGTATTTATTGTTTTAGTATTTAGTAATGTAGGCAGTAATTAGGCAGAATATTTCTGCCTTCTAACAGATAGTAACTGCCCAGATAGTAACAACCCAACAGTGCTGCTCCTCTCTGATTTGTATGTATGATTCTTCTTGTGCCTCCCCTTCATACACAGCCACCTAGTTGCTCTTTGCCTAACCTCTTAAATGACTCGTGAAGGGGACTTTGATGGTAAACAAGCCACTTTTTTAAGCACTTTGCCAACTAGCCATTTTTCAGGCACTCTTTTCCCCCTGAAATTACCTTTGCTTTGCCCAGAAAACAGGATGGTTAGAGAAGCATTTTGAGATGTCGGAGAAAATTACATGAATCTATGCGTGAAGGCCAAGGTGCTGGAATAAAACATGGCAGGGCACTAAGCTACTTCATTGTAAAGCTGTTGTTGCACATTTATTTTAATTTGCTAGTTTCTGTTCCCCCACAGTTTTCCAAGTCCATGGTGCTGGATGTATACAGTGATTATGTCAACAATTTTACCAATGCCATGGCTCTGATTAAAAAGGCCTGCATGTCTAAGCCAGCGTTCCTGGAATTCCTAAAGGTGAGTTTTGGCCTCTAATTTATCTTGGAAACTAACTTTTGATCATAGCTGAAACTATGTTAAAATACTGTGTGTTTAGAATGCTGTCCTGGTTTGTTTTTATGTTTACAAAGCTGTTAAATAAGTGGTTGTTTTGTCATAGATGCAAAGATGTATGCATCTATGCATCTATGACAATTACGTCACCAACTATTATATTACATGATTTATTTTAAAAAATCAAGCTTTTATATGCTTAAAATAGTTAAGTATACTGATGTAATACAATATTTGGTAATAACAAGGTATAATTTAAATATAATAATTATAAGCGCAGAGTGTATTCTGTACAGGTCAAAGACAAAGACTCTGAGATGTGATACAACATATTGGCAGTTAAATAATCCAGGGATTGTTTAAATATGCTGAGCTGAACAGCCCCTTATGTGTCCTCATTTGTCCACAATTACTGGCTGAATCACTCAGCTGTGATTCTGATTTACAGAACCATATCCAACCAAAGAAAGGCTGTATGTTACTCCACATAAGACCTATCCTCTCTGTATTTGTGCCTGTCCATGAAAGGACCCAGTGGCTTTTGATAGAACACATGACAGTTTTCATTGATTTTCATCACACTTGTGACTTTAGACAGTAGCATGCTTAGGGCATTGTCTTTAATGTAGTCTGTCATTTCTCTGTGGTTACAATAGGGGGTCTTTCTGTGTCTTAGTCCTTTGAGTCTGTTGTTTGGTTATACACTATGATGTGCACTCAATATCTGAATATTGAACCACAGCCCCTCTGTAATTCCAAAATGAGAAGTAAAACAATTCATATTTGGGATTAGCCTTGGAGTGGTTTCATTGTTTGCACACTGTTGAAAATTCTGAACATATTTATAATGTTGTTAATCTTTGCCTCTCTAGTAAGGTGGATAATGTTAGTCAATAAGAAAAACACATGAAGAAAAATCCATTCGGCTTGGAGACTTGTCCGTTTAAAGTCAGCTTGAACCTGTCTGGCAGCAGCTTCCAACCTTGTACTGCTGTCTGTGTGGAGCCTGACAGCCCATGGCTTCAGTAGACTGTGTCTGTGATGGTTGTAAGACCACCTTTAGACAAGACAGTTACAGCACCCTGACTGGCTTCTGCGATTGGTGACAACATAGACCGTCCATCACATGAGATTATACTGGTCATGCTATGGTGATCATTAAGCACTGGTGAACATTACTGTGCCTTCAAAATCTGGTCTGGCAACATTTGACACACAGGTCTGGTCTCTGTGTCTGTCTCTTTGTCTTTGACAGGTTTTATTTAACATGTCTGAACATACTAGTACAGATGAGTTTCTATGTGTGTACAATGCTTTCACAATAAAGTCAACTCATTTATCAAAGTCATGTGAAAATGAGTTTTTTTTACAATATAGTAAACAGCTGTTTTTATGTATTCATTTATTGCTAAACCTAATATTTTGTCATAAAAGGCAGTCCATATCAAACTTATTATGCGTAAACATGATTGATTACCTATTCCTTTTCTGGGGTATTATGTTTTTCACCATGATGGTCTATTCCAATCACAATCAGTTCCTCTCTAGATAATCAAAAATGCCAATGATGTGATACTAAAACATCTAAAAATATGATGTGCTTTTGTGTTCCTCCAGAAAAAGCAGGCATCCAGTGTTGACCGAATAACTCTATATGGCTTGATGGTCAAACCCATTCAAAGATTTCCTCAGTTCATATTACTTCTGCAGGTAAAATATATTTTACTTTCTTAATGCTTCGTACAATACAAAACACCATTCAAGATTCACAAGTATATCGTCAGCCATGATATAAACTAGACATAAACTAGCCATGATGGTTGATCAGTTGTGTCTTTAACCTCTTCCTTAGTGATGAAAATAAAATAAACATTTGGTGTAAGCAAAAGAAGCGATCTCTATCAGTTTGTGTGCCGCTTGCTTTGTGTCAAAAAGCTTCAACTCTCTATTCAAGCAAAGATTTGGATTTGAGCTTCACTTGCTGGATCTGCAGTAGCTCATTTCATCCCTCACTGGGCATTGATTATCCATGAATTCAAAAGATAAGTTATGAATGTGAATCAGGCATTTTCTTCTTGCCTAAACGGAGCACTCCAAAGTGGAAACTTTATCTATTCAATTCTACATTACTTAGAAGTTTGGGTCACTGTAACTTTTGCTTTTTAATGAAAGCCATTTTATATCATAAGGTACAAGAAGATTTTGTTATCACCAACATGTTTATATTTTTTTAAGAATTGCGTATAGACAAGACAAGCTTTAGAACTTTTAATATTATTATTATTATTACAGTTATAATAGATTAATTGTTTACTTTACAATAAATGAAAGAACATGATAGAAAAAGCAATGGGTGAAAGAAAGAACAGCCATTACAATTTGCCTTTGTAGTTTGAGCCAGTTTCAAGTACTATTAAATGATGAATATTTTGCCAGGAAGCAACCAAATCTGTGCTTTTAAAGGATCTTGTAATTTGACCAGAGGGATGATTAGTAACCAGGACAACTTCAAACTCGCTTGCATCACTGCTTTTATTGCTGTTTCCAAAGTGTTCTGTAGGTCTTTGACGTAAATGTCACTGTTTGTAGGACATGCTGAAGAACACACCAAAGGGCCACGTGGATCGCCTCCCGCTGCAGCTGGCTCTGACAGAGCTGGAAGCACTGGCTGAGAAACTGAATGAACAGAAACGCGTGGCCGACCAGATTGCCGAGACTCAACAGCTCGCCCGCAGCGTCGGTGATCGGCTGCTCAGTAAGGTGACTGCACACATATACAGGCACAGTTACACAAGGCACAGCATCCTGAGCTCTGCTCCACTGGCCTGGGCCTGTTATCACACACAGCAACACACCTTTAAATTAAACTGCTCTAGCTCCCTCATAACACCTTCCTACGTATTAAACTCAGGATGTCCATAATATAGAAAATAACTAGAATAATCTAGGAATGATTCCTGTTATCGGTCCTAAACATTATCAATATAGCAGCTCAGGCGTTGATACTCCATTAACACCCAGAAATTACATTTCTACCCTTGCAAATGAGAACAAATGCAGATTTGAATAAGAAGAATTAAGGGGTAAATGAGACATTTAATTGGAAACTAAGAGAACGGTCTCATCCACCCGGTTGCGCTGCCTGTCGCTGTCTCTTTACCACCCCTCCCTCCTCACAAGTGCACTGGATTGCTTACTCTTTTCATTCCAATTATAGCCTCTTATTCTCTTCCATGGTGTGGCTGCCTCTCTCCCTCGTCTTATTTCTCTGGATCAGACTTCGCTTTCGTAGAGATGAGCTGATTCGGCCAATCTCCACAGCTCCGCAAAGGATTCTATTTGGTGCGGTGACACTGCAGAATTCCAATAGCAAACAGCCGCCTCCATTACCCCCATAACCATCCAATGAAATATTCATTTTTGTCCCAAAGTATCCCAAGTCACTGGAATAGAGGAGATAACAATGTGAGTAGGAATGTCTTGCACAGAGATACAGCCTATTGTCTATTATCACATAAGTATGTATATAAGTTCTAAAAGCATTCCACCTCTTGAGGGAGCTGTACCGTTTTGTAACTATCAAAAACTGTCCAAGTTTCACTAATGAGTCACTTTGTGTGCAATGTGAGCCACAGCCAAAAGCAGCTACAGATTGCAGATAGATAGGACTTCATTTAGAGTGAAATGTGTTAAGAGGTATTACTGCACTGCAGGCCTGAGCTTGCTAGAATATTAAACATAACACACACACACATAAAGTAGTGCCATGCAGTGGTCATATGGTGACCTGCTGCACTTGGTTTTATAGTAACTTCACTTAAATAGTGATAAGCCTGTCTTAGATTGAGGCAGTGTGCATTAAATTGAAAATATTGATTCCAGCAGTCATAAAAGAAGAGGGAGTTATAAAAAAGCCTCTCTGTTGTTGTTTGCTCTTGCCAAACATATGGACGACTGGAACGCACCGTCGTGCCAACATAACATAAATTGCATTTGTTATTGGATTCTTTTAACTGTTTGTGGCTGCAGCTCTTGAAAGGTGTGAATGTAGGGGTCTGTTTATGGAGCTGGACCCAGTGCAAGTGTGTGTGTTTGTCGTGTGAAGGAAAAAAATTATACGTATATGTATGTGCAATCATTATGGATGCAGTTTTCATGGAATGGTTTCTTATGTCATTCATTTGTATTGGAACAGCACTGAGAATACACATTTTTATACATAATTGCAATGTTTTCTTTTTTTAACTGTTTATTTTTGTGTATTTGTATATGGGGCCTACAATGTTGTTTATGTAGTTCTGTAAATAAATTGACCTTGAGTCTCTTGAATGTGTTTCTTCTAATCCTCACTGAGCCTGCTCCAGCTGACTCCCCAGGCCCTGAACTCAGGGGGACTGCTTTGTGTTGCTGTCTATCCAGTCTCTGATCTGATTTCTCTGTCCTCTTTAGCAACTGAACTCCAAACAGGGGTCACTGGTTCTTTGTGAAACGCTTATTGAGACTGTATATGGCGAGCGGGGACAAGTACTTAAGTCAAAAGAGAGAAAGGTCTTCCTCTTCGATGATGTCCTCATCTGTGCAAACATAAATGTCAAGTAAGTCCCTCTTGTCAAGTCTAATTGTTGTATTGAAAATATCGTGCTGCTGCATGGATAATGGTGTAACTCTAGTTAAAGTTGTGTAAAGTTAAAGGCTAAATCTGCTATGCTACCATCTTAGAAATAGCTGCTAGGTGGCATTGAGCTTTAATGTGACGCTCTAGGTATTACAAGGATATTTTGGCAAACTTACTCGTAAAGAGAAATAGCTGCAAGGAGTTTTGGGCACTATCAGGAGTCGCAGGCGCTTTATCAGCCTTAAACAAATGGTAGAATGCCTAACTACAGCTACAGAAGCTCTAGATTACTGACATAAAACATTTTTTGGTTTCTTTCCAATTTATCTTCTGTGACAGCACCATTGATCACATCTAGCCCGCCCCACTCTCTCTTAGCAGCAGTAAACAGGAAATGGATTACGTGAATTTTGCAGTGCTCCTGTCAGCAGATGCCTACAGGCCTTTCATTCAGGCGTCAGAGTCATTATCCCTCAATGTCTCATTCAAGTGGAGGGTACTAAAGTTGACTTTGTCTGCCCTCCATGTTCTTGACAAACTGATCACAATGTTGATTGTCTGCGTGATTAAAGGAATACATGAATACCAATGAACTTCTCTTAGAAAGCAGTGAGATTTGGGTGGAGAAAACAAATCTGGTTGTACTCAATATTTTCTTGTGACATTTCAATCAGTCAATCAATCAATCAATCAACTAGTCGATCAATCAGTATAACTTTATTCGTCTCTGATAAAGTAGGGTTGTGGCTTTTACAACAAAAGTGCCATTCAATGTGCTAAACAGAACTCAAACTGATCAACACCAATGCTATGTTAAACCAGCACAACACACCAGGATTAAGAAAAACTAATGGATTTATATCTAAACCCATCTAATTTTTCTGGATAAATGTACACCACCTACTTTTCTCTATAGGCTAACCACGCTTTGGCTCAATATTCCACAATACAGCAATAGATGTATCTATGTAAACTCTATCTCCATAGAGACAAGCAGGTGACAGACCCTCCACCAAAACAGTTCTCTAACTTTTCGTTAAAGTGCAAAATGCTTCTGACAACCGCAAACTGAGGCACATGTAGCCCTCGTAGTACACAGTTTGAGTATAATTAAATGATAACCCCAGATCTAATTTTTCTATCCACCAGGGGGCCTCCCGATATCAGCAGCTTGGTCCCAGTTGGCCCCAAGTACACCATGAAGTGGAGTGCCCCATTACAACAGGTGCAAGTGGTCGAAGTAGGCCAGGAGGGTTCTCAAAGCAAAGACTCCTTCTCCTTCCAGCTGAGTGGAGCTAAGCGGCCAACTAGCTCTGTGTGCTCTTCAGGTAAACAAACAAAACGGCAACCAGTGATCCACCACGTGTGTTATAATCTCATCACTTTCCCTCGTCGGCTCTGACTCAGCAAGGCTAATCGGTCTCCCTCCCAAGTGCTCTGCTGGAGGAACTGAAGACGCATCCTCCGCCGCTTGTCACTCTGATTGAGTATGTGCGGGTGAGGAGGATTGCGATGACGGTCACTTGTTCCCATCTGCCTAGGGTGTTTTATCTTGGACGAAAGGGCTGCGGCATCCCCAACAGTCTCATTTCACTCTCTGATAGACCACAAACACGTTGGGACTGGAGTCATCAATCTGTGCAGATTATTCCCTCTCTTTTGCGGGGCCCAATTAGAGAACCACGAGGAGTAGATTGAGATCTGTGGTTGAAACGCAAGTTCTGCCCCACCACTGCTGCCCCTGTTGCGAAATCTCAGGTGTATACAACGCATTGTCGAGATCACTGATAAATGTACCATGGGGAGAGCAAGATACAAAGCCTTATCTGGAGTTAATGATGCTAGCTTTTTAAGGATGCAGTTTTCAGACTGAAATATTAATAGTGCAGAGATCTTGTGTCATGCTTTTCGTTTGGCTGCAGAATATATCATCATCATCGAAATTCCAATTGGCGCAATCAAATCGCAAAGGCACCAGTTGTTTAAATAATAGTTTTAGGGTTTTATTCCACAGTGCAAAAACAGGACAAACAGGAACCAAAATGTGTGAAACGGGTGTGCACACGTCTTCCTATGCTCTCCCCAGGGACTGCACTCTCAGGGACGGACCTGCTCTGTCACACCTTGCAAAGATCAAAATATCCCGTCTTTTTATGTATTCACGTCTCTTCAGACATGCTCTGAAATTCATGGGGTTCTTGTATTTCATTAATCATATTCTTATAATGTTATGCTCCTGGAGTTGTTAAAAATGTGCAGTCTGAACAGAATCTTTCTTTTGAAACATATTGCAAATCTAATCGCAATAAATAAAAACACAATTACAATTTCTACAAAAACTGTGCATCTCTAGATTGGCGTTTCATCTAATGACAATTGTTCAGCCAGAGTGTATATACTCAGATGACGTTGTTCTAAGGATTTTGGGATCATTTAAGGTTACCTCTGAGTGCAGCTGTCTTCCATCCCTCCTTCGAGTTAAGTCGATGTTCCACTCCACAGAGGGCACGGAATTTTTACCAAAAGCGACACCTTACATTGATCATTTCTCTAGAGCATTTTATTGCTCTCACCTTTTTGGAGTTTAAATCTTCCTCACCATCAATGTACCTCAAAATGGGGTCATTTTTAGTGCCTCTTCCTGCTTTATCATGGAAATTTGCAATGTTCATTCCTGTACTTATATGGACATTCCTGGATGACATATGTTTTAAATCAACATTTGCTGTCACCAATTATGTTGTCTTAACACTATAGATTAATTAATTACAATTTGTATACTGCATAGCTGTTTCCGTGTTTAATGCCCATAGTTGCTGTCATAGGCACTAGATAATAAGAATAATTAATTTAGGCGGTAGGTTTCCAAAGTTTTTCAGAAGGTCAGGTCATCAAAAATGTAATTTGTGCAAAATAAACAAATAAATTAATAATAATAATAATAATAATGCATCAGTTTTATATAGCGCTTTTCTGGACACTCAAGACGCTTTACAGAGCATTATTCATTCACTCCATACCCGGTGGTGGTAAGCTACTAGTGTAGCTACAGCTGCCCTGGGGCAGACTGACGGAAGCGAGGCTGCCAATCTGCGCCATCGGCCCCTCCGACCACCACCAACACTCACGCACACACCACTTTCATACTAGGCAATGTGGGTGATGTGCCTTGCCTAAGGACACAACGACAGTTTTTACAACTGGCGCCCCACTGTGGCACCTGGAATTCCTTGTGGTCTCCCATCCAAGTACTAACCAGGCCCGGCCCTGCTTAGCTTCTGAGATCTGACGGGTTCAGGCTTTGACGAGACGGTATGGCCACACATTGCAAAAAGATGATTGGAAACTGAGTATATTAACTGAAAAAAAAAATACTGTTAATGTATATGAAACAAATACTGGGGGATGACAGGCCTCTGGTAAATGCAAGGTGGACTTCAGGGACAGAAGGTTGAGAAACACTACCTTAGAGCATCCAACATGTGAGCTCTGTCTCCGTAACTAACTATTTTAAACATACACAAATCTCCACTGTATCTAAACCAACACATTGCATTACTTGTGGGGGTATAATCAAATAGATCTACTGACTTATCCTAGTGAAAGTGACTATCAACAACTGTAGGCTTTGGGCTTCTGAAACCAGACGAGATACTGTATATGCCTGGGGGCTGCTGTGGATAGCCGTGTCCAAGTGTGAAAACCATATCCTGCCTAACCAACCGGATTAAGATGGATTACAATTTAGCACATTCACCTCTCAGGCCGCAGCCAACAGCAACCCCTCCAAGAAACTCCACAACACCCGCAAAGTGACCTTTCTGTCCGTTTGCATAAAGATTGAAGATACTTAGGCGATACTGACAAAACTGAATATAACTTTTTTTAAATTATATCATTGAAAATTTTCAGATATTATGGGAATTCATCAAAAACTTGCTAAAATGTGCATGTACATTTATTTGTTAGGGTTGAAATATTACATAAAACATGGCTGTTGAATTAATAAAAAAGGGCAGAAATATCACATGATCATTGTCTTAAAGATTGCATGGCAAGTTAATTATATTTTTATTCTTTTGCTTTGCTGCTTTTACATAAACAATATTCTCGATATTCCAATTTTGCATATCTCCTAAACAACAATTATGATCTTATTAATTTTTCATTATACCTTCCACCTCTACTTGAAGATGCCGTTTCTTTATTTAAACATTGATTTTCTTACACAGATGACAAATGGCATATTAACTACTAACTCATTAACTACAATAGATCATTAAAACACCTCCAACTATTTTAATATCTTTCAATTTTTAGAAACACTATTCACCCCATTTCTTCACAAATTGTAGTTGGTGCCCTTGGATAGGCTTGCCCAACCGAGCTAAACCAACTCTTGCACGGGATTAGTATGTGGCAGCGGTGACAGTACAGGACGTCTCAGGAGCAAAATCTACCAGCAGAATTTAATTAGGCTCTTCTCATGGCCTCACCTGCCTGGGAGACACAGACCAGGAGAGGTGGGACGAGGAGAGTACGCTCTTAGAGACATGACTATTGATTTACCACACTAAGAGAGAGAGGTCTGCCTTGGAAGTAGCAACCTCAAATCAATGCTGAATTTTTGCGTCTAATGAGACACCTGCATTCTTTTGGCCAGTGAAAGGTCATCAAATAACAGTTCTTTTATCTGATTTTTCTTTTATACATGCACTCACTGTAGCTAAACCAAAAATGAAGATTGATTATTAGTGGAGCAAGAGTTTTGGCGAAAGCAACTTTTCTATTTGCATTCAGCTTGTTGTGGGGCAGTCTGTGTTGGATGCTTGGGATGACAGTGCAGTAGCTCAGTGGTTAGAGCATTCATCCCCCAGCCTGAAGACTGAAAGATTGATTCTCACACTTAAAAAGTCTGTCATTTTGTCCTTAGGCAAGACACGTCGCCCACCTTCCTAGTATGAAAATGGCGTGTGTGTGATCAGAGGAACTGACTGTGCAATCGGCAGCCTTTCTTCCATCAGTCTACCAGAGTTGCGTCTACAAGAGTATCTTACCACACAAGTGTGGAGTCAATGAGTAATGACTACAGTTAAGAGCTTTAGCTTTACAGTTAAGACTAATCTAAGTGTTAGGTAGGGGGACACAAAATTCCACTTTAATTCAGTTTTTGACTGCAGGTTATGGTGCAGACATTTGGTGAAGTGAATAGGAAATTTTAATTCATTCATTCTAATTACCGGTACTGTAACTTTATGGGCCCGATCTTGCCCCCGATCTTAGCACAAGCAAAAGTGTATGGAGCTCTAAACAAGAGGTGTGCAGTGCTTGAATAGGTGGAGGGGAGCAGACTGAGGGCAGTCTGCTCCCCTCCACCTGACATTTGGTGGCGTGGTGTGGCATGTTCAGTGAATTGCTAGAATTGTAAATATAACTTTCAAATTAGTCCACTGAAAAACAACATGCAACATGCTCAAGACTTCTTTTATTTGGAGATATATTAAGATGATAGATGCTTAACATTCATGACATGTTCGTGTGCCATCTGGATGTCCTCCCACAGCAGAGCACATTCCTTTGCCCACTTCCTGTATCGACTTGGCACTGCTCTGTAGTTTGGGTTGATTTGGATCTGTACAAAAGCTGTACAGATCCAAGCGCTGTCCTAAAGTTTGTTTTCTTACCCTGTCTGGGGTTCTAATGCTGCGATTTTGGATTTCCTCACACTCATCCTCATACCCTTTCTGTCATCAGCTCCATTATGTCATGACCAAATTATTCCCATTTGTTTATAAAGTCACCAGTTATTAGTCACCATTAGGTAGGCTACCATCAGAACCGTAGATAACTGCACGGAGCCGTCACCGGACTCAGAGATCATCGCGCACATTCATTGACAGCTCGGGGCTGTGACAGAGGAGTGGAGCAGACGCATGTCTTGTATGTGCTGCTCTCTTGGCTGCAGCGGTCAGTAGAGCTTTGCACAGGGGTTCAAGAGACGTATAGTGCACATGAGCACTGCTCTGTACAGACCTGTGCATCCTCATGGTGCATATCAATCACTTGTGCGGGGCAAATGTAGGTTGTGCAGCCACCCTCCCCGTATGTTAATGGTTTAATCCATGTCTGTGGGGAGCGCATGAGATAGACACTGGTCTGCTGTGTAATGGGAGGCAAGCGAAATGAGGAACACAGAGTAAACAAAAAAAAAGCTGACGTGTGCGCACATGCACGGGCATACAGGTGTGCGCATACGTTCGGAACACAAACCCCCCCAGTTCTGTCATGGCCCATCCAAAATTCTATATTCCTGGAGCCTCTACTGGTGTGTACTTGCATTGTGAGGCTCCGGAGCTGTTTTATTGTACCCGTGTATAATTTTTCCCCACATCCCTCTTGACTGCCTGGTAATGAGGCAAAGATTACAGACATTGCTGTTCAGATGCCATCACCATATATGTACCTAGACCGTCCCACTCCAGCCTCCAGCAGCGAAGTACAGCCCGACCTGGACACGTCCCCTCATTAACGCTAGCACTAAGATTAGAGGCAAGATCAGGCCCTTTATGTATTTTGGTGAAAGATGAGATTATCAGGGAGAGGATAGAGCGGAAGAGATACTAAACTATAATGAGTAAAAAACTGCATCTGGATCAGTAGTTTTCATTGTTTGCATTATTTTTGACATTTGCATTTGATTATGCACTAAGTTTGTGCCTGTTCTCATTTTTGGCTGTGTTTCTCAGGTAAGGCTCTCCTGGGACCCCCACGGCTCTACCAAGAACTTCAGGAACTTCAGCACGACCTCTCTGTTGTTGAGGAAGTTACTCTTCTAGTGGGTACACTACAGGGCACCTACCAGGTACACATGTTACTGCACTCTATTACCCTCTCATTACAATATGTACTATATCCACAGTGGTACATAAACAGAACATTGTGGTTCCTGTTTTGTTTTTCCTCTTTATTTTTCCAACACTATCTTCTATAACAATCTGAAACAAGGAAAATAAATACATATAAAAATATATATATAAATATAAATAAAAAAAATTGATAGGAATGGCTCAATATGGATCGTTTCTTACTGATGCTGATATTTGGCTTGCTGCTGTGGCCGATAACTGATATTTGCCCAATGAAATGCATATCAAGGCCCCCAAATTTATCTTAATGGTGCACGGCATAACATTTCTAAAATTATTAGTTTCATGTTTTGTACACATACAGCCCTATGTTTAGCCTAGTCTATTTCTGTTTTACTCATGAATCTGTTACAAAAGACAATTCAGATGCACTGAGGACAAGCTGGGGAGGACACAGAGACTGGGGTAGTGCGGAAATATACTGGTGCCAAAAATTGTCTGATAACAATACCTGCAAAAAGCCTTTGATAATGGCCAATACTGCTATTGGAACCTATATATTGCCCATCCCTAATTTAGGAGGCTTTGTTTAAACTTTCTTCTACAATTAAATGGACATGGAACTTTCACTGAAGGGAAAGAATGTGTTTGAGAAAGAATGTAAACAATTACGTAAAAAAAAGAAAAAAAAGTAGATTGTATATTTGAAATATGTGTACATCTAAAGTACCGGTAAACATTTTTTTGCATGCTTGAAGGCTGAACATTTGCTGTGTCAAAAGCTGAGAACATGTAGTATAATTATAATAAAATGTCTAATAAAATGTGATATGGATTAACAACACATCAACAATGCTACGTTTATACAAATATTCAAAATTAGAAAAGATTCAATGGGACTCCACCAACATAAAAGACTGCCTTACAAAACAATGGCATTTTGCCTTTAATGTGTATACAACACTATTCATTTGTACTTCTGTGGATCGAGTGCAGGGTAAAATTTGCAGGAGGAAAACCAGCAGAAAGCTTCCTGTTGCGTACAAATCAGGGCACTTCTCAGTAGTTTACCCATTAACATGAATATCCACTGCACAACACATGCAGGTGTACTCCAAAAATCACTAAAGAGGCTCTTAGGATAATGGTAGCACCCAAAGAATCCTATGTCCTCTGCAGAAGTGGCACAACCTTGATAATTATCATTTTTATAATAAATGTTTTTTTAACAAAGGGACATGGAAACATCAGAAACTAAATACAAGTGTAATGGTTGGTGGGCTATGATGCAAGCTTGTGTGTTTTGCCCTCACAGAATCTGAACACCACTGTGGCTCAAGACTGGTGTCTGGCCCTGCAGAGACTTATCCGCATCAAAGAAGAACAGATCCAGTGCGCTAACAAATGTCGCTTGCGCCTACAGGTGCCCGGCAGGCCAGACAAGTGAGTACACATCAAATACAGACGGGGTTATTATGCAGACCTATACAGAATATTTACAAGAGACACCAAATGTTGGAAGCTGCATGCAGAATTTGAATCCCTTTACTGTATACATAAAACTTTATTGCCACAAAACTGTTGTTATGATTTCTCCCATGACCTATTATGTAACACCTAATTATTAATAAAACAGAGCTGTATGATGACCTAGGATCGTGGCTTGTAAAACATGATCACATCAGTAGAAAAATACTTAAAACAAAGTCAATTTGTAAAATGTTAAAATAGAAGTGAGAAAAGTCAGTACCGGTATATAGAATGTGTTGGTGATCCATTACTATGTGTGTGAATGATTTAATGATTAAATTGTTACTTAAACAAGATGTCAAAGCGTGAGCATATGATTAGCTTCAGCATGGGAGCAGTAAATAATGGTACATCATACGACTCGCACTCAGTGCCTTACATAAGAGTCACGGGAGGACAGAACAAGCTTGACTGAGATGCATGAGGCTGCTTCAGACAGTCTGGGGGAGAGGAAGAAAGGCAGCGAGAGTGATGATCAACCTCTCCCATGAAAGGTTTGGCTCTGCGCCGACAGGGCAGTGGCAGTCTGAGCAGAGGCCCATAGCTCCAGAGCCAGGGAGTGTCTGACTGTGCCAAGCCAAGCTAAAGTGACAGCTTGAGCAGGAGGAACTGTGCACATCACTTCTACCACATCTCCCTGCTTCCTCGTCGGCTGTCACACCAGGCCTGCGGGGCCAATCTGCTTACTCAGATGTTTGGTGCAGCCAGATGTCACGCTTGCAAGAGAGTCTCCCGAAATTCCCCTCTTTTTGGGACACCCTATTTATGGAGGTTCTGTGATAATGTCATTAGCAACTGTCTAAAAAGGAGGTCTTCCAAGGCTGCACATGTGATTACAAAGATGTGTTTTCAAAACTTTCTTAAACTAGACCATCATCTGTATTGAAACTTCAAGAAGTTTGGTGAAAAAATAAAAAATAACAATGTCAAGTGAAAGAGAGAAATCTCCTGTAGGGAAAAAAGCAATCCTGGTACTGTGATAGCGATCTAATTGAGACTGGGCCTCAGAGTCGGGTGGCTGGACCTGCAGTGCTCCTCTGGGCGGGGGTGACAGGTGCACAGTGGGTGCCAGACCTGTCCGCTAGAAAGTCTAGTCAACTTAAAAACACTTGTATCATATATCATTCTCTGATATTTTAACATAATATTACACTCTATTTCAAATGGTGTAAACATTTTGCAGTTTATATCCCAAAGCAGCAACTGAGGCAACAAAATACAGGAAATGCTGGCGCTGCATTTTGCCCAATACCCAGAGTTCACCACAGATTCCAGGGAGACTATCATGTCCTTTGGATAATGCAATCTCATTTAATTTGTTAAGTAAATGTTGCTCATTACCTATATTTAATCTTTAATCAGCCTTTTTTTAACCAAGCATCACTACTTACATGTTAAACGATAATACATTGGGTAAAACAAAGTGTGATTTTGTGATTCCAGTTAAGTTGTTTTACACTACAGGGAGCGAGGGGCCACCACACTCTCCTCTAATAATAAGAAACACTGCCAACATTCAGTTTATTTACATCCTAACCTTTTTAATTAGGCCACCTCTTCCATTATCTTCTTAATCTTGTCTCTGACACGACTACAGACAGCATTGAGAAACACAAACCCTGATATATTGACACTCTCTCAGCCTGGGCATTGCTGTGGTGCGAGTGGGGCCGCAGCAGGTACCCCCTGTGCTGAGCAGACCCCTCCTGTCTGGCCCTGAGCAACTGACTGCAGCGCATCACAGCCTCTGTACTGCAAACAGACCCGAGACGTGCAGCGAATCCTGACTGCTCCCTCAAAGCCACTGCCTACGTGTGATAGCAGTTCATTAGCATCCACTTTTTACTGCATCTCCTACTAGTGGACAGTAGGTTGACGCCATTCAGAGTTAAACCAAATAGGCTTCTTTGTCTCATCTGTCTTTTCTAGCAGCAGCAGCACAGGAGGACAGTAAAGCCTCTTTTTGTTCCCCAGCGCTTATCGACTCGGCTGCCTACCTGCTAGGATAATGGCAGATCACACAAAGCTCCATTTTGAGGTTGTTCTAGTGGAGAGTCTTGTCCAAACAGATAATTCCTAAAGAGTCGCAGGAGAGACTGGCTGAGCTTATCTTAACATCTGAACAGCAGCGGGCTTTTCGTTATTGCGGCAGCTCTCTATGGAGTGGACATATTTCAGCAAATTCCACTTAAATGGCACGCTACTTCTTGTGATTAACTCTGAGGTTAATTGAACTGTCAGATTAAGACGATGGCCCATAAATGTTTGGGCAGTCTGTGAAAAGCATCGTTTTCTAGCCTTGATCCGCAGATTATTTACAGAAAAAAGATTAGTATAGTGGTTAAGTATAGATCACAATTGTTAGGGTTTTGTTGGAGATGTTTTGTAGTATCAGGGGTTGTGTTAGGTTACTAAGCCAATTCCAGAGTTGTATATATGATTGCCAAGCTTATTCATGTAATATGTATGAGTGTCGTACACCACTATGGAGGTAAATGCTATCTGTTTCCAGGAAATTAAATGTAGCAATTCTAAATAGCACTTAGAAGCACTGTAGGTTGTTGGAAAGTCCCTTTTTACTGTGGGTGAGTTTCTTAACCAATGAGCCTCAGGATAGGGCTTAACCATGCATATCCTTTGGAAGTTTAAGTTCCTGTAAAGAAAGAGTAGAAGTGTAAGGAGAGTTTGCAGACTTATCATTATTGCAAAAAACTATGTGTACTTTTGATGGTAATTTTGTCAATTTTAACCTTTCAATCTGCCAAGTGTATTGTTAAAAATTCTGGTTACACAAGCAAATGACACCCACTTAAATCAGAACATTTTCAGCACCACAGACAGCAACGTTGAAGCTGTTTTTAAACTCGCTGTCACTCCTAACTGAACATTTGTTGTACTTTCTCTCGACTATTTGTTTCTTGGTGGAGAGACACCAAATTGAGGGATAGGTGCATGACGGGCTGCCACTCAGAATCGGCCCCTCATCTGTCCTGTCCTTGAGCATTAGCGTCGCACTCAGACTCCATCACTGACCTGCCCCCATAAATCTCTTGACTCTCTCGCTCCCAGTGTGCCCACCCTCCTCCCTTTCTATATTATTTTGCCTTCCCTTTGTGTCACAGCAGCCCCTCTCTATCAGCACGCTCTAGTCGGCTTCTTCTCAGTTCTGGCAGAGCTGCACCTGCACTGTGGCTGTCAATCAGGTATGAGGAAGGGGTGGAGGGAGTGAATTGGACCGTGCTCAGTTTAGCATGTTTTGAGGCGTACAGTGTTGCCTGAGGATTCCAACCGGGTGAGGAGTTGTATTCCTGTCTCACATCGTCCCTTCTCTGTCTTTGGCAAAATGCTTGTGCTATATTTAAGCCCTGAATGGCATGAACGACTTTGCGTCTTCAACTTGTCAGAAGAAGTTTGAGATGTCACTTCATTCGGCTGCCAGCTCTCTCTCTCTCTCGCAATCCTCTTTGTCTACATGTTTGAGGGGAAGAGGGAAGGGAGAAATTTGCTCTAGACAAAAACAAATGTGTCTAGCTGCTCTTCATTGGTCTATTATGTTTAAAGGAATGTTTTCTGTCCAAATACGCATATTTGAAGAATGTGGAGTGGATTTAACAGAACTCAATATAGGGTTTATTAAAATGATTCTTCCACTGTGCATTGCTCAGTGGCAGTCTGCCCAAGTGGTTAAGAGTTAGGAAAAGGCTTGCAGAATTTGTATTCTACTCCTACTTGTTTAATCCAGATTTTCAAAGGTATTTGGTAGGTTTTAAAAGAAATACCAGAGTTGTTAGTTAAAGGTTCATTGTATAACTTTTCTGGTGGGGGGTCCGTCAAACGCTTTTCTGCATGGAGATGTAATTGCTTTGTCTGCAATGTTTCACAGTATGGTATTAGCCATTCTATCTTCATGGAGACCTAAGTAGACCAAGTTTTTTCTAGATATTTTTGAGGCATAAAAACAACCTGTAAGTGAGTGCCCAAAGAGTAGAATGAATGGATTTTAACAGCACAATTTTCTGTAATTAATTTGGGATTGGACTGTGTACATGTTCACAGGTTGCAAATACTTTATTATACAGACTTTTTTAATAAGAAAATTTAAAATGCTAAAATGTGAAGTGGTACTCTAGATTCCTTAAACTCTCTCTTTATGACTGTACACCCCTGCATCCCTTTAATTAACGGGTTGAGGTAAAAGTCAAAAGCTATTTCAATGATTAGCTGTGCTATGATTTGTGGTTTATTGCACAGTAAAATAAATGTTTTATTTCACTCCCAAAGCATTTGGGTGCCTTTGTAAACTTTTTGCCATTCTCCTGTGTGGTGGATGGCAGGTGCACTCAGCATGAATTCATTATCGTCATAATGGATTCCTACTGTGACCTAGTTTTTGGGGTCGTTATTTGTGAGCCTACTGGGGATGTTTTGCAATTAAAAAAAAGATACTTAAAAATCAAAGAATATTACAGCTAAGCACTGTGAACTTTTTTTTTAGGGATTTCATTTGAAAAGCCTTTTTAATACATGTGGCCTACGGTAAAGCAATATTTGTGAAATCTAAACAAACACCTTTATATAATCAGTGATTTCAAGCTGTGTTTCTTCACATATTCAAACACATAGATACATACATACATACATACATACATACACGCATCCATGCATACATACATACATGCATACAATTAAGATCAGAAGAACAATGAATATTTACTTTTAGGTAATTCTATTTTAATTATCCAATGAAATATTTGGGTACAAGTTCCCTGTCTGCTCCCTTCCAGTGCTTGTAGGGTTTTTATGACAATTATAATTTCTTCCATGTTGGCTGCTAATTTCCTCTTAACCTCCCTTCTTATTGTGCTTATTTTCTCTCCTTCGATACAGTTTTTTATTTTCAAAACTAAAACACACAGATGTTCAACCATTTCTAAAGTGTTTAATACAATTTACTTCATTGTAAAAGTATGTTCTTAAACTCCTTCCTTCTCCTTGTTCAGGTCGGGGCGCCCTGTCAGCTTCATGGTGGTGTTCAACACTCCAAACCCCCTGAGTAAGATCTCCTGGGTCAACCGGCTGCACTTGGCCAAGATTGCACTGCGTAAGTACAACACGAGCATGATGTAACCCTCTGAAATGTTTAAGTCAAATGTTCAGAGGCATCATCAGTACGCACCATCTGACTTCAGCTAACATCCTATTGACCCAACCTCTATGACCTCCAATTAATACCTAAGAGCAGCTTAATTAAAGTTTATTCAGTTATACAAAGAAAGACTGGCCATGTAAGGAATAGTCCAAGTTTAAGAGTGAAGGAGAAATCAGAGGTGTGGACATTATTTGATGATACCAGTGCTCAGATGTTGCCCAGCAGGGAGCAGCACAGGCTTTTTTTTTCTGCAGCCTCAGCCTTACATGCTCTGGTTTGACCTTAGCTTTGCACTCCCTCTCTCTGCTATTATTAAGTAGCACAAGGAATGGAAGACCTTTGTGCTTGAATGATAACCTCCGTCCACTTTGTACTGGGTAGCAAAACTTTTTCATGTTCCTTCTCTCCACCTTAAAAGGAACACAATTTCTCGAGTTCAGTTACATCTATTTCACCGAACTGTTATAGAACATACAGATTGTTATGGCTTCGTTCTGTGATGCCTTTTGAAAGTATTTTGAGCATCAATGGTCAAGATATTGGTCAATACAAAAATCACCTCTGTTAATGGCATAGGAGTTATCGCACGGTTTATGGATCGTATAATCAATTTTAGCTCACTGAAATAAAATGTTACTCTTATCAAATAATGTAAAATACAATAATGTGGTTATATAACTTGTAGTATAATGTGTTGTGTTGCCGTATTACACTTAAACACTCATTTACAGTAGAAACAAACACCCTTAAGTGTCCATATATACTTAAGTATTATTTCTACATCTAGCTATTTGCTATTCATACGTTTTATCATGAATGTTCATTTTTGTTCTTATTAATAATGTTGGTAGTAAAAATAAAACTCCTCAGTTGAAAAAATAAACAAAACATCTTTGTACATCACATTTTTAAGTACCTTTAAAAACCTTGCCTTTTCTCTAGTTTCTGCATTTTTGGCTCAAATAGCAGCAAATGTGCACCATCTTAACACCGTGTTCTCTTTTATCCCAGTGCTGTCAAGAATCTACACCAACCTCTTATTTTGTTTTAAACCATGAGTAATTTTGTTCAATACGCACCCCACAGTTGGTTTGGAAATAGACAGTTTGGCCTCAGTATGGTATTGCAGTTTTTAAAATAAAGATTCATCATTCATGTTTAATTGTTAATGGTATGTTTTTTTTTTTAAACTGAAAGATATACAGCCAATCTTCTATCAGCTAAAGCATTCTGTTTTAAAGCTGTTTCAAGAGTTTAGCCTTTGGAAGAATGACTAGCACTATTTCTTTTGTTAAATGGCACTGAGTCTGTCCGGTTCATGAAATATAAGCTGTAAGCCTTTTTATGTTGTTTTTGAAAAGGAAAATAAAATAAAATTCAGATCGATCAAAATATAGCAAAAATATATTTCTTTTTTTGCCAAATCGCTCAGTCCTAAATTCACTAGTTTTGATGTAACACTTCCCTTTAAATCAAGTTTGTTTAATATTTATTAGACCATCTTGCCAAACCTTTAGTGGCTCCATATTTCTGATCAATTCTTATTAGCGTTGCTTTTGTTGCCTTCCCTGTAAACACCTTTTAAATATCGAAGAGGCTTCTGTTTTCTCCCTTTTTGAGATTCTCCAGTTTGGCTCATTACCAAACCGGAAAACACCCACTAACACACAGCCCCGCATTCTCTCCCATACATCTGGGCTGTTTCATGGCCTGAATACAGAGGTGCACAAAGAGGAACATTGCACATACTGCAGAGCTCTCTGACTGCGCGTGTGGCTGGTGTCAGAGTGGCATCAAAAACAGGCAGCACAGAGCATGCAGTGTGCAGGTGGTGAGGCAGAGCATTCCTAGCCTTTCATTGTTGCTCACACCTTTATCAGGGACACAACACGCGTACTGATGAGGACAGCGCCGTGAAACCCACACTCCCTGATGGAAGCGGCCAACATTCAAAAATCATGAAAGTGCTGCATAGGTAACTTCAGTTGGCGTTAGACACATCTACATTCCACATATTTAAATGGGATTAGACCACATGCCCAAATGTGGTTCCTGAAGATAGCACACATGTGTAGCAGATAGGAGCAGACACAGGGAGAGCGCATCTAGTTAAAAGCAATCTATGGAGCTCTATAGTACCGCCCACCTCGAAGCCTGCAGCAGTTCTGGAAGTTAACATCCCATTCATATATCCCATATAATTTTTGAAAATTTATATTAAGAGTTCAAAGCTACAACAGAGGCTAACCAGCTATCTGGTAACTAACCCCATCACAGTAGATTTAGTCTAAAACATTTTTTAAATCTGACTAAATGCTTTAATAATTTTTTAATTAAATAAATCTTTAATAATATTTGGAGATGGTTATTAATAAGAAATGACTCCAGACCAAGTCCTGGGGTCTAAATATGGCCGCCCATTCAAGTCAATGGGCAGAGCTCAATGGCGCATGTCTCCAGATTAGCCCAGCTTGAAAAGGTGGCTCTCTGCCCATTGAACATGCACAGTAGTGCTTGTTTCTCACACGGGCACATGCAAATGCATCCAGGTGTGCGCAAGGAGCGCAGTCTCACATATCACGTAACCACTTTCATCAATCAGAGCGAGAGTAACTACAGGAAGCAGAGTGGAGCCAGAGCTAACGTTTAAAAAGTTGTTTTTAAGACAGCTGAAAGATTTTAAGATGAAAAAAGTTTATGATCTAAAAATAGGTAAAAATCGCCATAAAATCCAACCTTTTTGAAAAATGTAGGTGCCCTGTCAGCCTAATACAAGCAGATTATGATTACATTGCTCTCTATGGGAAAAATGCTTTCTGGGCAGGAGGGATTTTTTTCACTGAAGTACCAGTAAGTGGCCACTATCACAACTCAAGACAGCTCTAAGCTAGCAATACCCTATCCAGTTATTTTAGTAGATCCATGCTCCAGACCCAGGTGCATAGATGCTTGAAAGAAGTGATTAGGACGCTTCACTTCACATGCTAAACCTCGCATAAGCCAGTTAAAAGAGATAATATACATATACCTTAATTCTAATTAGATAAAAATGGGAATGCATATGAATATATGAGTTCTAAGTACAGAAGATATAGTTTAAGAATGTACCAGAGGAAAGTGACATTTTGATCACTGGGATCCCCTTTGGTTTCTGGAGTAGCCCAAGAAAGCTCTGTTATATCCCTCTGCAGAGGTCTATGACCTTTATCCTATAGAGAGAACACATTTAGCTATAAGACAATTTATAAAATCAAGCTTTAATTTACTTAGAAAAGCTTAAAACGTTTCAGAAACAGGTTTTAAATACAATTATGAGTGTTGTGGTGTTTAGCTACCATGTAAGTGATTAGCCACAAACAAGTTTTTGGGAAAATTAATGGTAAAACTCACTTCTGGAACCAAGTATTGGGCGATCACTGTTGAGCCAAATATTATGCATTCAGATGTTAAAAATATGTTGCATGGCTCAGTATATATTGCACAAATTACAGTAAATTACACTCAACATTGGTGTGATTTAACATTTGCTTATTTTCCTTTCTCACATTCCAGGATATTGTTTAGACAAGATATTGTTTACAGCCTTTTTTATAGAAATGCAGTAATTCTTGCCTCAGAGATGTCCAGCAGAGTTCTATGTCTCCAACAATATTAAACTTATAAGAGACGATGTGGGTTTAAGAGCAAGAGGATCTTTATTGAAGGGAAAGACTCGTATTTACTCTATTATTGATTCACTCATGTGTTAAGATGACTGACAGCCTGTATTTAAACTTGAGCTCAAAATTGTAATGTTTGAACTTAGTGGCAGCTTTTATGGCAGATTAATTGATGCTTTCTTTCGACTTTTGTTGGGTCTGACTTAAAACCCCACCATTTATTTGAGCTGAATGATGATCAGCATTCTGGCAAATCGTGTAGCTTTCACTTTGTATTTCGTGAGTGATATGAATACATGACAATTATCCAGGGATATACTTGTAGTTATTAGAGCTTCATGCATATTCATATCCAGCAGCCCACACAGTGTTGGGCCTCTCCATCGGCAGTCTCGTGTACCTCATGAGCTGAGGTTAATGGAAATGTTTATTGTGATTAGCTAATAAGAGCTGGAGCAGCATGAACACAAACAGAATCGTAAAACCATTTACTATATTCAATGCAAATGACAAAGCTCCTGGAAACTGACCTGGTGCATCCCAACTGTTATGGCATGCACAATGCAAACAACAGAAAGCCTGGGCATTCATATTACATACATGTACACTACTGTTCAAAAGTTTGGGGTCACCCAGGCAATTTTGTGTTTTCCATGAAAAGTCACACTTATTTACCACAATGAGTTGTAAAATGAATAAACTATAGTCAAGACATTGACAAGGTTAGAAATAATGATTTGTATTTGAAATAATATTTTTTTCCTTCAAACTTTGCTTTCGTCAAAGAATCCTCCATTTGCAGCAGTTACAGCATTGCAGACCTTCATTCTAGCTGTTAATTTGTTGAAGGATCTGGAGAAATTTCACCCCACGCTTCTAGAAGCTCCTCCCACAAGTAGGATTGGCTGGATGGGCACTTCTTGTGTACCAGACAGTCAAGCTGCTCCCACAACAGCTCAGTGAGGTCTGTCTTTTATTGGCCAGTCTCAGATATGGCTTTTCCTTTGCCACTCTGCCCTGAAGGCAGCATCCTGGAGTCGCCTCTTCACTGTAGATGTTGACACTGGCATTTTGCAGGTACTATTTAATGAAGCTGCCAGTTGAGGACCTGTGAGGCGTCCATTTCTCAAACTAGAGACTCTAATGTACGTATCTTCTTGCTCAGTTGTGCAGCGGGGCCTCCCACTTCTCTTTCTACTCTGGTTAGAGCCAGTTTGTGCTCTTCTCTGAAGGGAGTAGTACACACTGTTGTAGGAAATCTTCAGTTTCTTGGTAATTTCTTGCATGGAATAGCCTTCATTTCTAAGAACAAGAATAGACTGTTGAGTTTCAAAGGAAAGTTCTCTTTTTCTGGCCATTTTGGGTGTTTAATCGACCCCACAATTGTAATGCTCCAGATACTCAACCTGCTCAAAGGAAGGTCAGTTTTATAGCTTCTCGAACCAGCTAAACTGTTGTCATTTGTGCTAACATGACTGCACAAGGGTTTTCTAATCATCCATTAGCCTTCTGACACAATGAGCAAACACATTGTACCATTAGAACACTGGAGTGATAGTTGCTGGAAATGGGCCTCTATACACTTATGTAGATATTGCACCAAAAACCAGACATTTGCAGCTACAATAGTCAGTTACCACATTAGCAATGTATGGACTGTATTTCTGATTAGTTTAAAGTTATCTTCATTGAAAAAAACAGTGATTTTCTTTCAAAAATAAGGAAATTTCTAAGTGACCCCAAACTTTTGAACTGTAGTGTATGTCTCATTACAAAGGTCAGTGTCAGACAATTACAGCTGCTGATATTAATGGACTTTTCAAAGTAACAAAACTGAGAAGCTTTGAAAATAAATGTTTCTTTCTCCCAATAAAGACTTCCTCTCTCTGACTGCCTGAAGTCACTCTGAAGTTCTGTGTACGTATTGAAAAACTGCTCAGGAAGACACAGTCCTCTTTCATATTCTTGCTTCATACATCACTGATTATAGTTTTAGAAGCTGAGGGGTGGTTTGATGGCATACACCGATTCCCTGGGGGAAATAGATCGGCTCCAACCTGGTCAGGATGACAATTACATGTTAATTGTATTACACCCACACTTTGCCTTCCCATTTAACCAAATGTAATTACAATAAGGGAGTTGTTGATTTAATTTCACGGATGGTGAACCGTCACTGAAGCTTCCTCGTCATTGCAGGCCAAGGCCGTCCAGTCTTGTGCACAAGGGAGACCTATAGCCCAATCAGCATTTGAAAGGCGACCAACCATGCGCTTGTTTAGTTTGAAATGGGTACCCTGTTCTGAAATGCCCCTGAATGGACAGCCGAAATAGATAATGTTCTCATGCATGATTTAGTAGTGAGTGATAAGACATCACAACACACATTTTCACATAACCAGCTCACACCACTCTCCACAGTTCATGACTTGTAATATCCAAGAGTGCTGCAGTTCAACCACCATTTCTGCTGATTTTATATGTTTGCATTTGGAGATTTCAAGTAAATTTATACCTTTCTTTTCACAATTTAATTTTTATTTAAGCTTTTTGTGTTGTTGTGTTTCTGATGAAATGTGATAAAAAATGACATCTCGACTTCATTAGTCACTATGGGGAGCATGGATGTGCTTTAGTTAAGAGCCCCTGTGTCTCCAAAGTGATGCTGGGCTCTGTGTGCTGCTGTGCCAGGCTCCAGGCTCCGTTAATAACCCGGTGTGCCCGTGCATCTTTCATGTGTCTCTGACTGGCCCAACTCCTCCTGAAGGGGCCAAGTGAAATAGCCACAAGCATTGCCTAATTAATGGCCTTTCTCGCTTCACAATTAATTGCTGCCTACTCCAGAGTCCCAGGCCTTTCAAATCTGGTTAGAGCCACAGACTTTGATGGCTCTCACAAGAAGAAAATCATGTGAGTGAGCTGCCACAATGAACAGGGCTAAAGTGAGAGAATTGTTCAGGATGCATGCTTCTGTGGTTGCGCTGATGGAGGGGTGAGGCGGGGAGGTGAAAGGATGATTGAGACGAGCAATCAGCCCCACTGTGGAGCACAGGGGGCAGGCAGGGGGTTGCTGCCTGTGGTTAGCCTGCTAAGTGTGCTGATTTTCCCTGCTTTTTCCCTTCACACATGGATCAATAGATGAGTGGAGTGCATCTTGAGGTTGTGGCACGCCTTCTTAATCCACTGTGTGATAACCTGTGCCATAGCGGCATACACAGCTCTGGAGACACGCAGCAGGAATTCAAAGTCCTCCCTGTCGCTCGGGCTTTTATGCGGGTTATAGGGGCTTTGGTCTTATTGGCCCATGGATTCACAAAGCGGTTGCTATGGTAACAGATATTTTGCATCTGTCGAAATAACTATTATCTTTCTGCTTTGTGTCGTCTTCTCAATAAAGTAGGAGAAAAGATTCCTTTAGATAAGACTTTTAATATAAGTATTGTGCTGAACTCTTGCCCCTATAAAGACGTAGACTCACACACTCCAGTTGCCGGGTGAATTTTCCCTTAGCCCTTAAATTAATCTGTCAGACGCCTAAGATTATCTCGCTATCTCGCTGTGCTCAAACATGGGAAATGTTTATGATGAGTAAACATTATCAAGGATTTAATTAACAAATCCCACACTTGCATTGATCCATGGGAAATATCAATTGCACTGGTGTATTTAATTAGTCTATATCTCTGCTCTTTGTGTCACTGGGGTTGATAGAGCATCGTGCTCTGCAAATTAATCTTGATCAGCAAAAGGCTTGAAACAAAAGCATGATTGGAATAAAGAAACAGAATCTTAATCTCACTACTTAATATTCCCATCCCGCATCTCGACGAATGCTGCTGTTGTGTATATAATTATTATACAGTAAGGGTGAACAGTAAATGACCTTTAGCTTGGGGAAACCTAGCATCCATGCTGTTTGCTTCTAATGAATGTTTAAATAATGACTACTGGTTGTAATAATAATTATATTAGAGAGATATTATTGCCAAATATTGATGCCAATTTTTCTACTGGTATTTTTCAGTTGATGTTATCAAATTTCCTTGTGGGTGAAGTGAAGTACTCACTGTTCTGTCTGAAGTTACTTGAATTAACCTTCAGTGTGAGCTTTGTTTTGACACAATCTGGCCACAAAGAATTTACTTTGTTGGAACTATCACAGCTGAGCTAAAATTGCACAGAAATTAAAGTCACAATCTAGCTAGCATCAGCCAACAGAAAAAAAACAACAACACCAAAATTGGACCATAAACACTTGATCACTTGATCATAGGCTCCTGAAAATGTGTATATTCTTTACATGATCTAAAAAGTTATTAGGCTGTGCTTATGTGTACACTGTGTCACCATGGTAACAGCTGAACTTTATTTCATATACATACGTGTTGCGTGCAATTCATGTTTATAATTACCAAGCAATAAACAACCGTGCTTGATGAAGACTGCAGACACTGCTTGCGTGAGGGGCCCAGGGTGGTACTTGCAGTGTGTGTTGACATACTTTTACTCTTTGACACTAATTGGTGTAAACTGGAAACCACAGTAAGAAGCATATCCTAAGCTCCAGCCTGTAATTACCTTTAGGGAGCTGACATAAATGTTTCTGTGCTCCCAAGTTGGTCATTCTTGTTTGTGCCAAATCCATCACAATGGGAATGTGGGTTGAATTGTAGAATAGAATTGCTTGTTCTGGGTTCTGTTAGGTTATTAATAAACTCTTTTCTTGAGCATATCTCAGTGAACTAGTCTTATTATCACAAGGAACAACAGAAGAGTTTTCTATTAGTAGCAGACAATTGTCAGTTGCAGCAGTAATTAAAGTGTAGTTGTTGTAGTAGTTGGTATCAATATTGGATCATTATCACAATACTTGCCATAATGTTATCTGGTATTGAATCGAAACAAAAATCACTGGTATCCACCATGACTACTGAGTTGCATCTACATTGTCATTGTGAGATAGGACCATTGCCTTAATTTAGGTCTCCTACTTGTTCATGTTGTACTTGTTCATAATGTCTAGCTTGTATATTATATAGAAAAGTTATTTCTTAAACTAGCAAAAGTGTTTCTTTTTTCATTTACTGATTAAACATGGCGTGAAGACATACATACACGCTCCAAACCTATTACCTTATCAAATAGGACTGTATTATTTACTTTCTGGCAAATATGAATTCAGCCACAATATGTGAGTGGCAGTTCAGATAAGGGTACCTTAACATAAACATATGCAGGAATGCCACTAACTGCTAACTGCTTGTGCACTCATGTAACTACATTCTGTCCATCCATTTCAATTTTTATCTTTTCCTTACTGGTTTTCATTTAATCATTTTTTGACACATTTAGCTGAAACAACGATTGGGCCCAGTTGGAATACTATTGCATATGCTAATCTAAAAATTACCCAAAGATGGTGATTACTCAGAGGTAATGAAAATCACCAGACCTGCTGTCTCACCTGCAAAAACGTGCCCTCAATTAAGCCCCTCTGTTGAGTGACCTGCCCACCTCTGGATCCAGGCAGACGCTGAGGCTGGGAGAGAGGCCGCCCACCCCAAAGTTAATAATTCACAACTGCCACACTCCGAGTGACTCTAAATACAAATGACTACATTATTTATAGGTATATCATTATCTGTCTCATCTTGATCTGATATATAATGTAGATGAGTGCGTTTATGTCAGCAAGAGATTTATTTTACACTGCACTTAATGTGATGTACCTGTAATGGTATGTAATTGCGTTGCTCTTTAGCTTACAGCAATAGTTAAGAGTTCGATGCTTCTGGTGACCCGTTCTTGCAATTGTAATTGTAATGTCATAGGTACAAGGAATCAAGTGTAGTTTCAAATAAACAAATAAATACATGAATAGAATTATTGCAAGGATATGTGTACTGTAATACAGTGCAGATCAGTCTTTTACATTTGCACATTTACTTTCAGAGAAGAAGCACAGAGTAAAAGTTTCCATGCCGCTCTGTACTTTGGAAAGTCACAAGTGAGAAGTGACAATATTATGTAATTCAATTAGCATTTACATTTGGTACAACATTTGGCACAGCAAGGAGCCTTATGAAGTTTTTCACCACTTAAAATAAAAAAGGATCTACTTTCTCATTTCTTTGTGTTCTTATTCTTGTTATTATAGAGTACATTACTGCCCTTCTTTACACAGTCTGTGTGTGGACATGTCACCGATGTCCTTAATCCAATATAATTATCCAATGAACTATTTTTCAGTATATTTGTTAGTACCACCTGCCACTAATGTGACTAAAGCACACATTACCATTATAGTCCATTAGCTTCTGAACTGTGGCAGGATTACTAAGTCGCATGCCTTGTTTATACTATTAAGACTTTGATTAAAAATGCCACTGTGAAGATGGAGCGCCAAGTATCTCTGTTAGAAATTACCTGTGTAGTATGTGTGTATACAAGTACCCACACAACAAAACTAACTAAAATAGAAAGTAAAGTCTGGAAGTCATTTGATTTTGTTGTGATAATTAATCTTTATATTATTACACCACTAGTCCATTCTGACACCTTACCCCAATGCCTTGTCATGGGTGCACCTAAGGCTACCAGTCGTATGCGCTGAGATGGTGCATAGACCTGGGAGCCCATTATTATAACTCAAATCCAGCAGTAGCATTTCCCCTGCTGGGGCCTACGCTCACTGTTGATTAAGTGCAGTCTTAATCACTGCCGAGGTCCTGAGTTGGCAGGATTTGGCCTTGCCTCCTTCTATGGGGAGTGATTATAACATTCACACGCTCATGATGCCTTTCACTTTGCATACCGCAGGTGGCTAATGTCTGATTACATGTTCATGCTAATCATATATTATTCAAGTAGTTCACGTTGGTCAACCAGCACTAACAAACTCTGTCTTTGTTGTAGGGGAGGAGAACACGCCAGGTTGGTTGTGTGGAGAGGATGAAAGGAAAATAATGCCGCCATTTTGGTATCCACTCTTGGCCTGCCACATGCCTGTATTTGCAACAAAGTCACCAGAAAGAAAGGTATGTTGTTATCCTTTTCGCAATTTGTAATGTAAATGATTAGTGATCAGTTCATCAGTTAAAGTTAAATCAAATATGAAGTGAAAAAAATCTTCAGTTTTTGTGGTTTAAACATGTACTTTTTATACTTTCTGACAGATGATAAAATCTATACCTACATTAATCAATGAAACTCCAAATGGGGCCATAATCCTTGGCTAAAACAACAACAAAACTAAAAAGCAGCATCTGACTGCCACTGTAATGTCATTATCTTTATATAATATGGTTTATACAATAACTTTGAGTGAATGGAGTAGATATATTTACAGATGCCTTCTTGTTGAGAGCTGCTATAATTTGCTGTGAGATCAAAAGATTGTATGGTCCATAATGATCATATTTCTTTTTCAAGCAGCCAATTCACTATGTTTTATCTGAATCTTTCTTTAGTTACCACTTTTGTTGGAGATGAGTGCAATTTAATACCACCATTTACCCTTCATTACTATAAAAGTGCAGTTGATATGGTCTAACAGCTAAAAATACACAATCTAAGGATTGCATCAGTCGAAATTATCAGGCGATATGAATTACAAGGTGACACAAGACCAACTCCTTAAGATGCCGACTGAAGATTCAAATCAATACAAGTTGTAAGACCTGGTGCGAAGTAGACTAAAAGGTTTGGAAGTCAGCGGAAATGGTCTAAAATCAATTTGTGGACGCTGAAAGATGATATTTCCTGGCACATTCTCTATTGCTTTAATGTGGTTACAGGTCTTTCGGTGGAAGGTGGGGAGGAGAGCCAAATTACCATGGCCACCAAGGGAGGATGTTATAAAGTGATCATGCAATTATCTTAATGGCTATGGGACACCCAAGCATAAATCAATGTTCCATCATTAGATTAAGACCTATGCACCAACTGGTTGTCTGCTAGCCATCCTGTGCTAGATAAAGGTGAGGGGAAACGGCATATGGAAGTGCAGAAAGTGTAGCTCTGACATGATGGGAGCAAATTTCCCAGCAGACCTTTCCTGGTGTTCCAAGGCACCCCGTAAAAATGTCTTACACCTGGCTGGAAGCGGAGCCAAGTCAATTAATATACTTAGTGCCAGTGGGAGGTGGCAGTCTCCAAGGATCTGCTCCTCAAACAAACAAATGAAGCACCTGAGTGTGCAGTGAAGGGCACAGCAGCTGCGTCACTCACCGAGATGTTTGTGGTGAAAGTGCTTCATACATATGTTTTATCTGAAGGCTTTCAAAGAATAGTGCATACGTATTATGTCCTTGGTTGCGTCTATGGTTATGTATATGTCAATAATTACAATATGTGCATTGCAAAAAAAAGATGCAGTGCTATTTCTACATACTGTAATGATGTGTTTCTTGTAATACATATATATATATACATATTATATATATTATATTATATATATATATATATATATATATATATATATATATATATATATATATATATATATATATATATATATATATATATATATATATATATATATATATATATATATATCAGATGAAAAGTGGCAAGAAATTAAGATGTTAAAGTACCAAAAAATACAAATGAGGCACTTTGACCCAAATAGCCAGATACTAAATTCTCATTTGAACAAATACTGAAATTATTTGAATGGTTGCAATATTTTTATTGTAACAACCATAATTGGAAGATATGAACTTCACATTATGTCTTCCCCATTTTAATGTTATTCTTTCCCTAAGAGAGGTGTCATCTTAAATATAGTAAGACATAATATTGTCATTTCTGAACACTTCATGAATTGAACCATATTTGAGTTCTAGTTTGCACTTGCAGTTTACAATATACAGTATTTTATGCACGGATACATACACTTGAATTTGAATATGTTTTGAGTGCACATCAAAGAATAGGCATATGCTATGAATTGGGGCTGAGGTATTAGAAAGCTGAAGAGGTAAACAGTAGTAGTTTTTAACTAAAGAGAAGGTAGCATTAAACGGAGTGACTTTAAGTCCTTCATGCAGAGCAGACTGTGATTAGGGGCTTAACTCTGCAGCAGCGACTCTCTCCTTCTCCCTCGCCATGTCTACTTTTTTGCCTTAGCCACAGCCTTTGGGATATATATGCCTCTGTGCGTCAAAGCTCCACAGCATCTTCCACCCGCTCGGAACTGCCACTCCTGGCAGTCTGACTTACAGTGAGTAGAAAGGATGAAGAAAAGAAGGGAAAAAGAAATCCTAGATTAAAATAGATGTGGCCGCAGGGTCTTTAGCCATTTCTGACAAAAAGGCAAGTTGTAAAGCAGCAGAGCATGAGTATCCCGTACAGGTCACCTAAGGGAGCTGAACAGGCCCACTGACAGTGTGCCCCACCCCTGAGTCTGCGGCAGAGGGGGGCCGTGGGGGAATCTTGTTAGGGCTGCAGATAAAGCTTATCACAAGTAGGGCGCATGGAAAAGAAAGACTATAGTCAAACTTAAAGACTTTGATTTAAACAAGGGGAAAGTTTCACTAGTACAACATTGTGATGGCCCACGTTGAAAAAATATGCTGAAGTTTCCCTCTGATTTGAAAATACTTGGTAATAATAATTTGATAATTATTTTGCATGTGTTGTGAATACCCAAATTTGTCATCATAATGTTGGTTGGTCAGAGGGTCAGAGGGCGCATTCTTACTTTGTGGATAGATTATATAGGTTTTACATTATTACCAGTAGTAATGGGCTGTAATGTTATGATTGATTGGTATTTGTCTTTGTGTGAGAGAAGACCAAAGCAGATACATGTTTTTCCTCTGTTTTATAAGCATTAGTCTGATTGACAATTGAGCAATGATCAGAACTATTAAAAAACATTCATCCCATCAAAGGGTTCCTACTGAAAATGACTCTGAACCAATCTGATAACACCCCTTCACAAACAGCCCTATTTTGGCTAACAGCACATTACAACTATCTATGTTTGAAGAATCTGCTCACGCTCCGTTCCTCTGCCCTCTCCGCTGTTGTGAAAGATGAAACAGAGCAGGTTTGGCAGTTGGCCCAAGGGGAGGTGCTAAGGTGGATGGGTTAAGGGATTAATAGGAGATACTACTTCAGAAATGGTTACAGTTTAACAGCAATCTTCAAGGAATAATTACCTGCTAAACGCAACAGTTAAACGCTCTGCGTCAATGTTCAAGCTGAGTACTTGAAGTAAACTTGATATTTATACCCATAAAAGTCGTCGGAAATCTGTAATAAATGAACAAAACACTCTCTTCCTGAGGACAAGTTTGTTAGAAGTTGCATTTTATATTCAAAGGTGGATGGAGGACGGAGTGAATTGTCAACACTTAAGATCTCTCTCACAGACTCTCAGTTGGCAATATCCTTTTGTTTACCTGTGAGCTGTCAACACTAAACTCACTTGGGAAACTAGCATTTTCCCCAAATAAGACCCATACCAAGAGATCCGTTGTACTACTATTGTCATATTGCTCTACCATTACCATATTGCTATGAACTACCAAAAAGCTACTTTATGAATGCACAATCATTATTACTGAATAGATTTTTTTGTCGTAAATGAGAGTTGTTAATATAGTTACCTTAAGGTAAGATAAGATAATCCTTTATTTACCCCGTTTACATGAGACCTTTAAATCTGATTAAAAATGAATGAATTTGGAATAAAAGTTAATTACGATTTTAAAAAGACCACGTAAACACTTAATTCCTAATGTGTATTCAGATTGAAGTTTTTTCATATTTAAACTTAATTCCGAATTAAGTGGGTGGATTATTCTGTTCTTAAATCTGATTTAAATTATTCCTCGATCATGTAAACGTTTATTCCGCTTAAAAATAATTCCGGTCATTCAGCGCATGCGATACCGATGCCCGTTAACACCATTGTCCGTCCTCATCTCAATTTATCATCATGAACTCATAAAACAGCAGCATGTAGCCTATAAATTTGTACACAACTCCCACACATCAGCCTGGAGCAGAAGCTCTGAGTTCGGGTAACAGCAGCAGACAACAGCGACAAAGACTCGGGACTCACCAGAGCGCGGAGCCCGTGCGGGCTGCTCCGGTCCCCCGTGCTCAAGGGCTTCGGCTGGTTCCAACGTGGGACAAACTCATCTGAGCTCGGCCTGAACCAGAGCTGCTCCCGCTGGTTCATGAGTCTGCGTTTGGATCTAATCTGACTGTAGCATTTCTCACACTAGGATGCAGGGTATTGTATAAGTTGAATCAATTGAATAGGCTGTTGCCTATTTCCATAAAATTATTAGGCTAATTAATAGCCTAAAATAACAAATGTTCATTGCTTCATGAACACAGGGAACACAGGACCTCTCTAAGCGCTGTTCCCCACCTGTACAAACTGGGGAACAGCGGTACCAGGGGACATAGGTACTACACACCCCCATGCATAGCGACAGAAAGGATGACAGAAAAGCCGGTAGCAGCTGAAGTGTGTTTTCTTTCGGTAGACGTAAATACGTTCATGTCCCTGTCCAATCAGAACCTTTCCCCACCCCCAGACGTTGAGTGGAATTAAATAAATCAGATTTAACATGTTTTCCATGTAAACCTTCATTCGGAAATAATATTTCCATGTAAATGAAGGAAGGAGAAGGAGAATTTAATTCTGATCTATTTAATTCGGTATTAATTAATTCGGATTTAAAATTCTCATGTAAACGGGGCCATTGTCTTCCATGGGAGAAATTTGTCTTGGGACAGGGGGTCACATGCTTTAACACAAAGACAAGACAACACAGCAACATAAGCACCATGCAAACATCCATCATAGAACACAAATAAATAAGAGACCATGTATGACCACGAGTGATACACCAACAGGACCTTTAAGTCAGTCCAAGCACAATCTTGTATTCTATTCATAATTGCACATTCCCTAAGCCTATGTGCAGTTTTGATTGCACATTCCCTCCATATTACCCTCAAAGAGGTTTTGTCCTCATAATTGTACTATTCATTGCTTTTACTTGGATGTGCTGATTTTTACTTTATATTTTAGCCAGTGTCCTCTGTAAAAGTAGTCTATTATATAGTATATACTTGATTCACTGTGTGGTTTTCAGTGGCTTTATAATGCTCATGAAATATTTTGAGGGCATTATGATTATGTGCTATCTGGTCTGGATTTATTTCATTGTGGCTCTGCAAAAGGTTGATTCTTGACTCTGGTCAGATTGTGGTGGTGGTATGTTCCTAGTTATAAAATAATTCATAAATGAAACTAATATTTTGTAAGACTGCAAAGCACTTTTACTTGTGGGACTCTAAATGGCGCTTTAAGATGTGAGGCTACAAAGAGTTAGAGAATAGGAAAGGGGCATGTTTCCAGACTGCGTTTATGAGGCATTAGGCTGTGACAGGGCTGAGGACGACTGCTACACCAGAGCTCTTATAATACCTCAGGGATTTCATCACGTTTGCTTTGAAGTGCAGAATGACAAACTGGGAATGGGTTTGGGCTCCATTTCTCTTTTCTGAGAGGATTTGCTTCTCTGTCTCAGCTACGAAAGGCGCAAAGCCCGCACAGGTTTTACACTTAAGACTCTTTACTAGTTTATTTAAATCAAGCACCATCAACATTAGTTTTATGTAGACTTAAGTGAATGAACCACACTATAAAAGTCAAGTTAAATAAGTTGGTTATATAGTTAGTAAATTACATAGTAGAGCATAACCATGAAAGGAGGAGGTAGACATATGCATGATATTTTTGGGTGCGCTTACAGCTTTGTTAGAAAACAAAGTGAAGGAGGGTGGACCGCACGAATGCAGCCAACCTGCTTTCATCCCAGAGTGTCATGACTCTATTTTCCAGGCAGGTAATTGAGCAAATGTCTGATTTTGTACAATATATTCTATGGTGAAAAATGAATGTATTCTTTTACTTTATAAAAGTTGGATACCCTAGATTTAATTTTAGGATATTGGTAGAATGCATTCTTGACTACTTTACAAAAAAACAATTACTATTATTTTTTACTGATACTATATACCATTAAAAATATTTAAAATATTCTGGAAATTGTTTCATATCTGAAAATAGTAGTAGTTGTTGTTGCACTAACATTAGTAGATTATGTACACAATATAAGAAAAAAATATACATAATGATAAATAACAGAAATAATAGTAAATACATGATAGTAGTACCAATTGCAGCAGTAGCAATATGCACACAAAAAAGTCCTTTTTTTAACAATAAATCATACAAATATGATTAAAACATTTTCTTTGAACTTTTGTATTGTGCACTACCCATACTTTTACAGCAGCACTTTTACCTCCTCCTGTGCTCTTTGTATGTGATGCAGCTTAAAGCGCGCCACTTCTCCTTTGATTATTGGCCTGTTTGCAGGATGGCTCAGGCTTCGGGGGCATGTTGTTTGTGTCAGACGTGTTCCGTGTGTCATCCATCTTCCTTGTTGATGGACTGATAACTGAGGTGCATTGTGCACCAGACAGACTCATGAAAGTGACTTGAAAATGTGCTTGTTGAGTGGTTTCAGAGGAGGTGCTAACTGCATTGTTGCATGGCCACGTTTCTTTCAGCACTGTGTGGAAAACAACACGAAGCTATTTTTTGCTATTACAGAGAAAAAAGGAGACAGCAGAGGAAGTTGTGCATTTGTGTGGGAGATTCAGATGTGGCTAAATAGATTACAAGTAATAATAATTACATGAATACACATTTGTGCAGTGCATATATTGAAGTGTTTTTTCATGTCATGAAATGATGTGTCATGAAATGCGAGGGTTGAACAATATGGTGTTAATATTTGTGTTATTGGAGGATGGTTTAATATATTGGTGAAATTTCCAAATACATCTAGCAATATATTTTATTCTTTATATTTTTGGTATTTCTAATACAATTATGAACGAAAATAAACAATTAAGCTCAAAGTATCATATCTTACAAAATGCATTTTTACTAGGACCATCCTTATGAATGTCTATACAGCTTACAACTTTCAACACGTTCAACTACAACACTTTTTGTGTGGTTATTGATAACCTATACTATAGAATGCGTGATGTATGAATAGCCCTATAGTGGCTTGTTCATCATACATGTCATATATTGCCTATAGCTCTTTCAAGTCAAGCCTGTGCAATATATAGTCATAAATGTTCACTAAATATGAAGTTACTTGGTGATGCTTTTGGGCCATGAATCAGGGCTTAATGTAGCAAATAAATCAACAGGTTGTGACTGTGTTGTTAAATGCAGATACAAACCATTTCCATATACCATAAAACTGCTTTTATGCTTTGGGGAAGAATTGCTCTGCACTCCCTGCAGTCGTTTTGCTATAGATCCACTATAAAATACTGGATCTCCACATCTATTGGGGTTTATGAGCTATAGAAGGTAGACTTGAAACTGAAAATTAAAGCCTGAAACTCTGTTATAAACATTGGTTTATGGAAGAGGTATGGGATACATTTTCCTATGAAGTGATTTTAGAGTTCACAGAGGGCAGAGCTGCTTGGTATGCAGACTACAGATTGAAGTGTCAATCAACACATGGAGCCTGACTACTGCAGAGACGTTGCTGACGCTGATACCACCTGGCCCTTTTGGCCCATGACTTGGTTGTGTGAAACGGATCTTGACACACACGTCGCACACACTTCCCTAACTGTCATTGTGCACGGCCAAAGCAGGGGTCAGTGACAGCGCACAGCCCTGACTGCTCTACTCTCTGCACCAAAGCGCACTCCTCTGGGAGGTCAGGCCTCAGGCCACCGCCAAAAGTTTGGCATTTACGGAGACAACTCCAGCACAGTTGTGACAGTTCTCAACATTCTCACATGCACAAGATCAACCTACCACTTTACAGGGGTTATGTATAGAGGCGAGTTTAGAGAACTATTGTTCTATTTTACAATATAACTGTACCTTACAGGCGATTGGGTACTTGTAAGTTATTTCGATAAATAAGTGTGAAATTGTAAATAAGGTGAAACAGTGTTGATTGAGTGTGTTTGAGATGTAGGGTAATATATGTTGTTCAGGTCTGTCCAATGCCAAAATCTTCTCTGTATGCTATTATTATGTTATGTTATTGATAAAGCATTAAAGGTTTTAGTGAATCGTAAGCCTGAATTTCAGGATACTCACAAATGCCTTCTGTACACTCTCCTCTTGTCTTGTCAGACTTGTGAAGCATACACTGTATATTTAGCCTTCCTTTATTACACTCCCTGCCAATGGAGGGCAGTGTAAAGCTTGTCTAAAAGTAGCGCCCACCCACCACTTGACAACAGGGTCATTTGCAAAGGGCCTGATCTGTTGCTTTGACAGTTAACACAATAATTACAGGGAATTATAGACAATGCAGCAATACCTCTCTGTCCAATCCTCCTACTATGGCCCTTGAATTAGTTCTATTTACTTAAAGCCTGCAAATGTTAATATGCTAAGGTGGTCACATTCTACTATAGTTGTATGTTAAATAGGCAACACAAATAATTAAAATAACACCAGCTAATAGAAAAAAGTCTCTCATTTGTGCCAAGCAATCTTGTTGTTGCATCGATACCTTCCCTCTGTGTTCTGAGCTTTGCTAATTAGTCTTCCTGCTACTTGCTTTCAGGACACGGACAGTTACCTCTGTGCACGCTGCCTAATTTATCGCTTGTGGCCAGTGTAAAGAGATGTGAAGACAAGATGTCACTTCCTTTTACTCTTTTGTAAACTAGGTGTGAATGGGAATTTGCTTTTTATTTTGGTGTGGATATTTAGTAGTGTTTTGGAATCAATTTTGTGGTGTATGACTAAGAAAAACAACACTTATCACAGCGAGTTGTTAAATATTGTTTTACACACTACGAGGGGTAAAAGTCTAGCTAGTTCTGACAGTGTGAAATATTTGAAACAGTTCAGGCTTGTTTGTTTCTTCCTGTGCCAACCTAGCCTTTTTTGAATCACAATCCAAGGATTTAAAGGGGCAGATTTCACATTTGGGTAAATCTAGCTGCACAGTTGGAACCTCAGTTGTCTCAGTGCTCAGTGCTGTGTGTCTGGACACATTTCAAAAGTCCTGATTGGGCTACAAGCTTCTCTACAATAACCTCTTTTAAAACAATTTTGAACATTCTTTGGTTTTATCCTGGTCTTACAATTACTATTGGACATTGTTATAGGTATTTCAGTGCCGTAGAAGATCTTGCAAGGGTGAAGGTTAAGCCTCTTAAACATGTCTGAATCAAAGAGATCTATTTAAAACACTTTATTATTTAAAGATACCATTTGCAGGTTTTCGTGATTATTTCTCACCAGGAGATATCAGATGTGAAAACTGTACCCACTCCCCTCACCTGGCCTTTGTTTTTGTCTCACCTGTGCGCTCTGATCTTCTCTTCTCTGTCTTCACTGTCAGGCTGCAAGTATCAGTTAAGATTTAAGCACCAATATTTGAAGCTTTTTTCATGTGTTTTCTTTACACTTTACTTATTTCACTCGTGGCATCATTCTATCAATCTTGTATGTATAATTTAATGCATATAAGCCACATTTTCATCCTTGAGGTGGCAAGACTCGCGCGTCTCCTGTGTCCAGTGTGTGGATATCTCTTCTCTTCCGGGGGACGGGTCGTCAGAGAGGCTTGTGTGATTGACTGCACAGAAAGCTTTGGCCTGTATTCTGCTGAACCCATTAATGCAGGGGCAGTACACAGCTTTCATTCAGCTCTGGCTCTGGGCTGTCTGTGTATGTGTGTGAAGGAGGGGACACAGAAAATTTGCATCACATTTGTTGGGCGTGTTGCAATCTCTGTGCGAGGGGCGGTGAAGGACGAGGAAGAGAAATCTCAGCCATGAATATGAGTTTAGCGATGTCCTAGCAGTGTCAGGCCGTAGCTCTGGGCGGCGATATGCAAAATCTTCCTCCAACTTCATTCCACTTATTGCTGATATGATCTGTGATGTTGCCGCAGGAGACAGGGAATTATTACTGTACAGTCTGTAGATACTAAATGGGAGAAAATGTCCTTAGTCAGTCTTAATAAGAGGCAGATAGCCATATGATTTCACTCCTGGTCCTAACCACCCCACTGCAGAATTTTTACGAGTAAAAATCAGGTGTCTTGTCAGCGCACTGGCACAGATGGTTTAATCTCATTGTCTTGACTTTGAATATTCTGAGCGTTACTCAGGCCTGGAGCACAGCAGGTGGTTGGCCCTTTGATCTTGGTTTGGAGATGCCGGGTGAATTTAAATCATGGAGTGACATCGTGACTCCAAAATCATCCCATGAAAACCAAGTTCAAACTTTGATCTCATTGTCCTCCTGGATTAGTTTTATTAGGCATGGATGTGTATGCAAACAGACAATGCATAAACAACATTTTGCTCTCACCATATGTTTGTGGCCATCTCCTTTCCATTTTGCATTTTTTTCTGCCAACTATAGAAGAATAGGCAGGCCAAAACATGAGGAATTGGCAGTTTTCCTCTAGAAACAAAACAGTCTTTTAAGGTGACACTATTGTATGAAAGTACTTAAAAAGAATGTACCCAATTCTTCACATGTATTTTAGCTAAGTTTGTTTTTCACTAGAACAGATATATTGTATATTCTACATTTTATTTTCCTGTAATCAGGAAGTTCACAATAGCATGCTAGTTCTTCATAGCTTTACTATGACAGCAAAAACGTTCTGCTCTCTAAAACGTCTAAAGTATAAATTAATCATAGTAAATAATTAGGATGCCAAGAATGCATAAGACCATCGTTTGGACTGCTGCAAACCATTTAAAATGAACAGTTTTTCATGTTTTTAAGACCTCAAGACAATCAGGTACAGCATCTGTAATTTACATATTTCATATTGATGTAATTGTTATTAGTTAATCTAACTGGTAATTAGAGCTCAACAGTGGCCGCATGCCTGGTTCCAGAAGTAAATTTTCCATTAATATTTTCCATAGACTTTCAAATATTAAAAGTTCAGGCATTGCGGAGGCTAACCAGCAAAATTTTTTATTTAAAACGCAAAGTTCAGCAACATGTTTTAATAACTTAGTGGTTTATAACTTGTCAGAAACAGATTTGGAATAAAATTAAATAAAAATGTCTTCTGGTTATTGGATACGACATAGCTGATTAGCTTTGAACAAGCTTTAATATTATTTTAGGTTTTAATATTATTATTTTAATATTTTCATTTTTTGTATGTATTTTCATCTTTCTTGGGGAAAGATGGATGAGAAATTTATTTCCAGAACTGGGGGTGGGTGGTCACTGTTGAGCTCCTTTGGTCTATTTTAGTTAAGATACATCCTTTTTGTCTTTTTAATGGTGTGTCAGTACTTCTGTTGATTTCAAGAAAAGGCTGTAAAACACGGATTTAGTTAAAACAAATGTATAGATCTCCACTGCAAATGCTTCCTGTTTCCAACCAACTGTATCCTCAGCATTAGCACTGTTGGAGCCATATTACGTCGCTCTACCTCCTGCCACTGTGTGGCGCTAGATGTAATTTACTATGCAATTACCTGCCCTATAAAAGGGGAGGAAAAGGCGCACTCAGGTGTTGTAGTGTGGAGGTAAACAGTCTTTTGAGCGTTGTCATCTATGGAGTGCTGAATCTGTGTATTTTGGATGGCTACAAGGTATGCCAATAAACTATTGAGGAACACAGTATTTTTCGACTCTTTTATGGAAGACACGCGTCCGAGACACCACATACACACTGCAGCCATAGCGGACCTTGCACAGGGCAAGTTTGGCCGCTACAGGCACTCATATTAATTTTTTTGAGTGTCCAAAAACCACTATATAAATCTGATCCATTATGATTATTATTATGACTATTAGCACTCAGTGGCAGTAGCTCGGTTGGTGTGGAGTGTTTATCCACTGATCTGAAGGTTGGCAATTGGAATCCCACTCTCAACATAAACATCATTCCAGCTCCCACAGATGAGCTGATCATTTTTTTTAATCAAATCTCAACTCACTTCAAAAATCTCCACTTTGGTCTTCTTAGAAACTTCCTGTCTGATAGCTCCAAGCCCATGTCCTGTTACAGATACAGTACCAAGCTCTATCTCCTCTGTACATGTCCAGCTCCATCTCCCCTCTCCGACTTTATCTCCAAAACATCAGTCCCTCTCATGTCTCCCTTAATCCTATCCATCTTTATCAGTCCCACAAGAATCTCAGCATCTTTAGCTTTTGGACCTCTTCCAAGTTCATGATCACGTACAGATGAAATAAATATGTTTTTTGTCCCACAATGTCTATTTATTAAGCGACGAGGGAACATTTTGTACTTGACATTGATGTGTTAAAACAGAGTGAGAAAGTATTTGAGGAAGTTACAGCTCTGTTCACTTTTGTTTGATTCAAACGAGTCTAGTCCTACTTGTTAAAAAGTTATTAGGATAGTCAGAGTGTGAATGAATATTAAACAGTGTTCATGGTACATATCATGATCATTAGCATCAGTAATACCCAGCTGGGCATGCTAATAATCCATTGTAAAGATTTTGTTCGCAGTATGATGATCCTGTAATATCAGAGGGAGGACATGCAGGGGCCTCTGGCACTGTTTTTTGCATGGCTTAGAGTCCTTTAAACTGACAACACTCGTGCATTTGTGATTGAATAATGTCACCACCTTTTTCAAGCTTTTTGTGGCACTTTTTGTTGCATTTAAACTGCTTCTGTAATTATTGATATTTTAACACAATCATTTAACCATGAAAATAGGACAAACTATTTTGTTTCAGTTGAAGATAAAGCCAAATCTGCCACAGAATCCTCACCTGCCCTGCACCTTAATTTTAAGCCATGGTCAGTTTAGAAAATAATGATGTTAACCCAACCTGTTTTGCATATTATCAGTTTAAACCTCATAATTTTAGATTGCAGCATTATTAGCTACCCTATCTTGCATCAGACTTTGATAAGTTATCCCATATAGTGCAATACCAATGCGTACCAGCGTATCTAAGTAATTTGAGCTTGACCAGCGATTCAGTTTGTGCCTGTTTCTGCCTTAGGCAGTGAGAAGGGAGAGCCTGCACCAGTCAATTACCAGTTAATAAACAGTGGAGGTTTTCTATTAGTGCTTGTTAGTGCGTGTAAAAGATTGTGGGTATGTGAAACCGAGGGAAAGTGCTGTGACTATGGAATTTAAAAAAAAAAAGTGCAGCAACATTCCCTGGGTAATACTCTGGAGCCTCTCTGTATGCAGGCTATTGATACAGAACTGTGCTTCTCAAACTGGGACAATGGTCTGTTGGCAGCTCAAGTTATGATTCAATTTTGTTGATTTAGATCATTGATTCAAGACACAGATCCTGGTTTAAACAAATCGCTTCTATTTCTAGTACATGGTTTACTGCTTTACATGTGATTTTGATGTAAAATGAATTATATCACAGTAGTTTTGGATGAACGTTAATTTAAAATATTGAAATTATTTGTTGCAGTCTTTCAAATAAGTGATATATCAGTATTTTTGTGGTTAATTTTTGGTCAATTTACATTTTGAGTGATACCTGAACTTCAACCAACAAATTTGCACATCTTAGCGAATTTCTGATGGATTGCAGTTATATTATCTCTATATTATCATCTGAGATTTTTTTGTTTTTTTGTCAATACCTATACCCTGTGCATCATAGTTGCATATCAGGTAAAATTATAGCACATATGCCACTTGTAATTAAAAAATAGTTAAGATGTTCAGCCTATTTTTAATACATTTTTATATTTGGTCTCATCATTCGGTTATAGGGTATACATATTGGTGAAAATGAATATTTGTTCAATACTGTCGTGTTGTGCTACTTTATTTACATTAAATACAGCATGTTTGCCGTTCAGAAAACATAGTTCATGATATCTCTACCTCTATGCTATTGTTAGGGGTACACTATACCTCGCTGGAGTCTACTCACTGATAACATTACAATCTGAATGGGATGCTTGGAGCCAGTTTGGGAAGTCATAACTGTGTCCCTCTTTAAACCTTACAATATATTTGCTTGCAGTGCAAAAGTGCCACAAGGAAAAACCCTGCAGCTCTTATAGCCTCAGGAAGTAAAACATTAATTGGATTTCGGGGTGTCACTCTTAAACTGAGAACACAACTCTGTCAGTCTCACAGCTCAGTCATTAAAACGCACTGCATGCTCTACCATTAGACCACTACCAACTCCTGCTGTTTACTTTGTTTACACTTGGCGAAAAGTGTTGTAGTGTGTATATCTTAACAAAACACTCACATGCAAAAGCAGACAGCAACAACACATGTCCTAGAATAAGTGTAATGTCAGGGGCACTATGTTTTTGGGGGGAGAAATGATGCCTGTTTATCTACATGATAATATTATTGCTTTGTCTAGGCATAAGTTACAGGTCAGATCTGCTGCTCAATGTGAAAATACATTTCAATTAATTTTTGTTCAATGAAAACACCCCTAATTGAATAGATGAAAGATGCATATCACCTTAAAGCCACACTGTACAACATTCTAGGCAAAGTCATATCTTCATAGAAACAAGTGACAAGTGGATTCCCCCACCAGAAAAGTTACATAGTTCACCTTTAGTTACATTTGTGCTCCTCTTGCTTGCCTAGCCAAATCCACCTGGAAGTGACATATGGAGTGGCGCCCTCTAGGGGTAGTGTCCAGGACCGACTCGCTGTTGATTACCGGGTCATTGGTACAAAGCAGCTGGGAGGCCACCCTCATACCGCACCAACAAGTCTCACTGTAATTAGCCCACTAGCCTGTTTTTCCCCTCCGTTTTCTCCCACCATCCCCAAAGTACTCAATCAGGCTAACCTGTGCCACTGTGCATGTTACTCCTTTCTTCCTCTCTCTCTTTCCTGACATGACATCTGCTGGGAATTAGCTTACTAAATGCAGCTCAACTGACTCTACCCAACTACACCTTAAACAGGACAGGCAGTTGACTTCTCTGATAGCCGGATCCCACTGATTTGTAAATAGAGCTTCCTTTGATACGGCATTAGCATGGGCATGGGCCACTGCTGCGATCACAGTGTAGGCTTGAGATTTTCCTTTAGTGCCGCTCGATATCATCTGCGCGTGCACAGGTGAGAATGATCCTTGTTGTTCCACACACAGAGAACTCATTCCAGCAGCTGTTTAAGAGGTCCAATAAATGTACTGCAGTCTTGGTCTATTGATCATACCGGCTTGGTAATGAGGACAAAATCTTTTCTTTCAGTCTTAGTATTCTTACAAGACCACAAAGCATAGTACATGTAATGCTGCTGAAAATGAAGCACTGTTTATCTCTTATCAGCACTGTTGTGAACTTGTAAAATACATATTGTGTAAAACATAGCTTCAACATTCATATATTTATTTTATAAGTGTTGCATTTAGGCATGTAACAATAACTGAAATATTGTTATATCGTATCGTCAAAGGTCTCACAATAATATCGTGGACCATCACAATATATCGAATCACAAGACTCTTTGCTTAAATGAATAGTTATGATGCAGAAATAGCTAAAAAAAACAGTGGGAACTACATAGACCATGATCCTTTGCTCCGTTTCCGTGAAGACTACATGAAGAAATAATTGTTCTAAGCACTTTTACATCTTAATTCTTTGGATTAAGTTTTGTGAAGGCATTTTTAGAGGAAAAAGTAGCATATTCACAGTTTTGTGAGGCTCCACAAAATATTGCAATAAATATCGTACATTGAGATGTATATAATGAAAATATCATACAGAGCAATTTGGATATCGTTACATCCCTAATGACAATAAATGTACCAAATGACTGGTCAAAGCATTTTATAATGTCAGTCTTGTTATTATGTAGAATATTGTAAAATCGTGAGCTTTCCCACGATATTGCAATAAATATTGTATAAATAAAATAACGTATCGCGAGACTTCGATTTCATTACACCCCTAGTTGCATTGCAAGATGCTGCATGTCTTTCAAGGTATTCTATTAACAATTAAAACACATAATTGTATAAATGCAGGATAAATAAGTTTTATACCATTCTGTTGAACATTCCAGGTGAAGCAATAACATCTCCAAGAGATAAGCCCTACCAGAAAAAGTAGCATAATGTACCTTTTTGATTTTTCATTCGAAAAATTCATTTTGTAAAAGGTTTAAAACTCAAGCATTTATGTGATAACTCTATTCAATATGAACTGAAATCAATTAAACTGCTTTTGGCGGTTAATGGCTGCATAAGATTTGAATAAAATGCCACTGAGATAGATAATTACATGTGCTGGATTACCATTCTATTCAAAGTGAGGAGCCTCTCATTACAAAACCACTTCATTTACACATCAGCGCTTTATCTGAACAATCCCTCGGCACATTTCTGTCTTTGAATACCTCGTAAGGTCTGACAAATCCCACTAGTCTCGCTACACTCACTCTAGGGACCACTAACATACAAAGCAATCTAAGTCTGTGAAGATTGGCCCTACGATGCTGGGCCATCTCAGGTGACTGATAAAATCCTCTGTCACTGAACTGCCAGAAGCATCGGCTATTGCTCCACGTTCCCTGCGGCCCACTGCAAGTCGCTCTGCCCTAACCACAGGGCTTCCATTTGGGGTTGCTGTTACGATGCCTTCTTAATTACCTATCAAAATACATTGGGCTGCACTTGATGGAGTGGAAACAGAAGGGTAAAGAGAGATAAAAGACAGGCAGAGACACAGGAGGACATACAGGCAGAGAAAAACTGAAAGGGAGGCTGATGGGTTGATAGATGGCAGGACTAATGGATTTGCATGTTGAATTTTAATAGACTGGGACAGACAATTGCAGACAGAGAAATTATTACCTCCCGAGGGACTGAAGATGGAAATTGGCCATGCTGCTATAATATTTACATATTTACATTTTGAATGTTCATTAATATGTCCTGTCCCTTTACAAATAAATACATAAGAAATATTGCATGTCTCTACTAATTGTCTGTCTATTTCTGCATGTTTGGTTTATTAGGCAACATAGTAAACTTAGATGCATAAACTTTAGTACACTGTAAACATAAGCATAGCTGAGACATGCGTTTAACTGGGTTTCTTTTTGACCCACTTATAGCTCCTTTATTTCTCACTTTTTTCTGGAGGAGGAGCCACCACCTGCTTGTCTCCATGGAGCTGTATTGCGTTACCTGGAATGTATTATATGACATAATTATTTTTTATTTATTTATCTTGCAATTATTCAAAAAAATACCTTGTAAAATGTGCATCTGTAACTTAGTAGCATCAACTGTTTGTCTCTAAGGAGATAGATATGTTTACCCATACTGTGGAACATTCCTGGTAAAGCAATAACATATCCATGGAGACAAACAGATCATTCCACCAGAAAAGTTACTGAGCAATTTTAATGACACAAAGATACAATTTACCATACTGGCAGATATTTAGAGAGTTCAGAAATTGGGTTTTGTCCTCCTGGGCATACAATCTAGCTGTAACAGTTGAATATATGCTATGTAAAATAAAATGAACAATACTGCTTCACATTTGTCTGTACCGAGAAAATGTTTTATCAGATTTATTATTGTGTCATATTTACAGAACCAATGCAGTATGTTTTAAATTACCTGTGATTGATGCTTTCCTCTGCAGATTATGACAGTAAAAGACATGGTGCTCCTGTTACTGACCCCCATCTACACCCCTCTCCCTCACTACTCCTCCCTTTCTCCTCCCGTTACCAGCCGCCCCCAGCCACCCACCCACCCATCAACCCAACATGCAAGCAACAACGCGCAATTAGCTTCTTTATTGGTCACATGCCCTCCCTGCTCATGGTCATACTAGCAGCTCTTTGCTGAAGAGCACATCTAACTGTAGGTGCTTTGACTTACTCTTCACCTCTTTCATACCAAAATAAATCTATATATATATATTAGAGCTGCAACTATCGAATATTTTTGGAATCGAGTATTCTGTCGATTATATCATCGATTAATCGAGTAATCGGATAAATCACACTTTTTTGTTTTTATACAACTATATCAATAGTGTGTAACGCAACATGAAAGGCCTCTTAAAATGAGCAAGCAATTGCTGTTATTCCTCACAAAAAGGTTTTTATTTAAAGTCAACATTTTTTTTAAACAAGTGTAAAACCTTTGGCTTATTGGCTTATAAGACAGGAGTTTTCTAAGTGACAACGTTAATCCTTTAACTAGCCTAATTAATAAGCTAAATATAGAACTAGCGAACACATAAGTGTTCGTAAACGTCGGTAAAATATTTCCTTTCTCTGATATTGGAATTGATGCCAGCGGTTCTAGATTAAATCAGATTTTTGGTAAAAGTAGAACAACGAACTAGACGTTTCTGATGTGGGAAACACCGAGTGTGTGCGTGTGTCTGTGTATACGTGAGGAAGGGAGCGATTTGAGTGAGATCATTTGCTCTCTTGCTGCTCATTATGCCTCGTTACTATCGACTCATAACACAGGTTACAAATAATTACAAATACTGTACATTCTAATAGGCGTTACTTTTCATTTCAGTTAGCAATCGTAAAAGTATATTACCTCGTAGATTCTCCGACTCGCTTAGAGAAGTACAGTTCACGCTTTAAGTTTCGCTTTAAGTGCTGCAGCATTGAAGACTTACTGTTGTGGTACATCAGGTTGGCTTTGCCAGTGCACACTGGCACCGGCCACATCATTATCTGCCATTTCCACACCGTGGAATAAATCGCGCCGCTTCAAATCTTTGAAATGTACGTCATTGATAACTGTCCGTGTGAAACAGTGATCCCAGACTGGCGCAGCAGTCTACAAAGGAGGAGTGATACGATAGCAGAGACATTTTAAATAAATTGACTTTGGTGACATGAATTAAACGAAGCCTCGAGGCAAAGAATTTGCCCCGAATATTTTTTGTAATCGAATTATCCGAGTTACTCGAGTAATCGTTTCAGCCCTAATATATATATTATTAGTATAACAAAGACCCTACAGTGAACTAAAGATTAAATCTATTGTTTTTCTGCTCTTTATCTGTCAAATCTCTGAGTTTTAAATCCTTGCACGGAATTAAACATGCAAACTGTAATGTGCAGGCATATTTGATTAGCAGTTAGGTCTTGCACAATTGTTATATTTCAACAGTACCGTATTTTCCTTACTATTGAGCGCACCGGTATATAAGCCACGCTATTAAAAAAAATAAAAATAAGAAAAAAGTTGTACAAGCCACAACCGGGCTATAAGCCGCTGATATCTATGTTGAAAAATTAGATATTTACTGCATATACAGAACGATTTTGTACTGTAAATATACATGTATGTACCTGAACAGATTCTTTCCGAACAGTGCCTTTTAACACGGCAGCAACTGTGCTAATTAAAACGGGTCAAAAACAGAAAAGAACCGGTAATTGATTTACCTTCATTTCTCCTGTGCAGTGAAACCACAAGTCACTTTAATCATCTCCGCTGACGCCGAGCTTACGTGCAGCAGCACAGCGGTCTGCGCGAGACACAATTTTCAGTCCCGCTCCTGCAGTCTTCAGTACCGCTACCGCCTGCGTTGTGCGGCCGCAATCCCGCCCACAATAAGCTTTCAGAATGTTCTTTCAGAATGTGCTTTCAGAATGTTCTTTCAGATGCTCTTATTACATCCATGGTCCCGCGCCGCACTGTTTTGTGTTGGGTCCCGCGGGTGCAGGGCTCTACAGCGGTTTCCTTCCTGGAGCAAGATCGATGCCTTCAACTTAAAAGTTGCATCATACAAACTCTTTCGTGTGCTTTTCATGATGGAGGGGTGAGGATTTGAAAATAATTACCAGTTAGTAATTTGTCGTGCGTGTTATATCTGCTAAATAAAAAGTAGCATATTCTTCTCCGTCTATCTTGTTTTTGAAATTCCGGTTAGAGCACCCCTAGCAGTGGAAGAAAAAATCAAAATTTAGCCGCTCCGCACTAAGAGCCGCATGGTTCAAAGCCTGGGAAAAAAGTAGCGGTTTATAGTCCGGAAAATACGGTAATTAAGCAAAAGCTTTAAGTTTTGTGAGATGCAGTATTTTCCATATACCACAACTGTAATTTATGATATTGCTGTTAAGAAGACCACATTTCACTACAAATGTCAACTTCATCTCTTGCGTTCATGCCAAAATAGATTTATATATTCTCTCAAGCTATTATTATTATTTGTTGTATTAACCTCTCTTTTGCCCTGATTGTTTCTATCCTGTCACATATATTTCTGCTCATTGCTTCGTTATTGCTTTTGCTCCATGTGTTTATGGAATCAAAAACTCAATCACACTAGAAAATGGAAAGGATTTGTACCTGCTTGGATTATTTTGTTTGGTTGATAGAAAAAGCAAATAGAAAATCAAATTTCATTAGATTGATAATAATAACTGTAGGAGAAGCACGAAGCAATAGCATATTCTGCCCAGTGAGGAAACAAGCTGTTTGTTTGATCTGTCATATTTTGTAAGTTGTCTAGATAATTGTTTTCCTCTAGAATACTACTTGGCAACTCACTTTAATAGAAAATACCATGTAGGAAATGAACGGGTCTGTTTGCAGGTTAGTTTGCACAATATGTTGGTATGAAATGTGATATGTACTAGTTGTAGCCTGTATAGAAACGTGTTGTCAAAATCTGGCAAATAACCATTTTACTGATTGTGTGTGGCAAAAGTATAATATATACTGTATATAGAGAGATAGATAGATAGATAGAAGAAACGGTTTATGTTACACAAAAACTATATTGTTACCTATTTTTAATTCTTAAACTTTTTATGCTATTTGTATTTCAGAATGGGGTTAGAAGATTCCTCTACATAAAAAAGCCAAATGTCATAATGAATTCCCTTTTTGTGTTTGTAGCTGGAAGCTGCCCTCCACCATCCTGTTCACTGCGCAATGTTGGGCTTCTCTGCAGCGAGCACCTCCTTACCTCAGGGCTACCTCTGGGTATGTAATATACCTCTACACACTCATAATTCACTTTAATACACCAGTATAAGTATAAGACTGCATACATTTGAGCTCCTGCTAAATTCCGCTTTCAAGACAATTACTGTAACATTTAAATACCCCTTTTAGACTCAGTTCTCATTTATTAAACAGGTATAAGATGTATCTTAAGGCTATGACCATTTTTCCTGGTAAAATATCTCACTAACTATGAATTAATGTGTTCTGAAAGCAGGAGGTATCACAATGCTTTATGATGAGGGAGCTAAATGGTACTGCAAGGCTATATACCATTACATTGTCTAGACTAGTGGGATTTGGGGAAAAGTGTAATATTTATAGAGAAAATACACAACGGTTGCTATTAATCATCAACATATCATTGCCCTTGCCTTACAGAAAAGTTATGCAATTTATCACATAATGCCTGTTTGACCTAAAATGTAGTTAACACGAAAACAGCCTCAGATTTCCTTTATGTTAGATTATGTATGTAAGTAAAAAAGACTGTCATGCTCTTTTTACCGTCATCTATTCTAAAAGCATTAGAGTTAACAGGGATGCATGATCCAACTTTTTCAGTTCCGATACTGATTCAGATACTATAGTTTTAAGTATCTGCCAATATTCTATATTATCCCATACCTATGCAGAGACTGAAAACAGTATTTATTTCCTTAAAACAAAAATAAAATAAGACATAACTGATCCAAATGTGTTATATACCTGTTATTTATTTCTAAATAACTCTCATTTATCTAACTACAGAACAGCTTTGTATTAATACAAGTAAACTATTATGAAACTTTCTGGGCTGACTATAAATAGTCTTATTACATCAATTCATTTGTCCAACCATGATATCTGCAGATTTTATATTTGGAAGCCGATATCCGATCCAGCTTTTTTTTTTTCACGTATCGGCGCCGATACGGAGTGAAGTTTTGTGATGTTATTGTGTTGCCTAGAATGCTCCACAGTATTATAGTTAATACCTTAATATTAGTATTAAGGTGTTTGACCAATGGGGCATCACTTCAGGTGACGTGAGCGCAGTGCTCAAGGTCCCATCTCTATCATGTTGTATCTAAGGCTTGGTCAGGTCTACCTTAGTTGACCTATTCTGCAGGTTTTGGGTTGTGCCTAGAGCAGAGATTTTCAGCTGGTGAGGCGCACCTCCTCTGGGGGGCGCCAAAGAGCCACTGGGGAGCTGCAACGTGCACGCAAAAAAAATAAAATAACGGTCCACATATGTACACATGTGCAGCAGTACTGATATCAGTAACTGTACATGCGTGTATTAGCTGCAAGATGCATCGTTTTCTGATTCCATCTCATCAGAAATCAGCAGCAAGGGACGAGACAGGACCAAGCAAAAAACATAGGAAATATGATCCTAATGATTTAAAGTTACCTTATTTAAAGTTACTGGTCGGGTTCCGGCACCTCTGCCACAACATCATGTGACCAGCGGGAGCAGCTCTGGTTCAGGCCGGGCTCAGGTGAGCTGGAGCGGGGAGTGGTTCGGTGCCTCAGCCTTAGAAGTGCTAGAACTAGGACTGGAGCAACCCACCCGGATCTAGGGTCCACTGCGCATTCTCGCTTCCTCACACGGAACCAGCGTGCAGGAAGGCACCCACCGCTCAGACCCAATCCATTGCACACTGGTCTTGCTCGTCCCCGTCTGGAACCAGCACATGAAGGACGGAGCCTCCAGACCTATCTGACCAACCCGCTCGGAGGATGGCACAAGACCAAGGACTGGACCCCCAATCCTGTCATTAGAGGCAGCATGCTACAGTGAGTGCTCTAGAGTTTTTACCGCAGCAGTAGCGCTTAATCTAAGGCGCCGTCAGCCACCAGGTGTATCAGCGATAGTTTTGGCACCGATTACAACTGTTAACCAGGTTCTGTTGATTTGGATTGGCCTACTGATGTTCGGTGATGTTAAAAGTCGCCTCAATTAGGCCTGCATGAAGTTGGAAATTATTTGCTGTTGCAAAAATCGTTAATGAATGCACTTAAAAAAATAAATAATAAATGTAAACATAAAAAAATATATGATCAGTTGTTATTGAAACTCATCATTGCCAGGAACACAAAAGATGCATTTACTTCAAAGGCCTGTGGGGTAGGACAGGCGGATGGGATTTTGGGGAAGGGGGGAGGCTCGGCTGTCTTTACCTACTCTAAGGGGAGGCTCACATTCACCCAAATTGAAAACCTCTAGAGGAAACCCACCCAGACAGGGAGAACATAAACTGCATAGAAAGGGTCGGACAACTTGGGGATCGAACCTTGTTGCTGTGAAGCGTGAGTGTTAGGCACTCACTACCTATTGTTATAAAGAGTCAGATCTGTGAGCAAGTCCAGATCTTACCTGTCACTAGCCTGATGGTGTCAAATGTTTGCCTCCATGGAGACAAGTCGGAAAGGTTTTATGGGCCAACTTTAATTAAAAAGAATGTACAAATACAAACAACTTTTAGCTATAGATTTGGAATTGTGCAATGAAAGTTAATGTTCCATCATTGTGTTGTGTTCAGATTCAAGCTGATGTAGATCACTGTTGAAAATATCATCTCTGAAACATCCCTTTGCATGTACAATAACAAAATTTAGGACATTTAGCACATTTAGGCCCTGTTACTGAAAACGTATAACCCTATATTGCAGAGAGTGTAACTGGAACCAAGATCAAATGGTTAGATGCCCGATAGTTGCTGGCAAAGATCGTATATCAAAATGAAAGGCAAGGGCAGCTCAAATTAGGTTAATTTCCAGGAGATAATGGTTTTGTAATTAGCTTTTAGTTCAGCATAACACGTTTTCTCTTTTTTTTATTTAACCAAAAGTTACACTAGATAATTAGTATAACAAGCCCTTACAGTGAACCAGACATTAGACCTACTGTTCCTCTGCTCTTTATTTTGCTGTCAAATCTCTGGGTTACAAACGATTGCATGGAATTGGCAAACTGTAACGTGCCAGAATATTTGATCAGCAACATCTTCATTACTCTCATTTAGTATTGATATTGAACTCTGAACTCAGTCCAAGTCAGATCTTGATGCCATAGGCCATAATATAACCTCAGATGAACCAATGTTTGAGGAAATGACATTACATATTGTACTGTGAATATTTGGGTTTACCCAATAAGTAAATAAATAAATAATCATAATATACAAACATCTTCATAGACAGCCTTGCTTATAACAATAATAATGCTTGTTTTTCAATAATTCAGTAATTTTCAATAATAATAATTTGAATAAATGCATTATAGATAAGTTTAATGATATACGGTGGAACATTCCAAGCAAAGCAATAACATCTCTGTTGAGATGAAAAAATGGCATGCCCTCCACCAGAAAAGCTACATAGTGCATGTTTTAATTACAGAGCAAATACGAGTAGATTTGTTTTGTTTAAAATGCATATAGTATAAGCATGGATGTATAGACTTGCTTCTAAAACTCTATAATTGTGGCCTGCATACTTTTGGTAAGTATCATGAACATTGGAACATTTACGCCTCCAAATGTTTCCACCTTCCTGGCAGGCTTGTCAAATACGTCCTGACACTAATCATGTTAAAGGGAGATGGGCTACAGGGATTTGTGCGCTTTGATCAAAGTAATGACATTGTGTATAATCAGACTGATATCCTGCACATCCTTGTTTGCCAGTACCTTACTCGTCCTACTTTTACTAACAATGTTACTTGGACTTACTATGTAGTGTCATAGGTTCAAGGCCAAATGAACTTAAAATATTTATTTTCATTGTTCAAGGTATTTCTTTTTCCAAGTTTGGGGCCTGCAGAATTAGGTCTATAGTGTTTACATACATTTAATTCTTGGCATCTTTCTAATGCAAGATCACCTTACAGTAAAAGCAAGGCAAAAAAAAATATTTTGGATTGTGATATTATATTAAAAATGTTAACAGTGGGCATTTTAGAAACAAGAGTTAATAACTTAATTTGAATTTATGCTACTGTGTCTACTTAAAGGTAACATGCTTTTTTAATCTGGTTAAAAATGTCACATTAACTTAAGTTTGATTTTATAAAGCATATATGTAGACAATGGCTACTGGTAATTCCATACATATATACTAATTGTTGCAATGAATTTGACTCTTGTTTGGTCACTATATTTTCATAAGACTAAAACTGTATATTGTGACATCCTTACTTATATTTGATAGTAAAAAAATACTTTTGATAGTATGTAAGTGATATGTTACTCCTTCAAAGGTTATCTAAATAGTTATGAAGGGAAGTTATCTGTGTTCTCTAAGTTTTATATTAACGCATATTGAATTTAACCATGGCTTAATACTTCCTGTCTGCACTCAGAAAGTTGCACCTATACACTTGATCTATGGTTTCCTATCCCTGCTTCTATTTTATTATAGTGAATGCAATTAGGATAAAGTGGTCCATTACAAACTACTCTTTCCCACTTCAAGTCCTGTCTGCTACAGTGTAATTCTAACCCTTGCAATCTTTGTTCTGAAATCCCAATAGATAGAAGCTCTTCTACCAGTATCCCCATCGCCTCTTCACATGAAAAAAAAAAAAAAAAACAGCAATCAAACTTTGGTCAGCCTGGCTTTGTGGAGTGCCTGCCTTACACTGCATCTTCACCTATTGTGCATTTGTAGTGTGGAAAGTGTTAGTATTTTTCTGTCTAGAGAGTGACCTTTTTGTGCATTCAAACCAGTGGTAATATCTCCAGGACAGTGTATTTTGGTCGGAGTGGGAGTTACGAGGTTGGCTATAGTTGAAGTGCAGAGCGAAGGGCTTTGTTAGCTACTGATAGATACAGATTCTCTTTTAGACGCCAGTTCTGCAAGATAAGTCCTTCCTATCGTCCTCCTTTTTTAGCCTGTGCAGTGGACCGTTATTTGTCCTGGCTCATTCTAGAGAGCCCACAAGGATTGCTCCTGTCCAGATTTGGCATGCTGATACAAATCAAACAAATGATTGCATGCAAATAAGGCTTGAGAGCGGCGGGGAAGAGCTAAAGACTATATTTAGCTCGCGTCACATTCGAACAATGTGATTCAGAGCATACATCTTCTGCAGCAGCGCGTTCTTTTTTCCCCCTTCGAAGGACGTTTTGTTCTGCCTGGACATTCCCCAAGATAATGAATGAAATCATATTGTAAACCTACAGTGACACTTTAATTGTTTGCAAATGGGAAATATTGGACTTGTGTTAGGAAAAGGATGAGGGGCTCTTGCTGCACCAAATTTGCATTGACAGGTTACCACAAAGGCTAATCTGTTTGTGGTACCACTGAATACAACCTTTGTCTTTTCTGTAAACTCAATTCAGTTCAATCTGTGAAAGTACTGTATGAATGTTAAATATATATATATATATATATATATATATATATATATATATATATATATATATATATATATATATATATATCTTACATAAGCTAAAACATAAGCTTTTTAGAAAGGCATAATACTGATGAGTATAAATAGTAAAATAAAAGACTTGAAAATGAAAAATTGGCAGTAAAATTCCTGGCGTAGATCAGCTAAATGTACTGCTGTTGTATCCTTTAGCAAGGCACTTCAATAATTCATAGCTCATGTGGCAGTTTCCATCCAAACATGTAGCTGAGGAGTGAATGAATTAATTCATTTTTAAACTGATCTTCTACATCTCACCCCAACATTTATCCAGTGTTTTTATTTATTTCTCTTCTTTAAAATTTGTATTTTTTCTTTGTTGCGATCCCCATAACTGCTAATTCACTTGAGGTTAATTTATTACAACCCTTCTTCAAACTTGTGTTTCCTCTCTGTCTTCAGATATTGAAAACATCTCATTGTTAAACAAGTGATAGCTCTCCCAAACCTACAAGAGCTCTCTGCTCTGAGCTGATGAAAAGACTCAAGCGTTGAAAGAATGTGTTTGATCTCCAGAGATGACATTATGAATCCATTATATAATGTGTTTAAAGTTTGACTTATATTAAAATAATGTGAAGAAAGAATTACAAAGACAAGGTCTAAAATGATACTTGACTGAATTTGAAATATTTGCTGCTAGAGGTTGTCAAACCAAAGACTTTGCACAGGTCCTCACTATTTAAGTCAAAGATACACTGAAGATCTCCGAGTCCTGGCCTCAGCTATTTCTTTGCTATTTCTCCTCTATCTGTGTTTTACAGTGCAGTATTTTTATAGTCACAGTGTAGGGTGCTTTATGGAGGGGCAGTACTGCAGTTCAGAGGTATTATAACACTACTTCATCAAAACCACTTTTACAGATAATACTATTGCTACTGCTGCTTTTTCATGAAAAGTGTCAAACTACCTCCCATTCATGAGACACATCTAGATCTTTGTTGTTGGAAAGTAATCTTTTGACGTCAAGTAGCGATTCTTTGAACTTCCTTAAGCGTAGGGATACTGCGCTGTATACACAAATTTAAAGGATTTTTTTCCAAGTATATGACATATATTGGTGTTTTAGTAATGTTCTGCCAAAGAAACTCTAACAAATGCTTTCTATGTTATGCAATCTTGATTTGATTTGGTGCACCTCAGCCATGATCCTTTCTCATCTCTCTCCCTCAGGTGGCCAGTGGAGGCGAGGTGTCGCAGGGGCAGATTGAGATCTTTTCTCTCAACAGGCCTGTGCCCAGGGCAGTCAAGAGCCTGCAGTTGGGTGCGGCCGTGCGCTGTCTGGAGTATGTACCTGAGCTCTGTACCAATGAGGACGATGCTGCACTTCCCAAATCTCCCACTGGGAGCAGCTCCAACATTTGTGTTGGTTTGGACGATGGGCGGTAAGACTTATGATCACAAAACCATCTGTGGCCGCACAATAGAAGTAAACACGTCTGTGTGCTGATTTAGGAGAGTCAACTTTAAAATTGGGTTCGTCACAGTAAATACTTTGTAAAAAATATAAAAGAAAAGACACTATTAAATGCAACAGAGTTCTCCAAATATTTGGTATAAATAATGTCCCATATCTTTTGTTCAACCTAAGCAGGCTTTTCAGTACTATACATTTGCCTGTCCATATTTTATCTAAGCATGAAATCTTAGTTGAAACCCCAAACATATAATCAAATCTGCTGCTGCTTAGATCACATTTTCTCTTTTTATGTGAGATCCCAACAATGTGTAATAGGGGTTAGGCCTAATCTTATAGGTTCAGTTAACACTGATTCATATAACATACAGTCTGGGGAGTGTGAATGGTGACTTTATTTCTACAATCTGGTGTTTTCTGGACAAATAGCACAATTCAAAAACAAAAGATGTCAATAAGTGCCATTCCAACTATTTATGTACGAAGAGAAACATTTTATACTTATTATTTATCAGCCAGAATGAGGTAAACAGCTGTTCGTTTGTCACCCTGAAGAAGACTATGATACAGTGAGGTTCAGATGGCATTTCTAACATGAGAAAGACAAAGTGGTTCCACATAAGAAGTGCTTTGCTCTGGAGTGCACTATTAAATCAAATGCTATGAAAACAAGGCACTCTGTCTTTTGAAATGACACTCATTCATCATGTTGGCTTGTTCTGCTTTGGTTATTCCAGTGTTGTGGTGTACGGCAGCGTGGACACTGCAGCACAGTGTGTATTGACCCTTCATGACCCAGAGGGCTGCCCAGTGCTGTGCCTCAAGCACTCCTCTCTGTTCCTGTTTGCTGGCCTGAGGAACGGCACCATCAAGGTTTATAGAAGAAACCACAGTGGTAAGACACTGTCAGGACTGGGCTGATCCAGAAGAAAACTGCAGAAATACAGCATTTATTGCAATACAAATCTTCATCATGGTACTTCAGGGGGACATATAGTAACAGGCAGGAATGTTCCTTAATGTGCTTGAAAATGAAAGTTTAAGAAAGGTTTGGTCATAATACAATGCCAGATTAATGTATTCATAGTTTTTCCCACTTAACCCAGTGCATTTCAATTGAATTTAATTATTATTCTTGTGCTAAACTGAAACATAATTTTATTGAATGGTATGGTGTCAAATTTAATATGTGGTGAATTCATTATGATAAACTGCTTTAAAAGGTTATGCTTACTCAGTGTATCATCCATGGCTAATGGTTTTCACACCCGGTATGTATGAAAATAGCAGTAGCGCGCGTGTATGTGTGTGCATACATGTGTGGTTTGAAAGGTTTATAAGCCTCACACAGGGCCAAAAGAGGACTCTACATTCTATCTCTGCACTATCCACAGGCAGCACTAGCACAAAAGCTCTATCACCATTCATTCTTACCTGGCCACAGTAAGTCAGGCTGCTGCTCCTCTGCTCCTCTCTCCTCCCAAGCAGAAAGAATGATTAATTACACCAAGCTGCTGCCTGCCGATTAAAAATTACTATTCATGCTCTGAAAAAAAGAAGAACTTTCAGGAAGCATTGGAGGCTGGTGGAAAATGTTTGTGGATTTGCAATGCATTTTACAAATGTATGCCCTTGACTAGGAGACTGCTGTCAAAAACCACTCCAGTAGTGAGAAAAATGCCAAAGCTTGAATATAGCCTTGCATCAAAGGGATAACAATGCATAAATCACACCGGAGAGATTTGAGAGAATGGTGTATCCAGGTTTATGTGAGACACACAAATTATACTCTGCCAGTCTTAGACATGTTTAAAAAGATGCTTTGAAATGTATTTATGCCTAAACAATTTTAGAAAGCAAAAAAGTAATAACAAGATACACCTGAACATAGCTTTGCCAAGACACTAACACTCAATGGTGACATTTTGACCTGTAATAGACTCAGACTCATAGTTTGAAGTTGAGAAATGAAGAAGCTTTCTTTTGATACTGTACACACCATCACCACACTGGGTCTTACAATAAAGAGTAAACAATCCATTTCAAACAAACTGTATTATTGAGGGAGGTTAATATCTTTAAAATTCCTTTACAAACATGCAAAATAAGTGATGTTGCCTTGTCACAGATCTGACCTGTAACTTGATCTTTTGGCATCACCTGCTTCTATGGAGATAGATAAGTTTAAGGTCATATTGTGGAACATTTATGCATAGCGCATTTTCCAAAAGTTGATACGTTAAAATATTCTGCAAGTCATATTTGACCCCACTGTATTTGGCACAGGTTTAGAAAAACTGCGTTTAGGAAAAAAGAGAAGCCAGCGGGGGGCGTATACACCACAAGTGAAATTTGAAAAGGTGTCAAAATGACCTTTATAACACGCCAAGCAATTAACCTGCAGAAGTCAGATGGCACTGTTGGGGCCTGCTTATAAAAAGGCAGGAATCAACTTAAAATGTTAATTGAATGGCCGGATGTACTTCCCTCTCTAATTTGGCTTCAAAACACTAAAATTTATGTAATTTACTTTATATTGTGCTGCTGCTGAGTGTGTTCCTTGATTAAAAATGCTCAATTTTCACACTGTTGAAGCAAAAGGGAAAAACAAAAAGAAAAGGCGTATTTGATAGAGAAGTTCCAAAGTGGATTAAAGTGTTCTTAGACTGACTTTTTAGCATGTGGGTGGCAATGCTGTGTTATGGCTCAGCACACTAGGAGCATTTCCACTGGAACTGAACACACTATTAAGACGAGCAGGAGTTTAGATATTGGTTCTTGTCTATTTTGTTCTCTCTTTGGTTTCAAAAAGGAACTGTAGAGAAAAAACAGGTCATGCACAACAACTGAAGAACTGAATGTAGTGAGACATGCGTGTAAATTGTTATAATGTAATATTTAGGCTCTCTGGGATAATTCTCAGTGGGTACATTTACTAATACTTGGCCAGTAAGAAATAGATAACTAGAGTAGTCATATAACTCAATAATGAGATCTGATTTTGGTGTCTATATTACCAAGAGAAATCTGATTATCACAAACATCTTGCATTTGGAAGACAAAGTACAATGAATTTTAAAATAATCTGTTTCTTTTTTATTGTTGTTTTACCACATTAGTTTGCCCTTTTTGCATCATTTTCCTTGTGTACAATCAGAAAGATCTGATTTCTCCCATCAGATGTAACTGTTTACATGACATTTCAATAATCTGATAACTCCACAACTCAGGCAATGATCAGATTTTGGATGTGCATATAAATATAACCAGTGAATTGTCAGAAACCCTGCTGACATGCTTTTGTAAGATGTTTTCCATTTTTAATTGGTGAATAAAGTGTAGTGTCTGCTTTCTTTTGTGGCAGATGACCTTTGGGAGCCAGAGCCGTGCCGGACAGTGAGTTTGGGATCAGAGCCGGTGCGGACGCTGCTGGTGCTGGATGAGAATGTGTGGGCAAGCAGTGGGAATACAATGACAGTCATGAACTCCTCCAACTTTAACCTTCATGTAAGCACACAAGCTGAGAGAAAGATTTGGTATATTTATGCCACATTTACTTATCAAACATCATGTTATATTAGACTTGTAAGTTGTTGCAGCGAATACTATAAGAAGAGGTTACAAGATATTCACATGTTTAGTGCATATTTGTTATTACTGTCGAATTATTGGTCTGCTTTATATTGGCTAGCAGTACTAAGTGGTATGACAAGCTGTAAATTGCTGAGTGTAAAGTTGATGCATCTTAATTTTGCTGTTCTGAATAGTTTTTGTTATGTAAAATCTTTTATATTGCCAGAACATAGAAGTAAAGTGTTTTGGGTTTCATACAGAGACGCCTCAGCGCTGTCTGAATAAAACTACCACAAATCCTTGGCTATTGTCAGAGCGACCAGGTGGCATTTAAAAGACAGAGACAAAACTTGTGGAAGCTTTTTATTCTCATCTTTATACAAAATACAACTCAAACCCACAAGCACACTATGTTTATTGAAAATATTCCATCTCCCTTTACTGGAATAAAGTATATATTACAAATAATATTAGCTTCTTTTTTACCACAAAGATTTATGTGCAGAGATGAAAAGTCTGTTTTGGGCGCTCTAAAGGATGCCTTGATTTTTATTTTTATTTTTTGAGAGTAGAGTGAGAGTAAAGGGTTCTGATTAGAAATCTAACAAAAATAAGTAATGTTATTCTTACAATGTCTATTCACTGACATGATTTCACAGGTCGATCTCAATGATAAGGCATGCGCATTTTAATAAACAAGTCAAATCATGTGGCAGTCAGAGCGTGTGGTGCTGACGAGGATTTCCGCTCTTGTTTAAGAAAAAGCAGCCTGAGCCACAGCACGTCTCTTTGTCTCCTCACGTGTTCTCGAATTTCTCCCTCTGTAGCTCCTCACCTTTTCTCATCTTTCTCTCCTCTTGTGCTTATCATTACAATTCAAGTTGTGGAAATTAAATGACTATTCTCTCGCCGTTTATGAAAGAAACTTAAGAGTTAATTTAGCACACAGACATTATATGTTTCTGTTGATAGCGGTAACAAGCGTATGCATTAAATAGTGCTGTCAAAAATATTGCGCTAAGTTAATGCAAAACAATTTTACCTGCGTTTATTTTTTCATAAGTGAAACAATTTGTACGAAACTGAGAAGCCCTGTCAGATGCACAGATGTTATTCTTATGAGGAAAACACAAAATAAAGTTTGCTCCAAAATATATGGTGAATTAGCGCTTACCTTCAATAAGGACTGTGACAGAGACAGAAGTTTTGCAGCCTCTCTCTTCCGGCTGTTCTCATTGCTCCAAGCTGTGTTATATTCATAAAGTCATGGAAGAGCGCACATCGCAGCAGGCCTCATATCTGTCTCACTATTTAATTAATGTTTCTTGCCACTGGACTTATTTTCTCCGCTAAAGCGTTATCTCTGCTGCGCCACATGCAAACAACAGAACCATGTGATGACGTCACTGCCCCTTTTCCAGCAGCGTTGGGGCAACAAACACGATCACAAACACAGTTGCAATAGAAATACATTTGTACAAAGCCTATCCACTTTTCTATGTTGATAAGAGTATTAAAATGATTATTCAAGGGACAAAAATGTGCGATTAATTTGCGATTAATCGCAGGTTAACTATGACATTCATGAGATTAATCGTGATTAAATATTTGAATTGATTGACAGCACTAGCATTTAGCTTTAATATACACTAGCATTTAGCTTTAATATACTGTACAAACTAGTAACGTAGTATCTTTAAATGTATCTTTAAATGTGAATTTCTCTGTAGTGATCCCGACACCATGCCCTATGATGGAAGAAGAATGAATTGAAAATCGAGATCAATCAATATTGGGGAAAACATTATGATTCTTTTTTTCCCATATCGCCCAGTCCTAACCGCAGCTGTAGAATTATTATTAAATGCTGAATTCTAAAATGCATTTTTAAAAATCATTTTGACACACTCTATTTAAAATAATACTAAATTCTAAAAATAAAAAACAAAAAATAAAATTGATCAATCATCTCCCAAAAGCAAGTTTTACTCATCAAAACACACACTTTGGTTGTGTGTTTTTCTGTGCTCCTTCATTCACTTGACAGAGCAGCTCAGAAGTCTTAGTTCTGCTCTCAACAACCACAGAGAATCACTGGTTTATGCAGACACTGGAGTCCACACTTTATGCGGATGAATTTAGGGCTGGAAAAGCTGTGCTTTTTGTCTAGAACCAGTTAGTATTTTATTATGTGTGTAAAATAAATCATTTTAAAATGTATATGCACAATACCAATTGTAGCACATACATCAACATTAATTTTATAATGCATGTGTTCTTTACTTAAAATTTGACATTTTCATCTCACTGTATGTAGGATGTCTCCTTTCGTCCACTGTGCTGAGGCCTTGCTCCGTCTGACTTGTTTGTGAAATCCTTTGTTGTAAGATTTGGGGTGCTCACAACTTCTTTTTACTGTTATGTTTGATTTTCTATATTGAAAGTGACAGAGTTGGGCCAAAATCCTTAACCATGTGAGAACAGACCTGCAGTATTGGAAAAAACAATCTGACATGTTTCTGAATGAGAGCTTTGTCACCTGTTCTGAGAAAGAGCCTGAGAACTGTGTGAGCTGATTTGACCACCTGTGCCCCTGTTCTAATACATGTTTGAATCAAATGCTCAAACTAAACCAATTTTTAAAAATTGCTAAAACAGAAAAAAAAACTGTAAACTAGTCCTGAGATATTTATAATCCCTGACTACAACATAGAGCTTACCTCCTAAGATTTTGTAGTAGCACTGTAAATGATAAGAAGTGTCCGATAAGTGTGTAAAGGTACAGCCTGCCTGGAGGTGCTCTTAATCTTGAGCGGTTGCTGCTCCTCTTCCCGGGCCCTCCTGAGACAGAGGCTTAATCAGTCCAATGGCCACGCCACAGCAGCAGCAGCTTCGTTCTGGTTCACGCTTTCTCCCGCAGAGCTCAACAGGTCAACTCTGGTTACTTCTTCAGCTAACCTTGTCTTCCCTACTAATATGCCCTCCAGGGGGCAATAGCTGCTTTGGGACGTTCATGCATAACAGGTACAGAGAGGAGAGGGGTTTTTACAGCTGTATAACGCAGCATACCTGCTGATGATGCATAATGTCCAAAGTCATGGCTTTTGTCAACATGTTTATTCATACATCTAAGGTCACATTGAGAACTACGATCCGTCCTAAGTCACACGTCCAGTTTCCAGGTTTGGCAACAGTACAAGTTTGCAGTTATATAACAGATCATACAGCTGGGATGACATCACAACATTCAATAGGCCATTGTTATTTAATACAGATGGAGGGCAGCCAGAATTAATATTGTTAAAATGCTCATTTTTGTTGTTATATAGTAAGTTCTAGTTACAAATAGAAATGATCAGGTTGTGAATTTACCTTGTGGATATTTCATGAGAAGTACTATGTAATCAATAGGAAAAAGTGTCTCTTGCCCCCTGTAGTAAAATATGTTTCAAATGACATACCTAATATTTTTTGTGGGTAAATTTTTCTTGCATTCTGGCTATTGCAACAGCAGTGATTATATTATAGCAACAATTAAATTATTAATACCAATACTAAAAACGTCTTCATACTTATATCAAAATAAGTTTGAAAATATATATATTTATTGTAGTACTTGGCATTGATATTATCTCTAGTACATTTCTGTGGATTGCATTCCCTAGACCCCAAACAAGAATATGAAGAACGATTAATATTTTCTGTCACTCAAAGTACAAAGTGTCTGACCTGCAGAAAGAGGCATTGGTCAGAAACTAGTTTGCTAACTCTGGTCCATTCCAATTGCCCTGTGGTTATATAAGATCTATGTCAGTACTGCTGCCCTTTTCAATTATTCATCTCATACTTTGCTGGACATTTAACACCTCTAATTTCTCAAGTCAACCTAGTGGGGCCAGCTTCACGAATATCAATGTACATTCCAAATATTCAGGGAAAGATACCCAGGGGAGAATAAACAGAAATAAGTTTTTATTCTGTGCTTCTCGTGCTCTTTGATTATGCACACAGCTAATTCTTCTGGGACTACAAGAAAATTATAGTCCTGACAAAAACCTCCACCATGAAATTTCCTGGGAAGTGACAGATAAGTATGCATATGTGAAATATAATCATTCATAACAAACATATTCTCCTGCAGAGCTGGAAAATAAAGATGAGGTGTTTTGGTAGCACATACAGTATATGTAAACACCATTATAAGCCGAAAACAATATATATAATGTTGGTTAAATACATGTTTGAATAAAAAAAAATGGCATGCGTTGTATAAATGTTTGCTTTATTCAACGATTAATTTTATTTATTTATCTTCTACAATTTAAAAAGGACTGCATATTCAGTCCATCCAAAATGGCTACATGTGTATAAACTCACGGTGGGTTAGATGGTAGTAGTGCTAGTGGATTAAGAGGACAAGCTGGAAATAAGACCTAACAACTTCTAATCTTCTACTACTACTAGTTATTGGTGAAGCATGTTTAAAATGTATAAATAATAAAAGGAAAAAAACTGTTATCACATACTGCAAACATGTTCAGCTTACACATTGAAGCAGATTCCCCAAAGTGCAGCCACTGAAATGTTGCTGGGAGAGAGCAGAGGTCCATGTTCGTTCCTGCTAATGATTACACTGATTTGGCCCATAGAGAACACTGGATATGTCGCAGCAAGCCCAGTGCCAGCGGCTACGGCATTTTACCCACTCACCGCCCTAGGAAAAACCTGGCCTTTAAATGGTGATATAATAATACATTTAACTTCACACAAGGTCAGGGTTAGTATTGTCATGTCATATCTAAATAGGCCATAATATGTTTTCATGGCAATACTTTTTGCAAGAAATGGCAGTTAGTTGTATACGGTAATAAAACTGTCTAATAGTACTAACAAGACTCATTACATTACATTATCACTGTAATATTTGGAATTGCTCCCATTGAAAACATTTGAGCTAAGGTGGGACCTCCAGCAGTGTATCTGAAGCTACGTGGAGCTAGTGCAATTTATTTTAGCCATTATTTATGAGAGTCTATGTTAAGGTTAAACAGTCTTCTGAGGCTATTCATAGTGGAGAGTACTGTATTTCCCAAAAAGGTATGTGGGTTTGTATACAGAGAAACTCAAAAGCCTCTTCATGTGTAGCACTAGTTGAGAGTTACTGGAGCATCGCAGATCCTTGTGGCATTGACAGAGTGTTGGCCAGTTGTGCGTTATTAGCCCACTCCGCTAACTCCTCCACTAGAGACATTCCCAAACAGCGCAGTCTTAACCGCCTTGGACACACATGGGCATCTGGACTCTGATCAGTCCTGACTGGCAGCTCCTTGTTCCTTCCTCTTTCTATTACTTTTTCTCCTTCTACCTGTTCTCCTCCATCACTCACATGTCCACACTTGCTCGCTTCACTCCCCCCTGTTTGTAGCATGGGGAGGGTGACCCGGCCAGAGGACAGACACACCTTGTCAGTTGGTGTAATGAAGGCCTAATGAGCTATTCAGAGCAGATGTAGTGTTTGTGGCTCTACCTGTTGTTGTCTCCCCTCTCTCTGCCGGTAGACCTGAACTTGGATACTGATGCTTGGTGCAACACTGCCGAGTTGAGTGTAAAGGGCACATTACCACTGTCAGGCTCCAGTGAGCACCTCATCTCTGTAAGCATTGCTGGATTTAGCAGGCTAATAGCAGGTGGCGAGCTCAGGCCAACTGTTGTGACTCGTCCTTATCCTCTCTTTAACACAGACCATGTTTCATTTATCCTGTGTACTTTATTTTTGTACACAATTTTCACGTACATGGTCAACTGTACTTGGAGTAACAGTTCAGGTTTATGTAGAGTAATGGTTTAAGTTGACCTTGAATGATAAATCAAAGGCACTGCACTGATTTTTTTTTGTCTTTAAAATGTGAAAAATAGAACAGTTCACTTTAAACTATTTGCAGTGATCCACACTAATTGTTTCTAATTATTCACAATGATGAATTATAAGAGCGTTTCACAACTTTCAGAGGTCAGGGCAGAAATGCTAACAGCACACCAGTGTTTCTTCCTTGTTCGTGGCTGTTAAAAACACTTTATTATTAGATTAGACAGCATTCAGTGGTCTCATTTGACCAAGGCTAGCCCTTATTAAGGTAATACTTTCTTTAACCCTACACTACAAGTGACTGTGTTGTTATGTAAAATGTAAAGCAAATTGTAATGAATGTTATATTAGGTTACCAAAATGTAACACAATATGTAGTACTTGGATGTTACATGGTGACTATAATGTACAGTGAAGGGTAAAATAAACTGCAATATTGTAAACACTGTAAAGGTTCACCCAGTCACCCTGTGTTTTCTTAATACATCATGCCATTTTATTGTTCCACACTCACATACGTGTACACTGTGGACTTGATGCGTAGGGTGAACAGAAAGCCATGTTATTAATAATGTAGTATTTAGTGACTGTAAATACTTTTGACTTCACAAAAGTAAGTTTGAAAAATAGTTTGAAACCATTTTTTTTTGAAACACTAAACGTATGAAAGAATTTAAACTACAGCATAAAACCACTGAACAGAATTTGACAGCATGCAGGTTTGAGAGGCAGGTGAGCAAATGGCCTTGTAAAGTGTAGCTCACTCAATATATAGGGCACACAATCTCCCAGGCGAGCTCCCTGTGTGCCTATAGCGTTAAGTAATAGCAGTAAGCGACTGAAGGTGAAATTTGCACTTTTATTACAGATACCTTCTGTTTGTAAACCACCCTCGCCCAGACGGAGCTGTGAATTCATTTGTAAAGGAAAAGAACACACACACATCAAAGATTTCTTCTCCTCTTTCCCTAATTTCAAACAAAGAAAGACCCGTTGGCAAGGGCGCACTAACAGGTGGTAATCCGCCAGTGCACTTGTGCTGAGGAGCTGGGTGTGCCTCTCATCTCCACTGGCTGACTAATTGCCCGGGCTGGTGCATTGACAGTGATAGGGGCTCCAAGATGGTGCCCAAACCAGCCCCAGTCATGCCTTGGACCGGGGGGCTGCATGCGTCCCCATGATAAGGCTCATTCCATTTACACAGAGTTACTCATTAACACTCGTTGCCCCAAACTCCTTTCTCCCATTGTGTTCATAAAAGCATGGCAGCCGCAAAACATGCCTCGGGAATCAGAAAGTAAATGACAAAATTAGGAGGCACTTATTTACAGAAGATTCAAATGTAGTTTTAACCAAACATAGAGGGGTGTTAACTCCTCTAAACCTGCCCGTGTTAAGTCTTTATGCTGTGTTTGGAACTCCATAAACTGAAAATCGCCAGCCAACAATAGGAGAAAGCGGTCCTACATTATGCACAATTGACTCTTGTGAGCTTTAAGCCATGTTATAATGTTATCTCATCAAAAATTTAGTTTGTTTTGTTGTTTTGTTTCATTCACACATGTTTGAAGAATCCTGAATTATTGGGCTGTCTAGTCCTTTAATGATGTTTGAATGAGGCAAAACACAACTCCAGGTATGTTTGTGATGAGGATCAACATTACACATAGATCAAAAATTTAAATATGACTACATTATTCGTATACACACTAATTCATGTTTTATAGCCTCGTAATAGTGGTACGTGTTTTCTTTGCTCTTTTCCAGAGGTTTGAAGTGCACCCTGACCCGATGGTGAGTGTGGCCCACATGGCGCAGGCAGGCGGGGGTGTGTGGATGGCGTTTTCTGAAGGTTCCTCCATTCGTCTTTTTCACACTGAGACACTGGAGCTTCTGCAGGAAATCAACATCTCCACACGCTCCACACTGCTCAACACAGGTACATCCCTCACACAGAGACAAGCCCTCCCTCTGCTGGGATCATCTACCTGCACTAGGGACAGCGGAGGTGTCAGAAGCTCCACTGATGGCGCTCTCTTTAGCAGCATAATGATCCCGTCTTGTTCATGAAGTTCCTCTCAGCTGTATAAGTATCCATCTTGAGTGCTCACCAGAACTGAGCCACCAGTGAAAAGGAGGAATTAATAAAAATGAAATAAAGTGGTTGAGGAGTGGTGAAATGGCAGCAGTAAAGATGTTCATACTGGAGGTTCCCATGGAAACACTCAGTGCCTTTTATTTAATGTTCAGGCGCTGCAGGTACTTTTCCCCTTTGCTTCACTGGCACAGGTGCAGTGTTTTCTCTTTTCAGCTAATATTTACTTTTTTTGCCCCAATTTCCAACACACTGTATATCTCCTGCTTTGCTTTCAATTTGTCTATTTCACTATCTTACTGAAATGCCATGAGGAGCCTATTAGGCTGTTTCGATTGAGCAATCCTTCAAGTTGTATTATACATATTCAGCTTTAGAGCACTTAGGCAAAAGTAGCATTCTTCATCATTCTTATATTTGAAAGAGCAAAATAAAATAATTTGTTTCATATTTCCCCCATACTTTAAGTGCATCATTGTTTATAAAACTGAAGGACCACAAGTGTGTCGCTAGAAATATGATACTAGAAGCAGTTCTTGGAGGAATAGAGTGGCCCATGGACCCAGAAGGCAGGACATTATGTCTTTTTTATACTACGGTACCATAGTCTTGATATTTCCTTTAGTACAGTTTAATAACTGAAACATTAATAATAACAAATAGAATAATGTATGTGTAGAGATAATCCCTTCAGCCTTAGTCAACTAGGACATGCAATTATAAAGCAAAAGCAAATGGTGACAGGTCATTTTTTATCATGGAAAAAAAAACAATGCTTGCTAATGCTTAAAAAACAAGTAGATTTTGCATACAGCTTTCAAAGATATAGTGTATAATATAGGCCCCTTTATAGGGCCTTTACATTATATTCTATTGACTATATTATATTTGATATTCTTATTATATAAGAATATAGAATATTCTTCACTTATATCCTCATCTCTGAAAAGCGTTGCTCTGAGAACAGAGTTTCATCAGACTGATTGAACAGTTACCGAGCTGTAAATAAAGCATGATGACTTCCACATTCACTTATAAATAAAAGAGGGACATCCCTGGCTCCACCATTCTTTAAAGAGGTGAAAAGTATATTCATAGCTGCACTGTTCATTATTAAGAAAAACCTTGAGTGCAAAGCTTGAGAGAATCACAAAGTTTCCTTCGTTTTCGATTTGCCTTGACAAGTCGAAGCTGGTTATCATTTGAGCATAAATTTAACCACAGCGGTGTTAAGTCAAATGAATGTACTAAATCACTTATTAGCTTTTCATTCTGTTGCTTCCTTTCTTTGGGAAACAAGTTTGTTTGCTTTTTACTTAACAATTTTACTTTAAACATTGGATTTTTTTTATTTTAGACCAGCTCTAACAGTACACTAGTTTGTGCCCATTTATTATATTATTCAGGCTTTTTTCAGTTGTATTCAGATTTCTTTTTTCTACTCTTGAGTGACATTTCCTGCATTTTACAGCACTGATAGTACCACCATAAAAACAGGTAAACCATTTTTCCTTTGCACAATTTCCTTCCAAAGTTCACATTTCTTTTCATGGAAATGCTTTTTGATAGAGTTATGAATCCAGGGCCATGCTATCCACAGAGAGCTGGTGACCCATAGGTCCTCTCCTTGCAGCTCTTTCTCTCCTGTTGAAATATGCAGCACATCTGAGGCAGGGTGGCAGCTCGGCGCAGCGGCCCCGCCGGGAGAGCCGGGGGAAAAGCAGCTGATCGGTTCATGTCTTCAGGGGGTTAAAAACAGAAAGAGCTTTGAGTTACATTGTGATTTGTAGAACTCACAAGAGACCATCCCTTGATGCTTTACAGATATGCTTCATAAAATAGTAATAGTTTTCTTTTATCAATGGCTGCCTTTTTCCTTTAGGTTTCTTTTCGACCATAGGACAAGCAGTAATGATACAGCCCCCAATCCTTTCCTTTAAAAAGTATTTCTTCTCATCTGGGAATTATACGGGCAGTAAACAGCAGAGAAGTTTCAAAAGCAGGCGAAACTGCTGATCTCCTCTCCGCTAATGCCTTTAATAGCAGCATCCTCCGGGTGCAAAAATATTACTCCAAAATAAACTTTCTTTCAGTGACATATTGCATGGAAGGAAGCATTTATCTTTGGAGACACTGCTCTTTTTTAACACCAGTGCCTGCTACTGGAATAAACTCGAGGTGTGAGATGCTGGAGGTTAAAATGCGCTTCTTCTAGTACCATTGTCATTACGCTTCTTTATCAGGACTCCACAGTCATATCTATAGTGTGGGTGTCCGCATCAAGCATTGCTCCTTCATTTCAAGCCTCCAGCCAAAGTACAAATAGACTCTGTGAGCAGGTGGCAGACAGTATTAAGAAAGCGCAGAACGCAAGCAAATTGTGACCCTGCTATAGTCGCTGTGTCAACCCATCTGCTGTTCTGTTTACCATTTGGCTCGGCTTCCTGCTTCTCTGTCTGCAGAGACTCCTCATCTGATGATGTCACAGAGACACGTAAATGAGGTCTAATCTTACAATGACACAGAGCAAACATGTAGTATCCGTTTACACATTTGGGATCTTATGAAATACTGCTCTAATTGAATTATTTTGCCAAGTGATTATGATAAATGTGTCAAGAGGAAAGAGTGAATCTGCATGTGAAACTGAAAGGTGCCAGTTGAATCCATTACTCCCTTACTGATGTAACCTTGCACAGCAAGAAGGACCCTTGTGATATTTGTGAGTTCACAAACTCACAGCAATGCATCTTGGCATGCACCCCCGGTGCGATAGGGCCTAACAGGTGGTGAGAGGCCAATCACAGAGCAGCACTGAGGTTTGTGCGGAAGCCAAATACAGACTATTTTGTTTGTGAAAAATGTGCATTTGTGGACAGGGAAGATGTCTGTGCTTTTCTCTCAATTGGATTTCACTAAAGTTTGATTTTTTGGCTTGTTCTGGTGTTGTGACGCTTTGACCAGCCACATTCAGCGTTTTCCTCATCATTTTTAGCAAGAGCCATCCAAGATTAATAATGTGTAGAACTCAACTCAGAGTAATATACAGGTTACTACCTCCAGAAAATAAACTCTGACTTTTTTTTAGCATAATGCAACATCAGCCCATCCAAACATATGTAAAAAGGTTAAATCACTTATGTTTAAAGTGGACATATTACTGAAAATCATCCCTGTGCTTATATTGCTTTGATTTTCCCTCAGGATAAGATGTGTAAACATCCTGTATTATCTTTCATCAGCGCTCAGAAATGTTTTTTTCACCTAGCCCCTTATAAATATAATGCTCTGTACTTGCTCCATTCCTCAATTTTTGTTTGTTTAAACATTTATTGAGCTACTTTGGCACAAAAATATTTTAAAAATCTCTGACTTAGTACAGTGATCTGCTATCTGTAGATATGAGCTTGGTCCAGGTCTGGAACTAGAGTAACCTTAGGGTAACCTTCAACATTTTCTTGTAAGCCTAAGAAAACATTTTTATTCAAGAACTAAAAATTCAGAACATACTGTTAATAAGTTATCAGCCTTACTCGCTCATCCTCATCATGGTTTTGAAGATGTTTAAAATTTCAGACTCTCCTGAGGAGGATGCAAGACTTGCATTTCAAAATAAATTAGTTCCTTACTGAAAGGAAAGTTGAAAGGAATTTCAACTGGGTCAATGGCAGTGAGACAAATCCAATATTTCATAAACATCTGTAATGTGGACCCCTGGCTGCTTCTGCTGTGTATGTGCTAAGCTTGTCAAACACAGATCAGAGTTTAAGCTTTGCACAAACACAGGCCAACGTTTCTTGAGACTTGGATGAAGTTCAAACTTTTATCCCCAAAAATGTGTTTTTTTTCTGTATGAACTCTTCAAATAACTCCCTCAAGGCAGCATACTGTCTTTACCTTTACCCAGTGATTTAAGATAATAATTTCTTTGTATTTGGTTTTATGTTTCAGGTCAAAAGATGCGAGTTACGAGTTTGCTTATTTGCCAGGGTCTCTTATGGGTGGGCACCGCTCAAGGTCTAATTGTCACTCTACCTGTTCCCAAATTGGAGGGCATCCCCAAAATAACAGGTATGGTCCCATGGAGGCGTCTGTGTGTGAGACCAGCCTCTCCAGAGGTCAAAAGCAAAGAGGTTCTTTATGATAGAAAATTACTCTGCTCTGCCCATTATTGGGGTCACACTTCACATTTTCCTTGTGGCACTAAGAAGCACTGCAATGAGTTCCAAGTCGGCAACACAGCAGTCATACAGTATGCAGTATATATAGAAAATATTCTTCCAGGGTAATTTAAAAAAGTGCCGGGCAGCATTTTGTTTATTACGAAGGCTGAATGAGGTCATTAGATTCCCGCTTGTACCTTACTCATGACCATTTTTACTGCCAGTCAGTTTATTGAACAACAGTGTAAATGTAAATAACCTGAAGTAGTAATTAGCACAGTCACAGTCTGAATGAACTCAGTCAATGACACATGATGACAATCGGATTCAAATCTGTTTTACTTGTAATTACCTCACTAGTGCTGTTGCCTGGGAGTAACTTGGAAGACAATGACAAACAGCAACAACAGCCTTACTAGTACTACAACTACCACAAATACTAACTATAACTTTTTTAATGGGGCAGAACCATTGATAACATTTACAATCTATTCTAACTGGTTAGCAGTGAGGTCATGCTTCACTGTGATGTCCTTGTCTCCTGGTGTTTGTTAAAAGTCTGCAGCAGCAAGCTGAAGACATTTGAAAAATCTGCCAATTTCCCTGGTGTAAATTCCCTTGTGATATATTATGACATTCATAAAAGAATAGTGCTATGCCTTGTCTTCTGTCTTAAATATGTAAAGGTGTTACATATTGTTGTACATTGATAGTTGTGCATTTGTGGCACAGGAAAAGGGATGATTTCTCTGAATGCGCACTGTGGGCCAGTGGACTTCCTGGTGTCAGCCTGCAGCTCCCTGTCTCCTGAGCTGCTGAAGAGGGACTCGTGGTGCGATGGGCCAGACTCTGCGTGTGGAGGAGATGAGCGCACCGACTCTTCTTCTCAAGAGTCGCTCCAACAGGCCTCTTCAAACCAAGGAGACACCAAAGGCAGGGGCCGCGGTGTGCTCCTCCAGTACAGGCTGCGCTCTACTTCAGGGTTACCAGGACGACCATTAACAGCTCAGGGTGACGAGGTGTCCCAGTCGTCCCTGGAGTCTCTGGAGCACAGTGTGGAGGACGGCTCTATCTATGAGCTGAGTGACGACCCTGAGATGTGGGTGCGAGGGCGCCCCTGTGAACGGGACGGGGGGCGCAGGGACCGTGTCAGCTCTGTGGCTGTGCTTTCTGGAGGGAGGGGCTTCCGCAGACTGAAAGAGAGAGGCATAAGCAGGACAGGTGCAGAGAGCACAGACAATGTCCTCATGGTGTGGCAGCTCCCACTAACTGTCTAATCATGTTGTACATGTATTTATAGATGTCTCAACCCACACTCACAAGGTACACAAACTCAAGGGATTTTAATAATATGATGAGAGCGAGGCGGTGGAGCTCAAGAATGCATAATTTAGTCCTGCTCTACACAATAATAAGATATGATTATATGTGGCCCATCCAACCTTAAAGGTGGAGTAACTATTAGTTCACTCTTCTGCTTGGAATGCAGTGCACAGTTAGTATCAAGTACAGCAATTATTTCCCAGTAATCCCACTGCGATAGTAGGCTTTGTGAGATTCACATGCCCAAACAATTAGGTTTTCAGTAATGTAATTGCTTTCTGTTGTTTTTATTTTTTGTTATTCCAGTTCATCTCATTGCACATTGTACACTGGTTTTGACTAATCTTATTGTTTTGCCTTATTTTCTAATTAAAAAAACACATTAGCTAGCTAAACGTTAATGAGGAGATAGTTTAAGTGTGCAGTGGATTAGAATGGTTTACTCTGCCTTTAAGACTGATGCTTGCATTTAACCTCATCATCACGGCGTGTGCTCTGCCACATCCATTTAAAGTGAAGCTCTTTTGTGTGCACGCCTGCTCATGGCACGGCTTAAAGATGCAGTCTTTGTTGGATGTGCCATGCTCTGCAGACTTGGAGATGGACGCCTTTTATCTGATCCTGTGGGAGAGATCCCATCTGTTTAGAGCTGAGAGTCTGGGACTATGCCGCATAACAAAGCACATCACTTTATTAGCTCTGCCAGCCATTCCCATGTCCCTTATAATGTGAATGTACAACACCTTCCATTGTGGCTTAAAATGGACACGTTTTAGTCTTTTTTCAGAACAAGGTAAGAACTTGAGTTAGACTGGTAGAAATGCCTTTTGCTTACTGCCTTAAGTCATGTTGGAACAAGATGACTGTAAAACTAAAGCTAAAACACTTTGATAAAATCGAAGAATCAGTGAACACACATTTGAAAACAAACAAAACAAATAACTAAAAACACTTTTACAAGCATTTAAATGAAAGGCATCCTGTCCAGTAATTATAAGACTTGTAAACAACAGCACAGTCCAAAACACAGTCCCTTTGGCAGAACAACACAGACAAAAAAGCACTGTTCAAAACAATAATAATAACAACAGGAAAATGTCTTAATTGTGTTGAGATTCACTGTACAATTGCATCTAATTTTTATTCATACAATAAATAGGATTAGTGCTGGCACACATCAATGAATTTAAATGTACTGGAAAAGCTCCCAACATTTGGAGCATGGAGAGCCTTTTACTCATTGGTCATTCATTTATGTTAAAGGTTTACTATGTAAATCTTCTGGTGTCCATGAATATATTAGTATTTTGCTGGAAATGTTCCACAATACGGTATTAAACATATCTATTTTCCATTTATTCAGTTACAGGTGTTTGTATTTCTCTAAAATTGAAAAACTCACTGTGCTTCTCCATCATACCTGACCTGTAATCTGGCCTGATGCATCACCTTTTTGTCTCCATAGAGATAAATAAATATAACGCCATACTATGGAACATTCAAGAAAAAGCAATAACACTCCATGGAGTCAAGCAGGTGATGAACCGTCCAAAGTTACATAGTGAACCTTTAACTGATTGTTATAGCGTAACATTAAATCTGACCACAATAAATCAAATTGTCCCGTGAGGAAATGGCTGGAATAATGTACCTTTTCCATCATTTTGTAATTTATTGATATACATAATTGGAATTAACAGAGCATGTAATTATTGGCAATTGTCAGTATTATTTCAAAAAGGAGTGTTTTTTCATTTGGAACTAGTTTTAGAAGAGTTTGTGTTTTATGTGGGAAAGATATTTATTAAAATTCAACTGTTTTTACTAACAAACCGTTGTGCATAAACTGAAATAATAACTTGCCACACAGCTTTGATGGGTTTTTGCTCTGCTCTTTACAAACTAATCACATGAGCAGCCTTGTCAACATGAACTACTGACATCAACAAAACAATGTACCAGACAAGGAAGTGAACGTGATTTCACTGAGCGTTAACAGGTGAAGCACATCATTCCACTGCAAGGACTTATTAAACAACTGCTCACATTATATTGTTTTCCCCAATTTCTATTTAGTCTTTCCTGTCATATACAGATCCCCAGCTCCCTCCATCACTGATGAGGCCTAAAGTTCATATTTCAGATTCTCCCATCGGCTAATTGATAATTTTCTCTCTCTATTCTGTCTTGCAACTGAAAATTCACACTTAAACCGCCAACCATCATTCAAGCTGTAACATGCCCTTGACTGCTGTTATTTTCATTTAAATCTGTACAGACCTGTCCTATTCATTCATTCATGTGGTTGAGGTCAGAAGTGGTTTCATGGTCACTGGAGAGATGCTCAAGAGAGACCTCCACCACAAGTCTCTATGGCACAGGCTCAACCAATATGTTCCTCATTATTATTTCTTTAGGTTACTCTCTAAAAATTATCTGATTACACATTTTATCAGTTGTTTCATTAATCTATATGTTAAAAGTTATCAAAGGTGCTAAAGTTTAAAGCATGTTAAAGCATAAGAACATTATCAAACATGTCAATATGTACAAAGGTATATATTAGGGGGCTGACCAATATGGATTTTGTTGCGGCCGATTGGATGCTGATAAAATGGGAGTTGGAGCTGCCGATAGCCGATATAATCGCAGATATATTTATGACATAAAAACTCACTGTATATCTTCAATTGCTTATAAAACTTGGATTTTCACGTCATATTTAAAGACAGTAGGTCGGCCTAATGGCATGTTTGTATGATGTTCTAGCCAGTAAAGAAAGTGCTGTAAGTAAACTACCACTATTAGCTTTTAATGGTAAATTAGTGTGCGCCGCGGTAATTAATTATCTACTAAATGCCGATAATTCACACTTCTATTCACAGCTCATTTACATATCAATATGTGTCCAGTAACATATATACGGCCACTATAGTCACTTTACAGTCGCTAATAGAAGAAAAAACAGCCTGTTTATGTGTGGGAGCTACAGCAGCTAATTGCTAACCAATGTGAAAGAACCAAAATGAGCTTCAAAACCGACACATTTCCAACACACAGCCTCACACAGGCTCCTCTCAGATCACAAGTCTGCACTAAGAACTGTCCTTTTAATCCAGACTCAAACTGATCATCGGTAAAAAGAATAGAATCTCAGTGTTGCACACATGGATCTGTGGCTGCGACTGTAAACAAACGTACATGGCGATGCGTTCAGGGACGGGATGGACACAGACAAATGACTCCTCAGATAATTACTGATGCAGCGCCACATATCTGGACATTTATCTGTCTGTAAATTGGATTAAATGGGCAGAATATATAACAAGGTAAAATGTGAAATGTGTGGAATATTGGCCCATATCGGCAAGATTTTGGCCGATAGCCGATATGTTTCCAAGAGCCCATATCGGCCGATAATATCGGTCAACCGATATATATCAGCCGGGCCCTAGTATATATAGCATATACAGTAGGCCTCCTTAGATGTAGCTTGGTTGTGAAAGTTTGTCAGGTTCTGTTTTGTTTATAGCAGCAGGTAGAATTGGTTTGCACTTGGAGTTGGTTACCATAAATTACACAAACAATATGTACATCATAAAATCATAGTCTAGACCTCACATCTGGTTAAGATTAGACACACATCTGTAATGGTTAAGGTTGGGATTATTTTAAATGTATAGTCATGTGAGGGGCCTTGTGATAGAGCCTGTAGGGTCGGGTCCACTGAGTAGAGCTCTGCAGTCAAATCCTAGAGATGCTCACTCACCTACAACCAGCCCATGATCATGGATCCACTGAGAAGAGGGTGGCTGACACTAAAAGACAAAAGCGATGCATTTCCTTAGGCATTTTGTCATGTAAGAACTAACTGAGAAATAACTGACTGGACCATCATTTTTTTGTCCAATCAGGCACATTCTACAACTGATTTCCTATTATGGTGTTTTTAAAAGAGTGAGAAAAACTATCAACAAATTTCAGTGATCTTAATACATTTAGCGTAGTTTATTTAACAAAACAAAGCCCACAATAAATATTAAGAGGAAATATGCATTTTACTAGGTTCTATCAAAAGTACCAATTTTCACCTGTAGTGTCTGTAATACCTATATACAGTTATTCATCATATGTAAGGGCCAAACCTGATATGTCCTAGTTATTTACGCATGTTTGCCAAGTATTGCAAGCCATGTCATCACTACTTGATATATGAAGCCCTAATCCACTCTCTTCAATACATTTTTACATGAATGTTGCCTAGTGAACACTAGATGACGGCACAATAAAATACATATAATCATAATTTATTTTTCCCTCCGTACAGTGAGTTTGCCTTATTATAATTTTAATAATGTCACACCTTTCTCCATAAGACAGCAAACGAAATCCACTCTTTTGATCTTAGGACTTATTTAAATTACAATGAGTTCCCCGTCTCATGTTCTGTAATCCTCTGACTTAAAAAGGCAATGCAAGGCCTTATGTAAACCAAGCTCTCAGTCTAGACGAGAGACAGAATGTGACTTCTATTATTTGTTAACTACCACATTATCTCATCTTTATTATATTTTATTAAGGCAACAGAAAAAGCTGCATTAATCTATAGATGAAAGTCATTCTGTTCAAAGTTTTAATGGCCCTGTTTGGTTCAACTACAATGACTTCTTTATAGTATACTTTACACAAAGAATATGCAAAAATATATATAGCGGCAGTGCTAAAAGAACAGGCATCTGAACATAGGAAAGACAGCACAACAATGGGTCCATTATGAGGAATCTATACATACTGCTAATAGGACTGTGGTAACAGAAATGCATTGATAATCTTTATAGAAATCAATGTGTGCTGCCTATCTCTGCATTAAAACTCCATGGGTGTGTTTAAATGAATGACAGATAAAAAAAAAAAAACATTTACATTCTTATTCAATAATATGTATTTGATTAATTCATTATTCATTCATGCCACATCTATACTGTCAGTCAATCACCAACCTCTTATGCACACACTACATCCTAACTACAGGCAAGGTGGGAGAAGTGTCTTGCCTAATGACACTACAAAAATATGCCCTGGTCTGAGCAGGAATTGAATGCTTTGATCCTCCACTGGTGAGATCAAGATTACTTACACATCAGTGGAAAAGTACAAAGAATAAGTAATAAAACATGCATTAAACTCATTCTAATATAGCACAGTTACAACATAATCATTAGGAACCAGACTTCATACTTGTGCTCACTGGACATCTTCATCGATCTGTTTTCATAAATGTACTACCTAAAACCTTTCATTAGAATAGTCTGAGCTTGGGACAGGCACATGTGATGCTTGTACTATTATATTCTAACTGAAAAGATAACCACTAGTGTCCACATGGCTATTGTAGGTGCACTTCTGATCAAACTGAACCTCAGGTGAAGGTTGATGAGAAACCTACCATTTTCAATTCTGTTCACATTTTTCTTCTCTCCCTCACTGTGTTTTCTTATATGTGTCTGAGGAGTCAGTGGCCAAACCAAATCCACTATCCATCATAGTAGGAAATGAAGCAGAGCCATTTCCTCCTGACCTGTCTCTGGGTCATCGCGCTCCTTTGCCTTTTGACCTGAAACTTACATTAATAGCATCTTCTTTCCTCCAACTCGGCATGGAGCAGTCACGCCACATAAAGACTTGCTCTTCGAGCCCACAATGTCATCTGAGGGGGGCGCTGAGCGCAGAGGGAGGGAGTGCTGTAGGCACACAAGTAGCCTACAGGAAACACGCACACAAAGGTCAATGCAAAAATAAACCATCAATGACAAGGTCAATCGGGAGCACTCTGGTTTAAGTGTTTAAGGTGACATTTAGATCATAACTGCATATGACTAGAGTGATCAAACTCTGTTAAGGCTTATTACCTGTGGAGGCAAGAAGGATTATACAAAGTGACAGGGCAAAAGCAGGCCAGGGATAAAGTTAAAAGTGCTGTACCTGATATTTACCTTGTACATTCCATACATTCTAATTATTCACCTCAATGAGTTTATAAGCATTTTTTACAACTTTCAGAGATGAAAGCGGAGTTTACACCTCATGCATAACCATTACTTTATGATTATCGTGCAATAAAAATGATTTCTAATTAAATGCAGACAGCACACAGTTGACTTATTTTGACCTCAAGCTTATGTAAAATCTACCACAAATATCTACATAAATGTTTTAAAACATACTTAAAGTTTCTGAAAAAAATTAATAAATGCAATATGTGTTTTTTGGCAAGTACCGTAATTGGATGGGAGAATGGCTTGTAATCACTGCTGTTAAACTCGTGGTGTGGTTAGCACTGCTTTGATCAGAGACTGTGGCTGAATTTACGTATATTGTAACTGTGTGGAACAGTGGGCCCCAACCTTTTTCTCCCAGCAACTCATCATCTTTCTCCTACCCAAAATGCTCAAAAAATAAATGTAAAATATACTTAAATACTTAATATAATAAAAAATTATCTATGCTATGGAAAAAAATGTAGATCTTGATGAAAAAATAATGAATCCATTTGCAAAGCCCGGTGAGATTTTGGAATATAGACAAAGGTTTATTGTTGTTACAGCAGATATGGACAGGGCCCCGGCCTGCTCTGGCCACAGACCACCAGCCTCCCCGAGTCTCTACCCCAGAACATCTCCTCGAGTCTCTGCCCCCGAGTCTCCCCAGAGCCTCTGAGCTCTGAATATTTATACAGAAATACAAATGACATACATATCAAAGCAGAGTGACTTTTGTTCACAGACCATTGCTAACCTAATCAATCAGCTTAACTTACACTTGAAGACAACAAATACTTCCCGACTTGGAGACAGTGTCCGCTAATGACTGTTCTGGTCTCAGATAGAAAATCACATTCATTTACACAAAGACAGACAGATAAATTTCCATCACAATCTGGTTAATAAAGATTTCTAGAACAGAAATGATTAATAACTTAACATGCCAGCACTTCATTAAAATTCTAGTTTGGACCTCTCTTCAAATAACCCCAGAGGAACCCTGAAAAGCAGATTTCGTTCCCAGCTCAGGTTAGGAATGACTGTGTAGAGTCTTCTCCATGACCCACTGCTGTAACATTATTCTAGCTGAAAGATGTTGAATTTGAAAAGTGAACTCCAGAAAGAGTCATCTTTGCTCTTGTAGAGAGTGGAGATCCTTAAATAAAGAAAAACACATAGAATTACAATCTCAAGAACAAACAGTTATGTGATTATCACAAACAGAACAGTCTTTCATTCGCAGAATCTTTCATTGTTTACTTTAGCTGCTTATTTTATATTCTGTTCTTATTGTTCTGCATTTTTGTCTCTGGGCTGGTGTTCAGGAAGTACTCATCATACAAACACAGTCAGGATCTACCATTTTTACAGAGAACATCCATAAATGTATCGAGAAAAGTCAAGGTAATACAGATCTGACCAGACAGACCTGAGCTGTGCCTTGTCCCTGGCTCAGCACTAGAAAACCTCCAAGCCTTCTAGCCAAATGACAACATGAGATTCCCCAAACCGCTGCATTGGCATTTTCTACACAGACAGTACAGAGAACAAAATAGTCCTGCTTTTTCTGGTGGGACTTAGCAACCTTTTTTTCTTCCTCAACCTTTCTATAGATATTTTCTGCCAATTAACCCTGCCCACCAAGAGATTTGCCTATCTCCCTGCCCAGCTTTGCGCCTGTGCAGCTTGCGGCACCACTCTCCCCGTACGTCTCAGGTATAATTTGCATGGCTCGGTCAAGGCTAAACTGGAGCAGATGAAGCGTTGCAGTTTGAAGGTCTACCCCACCCCTACCCCCCTTCTCTCTCCTCTTGCTTTATCGGCAAGACCCCTAAAAGTCGGGCTGTATTTGCATTGCTTTTCATTTCCAGTGGCTCAGTAGTGGGGAATGATAAAGGAGAGGCACACTGTACAAACCTCGTCTAACAAAGAAAGGGGTAGTTGGTGATTTGCATTTGATTCTAGTATTTGTAGCAGTTTCAGAAAGTCTGGGGAAAGATGTGACCCAAATTGTGGCCTCTCTGTAGAAAATGAGTTGATGATTTGGCCGGCGGTTTGTATTCAGCCCCTTGTCCAAACGTAGTGTTATCCTAAATATACATTAAGCCTTATTTGAACTAACTAAATACATGTACATTCACATCTGGAATACACATTTTGTATAACTGTTCTGGTGCAGTTATTTTTTCATTTGGTTGTGTCAATCAGCACCATTTGTTTTTCTAGTAAAACAGAACTACACATTATTAATTCATTTTAATTAATCATTGGATTTATACAGTGCCAAAACACCCAAAGCGCTTTACAGTACATTATTCGTTCACTCCAAATACTCTTGGCAAAATACTATTGTTGCCACAGTCAATCCACGCTTCCAATCTGTACCATCATCCCCTCCGACCACTCGGACCACCACTGTCGCTCACGCACACACTTTCTTACTAGGTAATGTGGGTGAAGTGTCTTGCCTAAGGGCACAGCAATAGTTTTTGCTACTGGTGCCCGCCTGTGGCACCTGATATTCCCAGCGGTCTCCCATCCAAATACTAACCAGACCCAGTCTTGCTTATCTTCTGAGATCTAACAAGATCAGACTTTGACAAGCCATATATTACAAAAGTCGACAAAAATTGACCCTGCATCTTTAACACCATAGTTTAAAAAACATTGGTTGGCCTGGATTCTAAAAATATCAACACTGGCAACACTGTTAAAGAAACATGTGCAATTGCATAGTTTGGTTAATGGCGTAACTGTGGAAGGAAATAACAAAGGAAAGAGTACAGGTGCAGTGTAGGTGCAGGCAGCAGCAGTGATTTGCATAAGGAGACTGAGGGCTGTTCTGCACATGGGGGAAGCCTCAGGTGGTGTTAGCACTCTCCATCTCCGCTCTGAGCTGATGCCTGTCAACAAACGGTGCATGAATCTGCCATGGGGTCAGGTCACATCAATGTGTCAGAACTAGCACCACGTAAAGCCATTCTTCCCTTAACGCAGAAGGAGAAAATTCAAATTGAGGTTATGGTTGTTTTCCACCAATGGCAGATGTTGTGAAGTGTTTAAAGCTGTCAGTCTCCTGGCCCTTTTATGTGGACATGGTCAGGAGAAGAGCTTCTGTTTTATTTAAGCATTATTTTCAACCATGCAAAAGATGAATAAAAGTTTGATTAGTTTACATTATTTAAAGAGGTCCCATGGGCTTGTCTGCTCTGTCACTGTGATGCTCTGAATCATCTCACTTTACACGCACATGCCATTAGTGTTTGTAAAAGACCTGAGTAGATGCTATAAATTGTATATCTTTTTTTATTGTTATACTGTAGTTAGTTGCAGGAATGGGCCAATGTTTTATGCTACGAGAATAATGCATTCAAATGTCCCTGTGTAGAATGATCTCATGAGTATATACGCGTAATCAAAACTATATTAGTATTTATTTAAGTACTTATTAAAGGTCCTACATCAGGCAAAATTAACTCTTGCGAGCTTTAATGTGCTGCTCCACCTTGTTATGTCATGAAGCGGTAGTTTTCAACTTAACAACTTCCTTTTACCTTTAGTTTAGGAAACAGTTTGAGGAACCTACAGTACATTATAACATTAGACCAGAAAATAGTGTATTAAGTTTTTTTTTGTATTCAGACATTGACCATTTTCTGTCTAAACACACAATAAGTATTAATTGGCATTATTGGCGATGCACTATTTGATATATACACTATATATTAAAACATGTTATAAATAATAAACCTCTGGGCACAGCAATTATCAATGTGTAATATGTGGTCCCTAAACTGTGTTACCAAAAATCTTGTGTCTTGTCTCATCATGTGATTTTTGTCTCACCCCACCCCTAGAAAATATGGGAATTAGATGGAGTAGGTGAGTGGTGATTGTTTCATTCGACATAAATCGCCTATATCAAATGAAACAGTGTATTTAGCGAGTCTTCACTCTGATCAAGGCAATGTAGGCTTACCAATTTACCTAAAGAAACATTCCTTCAGACGCTACAGTAGCAGAAAGTATCCTGTATAAAAATGCTGGATCCACTTAGAAAACTTGTAATGACTAGGGCAAAGTCAGCTCCACCTTGGAACTACAAAAACTGCCACCAGGCACTACGAATACCTGGTTTTATTTTATGACTTGCATCTTTATTGACGCACTCTGTTTGACTGATCATTATCTTTTATGTTTTTGTAAAATGATAACACGTGATGTGCATATAAACAACTTTAATAGACACCTTTTACTATTTACCCTGTGTTAAAGCCTTTATCTGGTGCACATCTCTTCTCTTTATTTTATGTATCCTCTCAGTATAAACATAGCTGTATAAATGCGGCGCTCTTTCAGTTGCTGCTGCGGTGTTTTATTTTGTAGGACTTGGGGCCTTTGAAGAATGACCTTCACTTTGTATATCTTCTACTATCTCAGTGGGGCCTCTGTGCTCGAGATAACATTTCTTTTTATGTCTCATAGTGAATCAAGTCACTTTTATGACAATGTTCCTCGGACTATTTCAAACCAAATGAGAGCGTTAGCATTCTCCTCCAGCCTCTTTTCTTTCCCTTTGCATCCCTGTTGAATTTGGAAAGCAGCCAGTGTGCACATTTCAGAGGTAAATAATGTGTTTGCTGTGGCTGCAAACCTGACTGCATTTCACCGCAGGAGCCAAAGGATAATAATGAGAATCATTTTCAATATTACACCTATTTTGACAAAGTGGGGACAGCGTGTAAAAATATACATGCATATTTGGTGAGCTGTTATTCATATAAAAGCGTATACTCAATGCTGCAATTGTAAAATCATTGATAGAAGCAAAACATCTCCTGCTTGGAATCCAGAATACACACTACTCCAATACTTTAAGAAGATGCGGGTCTGGTCACCGGTGAATCTTCAAGGTCCAGTGGACATGGTTGACAGGTGATTTAGCCAATCAAGATGGACTGTTCATGTCAAAACAAATATGGCTGCTACCGAGGAAAAAATATCATCATATCAGATTTCTACATAGTCAACGAGCAAACACCTCTGTTAATCTGTGGTGAGATAGATTTTATTTTGTTCAAAATGATGGGTGACCAATGAGCTCCTTCGTTTTAGATGCGTCACTGAAATAAACAAATGTGATTGCACGGCCATGTTTGAGGGGGATATCTCATTCTGGCACAAATATCTGACAAACAGAATTACAGCAAATGACTACAAAACAGAAGCAAATATTAGTAATTAATTATATTTAATAATTAGTACAAAAATAATTTTCCTTATATTTTGACTTTTTTTTTTTTTGAATTTCTTTTCCCACAAACTGCCCTTGAGAAGGATTGGAACTGCTGACCTTTGGATCAGAGTATGAATACTTTTTAAATCTTGTTGATCTGCTAATGAAGGATTTATGTCATCAAGACCTATTTTTGTCCCCAGAAGGGACGCAAGTTCCCATGAATTAAGTGTGTATACAGAATGTACTCCCCATATGATAATTATCCGCCCACACACATTTTGTTTTAGGGTTGAGGTTGTACACATTTTGCCACACGCCAGATTTATACTACACATTAGAAACAACAGCAGTACCCGGTCTTACTTTGTGTTTGGGTGGAAGGAGGGGATGATGCAAACATTGCACTGTAGACTCTGCGGGATTCTCTGAGTGAGTGATATTCACTGAGAGGACTCTTGTTTAAATGGAGGCAGAAAGATAGTGCAGTTTGGACTGGCATGTCATTTCCCTCCCTCTTCAGCACTGGTGCCTCTCTCCCTCCCCCCCTCAGGACTCAAGTATACAGTACTTTTTAGTGCACTTGCTTTCAGAAAGACAGATGGAGCCTATTAAAGTGCATTTTCATTGTATTACAGTAAATAGCCAACACTGTTTTGCGGAGAATTACCATCCCCAAGACTGCTGGTATAAAAAAAAGTGTCTCCACAGAAGTAAGCATGTTTGGGTTACTCAGGGGTGCAAAAACTTTTAAAGCAAGGTTTACTTTGTGCCTCAGTGTCTATGGGATGTGGGGGCAATAAAAAGACCTTGTCTGCAAACTTGCATGACTGTAAAGCTGAGTCACCGGTTTCTCAGCTAAATAATGTCATTGCAAATACAACTTTTCCTTCTTTGACATGTCACTAATACATATCAGGTCTTCCTGAATAAACAGCATTTACGGTGCAGGGCACTGTAAAAGCTCCCTTATCCAAGTTCATGGGCTCAGGGTTCTCTCAGATCAGCGAGGCTCTTGACAGAAATGTTGAGACACTGGGGCAAGAGGGTTAACAAGGAGCCCCATTGCCAACTGCCCTGGACTTATTCAAGCATCAGATAATGAATAAAGATATTGTTCAGTACAGATATGAGGGTGCAACATCAGTCATGCTTGATATCAGGAACAGGCTTAACACTCTATAAAACACAAAATTTGTAGTATTTATTATTCAAAATCTTATCATTCCAGCTAATTTTGCCTAAAACTCCTGAAAATTCCACAAATTAAATATAATTCTGTTAGGAGTACAAATGGCCAGTGTTGGGAAATAACTGAATATATGTACATGTACGGAGAATATGTATTCTGAATACTACTGTATTCGAGTAAAGTTACTTTTTCATTTTGTGGTATTTGGAATACAGTTACATTTTTTAAATCAAAGGACGTGACCATTCATTTTAGGCTTCAAATTGCACAGAAATAGTAAGAAAAATATTTTTTTTAAAACTACACTTGTGAGTGAATGTGTGATTTTTCCTTCACTGGTCAGCGATAAATAAATGCATAACCTATGGTGAAGCTGGTGGCTGGTGTATACTATGTATACATGCACCATGATGAAACTGGGATATTCAAAAAAACTCGATCATACCCAGGATACGGATGTGCAGGTAACTCTGCTGCTCTCAGTGATGGATATAGTGATCTCCAAGGAGGTGTGCCATAGTCAAGATGTGGGACTGTGAGGCTGCAGCTCCAGTGTTTGTGCTCAGACGCAGCCTCGTCTCCTTACTCAGCAACCTACATTTGGTTTGACGATTAAAAATGAACGTGATTGATGAAATTCTTAACAATCAATTATCAATTAGTCGACTAATCATGCCCATCCCTAATACTTAGTGGAATGCAGATATTTGTATTACAATCTTCACTATATGTTTATGTAACACATTTGAAAAAAAAAAATTGGCTGTGTTACTATTTTGGTATATGCTTGCGAGCAACCAATTAAAGCTTGGTGAGCCGCACAATGAGTATCAAAGCCCTATCTCTAAGGGAAAACCCAGCCACTCTGTGGAGGAAACTCATTTCGGCCGCTTGTATCCGCGATCTCTGCCTTTCGGTCATTACCCAGAGCTCATGACCATAGGTGAGGGGAGGAATGTAGATTGACCGGTAAATCGTGAGTTTTGCCTTTTGGCTCAGCTCCCTTTTTACAACAGTCCGATACAGCGACCTCATCACTGCTGACGCTGCATTGATCCATCTGTCAATCTCACGCTCCATCCTCCCCTCACTCGTGAACAAGACCCTGAGATACTTGAACTCCTCCCCAGTGCACGTTGCAGGTCCTGGCCTGATGAAGCCAACAGAACAACATCATCCACAAAGAGCAGAGATGAGATCCTGTGGTCCCCAAACTGGACCCCCCCTGGCCCCTGACTGCGCCTAGAAAGTCTGTCCTTAAATACAATGAACAGAACCGGTGACAAAGGGCAGCCCTGGCGGAGTCCAATATGCACCGGGAACTGGTCTGACTTACTGCCGGTAATGTGAACACAGCTCCTGCTCCGGTCATACAGGGGCCGGACAGCCCTTAGCAAAGCGCCTCGGACCCCATACTCCCGGAGCACCCCCCACAGGACACCATGAGGGACACTGTCGAATGCCTTCACAAAGCACCTGTGGACTGGTTGGGCAAACTCCCATGAACCCTCGAGCACCCGATGGAGAGTCGGTTAGCGGAACATGACCGGTAGGAAAACCACACTGCTCCTCTTGGATCCGAGGTTCGACTGTCAGTCAGTTTCTCTTCTCCAGTACCCTGGAATAGACCTTACTGGGGCGGCTGAGGAGTGTGATTCCCCTGTAATTGGAACACACCCTCTGGTCCCCCTTCTTAAACAGAGGGACCACCACCCTGGTCTGCCAGTCCAGAGACACTGTCCCAGGACTCCTCCCATTTTTAAATGAGCACGATTGACAGGTGTATTAGCCTATCGGGGACACGCACACCCACAGGGGTCAAAATATCACAAGGACTAAAAACATGGTACATTTCTGCAGAATCAGTGACTTTAGCATTAAACTCTGTTTAATCTGAGGTGAGAGATACATTTTATTTGTAATTCACAAGTGACCAGTGATGTGCCACTGAAAAAAAAAACAATCAAACCGGAATGCACAATCACATTTTGCTGGGTTTCAGATGCAATGGACAGTGTGAGGACCAGACTGATATCAGTACTGATATCATAAAAATACAGAGGCATGTTTGTAGCTCAAATACTAGCCCATTCCATGTTTGCATCCACAAAGTTGACAAATTTATGGAGTAAGATAAAGTCTGAATCCTCAAAACAAAAAATACTTTTTCCAAAACTTTGAGTTCTGCTCCTGCCTTTTCTGCCTGTGTTGTCTCACCTGCTTGTGTTTAAATTGCAAATTCAAACTGTGAAACCAAAAAGCACCTTTCTCTTGGCATACAGATTGACAACTTCATATAAGATTGGCTGTTTCTTGAGGATATTGAGAGGCAGTATCGGAAGTGGCATGTGTGATATTTATTCAAAATGCACTCCCTCTCTTGACAAAAAGAGAAGAGGAGCTTTGGCTTTGCACAGAGCTTGGCAGCTTGGAGGCTGTCGGGTTTATAGTCTGGACATCCGCAGTAAGCTACAATGACAGGTTCTATTTTTACACATTGCAGGCCCTCGGAGGAATCCCAAAATCGAATGCTGTCACAATGGTGGGGCGGCGCAGGAAGGAATCTTCTTCATAATGATAACCAGCTGAAATATTGAGAGTGCAGATGAGGAATAAGTTATACACGATGAATCATTAATTGCCATTTGTGGTAAAAGTCAGGCTGACAGGCCCAGGAGTTCAAGCTTTTGGAGAAAAGCACTGATGAACTTTAACATAAACTCTGCAGTGTCTTTAATCGACGAAGATTTCAGCTCTGGAAGTTTAAATCTACATCTTTGATCTGCCCCATTGAAATCTTTGCAGTTTTTGACAAGGCTAATAACTCTTCAAACTGTCATAATGCATCATGTATCAATCTTTCATTGCTATAAAAGGCAATTAAATGTTGACCTTCTTTCTTGTAATGGCCATGACCGACTCAACTGTTCTACTCCTGTCTGTTAATTATAACAAAATTTGCCTTTATATTGCCTTTAAAAAATCCCTTGTATAAATTCTTCTAACAATAATTGCAATAACCATATTTTTTTTACTGCACATTGTTCTCATTAATGTACATTTGGTTCATTAAATGCTGGAAGTTGCATGTCTTCTACTATACTAACTTTACTCTTTTTTTACAACTTTGAAAATGTTATCCTATTGAGAAAGAATGTAGTAGTATAAACATTTGTGCTAAAGTGACAACTGTGCATACAAGCATAAATATCATACAATAAGAAAAACCCAGAACATTGACAAGCCATGTTTCTGGTGACAGTTGTGCATAATGAGAGAATTACATGAAGGAAGAGTAGTTTTAAACCAGATGGAAGTGACTCCTGCAGTTGTATCTTGGCTTTGCTTGACGTACTTGTCAAAAAAACATGTTTTATCAGAAAAGGAGCCATGCCAACGAATCTGCTGACGACTAGTGAAGCGCTTCATCGCTGTCACAGTTTGAATACTGCTTTATTTGACTGTGTCCCTGGGTGTGGTGTGTTTCTCTTTGTCTCTGGTCTAATGCTGGATTACCCTGTGGGCATGTGGAGCATGTACACCTAAACAGTTTACAGTGGTGTTAACTGCAGGAGGCCGCATGCTCAACATATTAGCCACTGAATCAAGTGTGTCCCTGTGCTCCTTTATTGTGATATCAACAAACCAGATAGTGGGAGGTTTGAGGTAATCATACAAGTAAATGCTGTGGAATATTGGGTTGGTTTTCTTGTCTGATATTACATGAAATAAAAAGCAGTGATGAGGAGTAAAGGGAAACTGAGAAATAATATGCTTTTTTACATCTATAATACAGAATATTGCTTAGGCCTGCTGAGACTTGAAGATGTCATTTAACCCAGTGGATGAAACACAGGCTCAGTCTCACAGATATTAGTGTAATTTGGGGTTTAACCAGGGTGTCATATGTGGACTTTATGAATTCTTACTGAAATAGTATTGTATGTCTGCCTCACATGGGATGTTGTTCTCAAATCGGTACCTTGGCACTGTGGACCTCCCCTCTTGTGCATAATGCAGTGGCCACACATTGAAACCCAAAACAGTGAATACATTTTTTTTTTAATCTAGGGAGGCTATGAGACGTCCAGGTTTGTCTAGTAATTTAGTATTAGCACTAAAACTTTGCAGCTCTAATTGCTAATAAAAAATGGCATACCAAAATATCATATAACCACACTTTTAGCAGACATAGATAAGTAACATTTCATTTTCGCTGAGAATTCGATTTTCAGACATACTAATGGTGCTACTCACAGCACATCTGTTCTCCGCAGCACAAATAAACACATGGATGCTCCAGTAGTTTTTACTTTAATGTAGCTGTCCAAAACAATGAAATGGCACACGCTAGTCCGTGATGGAGAGGCCATACTGTCATCACTGCTGATCTAAAATGACATGTGTAATAGTTCCCTGACTGTTTCTTACCCTGTGCATTTGAGTGTCTCTCTTAGTTTGCTTCTATATGTAATCACAGAGCAGATGTTACATGCAGCAGGCGTCCAAGTACATACTGGTTTCTCAATCAATCAATCAGTCAATCAATCAATCTTTATTTATATAGCCCTTTACAACACCAATGGTGACCAAAGTGCTTTCCAATTAAAAACAGAAAATACAACAATACAAAAGACAGAACATTATACAGAATACAACAATGTAAACAATAAACAGTAAAACACACAATGCAGAAAAATTACGTGCCACAAACTACTAAGTATTAAAAGCATTTTTGAATAAATGTGTTTTGACCCTAGATTTAAAAAGGTTAAAATCAGTGATGTTACGTAGCTCAAAGGGCAGATTGTTCCACAGTCTGGGACCAACCACAGAGAAATCTCGATCACCCCAGTGTTTGTTTCTCCACATATGTTGGTGAGATCTGGGAGATTTCATCCAGGTTGGACCAATTCCTGGGTTTACATGCATTTAAAAAAAGTCTGTTTAAGTAAGATTTGGATTAAGCTAGTTATCTAATCTGGTTTTCTTGTGTGCATGTAAACCTGATGATAGTCAGAAGTAGTCCTTACCCCTGAATCCTTAGTCTACTATTCTCCCAGTTTTTATACTATACATACCACAAAATGTCAATTATTGTCAAATGCCTGCAGTATATGCTATAGAATCAATAGTGGGTGACTGGCTGTACAATCATCAGAGCCTCTAGTTTAACATGTCTACATTTCTCTGGAGGCACAACCCGAAGGATCTCCTTACATTTCCGACACGGGAATGGCGCTCACTTTTAATGCCTTGACTTTTTTCTGCTAAAGGTTGTCACTGCTGCTGTTGGCCCAGTCGTGACATTTACTACACTATGGGAAAAAAAGGTTATGTAACATCACTTTCCTCTCCGTTCCAACTGCACTGTCAAACTATAGGATTGATATGTCAAAAAAGAGTTTGCTTTAATGAATTGTGGAGTACTAAAAACCTCATACCCTCAACTGAATCCATGACAGCCATATATTACCAAAGATCGCCTCCCAATTGGACCATTACTATTATTTATAGTTGCAGTTAAAAAGATTGAGCATTGTCACAATATAATTAAACCAGCGTGTAATCAATTGGCCATTCAGTGTGAAATATCCAGATGTCCCCAAAACTGCTGAGTGCTCCAGTTATACAGCGGTCAAATGACGGTTCAAAGCATTAGATCCACAGCACATCACGCCCAGAGGAAGAAGGCCCAGTTTGGTTCGTATTTAGATTTTTTGCTGGGTTCAGTTCATGTTTTGAACTTTTGCCATTTTAAGAGGACACTGAAAAGGTTAGTGTGTCAGGCATTTGGGAAAAGCAGCCACTCGGTGTCTACTGTCTAGAGCTAAAGACGTCCATGCAAAGTGCTTCCTGCCATTCACAACTACACAACGTAAATAGAAGAAAACAGTCCGGCCTCAAATGTAGTAAAGTTACGAATCCATGACAGCCATATATTACCAAAGATGGCCTCCCAATTGGACCATTACTATTATTTATAGTTGCAGTTAAAAAGATTGAGCATTGTCTCGAATGTGGGGCAATGCATGAATTCTGGTATGTAACGTGTGCAGTAATATATTTTCTGATCTCTGTTCTAATGTAGTTTCCTCATCACAAACAAACCTGGAGTCGTGTTTTGCTTCATTCACACATGTTTAACACACAAACTCTGCATATTTAGATTGAGGTCTTCTCATCACCAATCATTTGGATGATTTCAGCTCTGGAGTTTCCAATCACTACTCATCAAAAGGTAAAAAAGAGCTGTTAACTTGATAACTACAGCTTCATAACATCACAAGGTGGAACAGAGCATTTTGAGCTTTGGAGATGTAGACAGACTCTCAGGGTTACTCAAACATGTGTGAATGAAATAAAACAAAACTCCAAGTATGTTTTTGAGGAGGTAATAACATTATAACATGGTTTAAAGCTCTCAAGAGTCAGCTTTGTGTAATATAGGACCTTTAAGGTATACTGTCCATGTCAAACAGAAGTATATAAATAAATAAAATCAATCGAAATCCAACAAAGAGCAAGTTAATGTTGAGGGAATTCCATTTTTACTTTGTTACAAGTTCACAAAAGCTAATTTTCCATAATGTGTCCCCTTTAATATCTCATCAATGTATTTTTTAAAACTATTCTATTCTGACCTTCTGTACAACTTTGTGTTTCACGAAAATAAAAATACATCTCTTGTTTTCCACTTTAAGAAGTACCCTTATGCACCTTGGCTCCAGCGCTGTCAACATTTTTCTGAAGTGGGTTATTAAAACTACTTCAACCATGCACAGAGCATTGTACATAATAATTACCCAACCCCATGTTTTCTTTGGGTCGTACATTGACCACAGACTTTGTCTTTTATTCTTATTAAACACTTCAAAATAGGTGTAGCCACAACAATCCCCAAACCAAATATGTCCAGAGATTTTTGAAAAACTAACTTATGTAAACATCTGACTCTGTCCTCCATCAGGCAAATCGGGTGCCTTTAGTTCTGTGCTTTCTACTCCATAGGTATCACAGTATTTACTATACTCTAGCATCTGTTCTTCTAACACAAAAACAAGCAGTGCATAGCATGTTTCCTTAATCAAAAGCCACTTCCCGCCCTAAAAAATTTGTTTTTTGACCTGGACAATTATCGAGCGGTTTTGGTGTGGACAGATCTTTTGTTGTTCACATGGCAGATGCTTACCCACGCGAGGCCACAGTGAAAAGGCCTTTCTTTTGGGATTGTTAGTGTGAGCAAATGCAAAGAGGAGGTATAATGAGCCCTGCAGGTTGTATTTCTGCCTCATGTTACCTAAAGCATCTCTAACAAGGTGCTGTCGTCTAGATCTGGCTGTGACTCCACCGTGTATGTATTCAAGGCTGTAGAGATCTATATGAATAATGCAGGGACAACTATGTGGTGGTAAATTCTCAAGTGTAAAGCCACAAAGCACATGAATAGAGTGAGTGTGTTTTGATAGGGAGGAGGTACAAAGGTTTAGTACCAGATGAGGGAGGGAACCAATGAGTGAAGTCTAGCTTTAAAGGTGCACTATGTAACATTTCTAGTGCAGTGGCTGGCATGCACCTTGCTATGCTTTGCTGTAAATGCTCCACGGTAGAGCATGAAATGTATGTGACACCACAAGGCCAAGTTATAAGTCAGATCTGTGAGAAGGCAAGCCTGTTCACAGTCAGAATGTATGTTTTTCAATGTAGTTTAATCAATAAAACACACAAATGTAAGATTTTAGGCAACGCAAAAACATATCATGGACACAAGCAGCTTCAAGTGTATACTAATCTATGATAACATTTAAATCATCAAAATCATTCCTATGTGGTATTTTTCATGTGGGAAAAATAAATGAGTAACTAACCAGCTCCATTTCATTAGAAGTTATCCACACATCTTACTGAGAAAAAAAAAATATGTGAAGAGGGCAGAGCTTTCAGCATGATGGATCAATGGTAAAATTGCAGCACATTATTCAGGGCACATCCTGGTGATTAACAATATGTTTACTTCTTAACAATTTTATTATTTTTTTATTTATTTGAAGTTTCCTATATTTCAGACAAGCATATACCAAGTATATGACGTCCTGTTCTCTTTGCCCCAGACCTATGGTGGTGCAGTCTAGTTGAGTTTAAAGCCATATTTGGGTGAATGTCACCACTTACTTTGCCTTCGGCCTCAAACAACCTTCTCTTTCCAAAGGGCTGAAGACCACAAGTTTTCTTCAAAGCCACCACCTCGACAAAAACAGCAATTTTACCAGTGCTCGCCGTGTTCTCTGCACTTTCGTCAATGGGCTCTGTCGCCTTTGAAGTGAGCAATATATCTTTCTTGGCAAGAACTTAGAAGAAGAAAAGCCCCTACCATACATCAACACCGTTTATGATTTGATAGTGGACCTTTTTGGTCAACCTGAAAAAGCTGGATATGTACTTAAAAAATGTACCATGCTGGAGTAGTTATAGCTGTACTGGACTACACTAACTCACTATTTCCACTGTAGCAATGATATTAATCGTTGCTTTATTGTTGAGTTGGCTTTTTTCCAAAAACCAATAGATCCAACCTTTGGTATGGTAAAGATGTGGTCTGCTTAAATCAGACATACTGTATTAGAGACTGTATTAGAGATCTTCTCATCCCAGGTTTAACTACTCTAACTAGACAGTTTCATTTATTAGGTCAGAACCAAAACAAACATAGTTTAGCGTCAATATTGTGAAAAACGTGCAGAAGGTAAGTTATTGATAGGGAAAATGTCTGTGCTTTTCTCTCAACTGGATTTAACTAAAGTTTGATTTTCACTCAATTAATCGTCCTGGCTCTATGCATTTTCTGATCACTTTCAGCAAGAGCTGTCCCAGATACATATGAGTCTGCTGTGACCATGTTAGCACAGGCTATATTACCAATGACTGTACCAGTGCTCTTTTCACAGTACTTTAGGGCTTTTTGGTGTGGCAGCAAAAGTTACCACCAAGTTAACCTTTACGATGCACTACCCTAACACAGGGGATTGTGGGAAATTAGAAAAATCCTTTTCACTTAAGCCCTTTAAACTACATGGATTGTCATAAATCTGTCCTCCAGCCCTGCCTCCTTCTGTTGCATTGTCACATTTACACTTGGCATTTCAGTTCTGTGCATGTAGCTTTTTATCATTTAAACCGTGACCTGCATACATTTCCAAGAGCAAATATCAAAGCTCAAATTCAGTACAAGAGTACACTGTCCATGACTTTAAACAGAAGTTGAACACAACTATACTCTATACTATGGTGAGTTGGTAATACGCTTACCCCAAAGAAACCAGGCTGAAAAAGTGGTCACTTTAGAGGAAGTATCAGGGAATCAGCAGTCATAACTTTTATATTGTCTTTTTACAAACATGTTAATATTTTACTTTAGTCAAACACAAGTCTAATTTTGTTGAATTCTTTGAGCATATTTGGATTACTGCCTATTTGTTTAAAAACCTCCTAAACCCATCTATTCAGACAATCAATCAATCTGCAATCTGTGATTAATGACTTTGTCCTGGTCTAGCATAGTCTGCCTTCTAAGTCAGAGAAATGAAGCCTTCATGATTGGCTCTCTGTCTTCTGGCACCAGGGTTACGTAATGTGCAGCGAAAATAGTGTAAGTATCAGTCCAGCAAACATTGAACAAGCTCAAGTCAAATCCAGTCAATTGTAATGACTTTTCCACAGCAACCCTCAGGCTGACCAACAGATATGTGGCTACCAAATCAGCCCTAATGGCCTCTCCAACCACCTAAAATCATTCATAAACCACCACATGTAAAGTGGGTGAAGGACCTTGCTCAAAACAAACCAACAATACTGAAGGGGTCAGAGCGAACTACCAACCTTGGGTTTGGGTTTGGGCAAATGCTCTAGTGAGTCACTACTGCCCCAGAAACATGTCTTGTGCTCTGCCTAGCACCTACTTTGCATCAAGTGAAGTGCTTTGTCCTAGGGCATAGTATGAACTGGTTAAAATATATATATATATATATATATATATATATATATATATATATATATATATATCTCCATCCATCTTCTCCCGCTTAATCCGGCTGGTACACGGGGGCAGCTTGCTTGCCCAATCCTCATAGCACCTGTCCCCCCTATGAACCCCTTCTGTGGGTGGTGAGCCCACAGGAGGATATATATATATATATATATATATATATATATATATATATATATATATATATATATATATATAGGCACTCTAAAACCTAAAACACAAACTGATCCTCCAATAAATTGTTACCTCAAAACAGGTTTTGAATAGTCAACATCTATTCACCCACCTCTACACTGCACTTGTCTCTAATGTCTTGAAAGGGATTGTTAATTAGCAAACAGAATAATTAGAAGTTTCACATTTGCTGGATGAGCAAATAAAAGAGAAAATAAAATGTCTTCTTTAATGAATTACAAACCCCCAAACAAACTGCACCAGAGGATGGGATGAGTAACTTTATGGCCACTGATGTTCCCTCAAATACAAACCCATATATACCCAAACTGTCTAGAAACCATCAATCAAGCCTTATAGAGTATTGAAACAGCAGAAGTGGCACAGCATTTGTGACATAAATACATTATGTCAATGCTCTGTTCATATAAACAAATATAAAACTTAGCTTTAGTTTATGGAGTGAATTATTGTTATAGAAGATCATGATATAAAAAGACACACTTACGGTAATTGCAGTGGTGGAAGTAGCAATAAGGGGATACTGATACCAGAAGTGTTTTAAAAGTAATTTTGTTTAGTGCTTCTATCTGTTCTTCAGTGTAAGCTTACATAGGTTAGTGAGTGGATCGTTTACCTACAAGTGCAGATTCTGAGTAGATCTTTGGCATGATGGCCTCCCAAAATTGCTTTCATCATTGTAAACAAACAAAGAATTAAAATAATGCATGTTTTACACAAAAAACTTGCATCCCTACTGTGAACTAGCTTGTAGCTCTGCAAGCCTGACACTTAGGCCTTGTCCACACGTAGCCGGGTTTTGACCTGTCATCCACACGAACACGCATCAAAAACGAGTATTCAGGGAAAACTCCGGCCAAAGTGAAGATTTTTGAAAACTCCGTTTATGCGTGTTTGTGTGGACAGCGATAACTGGGGTTTTGCATTTTAAAACGTCACTGTCTGCGCCAAAAAATATGAATCTGCCCTGACGTCAAACATGCGACCTTTGTATAGGCTACTGCAAAAGCCAAAGCAGACTATGGATCGGAGTCGTTTCTTGAGAGCTGTGGTAGCATTAATTTGTTTAGGAGCAATTCTGACTCCGAGAGTGTCCAAAGGAGCTTGGCGCCATGTTTTCTGTTGTTTAAGTTTAGGCGGAAGTGACGGCGAAGTGAGGGCTCAATGGAAATAACGCCATCTACAGGTTTGGAATGCGTATGAATGTGGTTGAAAACGCAGATGTTTGGTTATGTGTGGAAGGTATTTTTTTCGAAGACGAGGTGGTGTGGATAAAACAGTTTTTATAAACGGAGGGGGGGAAATGTTCGGTTTTAAAAATACCCGGCTACGTGTGTACATGGCCTTATTTGGCTTGGAGAAGGGCCTCCTCCTTAATGTTCCAAACTATGATTTTTAACTTTCTGTTTATATAGAATCGTGCAGGTGACATGTCACCTGCAGAACATTACATAACCTAAGTTGCATAAGATTCACCCACATCTGTGAGTCTAAGTGTATTTTTAGTAGCTTGGTGTTAAAAGAGTGACTAAACATTTACAGACTGTGGTGTTTTCCATCCTTTTTCATCATAGCCTTAAGGTGTTTGAGTCTGTGGGAAGTACCTCATCTCCAGAGACGCACTGTAATCAAAAGGGTTTTTGAATTAGTCTAGTGGTCTAGGAAATCTAAGAGCTGCTGCTTACATTTTGTGAGTCACCTGAGTAGATATTAAGATGACATGGGTTGAAATCTTGTAAAGTGCAATTAAATTATTATAATGATTCTAAAATGAGTTTTTCCTAGAAATATTAGAGAGTGTAGTTGTGGGCACCTTAAAGACCATGTTTTGCCTCATCTATAAGCCATGGATTTGTTACTAAGCCACAAAGGCCAACAGTGTATTATAAGATGCACTGTGTAACTCTGCTGAAGAATCCACCTGATGGTCCAGAAGATATTCACAAGATTGACAATGACTTCAGAATGTCTAGAGGACAAGCTGTCTATGTATATTTCTTCTCAGCTGTTAAAGGTTAAGGACTCTCGCAGTGAAAGCAAAACATGCACATGGTCTCACAAATGGTATAAGCATTACAATATACAATATGTTACATAATGTGTCATACAAACTATACTTACAGTATGTCAAGCTGACTGTCAAAGTGTTTCAAAGAGGGTCAAATGTGTAGCCACAGATTCAATTCAATTTATTTTGTAGCGCCCAAAATCGCAACAACAGTTGGCTCTAAGGGCGTTCCAAGATATGGATGAGCAAAACACAGACATATCAAAACAGGAATAAACAACATTCATGTAAGGCAGCAAATGAAACATCATCCAGTCATCCCCTGTCCTTAGACCCTCCTTCTCAGCAAGGAAAAACTCAAAAAAAAAAAAAAAAAAAAAAAACCCAGGGTCTTATGACTTGTTACCTAGTGTGGTATTGCCCTTCCCACTACTTTTGTTTTAAATTAAACACAAACAATTTCCATTTTACATTATCTCAACTTTTGATCTGGATTTAATTAAGTATTAATTCATAAAATGACTGTAAATGCAAATAATTGTAATAAAACATTTCAACATTTGCTGCGATGTGGTCTATATGGGCCTTGAGAGATTGTGGCTGACGTATGGGAACTGGAACATTTAGTGAGACTGCACAGCGTGAGGAGGTGTGGAGACGGAGGCTGAGAGATGAGGCTGATAACAGAATATGGACATCATTTCTTGGACTCCTGCGACATGAGCAAACCCCGGTGCATCTGACACACACTGTAAGATAAGTGCACTGGGGCTAGTTATCCGGGAAGAGCAGGGATACAGCAGCAGTTTATATTTGTGCCACTGCATTATCAACTGAAAAAAAACTTACATATTTTCTTTTCCAGGCTGAACATAGAAATGTGTAAACCCAAGCAGTTACAAAACACACAAATGACAATTTCAGGGAAGGAGTCATTACACTTTTCTAGTAACAGCACTCTCCGCTGAGACTAATGAAAGATGAACCAGTTCAATCATTTTTAATGGAATAATTAAAGATCTTATGTTTAAAATGATCTCACTTATTTTGATGCCTAATATGAAGCCCATCAAATACACAGCAGAAACAAAAACAAACCAACAGGAGACTGACTTTACTTTCCTAACTTAATAACCGCAAATTAAATGTTTATTTTTATTTTATTATTTTTTTTACAAAATGGGGGCTGACTGCTTTGGTTTATTTCGGATATTTATTTTGCTCAATGGCATCCAAGTTTATCTGTTAAAATAATTTTACCATATGGTTTTAAAGCACTAGAGGTTTATGTATTTCCCTTTCAATAACATACACCATTATCCAAAAGTTGACCAAATGTATTTATGATATGGGATCTAGCTGTGAACCTCTGAAACACAAGAGACTTTTATACCAAATGTGGCAGAGGACCTTCAAAAAGAAACACTCATTACCAAACCGAGGAGAGCAAAGTGAGAGTGAGCCTTAGAAGTGAGCTTTCCTATTGTGTCCATTTTCCACCTCTCACCTGGACACGGACTGACTGGTGGTTGGACACAGAGGGGGCACTTTTGTCCTGAGGGCTGTTACTTAAACTGCCCTGACACTGCATCTGCTACTTAAACAGTCCTCCTTTAGAGTTTTCCTCTTTTTCTTGCATTTAACTGCTCAGTGCTTTAGGGATCAATAAAGTTATATTGATTCATCGAGGAAACGTTAGTAGTTCTGTTTCATCTGTACTCAACCTCATTTATCTATACCTATAGCCTTATGTATTTTAGTATGTGCATGTGTGTAAAATGCATGTGTGTGTGGACTGTGCTTGTCTGTGTGTGGGTTGTATGATTGTGTGGGGTCAGGGCAGTTGTGGGAGTGGGGTGCTTGACCTTAAAGCATTTCTGTTACATTTTCGTGCAAAAGACGCTTTATAAATAAAGTTTGATTTAATGCTAACATGAATACCATACAGATACACACATTTTGAGGACAGGCTCACATTTGTTTGAACCATTCCACCATCGCAGCTAATTACAAGTCTAGATAACAAGTCTGCGTTGGTGTCAGAGCCAAGTTCAGCTCCTCTTTTACATAAATTGTATCTGTATCAGCACATTGTTCATTTCTCCGCACGGATCAGGATGACAGTTGAGTGACAGGAGGAGTGGTGAGGTTATGAAAGCCTCAGCACAGGTCCAGTGGCAAATCCAGATGTGATGCGCTCCATGTGCACATCTGCGGGGGGAGGGGGACTCTGCTTAAGGTGTAAAGCAAAGAAGGGTCATTGTAAGTGGCTAAGCGAGTCTGACAGTAATATAATCGAAACAGACACATGCTGCTAAAGACGTGCTTAAAATGACACACGGTTAACAAGGACACAACTATTAAGCTGCATAAGAAAACAGCTGGGGACAACTTAAGCGGTAAAGGAGGGAAGGTGGAGTTAGAAGGTTTTGTGAACTGCGTGACAATATTTGGTGAAATGTATAACTGAGAAAGATAAAGTAAACATACCAATGTAGCATAATTTAGAAAAAAATATTCCAAAAGGTAAATGAAAAAACATAAATGTAACAAATGAATGTCTCTATTTGTGGGATCTGATCAGTCAAATATGCTATTGTAGGTATAGGTTAAGCATTTGGATTTGTACCTGTGATTTTTAACCATTCTGGTAAATATACACTGTAAACCCAAATTTTCTTTTACATATCAAGCCAAGCTAATATTACTAATCTTTTTAATATTTTGTAAAAGGCGGGACCATTACTAAACACTGTGTGAATTGTAAACTATTTTAAACTAGTATTTGCTGTACTAATGGCTCTGAGTGGAGATGGCTCACATTTGTATGTTTTTACCGGCTTGGCGCCTGAACACTCCCAAACTGTAAAATCTGCTCGGACTGTTGACAAATGTCAGTAACCTTCCAGAAAAACCCACTTTAAAAATAATTCCCCTGTTAGAATTGTCAACAATAGAAAGTTGCACTGTTAGTGGGGACTTAAACACTTCTGCAGATACAGACATTCTTATTGTATCTTCAATGAAACGGCAAGAACCATGGCCTTTAATATTCGACATCCCAACTTTTTCAGTAGATGTGGAGTATCGCCTTAGACAGGCTGATCTGAAACATCTTCAGGATGGTTCTGTCATTCTGAAGCTTACCTGAACAATGAACAATATGAAAGTGTAGCCAAATCACTAATCAGCAAACATCCATGTCTTAGGGAGAGTGGTTCAACAAGTGGGTGCCTTGGATGGAAGAACAGCATAACTTGCAAAATGGCCAATTATAGAAGAAAAAGAAGCAGATCTGGATGTCGAGATGTTTCCGGCTAAAGGGGGCGCCACGCCCAAGGAGATGCTGTCAATAAGCAAATAAAGAAAGCAAAAAAGGGAGAGCTCAACTTTTTGCCTAATGTTCTGGAGGGGTTTAATGAGATAAGCCTTGAACAAGCACGCACTGAAATGGAAGAGGAAATGAAAAAAAAACACCAAATGGAAGAGTAATAAAATCAAATATGGACCTAACATTTCTCTTAAGGAGAATTAAAGTTGTGGAGAAGACACCGCCAATAAGCCTTCTGATGAAACGCTGGCCTGCACTCTTTACTAATGAGCAGGTATGCATACATTCTCTGTATATATTTGTTGTCCAGTTGTACAGAACACTAATCTCTTTCTTTTTTTTATTTGTTTTTGTCTGGAATTCAAAAGGATTGTGGGAAAAGACCTGCACCAGGAATTTTATTCTGCCCTCGATCACCACACTACCCGTCTTGTTGAAATTTTTAAAGCTAAGAGGGGCAACATGGGTGAACAGTTGGCACAGCTTTTGCAGCAAATGCAGGTAAAACTTGTGTAACCTGGATAAAAATACATGTGCAGCATAAGTTCATAACATAGTTATTCTAAAAGGGATAAAAAGATAATTCATTTTTATTAAAATACATAGTTCATGTTAATGGTTAAATGTATATTTACAAAAGTATTTGCGTCTCTGTGTATTTCTTTTAACTTATCATACTGTATAGATTTTCTGTTTTACAGTCACTGGATCCTACTGAAAAAAGGACAGTCACACTAAGAGGGCTTCCTTATTTACTTGGAGACAATCCCAATGAATTCTTCAAATCTAGCTTTGTAAGTGTACTTTTGGTCTGTAAGGTGAAACTTGGAATATGACATTTATTCTATAATTTGAATATGCCAAAACTGACAAGTAGTCTATACATTAGGAGCTCCAGCCATTCCATGAATATTATTTATCTAAAAGACTAAAAGAAAAAAGTCAGATTATTATTGATTTTCAAATATTTGTTTGAACATATAGTTATCAGGTCAGCATAAATTGAATTTCATACAATTCATGTTTTGTCATTCTTATTGATGGTCTTTTGTAATTTTAGTAATTTGATTCACTAATGGTTATGTTTCTGGCATTATGTTTTTGTTTTTCTTTAGGATGGTGATGAGTCCTTTCACCAAATGGATGTTGGGATCTTGTTAGTAAATCCTGAAAGTGTCTCTCTTCCAATGTCAGATCTTCACCCAGCAAGCTTGAAAATCATCATTGAGGGTGAAGTTGTTATGGACAAGCTGACAACCCTGCCAGATGCTGTGTGTCTCCTTTTTGGACTCACCTATGGACTTCACCTAAACTACCCCAAAAAATGAAAAATACTCTTCAGTTCATTCAGCAGGTATTTTTTTGTTTGGGAAGCACTGAGTTGAAGCCAAGACTTCAAACACTGAAAAATTCTCTACTTGTGTAAAATGGTTTTTGGTTAAACAGAAAAAAAACGTTACGAGTTTTGAATCTTATTTAGCAGCTAGAAGTGTATTGTTTTCACTGCTGGGGTTCAGTTTGTAGCCCCCATGATAAACACTTTACACACATATTGAAGATACAGGCATAATTCATTGAAATGTGAACTAGCATAAACTAGAATTTTACAAACTTTTTGCCAGAATCCCAATTTATTTGCTTTAATCTCTAAACAATAAGGCTTCTAAGATAAAAATAAAAATTACATGGTAGGGGCACTCCTTATTAGGCAGGTTACCTATCAAAACCATTCCAGGGTTCCATATTACTCTTGACCAGATTATTGATGTAAATGACTTTTTATTTTATTTTATTGTTTTTACTAAACGCTATCTCGGTCAGTTCAGAAGACTTTATGCAAGTGTTCCCCTTTGTACAAGGTTTTAAACGTTTAAATTTGACCTTGATTCTAAATATTAGAAAATTAACCCATTAGGGTTAATTTGACATAGCACTTTACCAAAATTTTATTTGAATGTTTTAAATGTTTAACATGGTGAAATGTAAAAAACAAATGTTACAGTTTACAAGCAGAGGACTGCACTTTATTCAGGTTTAAGCATGTTACTATTGCACTATTTTGGCAATAAATTTGTGAGAAAAAAAAGTTATTTTATGTCAATTATTCAAAAAATATATTATGATTTATCATTTGCATCTAATTATTATAACTAATAAACATGATCAATAAATACTCATAAATATGAGAAATATATACTGATAAAAATAAGTAATGATTACTGTAATACACACGTAATGGTTAAGGTATGGTATGGTAAACATTAGTTTTAGAAAATTAAGTTCGTTAGTAATGAATTATCTTGGACAGAAGACTTTATGTTAACAGAGCTTGATTTGTTTAGTTTTTGATATTGTAAAAACTAAACATCCCAGTGCAGTCACTTACCACGCGCGGTTTTAGTAATGATTACTAATTTGGGTTTACAGTGTAGTAATAAAAAATCAATAAATTCAATAAATTCAAATTCAAAGTTTATGTGAAAAATAAAGTTGTACAGTGTAATTTTTTTCTCTTTTAGCTGAGTAGAAATTTTGCCCCATACCAGCAGAGTATACAGTACAGTGTCAATATATAAAACTGACAACTAAAGTCTAAGGTTTTACACCCTGAACGTTGGGAAACCTGCTTATAAACTCCATCAGTACATGAAACCAGAGTAATAAAAGCCAGTAATATTTGTGTAAGTATTGTGTAAAAAAGGCAAGTAAGAATAGAACATTAACTTAAATTATTATCACACAATGTTGGCAGTTAAATTTTCGCTCCAGTCTGTTTTGGTGTCCTTCACAATATAATGTTATTATATGTAATTTCACTCAACAACTCAAAAAAAAATACACTGAAACAAAGTCATACCTTTTATGCCAACCTCAAGCTTTATTTGCCTGGGAAATCTGTAAAAATGGACAAACTAAGATTGCTTCAAAATTGCACGCACCCTTACCAAAAAGGACACTTAAGTGGCTTAGGAAACATGGCAGTAATTTAATCAAAACCGAATCGGTGGGAAATCAACAGAAATGTGCTGCTGATGATGTACTTAAACTGTCATAGGTTTAACAAGCACTCTCCTGCTTCCTGGCATCAATACTGGGGTACGGAAAACACACAAAATAATGGTATTCATGTGAGAAGCTGCAGTGGTTTGGGGTGTAGATGGCTGGTGTGACCCAATTAAACGTGACAAAGTCCAGCCTCTTTAGGGGATAGGATTAAGAACACAGTGGACCATTTGGACCAAATCGATGATGACACTAATCTTAAATGAATAATGAATCTCCCTGTACTAGCACGCTGAGAGGAAGTCCGTTGTGTCAAGATAAAATGTGCTTCCATGGGGTCATTTATAAATACAGAGAGGTAATGATGCTGTCCTTGTGTGTGATGATCATGCAGCACCCTAAGGCAACTTTTAATACCCGCTGTATTAAAGAGACAGGGCCATTCTGTGCTCTGTAACACAATTAAATAGTACATCCATGACAAATCTGAATGGAAATAGTGTGTGACACAGGTAAGTTCATGGCTCCTTTGGGAGGATACAAACTCACTCCCCTCAAGCTGCCGCACTTAAATAATTTAGCACATAAAAGACTAGGTGAGCGATGTGTTGACTGAAAATCAATTGGATGTCCGTAGAGCCATACGTCTCTTTCGTCGCACTGGCAGTAGCACTTTTTCTTTTAAAAGAGGGGATAGGTTTTCCCACTGGGAGATATATTCGGAAAACATTGGAAATCCTCTGCATAACAACAGAAGGATTCAGGAGGATGGCAGCATTAATTATTCGTTTTGTAATGCAAACTAATGGAATGGACTAATCTGAAAAAGCTTGGATAAAAATATTCAGGCATAAACACTGCCATGAAACTTTCAAACTAAAAACTGGCAATAGAGAAGTAGAGTTATAAAATGTATTTAAAAGTGCAGTGTTTAACTTTCTTCTTGTCACCATGGAGATGTCATTGTTTTGTATGGTGTCGCAGAGTATACTATTAAACCTATGGAGGCAAGTTACAGGTAAGATCTGTGCAAAGGTGGGACCATGCAGTGAGTATGTTTTTTCTATCTGTAATTGAATAAATGCAAAACGGATATGTTTAATAATGCAGAACATTACAGGAAAAGCAATAACATTTGCATTTGGACAAGCACCTTTAAAATACTGAATATTTTCTCCTCATAAACTATAGGAGTCCATTCTGTTTCTACTTTTGCGAGTGCTACTGCTACTATCTTTACAATAACAACTACACTCATCCTACTGCTCTCTTTCACAGCATTCTCCTCCTATAGCTCTGACTGTAGCTCTTTCTCTTATGGAAAAAAGGGGATACATTTTGTGCTCAAAAAGCATGATACAGAGCTGTGTATGTACTATGTTGAATAGGCATCTGCTAGTCCAATATTTGGATTGAAATTGCCTGATAGTTGGTGAGTACATTTTTGTCTCACTGTAATGGAGCCTGCTGGGGTAGCTACTGTCACCAGGGAGATGTGGGACCATTGTTCTCTCAGAGCTGCTGGAAAGAAGGAAGAGAGCTACAGGACGCTGGAGGCTAGAAGGATCCATGTGCTGTTGGCTGCCTTCTGATAAACAGTTCACAATAAAGGGGGTTATAGGAATAATTATACAGGAATAGAAAAATGCACATAATTTAACACTGAGGTGGAGTGCTGGTTGGATTTCTTTAGTAAATTTGTCTCATAACTGGTAGATAGTTTTATAGTTTGTAATTTTAACTGTAATTACTGAGCTCGTTGTCTTTTATGTCAGTAGATACAAACCAAGGTGACATTATTTTTTATAGAATAGCTTCAAAAGGTGGTGGCACTGGTCAACCCCTGATGTGAGACAGACTTTCAAAGGACTTTGAGCAGTAAGTTCAATAAGACAAGCTCATAGACTCAACTTTAACAAACAATACTGTGGTTCAGTGTTTGATTTTCAGTTGGGTGAATACTTTCCTCTCTCCTCTGTCTACCTGAGAATATGACACCATCAAGCGCAACAAATTGATTCTGCCTTTTTTTCAACGTGATACTGTCATTCTCACTGAGACGCACAGAGAGACAGAGAGAGAGATCAACAGCCTTGCATACATGTCAGCTCTATGGACCCGACTCTGCCCACGGCGCGGCGGTGGGACAGGAAACTGTTCCTCCCATACCTCCGGGGACGGGACCCCAAGCCTGCGGAGCAGGGTGTCCACAAAGTGCGATCGGGCGATGACTGTGCTTAGCCCCGTGGGGCGCGGAGCTCTGCACCAGTCTACATGGGCACACCTCTGAGTCTGTCCCGAAACTCTGAACCATAACAAAGTCTAGCGCGGTCCAGGATAACCTGGCCCAGGCTCCCCCCTGCACAATAAATGGACCAGAACCCAAGGAAGTCCCTTATGATAGGGCACTTGAGTTATTTCTCAGAAAGCCGCATACAATTGAGGGCATGCAAGATATAGGCTAATGCTGTTTCATTATTTCATTTAGTTGCCTTGTTGTACCTTTAGTAGTTTCTTATGTCTAATTATAGTATTTTATTTATTTATTTAATTTGTTAATTTGTTACATTATATTATTTATTTTGTTTTACCAAAAACATGTAAATACAAGAACAAGTTAATATTGGTTGAGCAAGGTCTTAAGGATTTGAAGTAAAAACCTCAAGATTTAGTTAGGTTTTTTTTGTAATTCATTCCTTGAATGTTAAAGAATCTAAAGTTAAGGTTAAAAGTAAACTTTAACATCAATCTTTGTAAGTAGTTCTTGGTAAGTAATGTGCATTTGTCATCTGCATTTGACCCATCCTTTAGTGACACTGGGGAAATCTGCCAATAACAGTGGGTGAAGACTGAAGTGCTGTGAGGAGAAACATGCACAGTTTCGGGAAGCGGGAAGTGAAAAAGAAAAGTGCTAGCCACTCTGCCACCTGCACTTACTATATATGTTTAATAGATTCCCCAATGAATATGATTGACTATAAATGAAAATTCGACTGAATGTGGCAAATAGTGAATCACAATACAAGGTCATGTAAGTTTATGAATATAATGTTGCTATGTCTTGTCTTTTGCTTTGTATTGTAGCGCTATCATCAGCAGTAAATGAAGTCACTCATGCATGTTCCTCTGCTAATGTGATGTATCTGCAATGATCATGTGTGCATCTTCATACAGGCAGGAGATGCAAACAGAACATCCATTCTGGCCTCAGAAATATAACTGCACTTCACCCTAAATTTGTTGATTTTTGATTCAGTTCCTTGAGTTTGGACAGCAACATTTCACAGAGCATAATTCTGTTTTGCAAAGACACCAAAAGGCAGCGAGGCGTATACCGTCCAAGGCTCTGAAGTTCCACAACGTCAAAGAGCTGATCCAAGCATTTCCATCTCCACAATGGTTGTAGTAATTTAAATGATTTGACAGGTACATCCTCTCTCCTGACAGAGGCAGCCTATTACAAAGAGCCTGTGATTCACATGTGGGCTGGAGTTTGGATGACTTTACTTGGTAGAGAAGCACACAATCCCCTTTCCCCACATCAGGCTTCTGCTGCTATTTGAAGCTGAGATTTAAATGTGAAAGGCCACACAAACAGATGCTCAAACAAATCTGCTACCTGTGCACCTACATGCTTTGTGGAAATATCACAGTGGCCTATGGATTTACAGCATCTAGCCTGTCAAAGGGAAGCATGGCTTTGAAAAAAGAAACACAAAACAGCTGTGAAATGTGCCAGAAACCACTTTAAAGACATACTGTCTGCTTATGGTAGAACAGGGGCCTACAAAATTATGATTATGTAAATTATTATTATGTAAATTTTGTTATTATGTAAAATTATTATTACATGAACTGCTGTAATAATTTGAAGTGGTAAAACATCAGTTTGAACATTTCAAATTTCAAATTTCACTCAATCAAGACAGCATTTTCATAATTTAATGAATTAATTAATTACATTTTGTGGTGTCACAGCTTAAAATCATCTCAACCCCCTCAAATTGCCATTGAAAGCAACCATTGATTATGCCATAAAGTTGTAAATTGTGAGTCAGATTAATAGTTGAAGCTGCACTCCAGAGAGACGTTACGCTTAAGTGACTTTATGTGTCTGCAAATGACTGCTGTGTATACTTTCACATGCACTCACTTCATAAATATCAATTAGCTCTGGGCTGCAGATTTACTAGTCTTTGCATTTAAACTAGAGCTGATAACCCCTCAGCTGTAAACCACTCATAAATACATTTAACAGCCTCTCCCTTCTGTAAAATGTCAGCAAAATAGTCATAATATGGTCAAATGATGCTTTGCTCTGATTTGTCTATGAGATTGCACAAAATAAAGCATCTAGTGTTAAAGATGCACTATGTAACTTTTTGATTGTGGGTCCTTCATCTGCTTGTTTCTATGGGTATGCCATTGCTGTGGAATGTTCCACAGTATGACATTAAAGAGCTCTATCTTACATTTATTCAATTATTGTGGTTTTATAGCTCAAACATCCCTATAAAAAATGTGGGGTTGCCTTTCCACAGATCTGGTTTGTTCTTGGTCTTGTTTGGTCTCCATGAAGATAGAGAGATTTAATACCATACTGTGAAACATTCCAGACAAAGCAATAACATCTCCATGGAGAAAAGTTACTCAATGCACCTAATTCTGTCAACTAAAATTCTGTCACAGTTTTTGTCTCTGTCGTCGTTTGCTAAAACTAAATAAAGAGAAAGGTTAACATGATGATTAAGTGTTCATTCAACATAAATGAATGAAAAAGGCAACTTCCACTTTTCATTCCCAAGAGCCCCAGACCAAAGCACAAACCAACTCATCATCCTCTACAAGTCCCATGGAACAATGCAATATCTTTCATTATCCTGTGATGCTTATTGTCTTCATTTGAGTCTCTCCAGATTTCAATTTTGACCAAACATGTGTCTTTAATAAACTGAGACTGTACAAGTAAGGAGAGACTTCAGACACATGAAAACTCAACAAAATTCCCATTTAGCCATAGAGAAATTCAAAGATAATCTTTTGCTCTTATTTAAGCTCTGTTAAAGGGCCCATATTACACTATTTTCAGATCTATGTTATAATGTTGTTCATCACAAACATACCTGGAGTTGTGCTTTGTTTCAATCACACAAATTTAACGCACAAATCCTGCATATTTAGGCTGTGTTCTTCCTTCAAATGGAAAACACTTCCACCTTGAGACGACATGTGGTAATACAGGACGTGGTCCACTGTGTTTTTAACTCCATACTCCTTCACTAGAATCATTTGGATAATTTCAGCCCTGAAATTGCCAATCCTACTGAACTAAAGATAAAAGGTAGCTGAGAACTACAGCTTCATGACATCACAAGGTGGAAAAGAGCATTTTGACCTTTGAAGATGTAGACAAACTAATAATAAAGAGTTACTCAATTATGTGCGAATAAAACAAAACAACTGCAGGTATGTTTTTGATGGGTAATAGGATTCTAGCATGGCTTAAAGCTCACAAGAATCCATTTTGTGTAATATAGGACCTTTAGCTAAACATCTGTCTCTTAGTGAAGAATTGCATCCTTTATATCACCCAAAGACTGAATAGCGTTTGATCAAGCATCAATCCGGTAGTATGACAAGCTAATCCAATAAGCGCTGCATGATGAGGTCACAGTGAAAACTTGGGGCTAGTGGCTGACAACAGAGTCAAATTATGGATGGCTTTTCCCCCAGTTCACCATTACTGTTATGACTGCTGTTATGGCAAGTCACATATGTCATTACTTAACCAGTGAGGAATTTCATTTCTCGACACACAGCGTGACCTGCCTTTGGGGTGGCTGCTGACATGAACAATCTGTATGATGTAATAAGCAGCAAGAGCTCTTCACGTTGTTCCAGTTAAACACACTGGCGAATAGTAGGCTGACTGAAAAGCTGAAATGACCGGATTCTGTTTCCTAACAGATACTTATTTAGAGGCTCATGGGTCCTTTTTTGTAACAGCAGTATCTCTGCTATTGTGCTTGGAGATAGCAGTAACAGACATTTAACTGCACCAAATTGAGTCTAGCAAAAATCAGTGGAGTACATATTTGATGCCTTCATTTGACATATTTGACGCCTGCTTTTTATAGAGGGACATCTCCAAAATCTGTGTACAGTCACCTACCTGGCCCCCTTTAAAAGAATTGATCAGTTTATGGACTAGCTATGAACTAAAAAAGAATGAGTGTTATAACTCCTGCAAGATCCACATTTGTGTCCAGCCCAGTCAGTATGATACCGTATTTTCCGGACTATAAGCCGCTACTTTTTTCCCAGGCTTTGAACCATGTGACTTTTACAAAGGAGCGGCTAATCTGTGGATTTTTCTTCCACCGCTAGGGGCGCTCTAACCGGAATTTCAAAAACAAGATGGACGGAAAATTAATGCACAGAAGAATACTCTACTTGTTATTTAGCAGATATAACACGCACAACAAATTACTAACTGGTAATTATTTTCAAATCCTCACCCCTTCATCATGAAAAGCACACGAAGGAATTTGTATGATGCAAGTTTTAAGTTGAATGCATTGATCTTGCTCCAGGAAGGAAACCGCTGTAGAGCCCTGCACCCGCGGGACCCAACACAAAACAGTGCGGCGCGGGACCATGGATGTAATAAGAACATTCTGAAAGAACGTTCTGAAAGCTTATTGCGGGCGTGGGCGGGAGTGCGACTGCACGACACGGGAGCGGGCGGGAGCGTGCAGACCTCCCGCGCAGACCTCTACCTGCTGCTGCACGTAAGCTTGGCGTCAGCGGAAATTATTAAAGTGACTTGTGGTTTCACTGCACAGGAGAAATAAAGGTAATCAATTACTGGTTCTTTTCTGTTTTTGACCCGTTTAAATCAGCACAGTTGCTGCCGTGTTAAAAGGCACTGTTCGGAAAGAATCTGTTCAGGTACATAAATGTACATTTACAGTACAAAATCGTTCTGTATATGCAGTAAATATCTCATTTTTCAACATAGATATCAGCGGCTTATAGCCCTTGTATATACTTTTTTCTTAATTTAAAAAAAAATAGAGTGGATGCGGCTTATATACCGGTGCGCTCTATAGTCCGGAAAATACAGTAATCAGAATTGTCTCCAATATCATTTAACGCTGCATGTAACTATAAGGATAAATATACAAATATGGAGGGACAAAACATGAAATGCTGCACAAAATATGTATACACTTCCTCACAGTGGGAAGATTAGCCAAAACATTCACTCAGGTAAGTGTACAATTTAAGACACATTTTATGATATTGCCCAATCCTAAATTCATTTGCATATTGAGTCAGTGTTGGTACCAGGATGCCAAAAACTAACCACAGGAGAACTTCTACACAGTTACGGCAAAACACGTTGTTTTCAGTCTTTTCAAGTGAGATGTTGAATAAATCATGAATGGCCTCTTTGTTCCAGCGTTTATTACTTTGATGTATTATTTTAACCACCAGTTAAGGCACAACAAACAGTGCTCTAACTGCTTACATTAATACAAGTTGTAGACATGGGAAAACTGCATTCAAGGCTAGGCCACTTCTCTAACAAGCTTTATTACCACACTGTAAAGTATATGAATAATATATAGCTCTATAAAATATGTATATAAGGCTCTCCATGTTCACGTATTGTATTTCATTTAAAGTGATGCATTTTAAAAAGCATTTATCATATGCTTTAGTAGTGGCTATTGTTAGCATGTCATGGTCAGGTCATCCCATTTTGTTGTAAAAAAAAAAAAAAAGTATATCTCTGTGAAGCTTTTTCCAATGATGAATGTGATGGAGGCTGGAATCAATTTGCATTAACTTAAAGTTTCACATTTCTAAAGTGAGCTCTTGAATAAATAGCGTGGACCTTGGCTTCATTGTGTTGAAAGTATTATATTTTCATTTTGCACCTCTTCAAACTATTTCATATAGCCAAACATACCTGGATTGTTGGATGACAAAAGTTGTAATAATTAATCAGCTGACACAACTGAATTTTTCTTTTGCTATGGATCATACCTGGATGACTGAGGGATTACAGAGACATCTAAGTGCAATGTCTTTTTAAAGATGCACTATGTAACTTTACTGGTAGAGGGCTGGCAATAAACTATATCTACATCTATCTACATGTCTACATGAAGACGGGCAGTTGCCACCAGGCCAAGTTACAGGTCACATCTGTGGAGAGACAACCTTGCTCACAGTAATAATGCATGTTTCTAAAAACTTCTGCAATTAAATACACACTAGAATAAAAAGTTTAATGCCGTACTGTGGAACCTTCAAGGCACAGAAACATCTTCATATATATATATATATATATATATATATATATATATATATATATATATATATATATATATATATATATATATATATATATAAAACGCATTTCTCACCTTCCACGGTGGTTGGTCTCTCTCACCCTCATCAGCTCGGGTCCTCTACCAGAGGCCTGGGAGCTTGAGAGTTCTGCGCAGTATCTTTGCTGTTCCCAGTACTGCACTTTTCTGGACTGAGATGTCCGTTGTCCTTCCTGGGATCTGCTGCAACCACTCATCCAGTTTGGGGGTCACGGCCCCGAGTGCTCCGATCACCACAGGCACCACCGATGCTTTCACCTTCCAGGCCCTCTCCAGCTCTTCTTTGAGCCCCTGGTAGTTCTCTAGTTTCTCGTGTTCCTTTTTCCTGACATTGCCATCACTCGATGTTGCAATGTCCACCACCACGGCTTTGTTCTCTCGCTTATCCAGAACCACGATGTCTGGTTGGTTCGCCATCACCATTCTGTCAGTCTGTATCTGGAAGTCCCACAGGATCTTGGTCCGCTCATTCTCCAAACCTTTGGAGGCATTTCCCACCTTGATCCTGGGGTTTCCAGCCCGTACTCTGCACAGATGTTTCTGTACACTATGCCCGCTACTTGGTTATGTCGCTCCATGTACGCTTTCCCTGCCAGCATCTTACACCCTGCAGTTATGTGCTGGACTGTCTCAGGCACTTCTTTGCACAACCTACACCTTGGGTCTTGTCTGGTGTGGTAGATCTGGGCCTCTATTGCTCGGGTGCTCAAGGCTCCTGTGCAGCCAGGATGAGTGCCTCCGTGCTGTCCTTCAGACCAGCCCTCTCCAGCCATTGGTAGGATTTCTTGATATCAGCCACTTCAGTTATGTTTCGGTGGTACGCCCCATGTAGGGGTTTGTCCTGCCATGATGGTCCCTCCAGCACCTCTTCCTCTGCGCCCCACTGTCTGAGACATTCTCTGAGCACATCATCAGTCTGGGCCTTGTCACTGATGTACTTGTGGAGCTTGGATGTTTCATCCTGGACAGTGGTTCCCACACTCACTAGTCCTCGGCCTCCTTCCTTCCAGCTTGTGTACAGTCTCAGGGTGCTCGACTTGGGATGGAACCCTCCATGCATGGTCAGGAGCTTTCGTGTCTTAACATCTGTGGTCTGTATCTCCTCCTTTGGCCAACTTATGATTCCTGCTGGGTATCTGATCACTGGCAGGGCGTAGCTGTTTATTGCCTGTGCCTTGTTCTTGCCATTGAGCTGGCTTCTTAGGACCTGCCGTACTCTTTGCATGTATTTGGCCGTTGCTGCTTTCCTTGTTGCCTCGTCAAGGTTGCCATTTGCCTGTGGGATACCAAGGTATGTGTAGCTGTCCTCAATGTCTGTTATTGTTCCCTCTGGGAGTGAGACCCCCTCTGTGTGGACTACATTTCTCGAGCCCGAATGACATATATTCACCAGGGCATTGTTTGTGTTCATTCAATATATTCAAGTTTCATTCCATATATTCAAACTTTCATTCCATATATTCAAGTTTCATTCAATATATTCAAGCGTTCATTCAATATATTCAAGCGTTCATTCAATATATTCAAGTTTCATTCCATATATTCAAACTTTCATTCCATATATTCAAGTTTCATTCCATATATTCAAGCATTCATTCAATATATTCAAGCGTTCATTCCATATATTCAAGTTTCATTCAATATATTCAAGCGTTCATTCAATATATTCAAGTTTCATTCCATATATTCAAACTTTCATTCAATATATTCAAGCATTCATTCCATATATATTACGGTTTCATTCAATATATTCTTTAATTTCCTAAACGGCATATATATATATATATATATATATATATATATATATATATGGCTGGTTAGCTCAATGGGTTAGTCACTGGACTTTCCCATGGGGGACCCGGGTTCGAATCATCCCCCAAGGGCATTAGGAGCAAAAACCAGTGTGGGTCCTTGGGCAAGACCCTTTACGCTACTGCCCACCTCATACAATGATGAGAGGCGATAAAACTTACGAGATGCCGGCTCAGACGTCGCCCGGCCAAACAAGATCTGCGTCAGGTGTCGAGGAACCAGGACACCTTGATGAGAAATGGGCTACTGGAACAAGACGGAAATGAGTGAGATGCGAGAACCAGGCTCTGTTGGAATGCTACTACTCCAGTAACCCTAGTCAGAGGGGTTACATGAACAGGATGTGGGAGAAATGGTTACTACGATACCCACAGTCCAAGCTAACGGCCAAACAACTAGTAGCTCAGTGTTCCAACATCCACAAACGGCAACTGCTATCACAACTAGAGATTGACGAGGTACAACACAAATGCTACGGCAAGGGGGAGCCAGGAAGCCAGGTCAGAGGGGAGTTAACACTAACTCCCCAACCAGAGATTGGGAAGGAAGCCCCAATAAGTATCACGCTGAGCGAGGCAGCGACTGACCTGAAAGATAAGATCATGGCCCAGATGAACACAAGGCAACCCCGATGCCAGTTACAGAGGCTAAGTGAAGTACCATCTGAAAGTCTGCTAGAGGATGTGAATGCAGCACTCAGAGCGATCCCTACCACAACCATCACTGAAACCAATGAGCTGATCTACACTTCAGCAGCAGTGATCCTAGAGGTGTTGGGCTATAAGAGCAACCATGGGAGCCATGAGATACGATACCCACCATGGAAAAGACGGTTAGAGGCTAAAATCAAGGAAGTGCGGCGAGAAGTGAGCCAACTGTCAGAGGCCCAGAAAGGTGCGATGAAAAAGCGAGTACTCAAGAGGTACAGCCAGATGCCCATACCTGAAGCACTCGAAACTGCCAAACAAAGGCTCCAAGCCTTGGCCAGCCGCCTAAAGAGGTACACGAGAGAGAATGAAGCCAGACGAATAAACCGCCTGTTCGCAACACAACCTGCGAAAGTGTACGCTCAATGGCAGGGTAATAACAGCAGAGCAGATCCAGCAGAAGGCTGGAGACTGAGAGGTACTGGAAAGACATATGGGAAAGAGAAGCATCACATAACACCGATGCACAGTGGCTGGTGGCTCTGAGGGCAGACCACAGCCCTGAACAGAATCCAGTTACCATCTCAGTGGCAGACATCCAGGAAAGAGTCTCAGGCATGAAAAGTTGGACAGCACCAGGCCCTGACATGATCCACGCATACTGGCTAAAGAAGCTCACTGCTCTCCACGAGCGCCTAGCAGCACAAATGAACCAGCTGCTAAGGGATGGGACTCACCCTGAATGGCTAACCCAAGGGTGTACGATCCTGATCCTGAAGGATCCCGCAAAGGGTACAGTCCCATCCAACTATCGGCCAATAACCTGTCTCTCCACAACATGGAAGCTCATGTCAGGCATCATCGCGGCTAAGATAAGCGGGCACATGGATAAATACATGAGCGCAGCACAGAAGGGCATCGGCAAAAACACCAGAGGAGCCAAACACCAACTCCTGGTTGACCGAACAGTCGCTCGTGACTGCAGAACCCGTCAGACCAACCTGTGCACTGCCTGGATTGATTACAAGAAAGCCTATGACTCAATGCCACACACATGGATCACTGAGTGCCTGGAGCTGTACAATATCAACAGGACTCTAAGGGCGTTCATTGCAAACTCGATGCGGTTGTGGAAAACCACCCTTGAAGCCAATGGCAAGCCACTTGCACAAGTGACCATCAAATGTGGCATATACCAAGGAGACGCACTGTCCCCACTGCTGTTCTGCATAGGTCTGAACCCCCTCAGCCAAATAATCGACCGCACTGGCTATGGATACCGACTCAGAAACGGGGCCACCATCAGTCACCTCCTCTACATGGATGACATCAAGCTGTACGCTAAGAGCGAGCGAGACATCGACTCACTGATCCACACCACCAGGATCTACAGCACAGACATTGGAATGTCATTCGGGCTCGAGAAATGTAGTAGGATGGTGACAAAGAGAGGGAAGGTAGTCCACACAGAGGGGGTCTCACTCCCAGAGGGAACAATAACAGACATTGAGGACAGCTACAAGTACCTTGGTATCCCACAGGCAAATGGCAACCTTGACGAGGCAACAAGGAAAGCGGCGACAGCCAAATACCTGCAAAGAGTACGGCAGGTCCTAAGAAGCCAGCTCAACGGCAAGAACAAGGTGCAGGCAATAAACAGCTACGCCCTGCCAGTGATCAGATACCCAGCAGAAATCATAAGTTGGCCAAAGGAGGAGATACAGACCACGGATGTTAAGACATGAAAGCTCCTGACCATGCATGGAGGGTTCCATCCCAAATCCAGCACCCTGAGATTGTACACGAGCCGGAAGGAAGGAGGCCGAGGACTAGTGAGTGTGGGAACCACTGTCCAGGATGAAACATCCAAGCTCCACAAGTACATCAGTGACAAGGCTCAGAGAATGTCTCAGACAGTGGGGCGCAGAGGAAGAGGTGCTGGAGGGACCATCATGGCAGGACAAACCCCTATACGGGGCATACCACCGGAACATAACTGAAGTGGCTGATATCAAGAAATCCTACCAATGGCTGGAGAGGGCTGGTCTGAAGGACAGCACAGAGGCACTCATCCTGGCTGCACAGGAGCAGGCCTTGAGCACCCGAGCAATAGAGGCCCAGATCTACCACACCAGACAAGACCCAAGGTGTAGGTTGTGCAAAGAAGTGCCTGAGACAGTCCAGCACATAACTGCAGGGTGTAAGATGCTGGCAGGGAAAGCGTACATGGAGCGACATAACCAAGTAGCGGGCATAGTGTACAGAAACATCTGTGCAGAGTACGGGCTGGAAACCCCAGGATCAAGGTGGGAAATGCCTCCAAAGGTGGTGGAGAATGAGCGGGCCAAGATCCTGTGGGACTTCCAAATACAGACTGACAGAATGGTGATGGCGAACCAACCAGACATCGTGGTTCTGGATAAGCGAGAGAACAAAGCCGTGGTGGTGGACATTGCAATACCAAGCGATGGCAATGTCAGGAAAAAGGAACACGAGAAACTAGAGAAATACCAGGGGCTCAAAGAAGAGCTGGAGAGGGCCTGGAAGGTGAAAGCATCGGTGGTGCCTGTGGTGATCGGAGCACTTGGGGCCGTGACCCCCAAACTAGAGGAGTGGTTGCAGCAGATCCCAGGAAGGACAACAGACATCTCAGTCCAGAAAAGTGCAGTACTGGGAACAGCAAAGATACTGCGCAGAACTCTCAAGCTCCCAGGCCTCTGGTAGAGGACCCGAGCTGATGAGGGTGAGAGAGACCAACCACCGTGGAAGGTGAGAAATGCGTTTTTTTATATATATATATACCCATTCCAGTCAATGGGCTGAGTTCATTGGCACATGACACTAGAAAGTTTGGCCATGTTTAGACCCTGTGGCTTGAAAGTTTACAGCCGTGGAGGATAAATATAAAACACTTTACGAAATCAGACAGCTTTACAAGAACAATATCTGAAGGAAAAGACACGTGGAGCAGGCAACCAAAGTTAAATGGTGAGTAGCTTAATTAATGCGAGCACCCAGATACAATTTGCTGCAAAGTATTGTCTCTCTTGTTGTCAACTTTTGTATTGTGATTTAAAACAAAATTGATCCAATCAACAATTAATACATAAACAATGTAAAAAAAGAATGAATGCTAAACGTGAGAATACGTGAGAAGAGGCTGGCGTCATAGGAGCAGCTCTGCTGCTTCTGGTGTATATTGAAGCTTTTAAAAATACATGCTTATGCAGCTCTGCCAACATCGTGTGTCGCTGATGCTCCTGGTGTAAATTCCAGGTAATTGTATCTCAAAAAAAAAAGAACGTATGTGTCTAGCTGTGACCTGCCAAATTTGAGCTCATTTTGACCAAAAACTAGGGTCTAGATGCGTTTTACAAGCACACAGTCAAAGCGGTGGTGAATTTTTGATCCAATATGGCCGATTTCCTGTTCATCAAAGAGCCATACACCACTTCAACTTTTCACTTGTCTTTTTGTTTTCTATCACTGTTCTGAATTTTGTTTGCTTACTCCAAACTTTGCTTACTCCAAACTTTGCTTCTCCCTACTCCCATACAGGTCCACTTCTAGGTGGCACTGTTGAGTCGGGTCACCTCGGGCATTGTCACGATGGGACTTTTTGTCCATGTTCAGCAGGTGTAAAATACGATTTCCTACTGAGAAGAAGAAACTGGTGAAGAACCCTCCTTGAACTGCCACCTTAATGTGGTGGAGGGGTTTGAGTGCCCGAATGATCCCAGGAGCTATTTTGTTGGGGGCTTTATGCCCCTGGTAGGGTCACTCAAGGCAGGTCCGGGGGGACGGGTCAGACGAAGAGCGGTTCTGAAGGCCCTAATGATGAGCACCATTCAGAGGCAAAATACATCGCCCGGATCGGCGCCACCGGGGCCTGGGGTGGGCGCTCGATGGTGAGCACCTGGTGCCCTTCTTCGGGGGACGGGGGATTGACGGGTGTTGACGTGGGGACGACGTGGGACCACCCTCCCCTGGACCCACCATCCGCGGGAGGAGCCATAGAGGCCGGGTGCAAAGAGATCTGGGTGGCAGTTGAAGGCAGGGGCCTCAGCGACTGGATCTCCGGACATGGAGACTAGCTCTGGGGACATGGAGTGTCACCTCGCTGAGGGGGAAGGAGCCTGAGCTTGTGCGGGAGGTCGAACACTACCGGCTAGATATAGTCGGCCTCGCCTCCATGCACAGCTTGGGCTCTGGAACCCAACTCCTTGAGAGGGGCTGGCGAGCTGGTGTGGGCTCATCACCCCACACCTCAGCTGCTGTGTGTTGGAGTTCACCCCGGTGAACGAGAGGGTCTGCGCCTTCAGGTCTCTCACTGTGGTGTCGGCCTATGGGCCGAACAGCAGTGCAGAGTACCCGGCCTTCTTGGAGTCTCTGGGAGGGGTACTGGACAGTGCACCGACTGGGGACTCCGTTGTTTTACTGGGGGACTTCAACGCCCACGTGGGCAACGACAGTGACACTTGGAGAGGGGTGATTGGGAGGAACGGCCTCCCTGATCTGAACCCGAGCGGTGTTCTGTTATTGGACTTCTGTGCTAGTCACGGTTTGTCCATAACAAACACCATGTTCGAGCACAAGGGGGTCCATCGGTGCACTTGGCACCAGGACTCCCTAGGCCGGAGGTTGATGATCGACTTTGTTGTCGTGTCATCTGACCTCCGGCCGTGTGTCTTGGACACTTGGGTGAAGAGAGAGGCAGAGCTGTCAACTGCATTGGGGAAGTGAGAGGCTGCTGTTATGCTGCTGTTATTGATCTATTTATTATGCATTTGATGAATGTGCTTTTTATTAATGTTTGTGTGGAGTCTTGAATTGAATTGAACTCATCACCACCTGGTGGTGAGTTCAGTCCGCTGGCGGAGGAGGAAGCCAGAAAGACCTGGCAGGTCGAAGCGTATCATGAGGGTCTGTTGGGAACGTCTGGCAGAACCCTCTGCCCGTGTGGCCTTCAACTCACACCTCCGGGAGAGCTTCTCCTGGATCCCAGGGGAGGCTGGGGACATGGAGCCCGAGTGGGCTTCGTTCTCGGCCTCCATTGTCGATGCGGCTGCTCGTAGTTGTGGTCGTAAGGTCTGTGGTACCTATCGCGGCAGCAATCCCCGAACCCGATGGTGGACACTGGAAGTAAGGGATGCCGTCAGGCTCAAGAAGGAGTCTTGTCGGGCCTTGCTGGCTCGGGGGACTCCTGAGGCAGCTGACGGGTACTGGCGGGCCAAGCGTGCTGCAGCCCAGGTTGTTGCAGAGGCAAAAACTCGGGTTTGGGAGGAGTTCGGGGAGGCCATGGAGGAGGACTATCGGATGGCCCCAAGGAAATTCTGGCAAACCGTTTGGCGCCTCAGGAGGGGGAAGCAGTGCTTCACCAACACTGTTTACAGTGTTGGGGATCTCCTCAATCCCACCGTCATGTCTTCCGAAGAGGAGGCCGAGGCTGGGGACCCAGAGGCAGACTCGTCCATCACCCTGGCTGAAGTCACTGAGGTGGTTGGAATGCTCTTTGGTGGCAAGGCTCCAGGGGTGGATGAGATCCGTCCTGGGTACTTTAAGTCTCTGGATGTTGTGGGGCTATCTTGTCTGACACGCCTCTACAACATCGCGTGGCGGTCGGGAACAGTACCTCTGGACTGGCAGACTGGGGTGATGGTCCCTCTGTTTAAGAAGGGGGACCGGAGGGTGTGTTCCAACTACAGGGGAATCACACTCCTCAGCCTCCCCGGTAAAGTCTATGCCAGGATACTGGAGAGGAGAGTCCGGCCGATAGTCAAACCTCGGATACAAGAGGAGCAGTGTGGTTTTCGGCCTGGTTGTGGAACACTGGACCAACTCTACACCCTCCATCGGGTGCTCGAGGGTTCATGGGAGTTTGCTCAACCAGTCCACATGTGCTTTGTGGACCTGGAGAAGGCAATCGAACGTGTCCCTCATGGTGCCCAGTGGGGGGTGCTCCAGGAGTATAGGATCCGGGACCCTTTGCTAAGGGCTCTCCAGTACTTGTATGACTGGAGCAGGAGCTGTGTTCACATTGCTGGCAGTAAGTCAGACCTGTTCCTGGTGCATGTTGGACTCCACCAGGACTGCCCTTTGTCAACGGTTCTGTTCATTTTATTTATGGACAGAATTTCTAGGCGTTGCCAGGGGCCAAAGGGGGTTCACTTCGGGGACCACAGGATCTCATCGCTGCTTTTTGCGGATGATGTTGTCCTGTTGGCTTCATCGAACCAGGACCTGCAGCGTGCACTGGGGTGGTTTGCAGCTGAGTGTGAAGTGGCTGGGATGAGAATCAGCTGTTCCAAATCCGAGGCCATGGTTCTCGACTGGAAAAAGGTGGATTGGTGGGGAGTCTCTGGCTTAAGTGGAGGAGTTCAAGTATCTCGGCATCTTGTTCACGAGTGAGGGGAGAATGGAGCGTGAGATTGACAGGCGGACCGGTGCAGCGTTGGCAGTGATGCGGTCGCTGTATCAGACGGTTGTGGTGAAGAGGAAGTTGAGCCGAAAGGCAAAGCTCTCGATTTACCTCAGTCTATGTTTCCACTCTTACCTATGGTCATGAGCTCTGGGTAATGACCGAAAGGACGAGATTGCGGATACAAGCGGCCGAAATGAGTTTCCTCCGCAGAGTGGCCGGGCGCTCCCTTAGAGATAGGGTGAGGAGCTCGGTCACATGGGAGGAGCTTGGAGTAGAGTCGCTGCTCCTCCCCATCGAGAGGAGCCAGCTGAGGCATCTGGTCCGGATGCCTCCCTCGGGAGGTGTTCTGGGCATATCCCACTTTTAGGAGTCCCTGGGGAAGACCCAGGACACGCTGTAGGGACTATGTCTCTTGGCTGGCCTGGGAACGCCTCGGGGTCCATCCGGAGGAGCTGGTGGAAGTGGCTGGGGAGAAGGAAGCTTGGGAGCCCCTGATTAGACTGCTGCGCCAGCGAAACTGGTGAAGAACCTTATGCTTGTCAAAGCCTCTCAAAGCACTACATTGTAGTCTATTCATTCACATACACATTCGGTGATGGTAAGATACAACAGTAGCCACAGCTGCCCTGGGGCAGACCATAGACTGTATAAAGAAGTGGACTAAGTGGGTGTCATGTCACCCATAGCATTCAGTGCCACTCAAGTGAAGCTTACTTTTCTTGGAACCAGGCTCTATAAATAGTGAAATAAAAACAAAATAGTGAAATAAAAACACTAAGGTCATGTAGTGTGGATTAATACAATAATTTTGACCAAAATGACAAGGGTCACTGCAGCAAATACAGAGATAGTGGACAATATTCCAATGTAAATCACTGGGAGTCAGGGTCAGTAGGAGCTGGAAGAGTCTGCATGTAAATTTCCTATTTGGAACACGGAGGTTAGCGCGTTAGCTAGTTAACTAGCTGTGGGTTAAATGTCTTGCATAAGGGCCTAAAGTCGGAATTAGTCCAAGCGGGAATCGATTCTCCCTTCAGGTTGAGGACCACTGCTCCAACCACTGAGCCACTGTTGTGTGTAAGGTGTTATTCAAAGCCCCCTTGAAATTATGAATATCTGAAATACAGTATGATGCATAATGCATGAAGCCTGAGATTTACAATAAATAAGCTCATATTGTCCAAAATGTGAGGATTAAAAATGAGCTGCTCAAGGCGTTCCAGCTCTGTAACATTACACCTGATTTCCACACAGAAAATACCCATCAATGCAGCACCTGCCTCCGGGTGGTCAAATATACAAGAGGAGTTTGATGCAGTGTGTGGCCTGGCTCAGCTCATCCTCAGTATCTTATGCATTTTAAACAAAGCATTGGCAGCAGCGGCATTGTAATGTATATAATATATGTGGTAGAGCAGTTGATACTATCACTAACAACCTAACAAGCACAACTGGCTAATGGTTGAGCTATGTACTCCAGACATGTTGCCCCAGCAGGAATGAATGAATGGTGAAATGTATAGACGGCACATTTCCACACAATACATTTTTAAATAAAGTTGTCATTAAATACACTGGACAATAATGTATACCTTACCATGTATGTTCTGCTTAATATTTAACTCTGCTTTAATCTCCAGTTTCATATTTTTCCCAAACTGCACTGCTTCTAATTATAATTAGAAGCTAGTATTTCAGTTCTAAAAGCATTGAGATACAGTATACTAACATGTAAACCTGTACGGTTGCACTATTCCTGCAAAAATCCAAACAGAATCACACTGGAATTGATTCTCACACTGCTCTTGGTCTGAACTTTGTGGCTGTGGAGCTGCAGGGAGAGGGAATAATGGCGTTAAATTGTCTCCATTTGAGAAGGGTGGCCGCTGAATGCTGTCCAAAATCCTTTGTAACCCCCTCCATCGTACTGTGCAAAGCACTCTGTATGTGCCTTTGTTCCTGTGATAACATACTTTTCCAACCTGCGCTGTGAAGATTGGGTTTGACAGTCAAGGCCCACATTTCTTTTCTCTCTTTTTTTGTTTTTGCTAATGTAATGTACAATGAAACAAAATTATATTGAATAGATTTGAAGTAGAAGACATAGCGGGAACAGCAGCTTTTCATTAATGGCAGACCCAAACTTGCTCACCACAGGGTGAATGAACTTAGTGCAACAAATTCTTTCTAGATACAGTCATACAGCTATATCTACAGCACATATGCAGATACAAAATGTGGATGATCTTTGTCCCTGGCATTAATGGCCCTCACCTCACAGGGCCATAGAGCATCTGAGTGAGTCATGATGTCCCTGTCAGAAGTGTGGAGGACTTCAAGAACAGATTGGGTTTATTTACCACTCTGCTTGGGATCCTTTCTGAAATACTCATTGTTACAGGGAAATGATGCACATATGTATTGAGTTAGTTTTTAGTACCATAGTATAGTTGTTCTTTGACATTTAATCTGTAGATAAATCGATATATCAGTTGGATGATATATCAGGCTTTTTAGCATATCGGCTATCGACCTTAAAAAACAAAGCTTTATTTGAACACTTGAGTGCAAAAAGATAACTGCATAAATTGTTTAAAAGGTTTATGGTAAAAAAAAAAGGGCTGTTTGTGAGATTGTAGTAAATTTAAATATCATTTGGGGAAAACAATCAAAATTAGACATACATATCAGCCCAAAAATATTGGCCCAAAAATTTCTGCAGATTTTATCGGCCACTGGCTGCTCTGGATTCTAAGCGGACGTTATTGGAATCGGTCATGAAAAAACATATCGGTCAATCTACAAACCTGTCCAATAATACATAATGGAAAACACTAAAAGAAATAAATGAATACTAGTAACAATGTCCATAAAAATAGTATTGATCTAAGTTTGCTGTGAAGCTTTTATAGTATAGTACAGTATTTTATAGATTTTCAGTGTATAATTATCCATGCTCATAACATCCACTTAGGAATTAATTGGGTCTCATCAGGTTTCTTTTTCCAGTTAATTAACATATTTTGGGGTTCTCACCTTGACCAGATTTGACATCCCCAGTGGGACTTTCTGGTCTCTCAGGAGAATACCCCCATTTGGCTTACTTAGCACATGTGTCTCTATTTCTGCTGCTTCGTGCTGAGATTCTGATTGTTACAGAGCTGTGCCTGGTACAGTGTGTGAATGGAGCTTGTACAGAGTAAAATACACATTCAGCAGTCCTTAATTAACGCCAAGGTAGTTCTCAGGAACACGCTGACAATCACACTTTGTTTACTACAATCACACGCACTCGCCTGAGCTGCCATGTGATTACAGCCAGATCTAGAGGAGATTAGGGCATCTGCTTATTTGATTGCATTCACAACCTGCCTGGCGTGCACAAAGTGTTTAGGTATAACAACATAGTCTACTGTATACACATTAATTATTCAAAACTATACAACAGGAATTAACCAGGCCTGGGTAGCCATAGAAGTTTATGAATCTTAAACACACATACAACTCCAGGGCCCACCACTGTGTTTGATATTACGTTTAATAACAATACTGACAAGGTGTTTTCAGTCTAATTACCAAGAAACTGTGCATGACTGAATGACAGTTTGGACATTGTTGCTGATTATGTGCCACGGTGAGTCTAAAAATACAATTATTCTTGTTTTTCTTCTCTTAGTGAGATTGAGTGTTTGAGGCATGACAAAAACATCATTTTGAATAGTTGATTTTTAGATTATCCTGCCAAGTTTGCCCAGATAAGCCTTACCTTATTTCAAAAACTGTAGGCCTTTATGACCACCAATTACAATTAATCTCGTTCAAGGACACACGCCCCTGCAAGGTAATTCCTCCAAATAATGGATTGTCGCAGACATTTTATGCATGTTCATTAGATATTATGTCATATTTTTTACTTTTATGGGCTATCAGGTTTGTATTTGAGTGGCAAATGCCCCAGAATGGGATAAGAGCTGTGTCTTAACATCAGACCATTAACATGAAAAGTCAGAACATTTATTGTAACACTCATTTCCCAGTGCCCTAATAATGCGTGTGTGTGTACTCTGTGGAGCCCCATTGTGTGCCCTTCACACAGCCAGCCTGTGTCCAGCAGGGACAGTGCCCTGTGACCTGCGTGCTGTGAGGCGCACGCTCAGTTGTTAAGGCAATGAATCCCCCACCTCACAACATTAAACAGCCCCACTCTAGTCATTTTTCATACACGTGCATGTACAATGGCACCTAATTTAAGTAGGTTAGCATCTACTGTGTTTATGACCAAAGGTCACAGAACCACAATGTAGAAAACACTTTTCGCTTTATCTCCATGTATGTATCTGTCCAATGTATAGCCTAACAAAATGCATGCATAATTGAGGAATAATGGTGAAATTACTGTTATCTATTCATAAGCCGACAGATAAACACTTAAGAGTAATCTGCTGCTTTCTGGGCAGAAATTGGACTCTGGATGGTGGACCCCATGGTGTGCCTTTCTTCATCTCCTCAGCAGGGGTCCTCGCCTATGTCCATCCCATTTCCTGAACCCCCACCACTTATCGCTTCACCCAGGAAAGCGTCTGGCTGGTGCCTGGCCTGTGTCCTATATGTCCCTTCCCAATGCTCATGTGCTATTTAGCAAGCATTCCTTTTGTCCGAGATGAGTGCGTCCGACTAATACCTGTGCTATTTTGCAAAGCTCAGGAGCATCTTATCTCTGCCAAGCAAAAATCCCTGGCCCCAGGAAGTGGTGGGACCAGGCCAGGCTCTGTGTTATGGATGTGGTTAGCAGTGTCGAGCATGGTATCCTTATCTCGGTGTGAGCAGCCGTGGCACCCTCCCTATCCGTCTCAACCCTACAAGCCTCTTAGGTTAACAGCACTACCCCTTACACACCTCTCCACCTCCCCTGCACACTTCAACACACATGATTACTGCTTATGTTGCTTTGTTATTGCATTGTTCCCCTATTGTTCGAAGGTAAAGGGGGTTTAAACTGGACATAGGCACTAGAAAGATGCACCCTTGTTTAAACATAGCTTACAGTGCCATACGTTTACCCCTAGAGTATACATGATACACTGGCTCCATGCTTTGTCTGTACTCCTCTGTGGCTTGTTCCAGAATCCCAGACAAAAGGGCCGTTAAGCTATTATTACCTCTTTCTTTTGTTGGTTTTGTTGTTCGCTGTACAAAAGAGTTTTACACTGACCCTTCAATATTAAAAAAAAAAATACCACAATAAGCCTCATACTAAGAACCACCTGTATTTTAAAACTGTATTTTACACAAAACTGACTCTTGTGGCCGTGTTAGCATGTCATTACCTCATCAAAACCTTTACTGGATTTGTGCTTTGTTTCACTTACACGTTTGAATAACCCTTTATTCACTAGCAAGTACCACACCAACAACAAATGTGCGAAGCAAAAATTTATTTGTTATTTGTTTATTATATTGAGACAAGGTGGGTATGCTGGGTTGAGACTCAGGATGGGGGTACAGTCTCAACCTTCACATGGCCCAGCAGGACGGGACCCCCCTCGTAGGCATCTTATGTCTGGAAGAGAACAGATAGGGGTTGAGTTATTCGAGACAAACTGGGTTGCCAGGATAGGCTGCTACAAATGTGTGGTTGTGGTTGAAGATTGAAGTGAGCTGTGATTCTCTGAAGATGAGGCAAGGGCAGTGGAGGCACGGTCCTGCTCCTGAACCTAAGTTAATCATATTAATTACATTTATTAATCTGTCTATATCTCTGTAACAAATGCTCTGTTCCACCTTGTGATGTGTGTTGTGTTTTTTTGTTTTTTTTTAGTTCAGTAGAGATTGATAATTCCAGATCTGAAGTCATCCAAATGATCCCAGTGAAGATGTATGGAGTGAATCACTTCCTATATTACATCATGGCATCACAAGGTGGAACAAAGTGTTTTCTGTTTTGGAAAACACTAAATATTCAGGATTTCTGAGTTAAATATGTGTGAATGAATGTTTTTGATGAGGAAACAATAATAATAACATAGATTTAAAAAAAAAAGCCTAATATGGACCAGAAAAGTTACATAGTGCATCTTTAAAGCTTAAAGCTTTAAAGATGCACTATGTAACTTTTCTGGTGGAGGATCTGCCAAATGCTCATCTTGAAATATTTTACAGCATAACTTTAAACTTATTTTAATTCATTTTTAATTACTGGTTTTATTGCTAAAAAAAACAAAACAAGTATCTTTATTACAATCTGACTTGGCCTGGTGATTAAGATAAGTTTAATGGCATACTGTGGAACATGCTACAGGTAAAACAACAAACTCTCCATGGGGGTGGGAGACCCTTCACCAGAAAAGTAACACAGTGCACTTTTAAGTGTCTATCAGGCCAATACTGGATGCCATGCTAGACTGTGCATCGCCTGTTTTATTTCCTGAACTAACCTTTGATGGACACTGTCGGTCATTACAGAAGAGCCATAGTTTCTGCTCCGTCTCTGCCCTCACTATCTGGGCCTTGTAACATTTAAATGAATAAGCCTGATAAATATAACTTTAATGGTGGATGGAGAGTTTTGGTTAGCTCACATGGCAATCATTATTTGAGCTTCTAACATAAATGCTTTCAAATCACTATTCTTGTAAAATTAGATTATATCAATTTTCCTACCCTCAAATAAAACCAGAACACTGCCAATTTGCTCACTGTGGCATGTACAAAACTGTATTTCCCCTGACCCACATTTTAGAAATATGCAATTATGTATTTACAAATGAGCAAGGAAATGTAATGCCGTGGGTTAGGGCTTTTTTTTTTGCTTTTATGTAATTTGCCAGCACAGCTATAAAGCTGATTCTGTTCAGTGAAAAACATTTTAAGCCAAGGTTTGGGCATCCATTGATTTGAGAAGACAAACATGCATTTAATTAAATTCACAATTATTCAAATCAACCCGTCTGTAAAATGAAGTTGGGCTGTATTTGAAAAATGGAGTGAAATAAACTGGAAGACGGGAAGCAAAATCATTTAATTAAATCCCTACAGTCATCATTAGCATACGCGCTTTTGGAGCCCTGGTCACAGATTACATGTGATGTGCTAAAAAGCTGACAAACGTTTTATTCTAAAGTTATTATGTTTTTAAGCACCCAATTACATCTGTTGGATTATGAAAACACAACTTATAATCTTCTGGGGCAACTTTTGGCTCAGGATCATTTGTCCTCCTAATAGTATGACCAATTAAAGCTTGTTTGAGGTTGCCACCAGAAACAGAAACCCAGTGATGTCAATATGGGGCTATGTAAGGAGAGCTTTCTCTGGAAGAGGATTTCACAATTACAAAAACAAACAGCCGCAGCCTGGCACTGTTGTACTGTATAAGCGCCTGTGATGTCTGTGCTGTCTTTAGCTGTACTCTGATTAAAAGCTTTCTTAGGGACAAGTTTACATGTGAATCATAGACTGTATTTATAAATGGACATATCTAGCTGCCGTGTTCCAAATAGGAAGTTCACATGCAGGTGCTTCCAGCTCCTTCTGACCCTGGCTCCCACTGACTTAGACTGGAAAATTGTGGCCCCTCCTCTGTGATGACTGTAGTGAGCCTTGTCATTTTGTTCATAAAATGTTCGTATTAACCTCCGCTAAATAATCCTGTTTTTTTCCCCCGCTATCTTGTCCATTGAACAATCCTATTCATAACACAGAGCCTGGTTCCAAATTCACTCCTGTAACTGCTAGCATTGCAAGCTTCATTTGAGCGAAGCTTCACCTGCAGGTGAAGTCACACTCGCTTAGTCCACTTTTTTATACAGTTTATGATGTGAACACAAAATGTCATATACACACAAAGCACAAATAGGCTCAGTTCCAAGACACAAAGACGAATCATATCGGTTGGATTGGTTGATCCACAAAGACTTAATGTTATAGTTTGTCACAGACATATGACATATGTCACAGACACACTTATTTGCATATGAACCTAATATGACAATTTATTGTTTTAGAAACTAAATAAATGACACATGAAGGTCAAAGCGGTCTGCGTCAGCACTCAGCTATAAACTAGAAGTAAAGAAGTATAAACTTTTAGTTACAAAACCATATCCAGCACAACTGGTTGAAAATGAACCTCATTGGCCACTGTAAATCAAAGCAAATATTGTGCACTACTCGCTAGTGCGCTCAAACTACTGTGATTTGTGCAATGACGACGTGTCTATGGAGCCAGTATTTCAATGTGAAAACACATGCCTTTACTGGTAATACTGGCCACAGGCAAAGCGGTTTATTAAAATTTGTGATTTCAAAATGTTAATTTATAAATGTCAAATGCAAAACACGTAGCTACAAAGAAAATGGTAGCATACTAGGGGTGTGTTCAAAAAATCGATACGGGGATACATCGTCGTGGGCCTCTTGGCGATACACGTATCGATACGGAGGCGTCAGTATCGATATTTTACATGCAACAAACATTATTTATCAAGCTTCAGCAAACTGCGTCTGATAAGTGATCCTTGCTTGCAATGCGCATTTCGTATTGTCAAAGGCAGCATTCCTTCTGCACTACAGCCTTGTTAAGGCCATATCTTAAGTTTACTTTCATCAAAGGTAGCTGCATGTCAGCATACAGCCTTGTTAAGCCATGTTTACATTAATAAACTTAACACCCACCCGCCCGCCGGCGGGCGATTACACAACATTAAAAAGTCAAGCCAGATATTCACCGTACTTATTTTTCCAATATTGACATGCTATACATCGTTTGAAAGCTTAATTCCTCAGTAAAACCACCATATCATTCATTTTATGCCACACAGCGAGCCCAAAGAGCCATAACTTATAATTCCCGAAAATATTCATCGCATTTCTTACCTTTGAGCCGGTTCTGTCGGTCCGAAACGGGTCCAATCCAGGAATAGCTGTGCTCAATTAGTCCGTAACAGTCCACAGAAAAAGAATATCCAGTTGCTTTTTTCATAAAATAATTCCATGTGGAGAAATAATCCAGAAAGTCCGAGTTTGTCTGAATGGATGAGCGACGCATCTCTCTACTACTCTCGCTCTTGGTCCTTAGCATAGCTAAGCGCCTAGCTCCTGTTAGCGGTGTGGGGTATGTTTGTTTTCTCCACACTCTTAGCTACAAAACAAGCGTATCCAGGCTTCGGTCCGGCTACGGGGCGCCGCGCTACAGCTTGGGGAACAAAACGAAAAGGCCCAGTTAGCGGCGTATTACGCATGACCGAGGGACAGTTCCACGGCAAAACCTCTTCAGTCATTGGTTCTTTCAGGAAATGATTGACAGATCTGAGTAGCCTATGAAAAGACGATTTCAGCGGTGGGCCCCATGTGGGGCAGAGGTGCTGTAGTGATAGGCTAGCTCCATGCGCTCTGTGTATGGAGACTCTCTCTCTCCTCCTTTTACGCACACTCACAGGTGGAGGCACACGAGACATATGGAGCGAAATTTTTTGGCTTGTTTTAGTTATTTATCTTAAGAAAACATGCCTAAATTTCAGAAGATGGTTTATTTATTATACATTACATCTTATTACAGTTTGGAACATCTGGTACATATTTGAACACTTGTGCCGAGTGCGGGTGTTAACAGGTTAATCAAGGGTAGTTTCTGCCTTACAGCCTTCTTCTGTTACATTGTAATTGATGCGCTACACCAAAATAAAAAATAACATTTGAGTAAACATCTGTCTTTTTTTTTTAAATTATAGGTTACGTAATGTAAAATATCGGGATACGTATCACCTTGAAGACCATGTATCGGCATACCCCTGTATCGCGAATCGTATCGAGACCCCTGTATCGCGAATCGTATCGTATCGCAAGGTTGTTGGCAATACCCACCCCTATAGCATACATTGTTTTCAGACATTCTATTAACAATATTGTATGTGGTAAACATTTTATATTGTATTGTTATCCAAATGATGCAGGAGCGGACAGTGATCTCTGTGCCTGCATTCAGTTTACAGTGGAAAATATAAAGTGTGACATGATTCAAGGACTATGCCCAAGTGTCCTCTCGAGGTCGTTCTTCATATTTATCAATATTTGCCTGTGTGGTCCAGGTGGGAGCAAGGACCATGCCGTGACATTGTCATTGGTGTGACAGTGGGGAACTTGAGAGGTGTGGTGTAGATGACAGGCACATGACAGGAGCATCCAATCTGCACCTGTCTCCCCAAGAGCACGTCTCACTATCACACACATGATGCTCTTGCCAGGACATGCTATCAGGGCCCACTTAAGAGGCATGTGCTTATGTGTGAATCTATCCATGTGCCCGTTGTGACATCTTTCAGCTTTTAATACGGTCAACCATTCCTCCTCCTCAGTGCAAAACAGATACACAGAAATGCCATCTCTGTCCACCAAAATATAAATAAAAACATCTGTAACCAAAGAATAATCATTCATTTTGATTTCTCTCTGACCATCTATGTCAGAGGTACTCAATTGGTGGACTACGGTCTGGATCTGGACCCAAACGTAATGACATCCAGACCAGACAAAAATCTCTCTCTCTAGCTTTTTTTTCATAGCGTTCCGGATTTCATTGGGATGTGCTTTGCTGTGAAGCTATGTTCTCCATCCCTGCCCGACTGGTTACATGCTGCCACTTTGACATTAACGTCTAATTGTCGGAGTGGCGGTGTGTCCATTTGTTATCAAATGTCCTGCCCTCTGACATGTTTTTTGTCCGTGGTCGGAGTGGCGGCACATTAGCCATTCCGACATGTAATTATGAAGTTTCGACTGCACTCTTTTCAGGACCATATTTTCACGGACTGGTAGGGGCGTGTTACATGCGGCCGAATGTGGCCCATTATGCGTGGCTGGAGGCTCGTGACGTGCGGCCGGAGGTGCGCTGAGGGTGGCGGCGCGTTGCGTGCAGCTGGAGGAGGCGCGGCATGGTTTAATCCTGGTTAAATCCTGTTGTAGTCCTGTTTTAGACTTGGTTTTAGTCCTGTTATAGACCTGGTTTAGTCCTGGTTTAGATCTGGTTTAGTCCTGGTTTAGTCCTGGTTTGGACCTGGTTTAGACCTGGTTTGAGTCCTGATTTTAGTCCTGGTTTAGTTTTAGACCTGGTTTAGTCCTGGTTTTAGTCCTGTTTTAGACCTGGGTTAGTCCTGGTTTAGACCTGGTTTTAGTCCTGGTCTTAATCAGGACTAAAACCAGGTCACAGTCCTTATTGTCTGTGTTGTTTTGATGCATAATTAGAAAATTTGGGAGGTGCACGCAGAGAAATATAATAAAATCTTATTATACACCCATGGGTTTGTGCACAGTTCAAATCTTCCATGTGGATTTATTAAATTTTTTGTTAGAAGTTCTAATTTGAAAATCCACCGTCACTTTTTTGGACCCTGGAAACTCTGTAAATTTGGTAAGTGGACCTTTTGAGTTTGTAATTGAGTACCCCTGATCTATGTATTTTTAACAAATATTTTCCTTCAATCCCTCCATCTGGGAAAGCTTAAAATGTTTCACACCATCACAGGCCTGACATACCGTATTTTCCGGACTATAAGCCGCTACTTTTTTCCCAGGCTTTGAACCATGCGGCTTTTACAAAGGTTTCTGTGGATTTTTCTTTCACCGCTAGGGGCGCTCTAACCGGAATTTCAAAAACAAGACAGACGGAAAATTAATGCAAAGAAGAATACGCTACTTTTTATTTAGCAGATATAACACGCACGACAAATTACTAACTGGTAATTATTTTCAAATCCTCATCCTTCATCATGAAAAGCATACGAAGGAGTTTGTGTGATGCAAGTTTTAAGTTGAAGCCCATCGATCTTGCTCCAGGAAGGAAACCGCTGTAGAGCCCTGCACCCGCGGGACCCAACACAAAACAGTGCGGCGTGGGACATATTCTGAAAGCTTATTGCGGCGCAGGCGGGAGCGCGACCGCATGACGCGGGAGCGGTACTGAAGAATGCGAGAGCGGGCGGGAGCGGGACCTCTACCGTGCCGCTGCACGTAAGCTTGGAGTCAAAGTGACTTATGGTTTCACTGCACAGGAGAAAAGGTAATTAATTACCGGTTCTTTTCTGTTTTTGACCTCGTTTTAATCAGCACAGTTGCTGCCGTGTTGAAAGGCACTGTTCGGAAAGAATCTGTTCAGGTATATAAATGTACATTTAACAGTACAAAATCGTTCTGTATATGCAGTAAATATCAAAATTTTCAACATAGATATCAGCGGCTTATAGCCCGGTTGCAGCTTGTATATATTAAAAAAAAAAATTAAAAATTAAATCGAGTGGATGCGGCTTATATACCGGTGCCTCTATAGTCCGGAAAATACGGTACATACAAACCTGGGTAATAGGTCTTTTCTTTTCACTTTATAAGGTACACTTTCTTGTCAGACATGGACAGACGTGGGGAAAACAGACATGAGGAGAAGATGCAAACTCCGCATAGGCCCGGGTGGCCCAGGGATCAAACCAAAAACCTTCTTGTTGTGAAGTGTGAGTGCAGGCCACTTAGCCACCCCATTACTAATTGGCATTAAAGATTAAAAACATGTCTTCCTCTGAACTCTGCTCCAAACCACAAGGAAAAGTATAAAGGTGCGTAATTGAAGATACATATCACAGATTCTCAATTAAAATGTTATCAATTTCACAGCTTTAATGTTTGGTTTGTTTTATATAAAGAAAAATTAAATTCTCCAACTCCTCCATCTGCAGCATAGCATTTTTCGGGTTCTATAGGGGAATGTGGGGGTACAGTTCAGCAAATACCAATTGCTTCACTGTTGGAGAGAGCATGGCCCTGCGGACCCTCCTGCTCTATATTCTGTTGGACTAGTGTTAAAAAGCCCAGCATCTTCTCGTCTAATACAACTTTTCACCGCATAGCAGCTGAAGTTCGTTGTAATTGTAAATTGACTGGAAAAGCTCTGTATAAAATAATGGTTTGCTCTTCTTCCCAAAATTAACCCAAAATCCCATACTTAGATACGTCACAATTTTGCTCCCCCATATTTGTTATAAACAGTGGGTATTTGTTAAATACACTTAAATCCTCCATGTAAGCCACAAGACGCAAATAGGCCTGACTGCAAATCGTAGACTCAAAGCTGACGTGAAAGTGAATCGCTCTCAGCCTTAGCCACTAGCTTTGACAAAACTATATTTGCTTTTAATCTCCTTATTGAGTTTGACGCTAGGCCCCTTAGAGACCAATGTAAAATCATCTAAATCATGTCTAAATGAGGAGTAATTCTAACTTCAACAGTCCGCTTGTCCTGCATTGACCATATCCAATTTCCCCGACTTGTATTATCAAGCCCAGTGGAGTGGTCAGTAGTGCTAAAAGAGCTGATATCTGGCTGAACAGCAGCAATAACCAAGGCATGGCGGAAAAAGCCTCTGCTCCCTTGCCCCAGTTAAATGGACAGACCGAAGCCTATTTTACATTAATTAAAGACACGCTTTTGAATTGAAATTGAACATAAGCTGGAAGGACCATCCAGCAGCAATTATTCTTGGGCAAAGTAAGCGAGACCACTGCGATAATTTTCAACAATTTGAAAATCCAGAGTTCAAAGGTCATGCAACAATTTTCCTCCTTTGTACAGTTTTGACGCTGGTATCATTGGATACAAAAACTAATTTAGCCACTGTCAAGGATTGTAAATTGAACAAATGAAAATGGAATAACTCAAAACGTGTAATTTACAACCAGCTATAGGTAACTTCGTCTCCCTAGACTTTTGCAGAACATAATTTGTCTACACAGTTAAATATGGCTGTTAGAATAATGTAATATTTTCTTATGCCTGCGGTGGCAGCTGTACAGCATTTGGTCTAAAACACCTCTTGTTTGCAGTTGTGTCATGACATGCTGAAAATAGAAATTGAATATTTTAAAATAAAACTAAAGTGTGCTGGGCAGTTTTTTCTCCATTTTTGAAAATGCAGAAGATTGGGCCCACTGGACTGGAAAAGAAAGCAAAGTCACCACCAAAACATTTTTCAGTATCAAAATTTGTAACTGGTGTTATTTGGATAGACTGACTCATCCTCATCTACAGCAAACACGTATTTTATAGCCAGAACTTCTCTATCCACATAATGTACAGACTCTATATAAAATGTAAAGCTGTTGACCTGGTGACTTTATGTGGATATCCGAGCAGTTCCTACCTCGCTGAAGTGACTATTGGCTGTACCAATTAGCATTTACTTTAACATAATACATGAAAAATACCAACAACACCACCCGGGAGTGGGCCCAGGACCAGCTAACATAAAAGGCACATACATTACTACCTGAGAGTGGTGAACAAGCGATGTCAACAACAGGACCAGAAATCAGAGGTCAGAGGGCGACGGGACGGAAAGGGAGCGCTTTTATAGACGGACTGATATCTCTGCTAACCAATAATTAGACTGCACCCAAGTGGTAGAGCCCACCTTCAGGCTATACTGCCACATTTAGAAAGAATGATGTCTTTTCAGAGATTATAGAAGAGGCTCGATGTGAGGGTTATGAGCACTTGCTGTATGCACTTGCCCTGCGTTCTGCTGACCAGGGAAAGTATCCTATTCACTGAAAAGTACTGGATATTTTCCTTTCCAAATAACTATACTATATACTTCTTTTCTATTTTTGTACATTATTGGTATTTCGACTCTACTGATTTGTGCTGACTATCTTCTGTGGCCTTCACCAAAAATCTAAACAAAAAAGCACAACAACAAAAATGACATGTTCATGACCAGATCTTGTGGTTAATGGAAGAATAACAATTCCTCAAAGTTCTGGCCTCAAAAATATGCATTTATAGAACAACTGATGATATCCTGTACCCTCAGCCAAAGTGACACCACCAATCAGTCAATCCCACGTTAAAGGCGCACTGTGTAACTTTTCGAGTCCATGTTCATGTTGTTTTTTTCCAGAATATTGAGTATTATGGCATTTAATTTAACTATCTCCATGGAGACAAGCAGACCACATCAAGTGGGGTCCTACTTCTCCACAGATCTGACCTGTAACTTGGCTTTATGATGATGGCCTCATGTTAGTAAGGTATGTTTTTGCAGTATTTTGAGAAATAATAGAACTAGTAATTGAGTAAATACAAGATATATTTGTTTAATGACATACTGTGGAACATCCCAGGCGAAGCAAAACACAGTGCACCTTTAACACCCACCCATATCTGTCATATACTCAAGAAAATGCAATAACCAGCATGCAAAGTTAGTATAGGAGTTGTTTGTGCCCATATTGCTTCTTGTTCTAAAAGAGGTAGAAGTAAAAAAGTAGGTTTTAACAGGTCAAAATAGAGAGAAAAAGCTAAATGAGAGGGAGCCATTAAAAAGATTAGATTACGACATGAACATCCTGTTGCTTTCTAGCTAATATTTCTGCCTCAAAGACTTATTTGCCTCCCTCTTGGCTCTGAAAGCTGCCCCTCTGTGACAATGACCGAGCTGCCACAGATATAAGTATTGACGCCCAAAATAAACCATGACCTCTGTCAAAAGAAAAGGTCAGAAACCCAAATGATGCTCCCAAAAGGCACGCTGTCAGGCTTTATCACAAACAGTATTAACTCAGCTTGGTGGCTCTCCTGTGCAAATCCCACCAGCAATTTTCACCATCCGAAAGCACTGTCATTCTCTTGTCATAGTTAACTCTAACTGATTCTTCCACCGCTAATCTCCTCTGCTAAGCTCATGTCCCAAAAGGATGCATAAAGCAGAAATCTCGAGGAATATTTTACAGGGTTATTTGACTGTCATTTTGCCCCTGAGATGTCAAGGGTTGAGGCGTTGAAATTGCCCATCATTCAGCAGATTGTAATGGACATGTTGGATTAATCTCCATTGATGGCGGATGTGAAATGTATGGTTTGGTTAAGTGGACAGTGATGGCAATATTGTCCCTGTTATCCAACTGCCACTCAATTTAAATGGAGCCAGTCCCCTCTTTGGCCTTATTCTTTACTAAGTTGTTAAACAGTTTAAAATGTCCAATTACACAGTTGGATGACCATTGTGACCACATAAGCAAGCAAAGTGGCTGAGCTATTGAACTGCCATGTGGAATCATCTTAAATCCAAATGGTTTTATGCAAATGATGATAAGTAGCATGTGAGAGACAGCGATGCTCACTGCCTGGTTGAAGCACTCAGCTCAGTCTTGGCTTGTTAGAGATATTAACTGTAAAACATGCAAAATAGATTTCGCTAAGGAAGTGGGCCATTCCGATTGCGGTGTGGAACATGTTTTTCTACCTCCCCCATATTTGGCTGTCACAATCATTCAAGTTTGCTTTCAACCCTATTTCCATCGCCACATCTTGTCAGAAGTCTATTCATCATGTGGTACGTCTGTGCTGTGGGTGATGGATGCCCATGTTTGATGGCGTCCAACTGCAAAATACCTACATCCAAAGTACCTCTGCTCCCTGGATCTGTTTACTTTTGGTGCTGTCAGGTTCTGCTTGCACCAGCACTCTCTCTGTGTCGGACGAGCCTGTATCCGTCATTGCACTGCGACGTTTCCGTGGAGACAGCTGGGTAAATAATATCCTTTCACAGAGGTAAACAATGCTCCACATGCCAAGCCTATTATTTCCCACATAAAGTGTTGTTCATTTTGCATTTGAAGCAAACTCCTGTGTTTTCACTTTTCTACTGTTGTTGGATTTTGAAGCTTGATGATCTGTATCCGCAGCAAACTACACATGCTAACCAAACATTTAATGAGACTTTCCAACTCTATTTTGCCAATGCAAAATAGCTCCTTTGAAACATAATTCACTGGAGATAAGGCGCTGCTTCCTGCTTTGAAATCCAAAAGTTTTGAGTCTATTTGAACAGGTCTATTCTAGACATGGCCTTTGAAGCACCCAAATGCTTCGTTTTAGAGAAAGCAGTGTGGTAACCCTCTATGTTGTATGAGGAGAGAAAAACTGTTAATTCCTAAAACCAATTCAGTGACAATTTGTGTGATGCTTAGTGTCAGAGCAGATAAAAGTTGTAACAGGTGTGCTAAGACTTTTTACAACACGATTGCACAAAGTACCATAAAATCCCTCACATCTGGATCGAGCTGTTGATCAATAGCAATGACACGATGATCGCTCCACTGCCTGTTGGCCCCACAGATTTGAAAACTTTCCTCTGTCATATAACACCTGTAAGTTCTGGAAACATGTTTAAGAGGTAACTTTTAGCCATTCAACTATAATAATGGCATTTATAGAGCTATTTTACTGTCAAGATTTAAACCCTTATTTATTTATTTAAAATGTGCTTGTTGTTTAATTAACAGTAAAAACAATGAAAAAAGTTTTTCCAGATTGGTCCATGGAATGTTAATAAACACTTCTGACAGAGGGGGGTGTAAATGAAGCCACAATTCTATTTAATCTTGATGAGTATGAGTTATTTTTTATCTGTGGTTAAGTTGTGTCTTAAAATTTTTGAAATTACTGACCAAAAGGACGAGATCATGGATACAAGCGGCCGAAATGAGTTATCTCCACAGAGTGGCCGGGCGCTCCCTTAGAGATAGGGTGAGGAGCTCGGTCACACAGGAGGAGCTTGGAGTAGAGTCGTTGCTCCTCCACGTTGAGAGGAGCAGCTGAGGTGGCTTGGGCATCTGGTCCGGATGCCTCCTGGACGCCTCCCTCGGGAGGTGTTCCGAGCATGTCCCACCGGTAGGAGGCCCTGAGGAAGACCCAGGACACGCTGGAGGGACTATGTCTCTCGGCTGGCCTAGGAACGCCTCGGAGTCCGTCCAGAGCTGGAGAAAGTGGCTGGGGAGAAGGAAGATTGGGAGCCCCTGCTTAGACTGCTGCCCCTGTGACCCGGCCCCGGATAAGTGGAAGAAGATGGATGAATGAGTGAAATGATGAATTCTTTCTCTATTGTTACTAATGATTCCAATGGAAATGCTACTTATGTGATATTACGAGATCATTTCTCTTATCTTTTCTGCATCATACCATGCAAAGCCGTGGTATTCTGATATTTTTGACAATCCCAAGAGTTTTTGTACAAAATATAAAATAAAAATAAATAAATAAAAAAGCATGGGAGCATCTTCTATGTAAACTACAGATAGGGTGACCAGACATTCTCTTTTCCCCGGACATGTCCTCCTTTTGGGACCCAAAAAAACGTCCAGGAGGAATTTTTAAATTATTCCAAATGTCCACAATTTTGACCTATCAATTGACAACTGTGAGTGGGACGCATATCTATTGGGGACAGTTTTGCTCATCTGATCAGATACAATCATGGGTCATAATGAGATCCTATTGGACTTCCATGGATACAATCAACGGTGCTTCTCCAGCACTGTGCGTCTAAACTCCACCTTTCCCGTCCTCGCTCCCGCGTGAGAGGACAGACTGCTCCTTTAATCAGAAAATTCACTTGCATTTATTAAGCATATTATTACAAAGGCATATTGGAGAGGTTGGATGCAATAACACAGTTCTTCATGTCTCAAACAGTACACCACTTTTTATTCGATGAAAATTGATCTCATATTAGTGAAGATGCGTTCATAAATCCCAGTTGAAAAAGTATGTAGCATTGTGAACTCGGACTCATGTAACCGTGGCTCTGTGCCGCTGTATGGGCATAGTCTCACCCTCGGCAGCAGGATCTCATAATAAATACAGGATAAATACAGGATTAAACATGTGTTCAGACGTCCTGATGAAGGTTAGTGTGTGATGTTCGTCTTGCTCTGAATCACAGATTTAAGCCTTCCATCAGTGAGAAGTGACAGGTGCAGAGCCCTGTCAGAGCAGGGGCAGGGGACATATACACTGTCATCAAAAGAACCCATGAAAAAATAAATATAGGTTACACCGGCTTATATTGTTCACTCTGATTGAATCCAAAAAGAATGCAAACTTATGCTACAGTGTCCATGGAGAATTCTGCAACATGTGGACTTGAGTTTGCCTAATAAAATTTAGTTTAAAATCCTTCTCATTTTGAAATGGTTTTCTGCAAAGTGCAACTGAAAGTTAGCTTGAAACAGGGGTTTCTAAACCATGGGTCCAAAAAAGGAGCTCAAAATATTTATTGCTGTTCAGGTTATATGAAGCCTAACTGGAGATTTATAAAGCAGCAATACATTGGCCACAATGACAGTAAAACTCAAATAGTCTAAGTCCTGGTGCCACACTTTTATTCTGTGCACCTTAAAAAAGTGCATACACGATCATTTAAACCTTAAACAAGTTTAACAAACTCATTTTGTGTATTTGTATTCAGTTAATTCATATGGCTACCACATACTTGCTGTTGTTGTCCAGATATGGTGTCTATTGTGGATCGGTTGGTTAATTTGCACTGGTACAATTGTTACAGCTACCACACATACCCAAGGCATTTTCACCATAAAGTCATGAGGAAGAAAATCACATAAGAAAGAAGGTGAAAGATGGAAATAAAATGACACCAAGGATCCTGCATGCTAATTACACCTTGTCAAAGTACTGCCAATTACAAGGGACAAACCAGGCTGCATATATTTGTGTCGCCTTCCGGTGTCATTGCTGGCTGTTGTGACTCCTTTCACCTCCCTGCTGCCATCGTCAGGAGTAGACATTCTTTCCCCGTGTCCTATTAGTGAATGATACAAGTGTTCCTCAATTAGCCATCCCATTAGGGACATTTGATAAGGCTGCCACTCCCTGGGGGGAATCAAGAAACTCATTATATCCAAGGCAAGGATAAAGTCCAGTGTCATATTTAGCCCAGCATGAAGGATCTGACGCATGTTTGTGTATATGGGGAAGGACAGTGTAGGAGTAATGATGGGTGTGTGTAGAGATTGGTAAAATAAATAAATAAACAGAACCCTCTCCTTGACCTTCTCCAACTGTGGTGCTTGTCTGAAACAAATGCTAAACATCTGTTCGGAGGTCGGCCTAGACACAGGGACATCAGGTTTACCGTATTAGGAGCAGATTTAGGCTTCACAAGACATCCTAGTGAGAATTATGATCAGATTTACCCAAACAAACTTCACACAAGAGCTCTGACCTTGATCTTATGTTTCCAAAGAATATAGAGGATAATGTAGGAAACCTGTTCAAGTACATAATGGTATATTGTACCATACTAATAAAGTCGGTCATCTTTTACATTATGCTTTATAAATGTGGCAAAGCGAGTGGATGACTAACTAAACATCATGCTAATTTAAATAACTAAAACCAACAATGCCATTGGGCATATGCCAAAAAATCTAAATATAAAACTAAATATAAAAGATCACAGGTTTGTTAACTGACTCCACAGGGACAGTTCATTTACAAAAAAGATATGTATAATTAATTAATTTATTTATTTTCCTTTTGCTGAATTTAAAAGTGTAAGTTGAACAGTCACATGATACATTTCCATACTGCAGGCAGGCCAGTTTTCAGTATTAACCCCAGGTTACTTTGTACAGAAATAGTTGGGTCTAAAGGTCAAAAAGGTTAACCTCTGAACTAGTGTGTGTATGAATCCACTTTTGCGTGTGGAAGTGGTCAGAGCAGGCCTGTGGTTACATTTAGGGGAAAAGGCTTTCTCTGCAAGCACAAACGTACTGACTCCATCGCAGTCTTTGAATGGCACGACAAACACATGGGACATGTGGACTTGACCCTATTAGACAACCTTTGTCCTGGCTGAAGAAAGACTGAGGAAAAACTAAAAAACTGCTTGATCAGAGGCTTTAATGTACCAGTGAGCGCTGTAGAGCTGTCAGTTTGAAACCTGTGCCTGACGAGGATTGATTTAATGCCAGTGACACTTCTGCCTTTGTCTGTACGTGCGGCTCAGAGTGTGCATGGTGTATTTAGCCACATGTGAAAGAAAAGACCGCTGCATGTAGCTCCAGGTAAGTAAGTGTGTGCATATCCATGTGGATCTGTTTGCTTAAAGTCAGTTGTCATGGAGATACATGTGGCGGTCAGCTGGCGGTCTTTCATGTGTCTCTTGGTGCAGCATTTGGTATGAATGATGAGCTGTGCATGTGAACAAGAACCGACCCAACAGTGTTATTAAAAAATTGGTTGGTCCAGGTATACGGATAAATACGTTTGAAAAACGTGTGGTCCAAACTGCATACATTTCTTACAGTTTATCTCAGCATTTCAAGCTACAGACATAAGATAACATTATAGAACTTGTGGGTGTAGAGCCTGTTTTATTTCTCCAAAAGCTGACCAAGGAAATACTATTCATTTTGACAAAGAACTGCATTGTGCCTCCTCTGCTGCTCTGTGTACAGTTGCAGCAATGCATTTGCCAAGCAGCCGCTGTTCAGCCAAATCGAAATGGAAATATGAATGTAATATGCATCATCACAAAACATGTGCTCCATAAATCACCTTTGGTAATACATTTTGCAGCTTAGTTCAATCCTACATTGAAAAAAAACAAGCGGGCAGACACAGTAAGGAGAAGATAATGAGGATTAGACATACATATGTAATTATAATTGTAATGCTACAGTCAGTGAGCATATTCATGAATATCAAAATGGCTCCACAACGCAGTCATTTAGTTGGGTTACTGGTATGGAGCGGCTATTGTGTGTGTTTTGTGACCTACTTCAAACTTCAAGTTCAAACTTTACTTATTTTATGTAACGTATTTGCTTATGTTTCACAAACAGAAATGATGTAGAAGTCTTTAAGCATTCTTTAAGTAAACATAGGCTATTAATAATACTAATAATAGTAACAGCTGAAGAAGAAAAATCTATAAAAGTAATAGATGAATAGTATAAAATCAGCTTCTTTTCTTAACTCAGAAGTTTTCACATCTGGCTTGAAAGCAGTCTATTATTTTCTAGATAATCTGTCACCCTTGTTCTTATACTGTAATAGTGCTCTGTAAAGTGTCTTTAGACACATATGTCTGTTAAAAGCTTCTGTGAAAAGCGCTATATAAATAAAGTTACCTTACCTTACCTTACCTTAGACTGTAACCTATTAAGAAAAGTCAGCAGTAATGCTAATAGCGAGTTAAGTCTGTCCACATCAGTAGGTCAGACATTAGGAGCTGCTTAAGTGCAAAAGTCAGGTAGACATTTTTGTGTTAATTATCATTTGTTAATGCCATTGACCTGCTCTGTGGCCGTGTGAGATAAAAAAAAAAGTTAAAAAATGTACTGTCTTAGCTCTCATGACTTAAACAATTATATTCATAATACAGTTTTTCCTGTGTAATAAAAACATCACAAAGATTGCACAAAGAACCATTATATACAAGATTACGCTGTGTGCAGTGTGTGTTTGAAATGCAACAGCAGGGGGCCATTGGTGCAGCAGTCGTCACCCTGAATGCAGTCCTCAGAGATGAAGCTGTCCATGAGTCAGACCAGTTTCTGATTCTCAGCCCCCCAGTATGCTCTCATTTCTGCATAGCCCAACTCCACTCTATACCTCCATCTGCAGCAGCCCATGCATTTAAATAGGATATTTAACTGAACTGCACCAGAATTTTAGGGAGATTATAAATATATATAGTGGTCACTGGCCCAAGTCTGAGGCATCAACATCACGTTTTTTGCTCTGGCATGTCACACTTTTTAAACCCAAGTGCAAATGTAACTAAGAGTCACCCCCAGTGCTGCTGAATGGTGCTGTTTAATTGGGAATAGGTGTGGCAGGAAAATGTGATGCAGAACAGAGGATGTGGACACAGTCAGATGACCTCAGATGTGAGCTGGAGTCCAGCAGGCTGGTGGGTCATGCTCCTCGGGACATGTGCACATGTGGAAAAAAAAGCCCTGATGAAGTCTGACAGCTCCAGGGAGAAGAGACGCTGCACACAGCCAGGGCAGCCATGACTGAGCAGAGGAAATTACTTTTTACTAAGACCCGGCTTGGACAAAGGCTGATGGAGCCCACTTTGACTCTATAGACATTGGGGATCTCTGGTTGGTTGGAAGTGACATTGTGGATTTAACACTGTAGGCCTATGTCCTTTTTACAATCTATTGTTTTCAGTGACATCGCTGTGCTCCACTGGGGGCACAGTTGCCCTCCAACTGTTGCCACTGGAATTTGACCCTCAAGGAATGTTGACTTAATATGATGACTTTGTGCAAACTATCATTTATCAACTTTGTGAATAGATAATATTTAGATAAAGGCTGCAGTTCTTCCTTACTCGCCGAAGAAATGATTAATTGAATAATGAATAATTTAAAAGGCATTCTTGAAAATGGCAAGAACCCAAAACATGCAAGATAAGTAAAGTTCAAGATCTGAAGATGGATCACTGTGCACTGCCCCAGTGGGATGGATCAAATGAAATAAATGTAACATTTTCATGCTCCACAACTTTTGAATTTCCATATATCTTCTATATACATGTTAATGGTTGCATGCACAAATAACAGGCTTTTCTTTCACTTTTGTTACTTGAATAGTTTCAGTAAAGGGTCTCTGTTATATAGAAATTTCCTCAGCAAGTAAGATGAAGCTGAAGCTGACATGCTTGAGCTAAACTTAAGTTAAATCCATTCTATCCTTTTCCTGTGGCTTATAAAGTACGAGAGGTTTGAAGGAAACATCCACACAAACTATAGCAAGTCACTCGGGTGCTGAAGTAAATATGGTGCTCTAAAAGGAAGCAAATTATTCCCTAAAGCATCACAAATACAGTTTCACAGAGTGCAACTACAGTAATGATACTTCACTAATTGAATAATGCTAAGTTCAAGGGAGTAATGTAAAAAATTCTCTTGCAGCGTAGGTCAATATCATATATACACACAAAAAATACATAAGACAAAACATACATGCTTTTTATATTTTCATTTACTCATCACATCTATTGGTTTATGTACAACTGAGCTTTTTATGCATTCACCTGAATCCTGAATTCATGACCGACTTTATTTTAGTGCACTTTTCTACTTAAACGTTGAAGGATTTTGCTCTGTCTTGAAGGCTGGGCTCAAAGGAGCAGTCAGCGCTCTCACTCATTTAATTACCTCCATGAGATGTACTGGCAGAGAGCTACACCTCGTCTGGCTCCCCTAATCTGATGGCAAATACAGCTGACATCCATCTCAGCATGTCAGAAATGGTAATGGCTGCTCTCTCTCCTCTCTTTGGGTTGAGGTTGATGCAGGACGGTCATTGGGCTACACTCCCCTCTCATCCCTCCTCTGCTCAGACCATCCATCACAGAAAGTCCCAGCAGATGAGCGGCGCTAACACTGGCTTTGGATGTGATGTCTCTCCTGTTAAAGAACATCCACAGTGACTTGGACCCTGCAGCCCAGTTTCACAAGAATATGTCACCCGGACTGATATTTTAATTGGTCCGCTTACTTTTGGAAAGAGTCATTTACAGTAGATACCAAGGTGAGTTTGAGTGCTTTTCTTCACCATCCATAAGCCCCATCGCCAGTCCACCTTGTACATCTTTAAAGTCTTAAAGGGCCCATATTACAATATTTCCTGATCTATGTTATAATGTTTCATCAAAAACATACCTGGAGTTGTGTTTTGTTTCAGTCACATGTGTTTAACACACAAATCCTGCATATTTAGGTTCTTTGCTCAAAGTTCTCTCAAGTTCTCCAGTGTTTTGAAACTCCATACACCTTCACTAGAACAATACTAATAATTTGGATTTGGATGATTTCAGCCCTGGAATTGACCATCTCTACTGAACTAAAGATAAAAGGTAGTTTGTTAACTTCAAAACTAATTCAATGACAATCACAAGGTGGTGCTTTGGAGATGCAGACAAATGTTAGGTGATGTAACAACATTATAACATGGCTAAAAACTCACATAAGTCAGTTTTGAGTAATATGGGACCTTTATTAGACTGGTGTTTACACTTTCAGATCAAGCAGGCAGATCAAGTAATATAATTTAAGAACTGTATCATATTATCTTGGTTAATCTTCGTGTTTGCTATTGACCTTGATTTGAGCTTCTGTTTGCTAAATCAACACTTTGTTAATCTCTGTGAGATGGTAATTATGGATAAGCAACTATTTTGATCATTGCAACGTACTGTGTAACTTGCCTGGAGGGTCCATCACCTGCTTGTCTCCATGGAGATGTGCCTAGAATGTTCCACAGTATGGCCATAAACTTATGAATTTCCATGGCGACTTGCAACCCACAGTAAGAATGAACGTTTTTAAAGATATTTTTCAGCACTTAAAACACCTGTAGTTGAATACATGTAAGACATATTAGTTTAATACGATACTCTGGACAATTTAAAATAAAGCCTTGACATCTCCATGGAGACAAACAGGTTGTGGGCCCAGAAAAATTACACACACTGTAAAAATGACAACTTGAATTTGTTCAGTTTACTAGGAGTTTTGCATCCACAAACAATAAAATTACCAATTGCATCTTACACTGTCTCAAGTGAGTCATTTCAACTCACTTTTGGAAGTTTCTGATAAAAAGTTGACCGTAATTAAGATTTTGAGTTGGCATAATATACAAATCACAGTAGACGCTTATTTAGAACCAGGTTAACTAATCTGCGCATGCTCACTTGAAATCTCGTAGCAATCTGCTGATTTTCTCTGATTTTGCAGTGAACGAGAGTTTTATTTTGACTTGCACAAAAGTCTGTGATGTTTGTTCAGAAACATGGTGATGTTCAGAAGAGAAATTTAACAGTACAGTTTTGTACCGTACAGTTATTTTAAAGGCTGTTAGTTTTTGTTACTGTTGAAAAAAAGGTACCAATTTGCTTTGTCAGCTGTGTATTAATACTCAGTGAAAATTTTAAAAAGTTGAAAATTAGTTGAATTTAAAGACATGTTAAGGTGTTTGCCCATATTTCAGATGGATGATGCTGAAGTATATTTTTATATGCTTTTATACATTTGTTAATTGTATGCTGAAAGACTTTTTTTTTCCTTTGGGCTTTAAATTACTTATGCTGGCAAACATTTTGGTGTTCAGTTCAAAAGCTGGCGGCACGGTGGCTGAGTGGCAACACTCAGGCCTCACAGCAAGAAGGTTGCGGGTTCGATCCCTGGGTCACCCGGGCCTTTCTGTGTGGAGTTTGCATGTTCCTCCCCGTGTCTGGATGGGTTTTCTCCGGGTACTCCAGTTTCCCCCATCAACCTAAAACATGCCCGCACCCCTATGAACTAACATCAAGGACCATGTTGTTCACCCTCCTGTGGGCTCACCACCTGCAGAGGGGTTCATAGGGGGGGTCAGGTGCTATGAGTATTGGGCAGCAAGCTGCCCCCGCGACCCAGCCGGATTAAGCGGGAGAAGATGGATGGATGGATGGATGGAGTTCAAAAGCTGTACCAATGTAGTTGAAAGTAAAAAATAAAAAAATAAATATTTATTGTGGGTGTAGTAATTTCAACTCAATATAGTAAGTTTTCACAGGGGATAATATGAACTACAAATAAGTTGATAAAATAGAAACAAACTTAAAATGCTTAGTTGGCATAACTTCAAAAGCTTAGTTGACCCAACTTAATAATAGCAGTACTTCAAAACTTAAAAGTTTAAGTTGATACGTACAACTTAAAAACTCTGTGCAGTAAGTTGCCTTGAAAATTTGAGTTGAACTAACTTTTTCTTTTTTACAGTGCAGTGCACATTTAAACTGTTCTAAAAATTGTTGTTGCAAGGTAGCCTGTACTATTGTGGTATATTCTGCAAGTATAGGAGCACTAGCTTTTCAGAAGAACTTGATGTACCCTAACAACAGACCAGGAATGCTTCCACAATGGATCTAACGACATGGTAAATGGTCACTTTTTTATACAGCACTTTACATCAAGGAAACACTCACCCATTCACACACACACACATTCACACATGTATTCATACACGTATTCACACACCAGCATTTACTGGGGGCGTAGACTTAGGAGGTTGTTTTGCCCAAGGACACAACAACAGCATTCATCTGTGGGAATTGGAATCACACCGCCAACCTGTGGGTCAGTGGATCTGACCGTCCAACCAATGATGTTTTTATTGAGAGTGGGATTTGAACCACCAACCTTGAGATCGGTGGACAAACGCTAAATGTTTTCCTTTAATGTAAGACAGCAGCTACCACTAGAAGTAAGAGTCTTGTTTCTTTTTGGATTTCCCTTTTCTGACGGCTAGCAACAAACAGCCCATAGAAATCAATCCCCAAAGTGGCAGAGCTGCCCGCAGGGTGTACTGCCACACATACGTCACTGACTGATTCCCTGCACATTTATCTATTTGAAACCACCAATATTTAAAGACAGAACCTACACTTTTGGAAACAGTGTGTGGGAACAGCCAATAGAAATGAAGGGGCATGGCAGTGAGAGGGACAATTCTCAGATCAATCAAAAATAACTTGGTAGACGGACATAGCACAGCTCAAATCAGAAACACTGAAGTGGAAGGATGGTTTTTCTTTTGCCTGGGAATGGTAATCACTGAGGCAGATGCAGCAAAAGTATAATCTCAACCTGAGCTCTACATTTCTGCCTTCTGTTTCAGATTACATTATTTCTCCAAATAGCAAGTGAAGTCTCTCAACCACCAGCCAATGAATCAGCAATGCACACAGAGAACACAGAGATAGACCAGGGTGTGTGCAGGAGTCCTTCCACCACAGAACACAGCTGAGGATATGGAATAGCAAAGCAGAGTGATGCTAATGATTTTGGAGTACTGTATTAGGGAATTTGCAGAAAATGCAATCAGGACAATAAAGGAGACAATTTTATTAAGGGTGAACAATGATGTACAATGGCAGATGAGAATGCAAATTTTCCTGTGACTAAACGGATAATTTATGTTAAATCCAGTGTTTATCTCTGTTGACGAGTGTAATGAATAGAATATAATTGGAGGCTGAAAAATACAGTGTTTTAGAGGTTTTAAATAAAGTTAAGTACAGATACCTAGAATATTTACTTAAGTATAGTACTTTTACTTCTTTTTTTACTTTGTTACCTTCCACCACTAAGCCCAAACAGGTCCACACTACTCATGAGCCTTACATAGGCCTCGCTATGAAATGCTGATTAAATAGAATAGGCTTTATTGCTGCATTTCAGTTCAACAATATGAGTCTTACAAGCCTCATTTGAATAATTATTTCATACAATGGACTACCATATTTATTTCCTCACTTTTATCCCATTGAACACACTGCTATAAACTATAAAAATTCAAGCAGGAAGAATGTCAAACCAAACCAAATCAAAAATAACCAAACAGAGCTATTCAAAGTTCATGTGGAACTCACCTAGAGCTGGGTCAGGGTCTCCTCACCTAACCTGCCTAACTCCTAAAGGCAGTAAATGCTGAAGATAAATGAACAAACAGAAAATATAAAAAATATAAAATACTTAAATTACGTAAATTACTCCCCTCATTTCTCATCTATCTCTGCACCTCCAGTTCACAAAGGAGGAATGCTAAACAAACTGTGGGTGTAGAGCGTAGAGAACCTGAGGCTATTTTAGCAAATAAAAAGTCATTTTAATATATTTGCCTTGCTCAATGTTCATTATTGGAACTCCTTAGGAATATGGAAATGACTAATTCACCAACAGATGTCTTTGGGCACAATAGGGGGGAAATAAATACAACACATTATTACCTAGACTGGATAATGTAAATGACATCTTGGGAGGATTGGAATCTCTGGGTAAAGAACTAAGAGAACATATGCCTCATTCATTTCAATCATTTCAATTAATTTCACTCATTTAGGAAATCATTGCACTCTGTGTCAAACTGAACTTTAAAAAGTAAAAGCAATGTAACCCTGGGTGTCATTAGTGGTAAAAAGGAAATGTTTTGACAATAGAGCCAATATAATTATGTTTACTGTTGTTTCTCATAGAACATTAAAAGTCCTATGTTATGCAAAATCAACTCTTGTGTGTCATGTTTTGGTGTATGGAGGGCCCCAGAGCAGAGACAGAGGTAGGTGTTAGCAGGTTTATTGCAGGGAATGCAGGATGAGATGGCGGGAGCTCGCTGAAGACACAGATGGGCAGGAAGACACTGAGGCAGACTCATGGGTAGGCAGGACAACATGGACACGCTTGACATGGGGACGTGAAACAGGCTTGACATGGGGACGTGGAACAGGCTTGATATGGGGACGTGGAACAGGCTTGACATGGGGACGTGGAACAGGCTTGATATGGGGACGTGGAACAGGCTTGATATGGGGACGTGAAACAGGCCTGACATGGGGACGTGGAACAGGCCTGACATGGGGACGTGGAACAGGCTTGACATGGGGACGTGGAACAGGCCTGACATGGGGACGTGGAACAGGCCTGACATGGGGACGTGGAACAGGCTTGACATGGGGACGTGGAACAGGCTTGATATGGGGACGTGGAACAGGCTTGATGGGGAGACGTGGACAAGCTAGATGTAGAGATGTGGAGAGGCTAGACGTGGACAGACTAGACGTGACCAACATGGAGCGGGTAGACAGAGAATGAACTGACACTGAGGGGCAGATGGGGATAGGGCTGTAGTGGGGAGGAGTGGCAATGAGCTGCAGGTAAGCCACTCAGCAGGTTGAGGCGCAGCCAGAACACATTGTGAGCTTTTAGCCATGTGAGAATGTTGCCACCTCCTCAAAAACATACCTGGAGTTATGGTTTGTTTCATTCACACAATTGAAATTGGCAATCTCTGCAGAACAAAAGTTAAAAGATAGCAGCTAACATGAAATCACGTCATGACATCACAAGAAGAGCATTTTGAGCTTTGGAGATATAGACCGACTAATAAAAAAGTGTTACTCAGACATTTGTGAACGAAACAATACACAACTCCAGGTATGTTTTTGATGAGGTAACCACATTATAACATGGCATAAAGCGCACAAGAGTCTAGTTTGTACAATAGCACCTTTAAACATGTGTGAATAAAAGAAAACAAAACTCCTAGCTAAAAGAGAAAACCGTACGAGTCTTATCAGTGGACACGTTCACACTGGTGCCTACATACTCCATGAAACACCAGGCAGTCATTGGCATAATATAATGGATTCATTTCCTGAAAAAAGTCATAAAACTGCCTCTTGACCTGATTAAGGCCTAATGTGGCCCAGTAATGAAGATGCCCGCACTGACACTCTAATGCGCCTTTGACTAATAATGCAATATCTACCAGATCAGCACTGATGATTCAAATATTTAAATCCAAGCTAATCATTTATGGTAGGAAAAATCAAATGATGGATGATGGCAAAGGTCTGCAGTAATAAGACATGAAAAAGATCCCTTAATGTTCTAAGATATTGTGCATTAGACCAGAGTCCATGGGCAATTGGGAGATAGCAACAAGAGGGTATGCATGCTACAAGGTAAAACGTCTGAGATCAGTTATGATTTTTTTTTTATACATAGCCATGGAAAAAATACATTCAGTATATCCACCATGCCTAACAATGTAGCTGTGCATATGGGTTACTCATGCTGAGTCTATTTCATGTCTAGTTGAGTGTTTGTCCACTGATCTGAAAGTTGGCCGTTCTCAACATGAGCATCATCGATAGAGTGGTCAGATTCATTTGGTGGTGCAGTTCCAGCCCCCATAGATAAATACTGTACCTGTGTCCTTGGACAAGACACTCGTCCCCACCTTGTCTGTGTACATTGGCGTATGTGTGTGTGAATGGGTGAGTGGTTCCTTGCTATAAAACACTGAGTGAGCCTTGAAGGTGGTAAAATGTTATATAAAAATGTGTCCATTTACCATTTACAATACTGGCATCATCATTGCTGTTAGGTGTATCTGATATGCCCCTTTCTTGTTGCAGATTTATGGTTGTTTATTGATTAGAATAATAATGAATTCATATTAAATAGCCTTACAAGTCCATGTTTTACAATTTCAGGCACTGTTCATTGACTTCCTTGGGTAGAGTGACAGAAGCAAGGCTATCATTGATCTCTCCAACCAATGTGACCACCAGTTACTCACTCTCACACCACATCCTTCAATAGGCAGGGTGGATGAAGTGTCTTGCCCAGGGACACAATGACAATATGCTCTGGTTAGAGCTTGGATTCAGCTTGTACAGTACTTTTTGCTTGGCTTTTATTTTTCTTTACTTTTTATATGGGTACTTTAAGTTGGTTGATTAATTAAAAGGTCCTATTATTATCCTATTAGATTAAATTGACTCTTGTGAGCTTTAAGTCATGTTAGAATGTTGTTATATCATCAAAAACATACCTGGAGTTGTGTTTTGTTTCATTTACACATCATGAATCATCCTTTTTTATTAGTCTGTCCACATCTCAAGCTCAAAATGCTCTGTTCCACCTTATGATGTCATGAAGTGGTAGTTTTCAGGTTAACAGCTATTTTTTTTACCTTTTGTTCAGTAGAGATAGGGAAGTCCTGGGCTGAAATGATCCAGATAATTAGTGAAGGTGTATAGAGTTTGAAAACACAGTGAAGCACTTGCTGTATAACCACATGACATCACAAGATAGAATGGAGTATAAACAATTTGAGAAAAGTACCTAAATATGCATGATTTGTAGGGGTGGGTATTGCCAACAACCTTGCGATACGATACGATTCGCGATACAGGGGTATCCCGATACATGGTCTTCAAGGCGATACGTATCCTGATATTTTACATTACGTAACCTATAATTTAAAAAAAAAGACAGATGTTTACTCAAAAGTTATTTTTATTTTGGTGTAGCGCATCAATTACAATGTAACAGAAGAAGGCTGTAAGGCAGAAACTGCCCTTCATTAACCTGTTAACACCCGCACTCGGCACAAGTGTTCAAATATGTACCAGATGTTCCAAACTGTAATAAGATGTAATGTATAATAAATAAACCATCTTCTGAAATTTAGGCATGTTTTCTTAAGATAAATAACTAAAACAAGCCAAAAAATTTCGCTCCATATGTCTCGTGTGCCTCCATCAGTGAGTGTGCGTAAAAGGAGGAGAGAGAGAGTCTCCATACACAGAGCGCATGGAGCTAGCCTATCACTACAGCACCTCTGCCCCACATGGGGCCCACCGCTGAAATTGTCTTTTCATAGGCTACTCAGATCTGTCAATCATTTCCGGAAAGAACCAATGACTGAAGAGGTTTTGCCATGGAACTGTCCCTCGGTCATGCGTAATACGCCGCTAACTGGACGCACTCGTTTTGTTCCCCAAACTGTAGCGCGGCGCCCCGTAGCCGGACCAAAGCCTGGATACGCTTGTTTTGTAGCTAAGAGTGTGGAGAAAACAAACATACCCCACACCGCTAACAGGAGCTAGGCACTTAGCTATGCTAAGGACCAAGAGCGAGAGTAGTAGAGAGATGCGTCGCTCATCCATTCAGACAAACTCGGACTTTCTGGATTATTTCTCCACATGGAATTATTTTATGAAAAAAGCAACTGGATATTCTTTTTCTGTGGACTGTTACGGACTAATTGAGACAGCTATTCCTGGATTGGACCCGTTTCGGACCGACAGAACCGGCTCAAAGGTAAGAAATGCGATGAATATTTTCGGGAATTATAAGTTATGGCTCTTTGGGCTCGCTGTGTGGCATAAAATGAATGATATGGTGGTTTTACTGAGGAATTAAGCTTTCAAACGATGTATAGCATGTCAATATTGGAAAAATAAGTACGGTGAATATCTGGCTTGACTTTTTAATGTTGTGTAATCGTCACGCGGCGGGGTGGGTGTTAACTTTATTAATGTAAACATGGCTTAACAAGGCTGTATGCTGACATGCAGCTACCTTTGATGAAAATAAACTTAAGATATGGCCTTAACAAGGCTGTAGTGCAGAAGGAATGCTGCCTTTGACAATACGAAATGTGCATTGCAAGCAAGGATCACTTATCAGACAGTTTGCTGAAGCTTGATAAATAATGTTTGTTGCATGTAAAATATCGATACTGACGCCTCCATATCGATACATGTATCGCCAAGAGGCCCACGACGATGTATCCCCGTATCGATTTTTTGAACACACCCCTAATGATTTGTGTGCTAAACTTGTACAAGAAACAAAACACAACTCAGGGTATGTTTTTGATGAGCAAACAACACTATGACAGACCATAAAATAGTGTAATATGGGCCCACTTGATTAATGCTCACTTATAAAACAAACTGTATATGCTTGAATGAAAAAATTAGCATCATAGCCACCCCATCTCCACTTGTAATTGACATTCAACAGATAGACGATGGGACAAATGAGGACTTCACTGACCTTGGGAGTAATTGAAGTCGAACATCAAGTAAATGGCGTGAAAAGTTGGTGGTGATCCTGTCTTAATGTGCAGCTGACCACGATAATTCAACCTGATTGTGTTTTAATGCTGTGTGAGAAAACAGGGGTAATGGGCCATTGTAGGCCCAGTGCATACGGCTCTGACAGAGACTTATCAGCTTCAATGTGGAGACGAGTCAATCAACTCCAAGAGGGGATAAGGCCAGGCAGTCAGGAAGTCAAAAAATACAAACAGTATCTTTAACTCATGAATCGCACACAAATATCACATAGATAACGTTTTTGTGTTTAAAGGGCCCATAGGCTATTTTCTGATCTACGGTATGTTTTTGATGATTTAACAATATTGTAACATGGCTTAAAGCTCACAATAGTCAATTTTGTGCAATATAACACCTTTAAAGGTCCTGTATCTGTTTTTTTATCATGCATTTGAGCAAAATGTGTCTTGCCCCAGTACGGATATATTGTATTAGCTGCTTTTGAGGTCTGCTGTCTGAATCTAATTAGAAAACATTTTACTGGTCCAATAAGCAGGAAGTGTGCATTCACATGCTAGTTGACGTTAGTTTTACCATCATGGCAGAACTCGAAAAGCCCTTTGTGACAGGGTTCTAATCCGGAGTAATAACGATGGTGTAGACAAAAGCATGTTTTTGATGATTTAATATGAATAAAATTTCCAAAGTTTGAAGAGTGTGAAAAAGACAGTGAAAAAGATATTTACAGTATTTAAAAATGCTTCATAAATCATAAGCTCATAGTTACCTTCTCTGTAACATGCCCTGGCCCTGACTGACTGAGGGAAGGAGAGTGCCATTTTTATCCACCAAGCTCCTCTCACAAGTCAATTAACACAAAAATACTGGTTTTCTACTCAAAAACCTAAATAGCAATAACAAAAATATGGAAAACCCAAAATCCACAAAAATACATTGCACAGTATGGCCATGCCTGCGCGTGTAGCTCAATGACAGGATAGAATACAAGTAATTTAGTGAAAAAACGGCATTGTGCGGTGAATTCACTATGACGACTATGTAAGACAAAACAAAAGAGGAAGTGAGCGAGGTGCACGGTTTGACAGCAGGGACTTGTAAACGGGAGATTGGTTGGGTACTGCTTTGAAGTTTGTTGGAGAGCGTCAAACAAACAATTCCACACACTTCCCGTCTGATTGTCTGTTTTGTCCAAAATTACGAGTGACAATGTCAGCAAAAATACTTTATCTACTTTATCTTACGTTCTTGGTCAGTTTTGGTGAATTTCCAATAATTAAAAAGATATTTTTAACAATTGTTAGAATATCTTCAGATAGGAGAATTTCCAGAACGTCAAGGACAGAGCTTTGGTCGAGTGAGTCATGCAGGAGTTCTGGGCTTGATTCTTATTTCTGAAGACATTTATGCTCAAGTGAAGTATTTGTTATATTTTGACCACTTACAACTTACATTTGTCACACATTACACAAATGTGAATGAATGCCATACGATTTAACCTACAATTATTCATATCATCATAGAACTTATATCAGCTAACATTAACACTTGACCACATTGACACGTTATATTTTATGTGTCATCTCCATTAAGCAATACAGTTAAAGGTAAACCTTTACTTTTAAAACACAAAATGTAGGAAATTAACAGGCACGCCCCATAACCCAATGCTTTTGTATGCTTATTCTTTACCTGCAAAGCAGTCCTCCTCACATTATTAACCCCACTCCAGCTCAAAGACAAGATAACACAATTTGACATATTAGTTGGGGCAAGCGCTTTTACACATTAAAAAATTTGTTACGACATCAACTGTATTCGTTAAGCACCGATTGCAGTTCTCCCACATGACATACTGCAGCGAATCCTCTCCTCCATGGACTTTTCTTGGCAACACTAATGAAAACATACTTTTAAAAACTCAACATTCAGCACTGTTAACAAACTTAACTTGCACATTTAAATGGTCGGCAATCTTCTGCCACTCCATGTCTCTGGCCTTGGTTATTGCAAGTCTATTTCCCTTCTCTGTAATTGTGGTTTTATATTCCTCGTACATTCCTCGTTCTAATAATATTTTTTTCTGAATCACTGAAATAATCTGCCCGAATATTTGACATGATCACATTTTCGGCAATCACTTGTTCTGGGCTTCTTATGCATCTTTTAATGCAAGATTGGATAAGCCCGGTTGAAGTTAACGCAGATGAAGCGTGGCTAAACTGTGTTAGTGGAACGACTTCAGCCTTAAGTTGAAGCTGACGCTTCTTCAAAAGAGGCTTAATCACTTAAGTGCCGCTATGTTCAGCGACATTGATGGAATACCCCCCAGGTAAGTGGCTAGTGCCTGTTTGTATGTGTCTACTTAGGTTAGTGACGACACTGCAGGCTTTGACGGAGCCACTTCGTCACACCCTGCAAATGGTTTAAAATCAGCTACTTCTGTTTTTCCACCTTTTCAAGACAGTCAAAATCAGGTACAGTGTTTTTGAATCAGTTTGTTTTTTGATCCTTCATTGCTTTTCTCTTCTACTTAATGTTATTGCAGTTTCATAAAATAAACAAATAAACATTCAGAAATAAAATAATGTTTAAAATACCAGTGCACATGACTGTTTGAAGTCTGGATCCATCCATGTGTGTCATAAATATGTTTTTGAACTTAGTAGTAAGTAGTAAGCGCACATATGAAGTAGTTTGTTTATATCCTGCAGGTACATGCACACACAGGGCCATAGGGGGCTTGAGCCCCTGCCCTTTTTGCCTCGTTTTAAAAAGTACAATAACATTAATAAATTCCTGTTAGGGATGTAAAACAACAGTGGTACAAAAACCCCACGGTATTCTCCCAAACCCATTTTTCTTGTAATCCAGGGTTGTTGTGTGTGTTGAGCCTCTTCTCTGTCCAACTCCGCCACAGAGAGTGTGGCTGAGTGAGTGAGAGAGTGAGAGGGAGAGAAGCCGCTGCACTGAAGGTCTGAGGGAGTTAGCCTGTCTGAACATGCAATATTATCCAGCATAGAGCTAGAGAATAAATTGTTTACGGTTGTTTAATGTTTAATGAAGTAGGCGATCATTTCACCTCGTTTAACCATGGAGACTGGCTGAAATTCAGGGCAGGGGGTTTGATGCGCTCTAAGTTGCTTTCCTTTACAAACTTTAAATTATTTTGTTTACACACAAAATGGAAGAAAGAACAAAACAAAAATGTAAACCACAAATCAGGGTCTTGACCCGGAGCATTTGCACTTAAGCCAAGCGACTTAACGTAGTGAGCTAAACTCCACAATGAAGGGGAAAGTCTCCCCTCTGGTCTCCACTCAGCTCCAAACGCGGCGGCTGCTGCTGCACATCAGTCAGACGCTCTTCCCTGTTTTATCAACTGGAGGTGACGAATCCGAATAAACCCGACATCACACGTTGTTCTCCGTTTACATACATTACACATGTCATATTGTGTAAAGGACTGAAAAAATTGTGTGCACATGCTGCCCTTTTCTGATTTTGAGCCCCTGCCCTTCTATAATGTGCACGTGCCTGTGGTCCTGGGCTCATTATTATCCAGCTGGCTTGCACAGCCAAATCAAATATTATGATTCAATAACTACAACACTGTTTGGTGAGATAATGCTTGTGGTAAATGGTAATCCTTTTTTTTATGTTTCTTAACAAACTATCTTTTGAGGATTGTAAAAAAAAAAAAAAGGATTACCATTTACCACAGGTGTTATCTCACCAAACTGGTACTGAAAAACTGCATTTACTATTATACTTTTCCTTCATTCAATGCTAATTTATATGTCAGAGGCCATAATGATGAAAAAAACCAAACAAAAAATCATTGCAAAACTGCAAAATTGATCTAAAACTACTTTAGAATCGGGCCATTCATTCCTTGTTCAAATTGGCCAATTACCCAGTTCGAGGCTTTTGATTTCACCAAAAATAATAGCTGCCTTTTCATTTCTTTGCTTGGTGCATCTGATTTAAATAAATCTACCTTCAATAGAGACCATATCAATAGTAATTGTATTACTTGCTAGTAACTCGTGCTTTCTTAATCTTAACTTCTTTTCCTTAACCTACAACCTTCCCTGACCTTTTTCTGCTTCCTGCCACAGCATAGGTAAAATGTTTGCTTACCGCCGACCAGTACACAATCCAAAACAACTAATAACTTTGGAAATTGTTCTTTCCAACTTTTGGCGGAGCCTTTAGGTCAGAGTCTAATACGTGCTTCTCAGCTTGTGTAGGTGAATTTTCCCGTGGTGCTAAAAGGTCAGAGAAAACCCAGGCTTGTAATGGTGATCCGTAGCCCGCTTTCAGTGTGGAGATGAAAATGACAAAGCTGTAGGTGCAAACGCTGTGCATGTGCAGAGCTGGGAGGGCATCAGTCACACGGGAGCAAAGGGCTAAGGGTGAGCACTTCCAGGCTGCAGTGGAGAGCTGACGGATGGGCTCCAGCAATGAAGCTGTGGCACAGGCTGAGGCATCTATTATCATCAATCCTACAAAACTGAGCCTTGACTCAGGAAAATGTAGCAATGCATCACTCACTACTGCACTCCTATACTGGGGTTAGAGGCAGGTGACCCCCCAAACATTTCATGTAGAAAAGCTGAAGTGAAAAGGGGAGGCACAAGTGGACATCTCAACAACTTCAAGCAGCTTTAAGTTTCTGGAGGTTCTGAGAGGTTTTTTTTTTGGTGCAAAACAAACATGAGGGAGACTACATCTGACATACATCCTGGTGAACCTGAATCCATGTGCACATTACCATAGAGTCAATCCATGTGCGCATTACCATGGTAATGCGCACATGGATTCAGGTTTAAATATGAATGGTTTAAATAAGGTCTATGGCACAGACCACAGACTGTATAAAGAAGTGGACAAAGTGAGTATATGATGTCACCCATAGCGTTCACTGCCACTCATATGAGGCTGATGATGCTGGCGGTTACCAGGCAAATTTGGAGCCAGGCTCTATGTTATGAATAGAATTTGTTAATGGGCAAGATAGCTGAAAAAACCCAGGATCCTAAAGAGCGGGTTAATACGAACATTCTAGGACCAAAATGATGAGGCTCACTGCAGGAGTTTCAGAGAGAGGTGACAATATTCCAATGTAAGTCAATGGGAGCCAGGGTCTGAAGGAGCCGGAAGAGCCTGCATCTGAACCTCCTATTCAGAACACAGTGGGTAGCACGTTAAATATGTCCATTTATATATACAGTCTATGTGATGGACACATACACGCGTGCACTATCAACAGAAACACGCACAATGTCTATGCCCTAAATGAAGTCTTAAGTTTCACTAATAAATGGTGAAAAAATACTTGTTTACTTTCCGTAACATGGATTATAATAATCAGAAGCACAAGAGTAATGTTGCGGTCCGAGTCTTTCCATGGGCCTTTCTCTTTCTTCTCCTTCTTCCAGGTAATAACATTGCTACGTCACAGGATAGTAATCCCTGATTGGTTGACGCAGTGTGTCCAATGGCAAATGTTCATATTTTCAACTTCTGACGCCGACGCCCTGGACAGATGTCTAGAGTGTCAACACCCGAATGCTCAAGATGTGTTGCGTTGACACCAGATTCAAGCTGCGCTGATGCCTGAAGACGCTCTACAAAAACGCAGGACGTCCCATGTCCACATAAACTTGTCCAAATGCAGCATAAGAGAAGAGAAAAGGTGAGGAGCTGCAGCTGGATCAGAGCGAGGGAGAGTAGTCAAACTGCACTGCACACACAGATGCAGGCGTCTACACAGAGACAGAAGGAAGGAGAGACTGGACTTTTAGTCAGATTGTGCAGATTTAAGTTAAATCTTGTGAACACATGAGGAGACAAAAGGGCATGCTGTGGCTCAGGCTTCTTTTTCCTAAACAAGAGAGCGTAAACCCATGCGACCTTACTGCCACACGATTACCTGTAGATTTGCATGCCTTATCATCAAGATCTACCAAAATAGATCTCGATCTATTGATTTTTTGATTTTTGGAACAACACTAGTGTCAGGAGTACTTTACATTTATTGAATTATGATGGTAATCTGACCAGCCAATGGATGTTTCTCCTAAGACTCTGATCTTCCCAGGTCCAAGTTATTTTAAACTATATAGGGGGTTCTAAATAGTTTTGTTCCCAACAAATAATTTCTGTTCCTGATTGCATTTGCAGACGTAATTTATGATAATGATTCTAATAATAATGACGAGTAAATCAGCAGTCATTATGACTATGCAGAATGTACAATGCACATACCATTATTATAATTATTGTAATGGTAACTGATTGATCATCATTATTCACAATGCTAATGTTCTCAGCGCTTAAAAACAAATCAATAGTTAGTTTTTTTTTATGCTGATAGCTTTTGCCCAAACAAGGTGACCAGTTGAAAATAATAATCAAAAATAAGAGTGATGTCCTTGTGAGTTCTCACATGGTTAGTGGGAATTAAACAAGCAGAGGTCATTGCTGAGGCCACAGGTGTTGTCTTTGTACAAAGCAATTTTCAAATCTTTTTTACTGAGGCATATTCAGTGGAATTTATTACAATCTCAATGACTTTTTTCTAAATCTTTAACAATTTGTAATTATTTTTTCAGTAACTGACCATTAGTTTATTTCTGGCTCAGCTACAGAAATTTGTAGATATGTAGTATTCTTATATCCAAGAGCGGTTTTAATTTCGACCTTTTTAAGGACTCTGTCTTGTTTGGACTCCACATTCATAAAAAATGTGGTATGTAAAACACAGTCCCCTAGTGTGCCCATTACTTACCAATGCATTGCAAAGAAGTATGTGTTCACTCACTGGGGGACACTCATATATGCAAGTTAAGCCTTCAAGTTCCAGTGAAAAATAACATGTTTTCTTGGATGTTTGTGGCTCATTACATTTAAGCCCAGGGACAGTAATCTGTGAGATTACAAATAAGAAGGCCTACTGCTGCAAGGCAGGATCTGTGCATTTTTGCGTGGGGAGAGGGAATTTGGCAGACTGCTGTCAAGTCAGTGGATCAAAGCTATTCTCCCACTGCAGCGGCTCATCACAACAACAGCGGAGTGGAAAAGAGAAGCAGAGTGTGAAGAGACAGTGAGAGAGAGAAAGGAAAGGAAGATCTAGAATGAAAACATTTTACACCACTCATTGTCAGTTTATACTGGATACACTGGCCACACGTTTGAGAAGCAAAGCCCAAAGTGAGTCCAGTCAGCAGGGTGAGGACACAAGCATGTCCATGTCACACTCCCCCATGCAGTCATATGTAAAGCTCACCATGTTGTCTTAAGGCACACAAACAGGCTTTGAGTCCAGAGAGAGGGAGTGACATGTTCTGATCTGATGTGGAAAATTAATGAGTTTTGAATTAAATCATGTTAAAACATTCCTGTGGGGTTGAACATGAGGTCTGCTTTGATCAGTGATGGTCAATGTATCAACAAGCACAACCTGTACCTTTTTTAAGAAAACAGTGGTGAACCAAGATATTAATGATCATTTTAACCCAGGGCTTGAAAATGTGCATGCATATCGCAGGGTGTGCGGATTTGAGGTTGCTACCTTCACAAGCAGGCACACACACCCACACACACACACACACACACACACACAATGATAGGTTGTTTGTGTTAATTTATGTTACACAATTACGATTCAATGATTTATAGTGGTTTCTTTTTACAGGTACGAGAAGGAAGCATAGCCCTAAATTATACAGAGCATAATTACCCTTTAAAGCACTGCACCAAAAGGAAGCAAAACTTTCTACTGTGGCTGACCTGATCAGGCAGTGCACATTGTGCTGTTGGCAGCCTTATATGTGATTTGATATCTAACTATCATCAACTATCAACTTCTTCAGGATGCTGTTTATGTGCCCTTGAACAAACGGCTTTACCTGATTGCTTCAGCTCAGTGGTCAACGTCAGTCCATGGTGCTGATTATTCAGCCACAAGGGCCTGATCAAAACTACTCTAAAAATACCTTCTACTGCAGAACAATTCCTATGATACAAAGTATGTATTGTACAAATTGCACGTCAACAAATCAAATGGATAGTGCCATTGACCAAAAGTATTTTCTACAAAACATTGTGTCCTTGGGCAAGACACCTTGTCCACTATCAATATGTATGAGTGTTGTTATTGGTGAGTATTTGATAGGTGATTTACCAAAAAAAGACATTACCATCATCACCACATCATCATTTGTAGACAAGCACTGTAATACCAATGCATTATAGTGGGTATTAAGCAAAATACATTTTTGAGCTTTCTGCTGTCTTATAAAAATTTTCCCTCATATAAATATCATCCATGCACATTTTAGCAATCTCTCCCAGGCCCTATTCATACTCTTCTTATGATTAGCTGTAAGATTCTGTCCAATACTCCATCCATGCGTCCACACCACAATTCTCCATAAGTATAGAAAAGCAGAATACAAAACTGTACACAGCAACTTGACAAACCTGATGTGCAGTAGTTTCATCTGCGGGAGGCACACTGATTGTGTTATGAATGCGCTCTGAAGGGGGAGTGACTTAGCAAAGAGCAAAAGTACAGAAACTCTGAGCGTCAAAAACAAAAGAAAAAGAAGTTCACAGGTTGTTTTCGGCAAATATAGCATTTTCAGAAATAATAAAAGCAGTTGCAGGTCCTGCAGGTATTATGCAGAATTGACATCTTGTGCACTTTTAGCCATTTTATAATCATGAAAGACATATACCTGGAGTTGTGTTGTGTTTCATTCACATGTTTGATAATCCTCAATTATTAGGGTGATATCATGAAGCGGTTTTCATGTTAACAGCCACCTTTTACCTTTTGTTCAGTAGGTACAAATGATTCTACTGAGAGTGGAGTTTAAAAACAGCACATCCTGTATGTACCACATGCCGTCACAAGGTAAAAGAGAGTGTTTTCTGCTTGTGGGTTCTTGTGGCTCAGTGGGCAGTGTGGTGATGTAGTTTTAGTTTTTCCTCGAGTGATGCAGAAAAGAGGGAGTCACTGTCTGTGTGAATCTTCATGTATGTTTTTATGTTAAACACGTGAAAATGAAACAAAACACAATTCTGGGTATGTTTTGATAAAGAAACAACATAATAGATCAGAAAACCCTTTAAGGCCCTTTAATAACCCCTCTTTAAGAAAATCCAAGAATAAAATAAATATGACATATGACATGCAACCTTCAATGACCCTTGTAGAAATAGAATCAGTACACCTTCTCTTTGAAGGCATCCCATAGAGAAGTAGGGCTCATTTGCAGTGTCTGTCCCTCTCAGTCCCACATTTCTGCTGCAGCTTCCTTTGTCTCAGCACATTCATTATTAATCACACAATGTTCTTTTCGGTTTCATGATCACTTTGATAATCAAGGTTGTGCACAGGAGCACGCACACTCAAAATTGACAGTTTGAGCATGGTTTACTCCAGGGACCAAAGTATAATTAATTAAGCAGTGAGGTGAGCATGGAGTACCCGGACCCCCTTTCTGAGATGTTTGTGCGGCCCCACCCCACAGATGCCCCAGTCATAATTCATTATCAGCTGCTATCATGTGTTCAGTGCACCTTCCTGCAGGCAACTGGCAAATTATAAACTGTGGGTACAAGAGTGTTTTATAAAAAAAAGGTGCATTGTGCAACTTTTCTGGTGCAGGTCCGCTACCTACTTGTCTCCATGGAGTTGTTATTGCTTTGCTTGGAATGTTCCATGGTATGATTTTAAACAAAACCCTCTAGCATTTATTCATTACAGGTGTTTTTATTAAATACATTCATTCCTTCTGTGAATGGGGGCGACTCTCCACAGATCTGAACTGTAATATAGCATAGTGCTGTTACCCGCTTGTCTCCCTTGTGATAGATAGGTTTAATTTATACTGTGGAAATTTCTAGGCAAAGCAGTAATATTTCCACGGAGATAAGCAGGCGGTGTCATGGTTTGAGTGTGGTTGAGGACCCCAAAGCAGAGACAGAGGCGCAGGTAGCTGTTAAACAGGTTTATTGCCGGGATTGAAGGATGTGGTGATGGAAACTGGCTGGAGACATAGACGGAGGGAAGACACTGGGGTAGACAGACTGGACAACAAGGTCAGGCAGGACGACGACGTGGACGTGGACAAGCAGGACGAGGACGTGGACGTGGACAAGCAGGACGAGGACGTAGACAAGGGATAGAGGAGGAATGAACTGACAAAGAACAAAGGATGAGGACAGAACTAAATAGTGGGGCTGATTAGACAATTAGCTGCAGGTGAACCACCGAGCAGGTGATCCACACTGCAGCATTAGCCCAGCCACACCCCCAAGAGGAGCAGACAGACACAGAAGGGAGGGGGAACACACAACAAACGCCAAACCCTGACAGGCGGGGGACCTTCCACTAGAAATGTTACATAGTGCACCTTCAACATCGTTCTGAAAATTTGTCTGGTATAGCTTTTCAGTGCGCACAAATCATTAAGTATGATTTTAGTAATAATAATGAACTTTAGAAGAAGTCCAGTTAAATTTGTAGGGCCTAGAAACTTACTGCAGAACATTGGAGACATAATTAAAACGGAGACCATTGTGTTAAAGTAAAGACAGAAAATCACTGCTGGACTCAAAGGGATTGTCTGAACTCACAGTGTTTGCCCTGTGCATTTGTGACGGTCCATTCACTAGGCCTACTGAAGCTTGGACAATATATAAAAAGGGGATTGCAAGTTAAAAACAAATGTGCTTTTCTGGACTTAAAAAAAAAAAAAAAGGATGGATACATACATATATAAAGTAAAATTTAAAAAAAGTTTCAGTCACCGCAGAAAGAAAACACTTTAATTCTGAGCCTTACAAACTGCATTCTATGATAATTACTATATCAATATTTGAAATATGAAATATATTTGCTATATGATAAGATTTAAGACGTAAAATGTACTATGACCCATTACAGGTGCAGTACTTTTTTTTAACAATATTGTAGATTTAGAATAGTTTTTGTTGTATAAATCTGCTCTTGGGTTATTGTGTCAGTGGCATGAGTTTCCAAATTATCATTTTTTATCTGTATTTTTTATTTTTTAATCTTTTTATTTTTTTCGAACTACATGTTCTTGGTCGGTTGCATCTGTAACAAAGAAAATTTCCCCTCGGGGATGAATAAAAGAAATTCTGATTCTGATTTAGCGTCTATATTTTCTTCAGCAATTTTACTTAAAAATGTATTACCATGACAGGACTAATTCCATGTTTGTGTACAGTTTAAACAGATATAGACTGAATAGAAAAACATCAGAAGCCAAATCAAAAGCCAAATCTACACGGAAGATATTTTCCACAAAGCACAAAATATACAGATTTAACAGCATCAGCAGAAAACAAGAAGATTGGAACAGAAAACACCCTCCACTATGACAAAGCAGCCTCATATAAGTCTATAACACACTGGGCCTCTTTTTTATTTTGTTTAGCTTGTATTATTCTTTTATTATTCACATTATTGCCTTACTTATTGGGCTGTTGATGTACTTTACGTGCACCTTAACACTATGTTCTCAAGTGAGAAACTGAACTGAAATAATTTTAAATAAATATGCACGTAAACCAAGGTCTAAACATATTACAAATTTCAAACAAGAAATGCTTTTATGTACCTGACCACTTGTGGCCTGTTTTGGCGAAGGTTGGACATTAACAACTAGATCCATAATGAACAGCTCAATAATAATACAAGAACAATATTACTTCACAGAAACAACAAAACTCTACTGCCACTTATTATTCCAACAAAATTTGAATAGTTTTAAAGTCAAGATTTTTTGTGTGTGTTTTATTGTATTGTAAGTATTTTAAAACAGCAGGTTGGGAACTATGTCTTGTAGTAAATAGGCTGCTGTGTCACTAACAATGCATATCTAACAACCCTGCCGAGACACTTCATTAAAAATAGGAAAAAGTCAATACTTTAGAAGTAAACAACCCAAACAAGTGTTATTTTAATACGCCCAAACACAGTGGGCCAGCTCAATAGCTCTGCCATCAACAAGAAACAAATTACTACATTTATACCTTTAAAACCCCACGATTAAAAACAGATGGAACAGGATGTGTGAACTTACATGGTTTCTGAGGCCATGTGTGAGGCAGGAGTCCAATAAAAATAAGAGCATGCCTTAAAGAAGACATGTTAGACTTTTTCTGGAATTTAGTATTGAAATGTGGATCTTTATTTTAACTTTTGTTCATTATTACTAAGTCGGTTTTGATCAAGTTAGTAATAGAAATAGGTTCAATGGCTTCATGTTCTGAACTGAGAGGGCCCACCTCTTTTTTAGTGAAATTGCTCCATAGCAAGCATCGGAATTTATTATGGTTAAAACGTGGTTACGTGAACATTTTTGAACCCAACATGAGTCTGATAGATTAAAATAATTCTACAGTACAGTGCAATGGGAGATGAAAAGTTTAAAAGCTCATAAAAGTCAGTTTTGCACAATTTAACTTGTTTAAATCAAACCTAGATGACCTAGTCAGAGGTCTGGAACTTTTTTTGTACAGTTTCATTGCCATAGTATTCACATCATAGGAAGGTCAGCCAAAATAGAAATGTGTGAGGAACGTTTGTGGTCCTTTCTGTTGCTCTCAGCAGCTGGATTCGAAAAACTTAATCTGATTACACGGTAGATTAGTTCATTATGTTTCCTGAGGGTGCAACTATGAAGTTTTTAATTTCAAAATATAACTTTAAATCCAGTGTTATCAAAGGTCTCTGTATCCTACACTCTTCATCAAGGACAACACTGAAAATGAAAAAATACTTCTGATGCACGATGTTTTGTTCGGAATTACTGGTGTCATTTCTAAGTTGTAATAAAAGCAAATAAAAGCTCAGAGATCCAATGGACTGGTCTTAAACATACACATTTCTGAAATATATTTGAAGTTAGTATATGTTTGAACAACCTGACATTGTTTAGTCACATTTTGACTTAAAGCTACTCAACTTTTCACGTGTTACGGCCCCAGGCCTCCAGTTCTTTTGATTTGTGTTGTGTGCTTTAATTGTTTTGTCATTTGGATTCTTGCTGTGTAAGCCCTGGTCCCTGATTGGTGGGAACTTCAACCCTCGGCCACTCCCACCTCACCTCCAGCCTCCTCCCCCTATTTAAGAAGATTCTGCTCACCTGTTCGGGGCGGCTGGCCTTTGTGGTCAGTTTGCCATTTTCTGTTTGTGTCTCTTTAGTGTGTTAGTCTAACTTTGTGTGTGAGACACTAGTTTAGTTCAGTTTTGTGTCTTTTTATTTGTCACTCGATTCTGTTTGTAGGTTTATGTGACTTTTGTTTAGGGACTTTTGTGATTTTGTTATGTGTCCCTTAGTCCGTCACTTTTGTTTTTGTATAGACCTACGTGACCCGTTTTGGCACAAAACTCGTATTTCAGTCCCGTCCTTGTGTTTCTTAGTTTAGGTTCTTTTATGTACATATTTTAGCCTGTTTTGTTTAATTTACCTTGTACATTCCTTTTAATTAAATTACCTTATTTATTCCATTTTACATCTTGGTTATTTTGTTACTTCCGCGGTCCCTAGCAGAGCTGGGTCGTAACATCACGTGTAAATAAGTAAAATTTGTTTGTGTATTATGAAGCAGTAGTATGGAATGTAAACATTCCCTTTCACAACTCACAAACTTTTGAACCTTGGCACTACATTAGCTCGTCTGAACCAGCTTTGAAAGATATGCTACAAATAGATAGGCCTGTCATGATTATTACTATATGGACTTATCGTTCAATATATAAAGGCTGGAACACTATATATTTTGGGGCTGAATATTTATCGTGTATGAATTTTCTTTGTGAAAGTGAGGAGACATATGGTGGTTTTGTCATAATACAATAACATTTGAGCTGTAAAAGGTTAAATAAGTGACTTCTGTGGCTAACTATAGGTTTATTCTGTCATTTGTTGCAGCTTAGAGCTCTTGAAGATACATTTTATTTAAACAGTGGTTTGCAATGATTATCTTGCATTACTGTTTTTGTATCAGTTGCATAAAGTAGTTTCATTGTTATCGTTAATTGCAGTATATCTCTGTAGCACTATATCTTGCTTCAGAATTTGTTATCGTCATAGACCTACCAAGAGGTCCTGTTTTGGGACCACTGAACATAGTCTCCTATAACCACCACAACATATTTTAAAACATGTGTTCCCTTGCTCAAACAAGACCTGTCAGTGGCCATAACATTCACCCTGACTCATGGTCTCAATTAGTCCTCTAGCAAATAACTCTAGAAATAGAAATCCAATTAAGAATGAAGAATTATTGTGTCTGTAGCTAGAGTCAAGCTCAATAACCCTGACCTGTTCCACTTATTACTGTGGACACTGTATCAGTCCATCACTAACAATGTTATTGGATAAAGGCGTGACATGTGAAGACAGAAAATCATTCCCCGAAGCGTATATTGAAGGTTTTTAGTCTAATTTGAGTGATATTGTTTATACTGTATATCCATACCAACACAATTTATGTTATGTATTTCAGATTCTGTGTATCCTTTTTGATGTACATACTTCCCCATTCATAAAACATAGGTCAATAAAGTACAAGCTGTTCTGTGGCTACCAGAAACCAAGCTCTTACTTTGATTGGATGCACTGACAAGGAGAAAAAGAGTAATTTACCAATACACACATAACATAAAGGAAGAAGAGATTAAAGTATTGAACTACGTTGGTTTTATTGAGTCAAAATTGATGGATTTTGCCTCTATTTCATGTGAATGTGATTGAAATTCCTCAATGTAATATGTAATGTAAGACATAACAAAGGAAATAAAAATGTCAGTGTAAAGCCAAAACCAATAAAAGAACCCTATACTGTAGGCCACGTGGGAATAGCCCGATGTAAATAATTTCATACCTACATAGAGTGTGAATACATATAATTTTGTCCCTGTGTGGATATGGGTCCACTTGACCTTTACCCATCCAAAAAGCTTCTGTTTGTCTTCAGTTTATCATGTTTATGTGAACTATGTTGAATTATCTGTTATTATTTATGTGTGATCCTATATTGGTTCAGCAAAATCTGTGAGTTCTGTTGAATACGTGTAATAGCTTTGTCTCCTTTATCAAAGATGACCAAGGCTACAGAAATCATATAGATATAAGCAGGGACTGGGGTTCCTCTTCTACTACTATTACTACGAGACCACTATGCAGTGGCGGCTGGTGAATAGAGGGCGCAAGTGCGCTGCACTCCCTAACTTGACCTCGATAAAAGAAATAAATAAAATAATAATAATAAAGTTATTTTGTATTGTTTAAAATTGAACATGTATCTGCATAGACATTTTTTTAACATGTTAAATGTGCTCATATCACTGTATTTGAGTCATGTGTTTGGCATTTGAGTGCGCTAAATCGGAGCGCCCTGATGGAGGTTTATGGGGGAGGCTGAACTTGTCAGAAAATGTGGCGTCATTATGTTGCTTCTGCCCATTACTTTACATTACAGCCCTGAAATACGTCCTGGTAAGCAGGGTGGGAGCGAACTCAAATTAAGTGATTGGTTTTCAAAAACATTATCACACACTTCTGACCTATGAGGATTCAGCTGCTCTGTCCCGCCTCACCCCAACTCTGCACTACTACTGCAACAGGCTAATGCTACTACTACAGGCTATTGAATGGAGAACTACAGAGCTGTGTGCTATACGAGTTATGGCGCGTTGAACTTCAGTCAAAGTGCATCCGAGGAACAGTTTTCAGGGAGTAACATGTCTTCTCTTCAGCGGGACCCAGAGGCCAAGCAAGATAAGCAGCATGAGCTGAAATGAGTGCATTGACATCCTATGGCTCTTGATCACTGACCGTATATATGAGTGGACTAAGTGAGTGTGACGTCACCCACAGCGTTCAGCACCGCTCAAATGAGGCCGATGTCACGTTTACAGGAGCAAATTTGGAGCCAGGCTCCATATTTGGAAATCCAACCCCAAGTAGCATAGCAACCACAAGAGCCAATCATGATTGAGGTGTTTAAATGTGCTGTCCTACTCATGGCAGAGCAGTGATACTCTACTCTGCACCATTCTGCACGGACTGCTGCATTTCTGATTCTTGAGACTAATAAGGTAACTTTTAGCTTTTATCATCAAACTTTAAATAGTTAGTTTAAGTCATTGATTTATGTTATATGTTCTGTTACGTGCGAACAACAATAGAGTTAGCAATTTATTAATTAATTCTCTTTACTTTATACTAGTTAAGTTATGCTAGTTAAGATTTTAGTAACGTTAGCTATTGTAATTGCTTGAGATATTTTGTCATTTTATTTCAAAAATAGTCAGTCAGGAAGGAGGAAGCAGGAAGTGGGAAGGGGACTTACTTAGCAGTGAAACTAGCTGTCAGTCAAACCTGTTGCTAACGCTAGGTGGCAGCGTGTAGGTACCCAATGTGGGTGGAAGTACCTGATGTGGGCTCTGTGTTCACACATGTGCAGTTTGTGTATTGTTTTACGGGTTTCATGACAGTGCCCGATTCATCCCTTGCAGTTGGTTTACGGCTCTTGCAGTTTGTTTACGGCTCTGTCTGCATACACACATGCACACACACACACACACATACAGAACCATGCATACACACATGCACACTTACACTCACACAAAACCATGCATGCACACACACACACACGTACGCACGCACGCACGCACACACACGCACGCAGGCTATACAGTATTTCTGTTAGTTGGTTTCTGTCTAATCTGTCCATAGGATGTTGTTCTGTGTTGTTTATGAACTCAGTCATGAAACATGTTCAACTTAACCATGAGCTTGTGCTCGAACTTTAATGATCAGAACCAGCTTGACAAGTCTTACACCTTGCTCCGCCTCTCTTGTTCCTCCTGCTACTGCCATATCATTAACCCTATATTCAATCGGTAGGTCCACCTTGTGGTAATATCTGGAACTGCAGTAGCAACACTGCATATCAACACATCCCCCTTTCTTTGAAGCTGTGGACCAACCATCATTCTAAACACACTAACATTTTAAACATCAGTTCAAAGTTTATCTCAACTAACTAATGATTACTTCAGACATCAGTATTACACAATACACAGTATTACACAGTATTATTAGTATTTTGTATATGCTTTACTTTTTTTTTTTTTAGTATTACTCATTTTCTTCCCCTTTTTTTATTTTTTATTATATACCATGAAACAACATTCAGTCCATTTTCTCACAAGTCCAATCTGTCAGGTCGTCTTTTCTGATGCTCAGATCTCCTCAGAACAGGTAAGTCTGACTGAACATTGCCTGTGTCAACCTGCAAATGTCCATCATTGGTTGCATTCGATGCCGTATCTGCACTGAGTCCATCACAATCGATCTCAGTTTCTGTGAAAGTCTCTTTTGTTTTCAGAAGGCTGCGACGGTTCCTTCTGAGCACGTGTCCTTCCTCAATGCTCACTTCGTAGGATCTAGGTCCAACCTCCTGGAGAACAGTTGCTTTTCTGTCCCAAGCATCTTGTCTCTGGATGCGCACCACATCATCCTTGGCGAGCAGACTGAGAGGTTTAGTCGACTTGTCATAGCGTTGTTTCTGTTTCCTTTTCAGTATCCTCAATTTTGTCTGTATCCCTCTGTTGTCTTTGACTTCTGTGTAACAGGGGAGGGTTGTGCGTAACTTGCGACTCATTAACAGTTCTGCTGGGGAAAGACCACATTCAAGAGGAGCAGCTCTGTAGCTTAGTAGAGCTAAGTAAGGATCTGACTTGCTGTCAGCGGTCTTTTTCAGAATCTGCTTAATGATGTGCACTCCCTTTTCGGCTTTGCCATTTGCTTGTGCATGCTGAGGACTGGATGTGACATGATGGAATCCATAGTGACTTGCAAACTGCTACCACTCTTTGCAGTTGTAGCAAGGACCATTGTCACTCACCACAGTTGTTGGTATTCCATGCCGGGCAAATATGGACTTGACATGTGTAATGACAGTACTGGCAGTTGTGCTTGACAGCAGGGCAATCTCAGAAGTTTGAATAGTAATCAGTGACTAACAAATAGTCCTTTCCATTGCAATGAAACAGGTCAGTTCCAACTTTCTCCCAAGGTGCAGTGGGCAGATCTGGAATCATCATAGGTTCCTTTGCCTGTTTGCTCTGATACTTGTTGCATGTCTCACACTTTCCTACCATGTTTTCAATGTCCTTATTGATGCCAGGCCAATACACGGCGCTTCTGGCTCTCCTTTTACATTTCTCTATTCCAAGGTGTCCCTCGTGCAGCTGTCTAAGTATCTCTGACCTAAGGCTGTGTGGGATGACAATTCTATTGTCTCTCAGTAACAGTCCATTTGCCACACTTAACTCTGATCTGATATGATAGTATTTTGGACAGGACCCCTTGGACCAGCCGCTGTGCATGTTGTTGATCACCGTTTGTAATTCATTGTCTTTGACCAATTCTTCATGTATTTGTTTTGATTTGACATCAGACACTGGCAGAGACTCAACTATCATGTTGATGTGATTTTCAATGTCTTTTTCAGTGGAGCTCACTTGACTCATCACTACGCTCATGACAGCGCATCTGCTAACACTAAGTGTTTGCCTGGAGTGTATATCAATTGAAAGTCATACCTTTGTAACTTCATGATGAGTCGCTGGATCCTTGGCGACATCCCATCGAGATTCTTCTTTATGATTGACACCAGAGGGCGATGATCTGTTTCGACAATGAAAGTGGGAAGCCCGTACACATAGCAGTGAAATATTTCTAGTCCATAGGCCCAGACACTCCTTCTCTATTTGAGCATATTTAGTTTCAGTTTTAGTCATTGATTGTGAAGCGTAGGCAACTGGCTTCCAGCTGTCTCCTTCTTCCTGCAGGAGGACAGCTCCCAGCCCATCTTTCGACGCATCTGTTGAAACCTTCTGTCTCTTTGTTGGATCATAATACGCAAGCACAGGGGACTTAGTCAGTGTTGTCTTGAGAGCAATCCATTCTCGCTCATTTCTTGTCGTCCACTTAAACTCTTTGGAGTCATGCAGTAGTTCCCTCAGTGCTGATGTTTTCACAGATAAGTTGGGTATAAACTTGCCAATGAAGTTGATCATTCCCATCACTCTGAGTACTCCCTTTTTGTCTGTGGGGCGAGGCATGCTAAGGATTGCTTTGATTTTCTTGTCATCAGTGTCAGGGTTTGGTGTCTGTTATGTGTTCCCCCTCCCTTCTGTGTCTGTCTGCTCCTCTCGGGGGCGTGGCTGGGCTAATGCTGCAGTGTGGATCACCTGCTCGGTGGTTCACCTGCAGCTAATTGTCTAATCAGCCCCACTACTTAGTTCTGTCCTTGTCCTTTGTTCGGTGTCAGTTCATTCCTCCTCTATCCCTTGTCCACGTCCTCGTCCTGCCTGCCCATGTCGTCCAGTCTGTCTACCCGTGAGTCTACCCCAGTGTCTTCCCTCCGTCTATGTCTCCAGCCAGTTTCCATCACCACATCCTTCTATCCCGGCATGTTTAACATCTACCTGCACCTATTTCTCTGCTTTGGGGTCCTCAACCACACTCAAACCATGACAGAATGAACTGACCACTTGGACCCCGCAGAGTGTAGAGCATTGGCAGGCTCCAATTCCCAGATGCCTCTTTTTCCTCACCTGTTCCTCTGGAGCGTTCTGCAACAGCCACTACCCTACTCCTGTCCCAGCTCCTGTTTTCTCTGCCTCCATGTCCCTTGAACTTCCTGGACCACCGCTGGACACTGTTCTCCGTCCAGGGTGGTAGATTCCCTTCCTGGGCTGCCGCTGGACACTGTTGTCCATCTGGGGTGGTCAACTCTCTTCCTCGGCCGCCGCTGGACACTGTTCTCTGTCTGGGGTGGCAGAATCCCTTCCTGGACCACCGCTGGACATTGTTCTCTGTCCAGGCTGGTAGATTCCCTTCTTGGACCACCGCTGGGCATTGTTCTCCGTCCAGGGTGGTAGATTCCCTTCCTGGACCACCGCTGGACATTGTTCTCTGTCCAGGGTGGTAGATTCCCTTCTTGGACCACCGCTGGACACTGTTCTCCATCTGGGGTGGTCAATTCCCTTCCTGGACCACCGCTGGACACTTGTCTCCATCTGGGGTGGCCGTATCCCTTCTTCGGCCGCTGCTGGACACCCGTTTCCGTCCGGGGTGGCTGTGTCCCTTCCTGGGCTGCTGCTTGTTGCTCCTCTCCATCCTGGGTGCCAGTTTCCCTGTGTCCCTCCGTCCAGGCCCCCTCCACCCTCCTGTGTTTGTGGTGTTGTTTGGGACGTCTGGGAGCCGTCCCTTGAGGATGGGGTAATGTCAGGGTTTGGTGTCTGTTATGTGTTCCCCCTCCCTTCTGTGTCTGTCTGCTCCTCTCGGGGGTGTGGCTGGGCTAATGCTGCAGTGTGGATCACCTGCTCGGTGGTTCACCTGCAGCTAATTGTCTAATCAGCCCCACTACTTAGTTCTGTCCTTGTCCTTTGTTCGGTGTCAGTTCATTCCTCCTCTATCCCTTGTCCACGTCCTCGTCCTGCCTGCCCATGTCGTCCAGTCTGTCTACCCGTGAGTCTACCCCAGTGTCTTCCCTCCGTCTATGTCTCCAGCCAGTTTCCATCACCACATCCTTCTATCCCGGCATGTTTAACATCTACCTGCACCTATTTCTCTGCTTTGGGGTCCTCAACCACACTCAAACCATGACAATCAGGCTCTATGCCTTCAGCAGACAACTTGTCTCCGAGAAATGTTATTTCTTGGACACCAAACTGACATTTTGCACAGTTCAGTTTCAGTCCATGTTCAGATATCCTTTGGAGCACTTTCGCCAATCTCTCATTGTGCTCCTGTAGGGTGGACCCCCAGATGACCAGATCATCAATGTAGCAACGCACCCCTTCTAGGCCCTCTAATATGTTATCCATTGCACGATGATAGATTTCCGATGCTGAGATTATGCCAAATGGCATTCGCAGGAATCTATAGTGACCATAATGCGTATTGAATGTGCAGTACCTTGAGCTTTTTTCATCTTGCTTGATTTGCCAGAATCCTTGTGCTGCATCCAACTTGGAAAAGTATTTGGCGCCTGCCATTTCACTCGCAATTTCCTCACACTTCGGTATCTGGTAGTGCTCACGTTTTATGTTCCTATTTTAATCTCCTGGGTCCATGCAAATCCTCAGTTCTCTGTTCTTGTTCTTTTTGTCTACACACACCATTGAGTTTAACATTCTGTAGGTTCTTCAACTTTTGTGATTACATGCAATGCACACATTCTGTCCAGTTCTCTCTTAAGGCGCTCCCTAAGTGGAGCTGGAATTCTCCTTGGTGCATGGATCACCGGCTTGGCATCCTCTTTCAGTTTAATTTTGTATGTGTAGGGAAGACAACCCAGTCCTTTGAACACTTTCGGAAAACGTTGCACTATCGAGTCAGCTGTGCCTTTTTGTGCCCTTACTGCTTCCAAGCAGCTGATTAGGTAGACTCTTCTCACCAGGTCTAATTTCTTTGAGGTGACCCCTCCTATCAATGACTCACAACCCTCAGGTACAATAGAGAACAACACATTGTATTTTTTGTTTTTTACAGTCACTGTCAGTCTGCACTGACCTCTGTTTTCTATTTCTTTTCCATTGTAGTCTTTCAGCTGTACTGATGTTTTCATGACTTTCAGCTTTTCTTTCATGGCCCTAATTTCTGTCATGCTGATCAAATTGGCTTGTGCACCAGTGTGAATCCGAAGTGCTACTAATGCTCCATTTATTGGCAGTGACACAATCCAGTTATCTTCTTCTGTGTGTCTTTCATTTGGCCCTGTGGCTTGCCCATTCTTTGCATTTTTACTTGACACCATGCCTACAAAGAAAGTCTCATTTAGGTCTGTTTCTTCAACTACCCTCACTGGCTTGGACCTCTCTTTTGTTAGACATTGTTTGGCAAAGTGATTTTTTCCATTGCATTTTGCACATCTTTTGCCATATGCAGGACACTGCCTTGGCTCATGCTTTCCACCGCATCGTTTGCAGCCTGTAGCATCTTTGTTTGTCTTCTGTTGATCATTTCTTTTTATCTTGTTTTTGACGACTGCTACTTTAGCACTCTCGTGTAGTATGGAGGCATTCACGTCAGCAAATATCTGTGCATGCTGTTGTGCTAGCTCACTAGCATGGCACAATTTCTCTGCCTCTTCCAAAGTCAGTTCATCCTCTCTTAACATCCTCCCCCTCGTCTTTTTATCATGTATGCCATACACAATCTGATCGCGGATCATGGAATTTAAAGTCCCAAAATTGCATGACTGTGCTTTCACTTTTAGATCAGTCACAAAGCAGTCAAACGTTTCACCTGCCTGTTGCATCCGTGAACGGAACACATACCTCTTGTACACAATGTTTTTCTTCGGGGAGCAGTATGATTGAAACTTTTCGATGACTTTGTCGTACTTATCTTTGTCACCATTCGTTTGAAACTCAACGGTATTGAAGACTTCAATGGCTTGGGGGCCTGCAACGGTTAGCAGCAATGCAATCTTCCTAGGCTCCGGCTTATCGTCCATTCCCATAGCGGACATGTATAGCTCGAACTGTTGCCTGAAAGACCGCCAATTGCTGTCCAAGTTTCCGACCAGTTTCAGCCCCTCCGGTGGCCTAAGCGTCTCCATCTTCGGTTAATACTGTCGCTTGACACAAACTTTTTGGTACTCCTGGTACCATGTGTTGTTTATGAACTCCGTCATGAAACATGTTCAACTTAACCATGAGCTTGTGCTCGAACTTTAATGATCAGAACCAGCTTGACAAGTCTTTGCTTGCCTTGCTCCGCCTCTCTTGTTCCTCCTGCTACTGCCATAGCATTAACCCTATATTCAATCGGTAGGTCCACCTTGTGGTAATATCTGGAACTGCAGTAGCAACACTGCATATCAACACATCCCCCTTTCTTTGAAGCTGTGGACCAACCATCATTCTAAACACACTAACATTTTAAACATCAGTTCAAAGTTTATCTCAACTAACTAATGATTACTTCAGGCATCAGTATTACACAATACACAGTATTACACAGTATTATTAGTATTTTGTATATGCTTTACTTATTTTTTTTTAGTATTACTCATTTTCTTCCCCCTTTTTTTTTTATATACCATGAAACAACATTTAGTCAATTTTCTCACAAGTCCAATCTGTCAGGTCGTCTTTTCTGATGCTCAGATCTCCTCAGAACAGGTAAGTCTGACTGAACATTGCCTGTGTCAACCTGCAAATGTCCATCATTGGTTGCATTCGATGCCGTATCTGTACTGAGTCCAACTGAGTAGCAACACTGCATATCAACACAGTTCTACTCTGATCTTAGTGTTATCTTAACAAGTAAAATAATCACAGAAAAACTGCCTTGTTCTTTGGTTATCCTTGCTTAACATGTAAATTTGATTATGTAATCTGTAGCCTTCAACGTTATTAAACTGGCTACGAATAATCCGTGTCCATCCATCCATCCATCCATCCATCTATATATAAAATTGCCTTCGTTGTCAAAATACGTCTGTCGTAAATAAAATAAATAATAATAATTTAAAAAAAAGCCCGAATCGGGCAGGAAAACCCTCCTTCTTCCTTATACGTCATGTCCTGTTTCCTGATACCTCATTATACGTCATTGTGCGCATGTGCAGTACACACAGAGCCCACATCAGGTACTTCCGCCCACATTGGGTACCCACACAGCGACCTCGGGGAATGAAGGCATCTGATTGGTCCATTATTTATGTTTATATATTTATAGGGTCAGGATGGCGTCGTCTACCTTGGAGTAGACGACGCCATCCTGACCCTACTCCACAGAGTCTACTCCCACCTGGACAAGCCGGCCGCCACTGTGAGGATCATGTTTTTTGACTTCTCCAGTGCGTTCGACACCATCAGGCCGGCTCTGCTGGCTGAGAAACTGGCAGTGATGCAGGTTGATGCCTCCTTGGTGTCCTGGATTGTGGATTACCTCACTGGAAGACCACAGTATGTGCGCTTGCAGAGCTGTGTGTCGGACAGAGTGGTCAGCAACACCGGGGCTCCACAGGGGACAGTCCTGTCTCCCTTCCTCTTCACCCTCTACACCACGGACTTCAACTACTGCAGCGAGTCTTGCCACCTTCAGAAGTTTTCTGACGACTCTGCAGTGGTAGGATGCATCAGCGGTGGTGACGAGGAGGAGTACAGGACTGTAGTGGACAACTTTGTCACTTGGAGTGAGAAGAACCACCTCCAGCTCAACGTGATGAAGACAAAGGAACTGGTGGTGGACCTGAGGAGGACCAAAGCTGCTGTGACCCCCATCTCCATCCAGGGGATCAGTGTGGACGTGGTGGAGGAGTACAAGTACCTGGATGTGTACTTGGACAATAAACTGGACTGGAGCAGGAAAGTGGACGCCGTTTACAAGAAGGGCCAGAGCCGCCTCTATTTCCTGAGGAGGCTGAGGTCCTTTGACATCTGCAGGACAATGCTCAGGATGTTCGACGAGTCTATGGTGGCCAGTGCCATCATGTACGCTGTAGTCTGCTGGGGCAGCAGTCTGCGCATGAGGGACACTAATAGACTCAAGAAGATCATTAGGAAGGCTGGACATGTTGTGGGGGAGGAGCTGGACTCCATTCTCCTGTCCTGTTGGACAGGAGAATGTTGGACAAAATCTGGACTATTCTGGACTCTCCCTCCCACCCCCTCCACAAGGTGCTGGCCAATCAGAGGAGCTCTTTCAGCCATAGACTGCAGCTGCCGTGCTGCTCCACTGAGAGACACAGGAAATCTTTCCTGCCTGTCGCCATCAAACTGTTGAATGCTGCACTTTAAATCACAAACTACTCTATCCTTTTTTATCCTATTCCCTGTTCACACATGTATATAGTCGTAAATATGTCACTGATGTAAATAATTTCCCAGAGAGAGCTATTTTATCTTTTATCTTATTGTATTTATCTTATCTTATTTTTGTAACTTGTTTCGATCTACATGCTCTTGGTCGGTTGCATCTGTAACAAAGAAAATTTCCCCTTGGGGATGAATAAAAGTAATTCTGATTCTGATATATTGTGATTTAGGAACACGATCACAAAATAAAAATTTCAGGATCATGTAGAGTGGGTTCATACGAACATTTTAAGATCAAAATAATGAAGCTCAGTGCAGCAGTTACGGAGAGAGGGGCGATAAGATCTCAATGTAAGTCAAGGGGAAAAGGGAGAGAAGGAGCCGGAAGAGCCTCCTGGTGCACTTCCTATTTGGCACACGGCAGCTAACGGTTAACTATGTTCACTTATATATACGGTCTGTGCTCTTGATTCACACACGGGCTAATGGCGGCTAGCTACTTTCGTCTAAACATTCACACAGGAGAGCGGGAGGAGAGACTCACAGCACCGGACACACAGACCGGGACCCGCGACACCCGCTGCCGCTGCTGGGGCCGGGGCACTCTCCCCCAGACTCGTGGCATCGTTTCTGGGCGTAAAAGTTTGACCAGGGCAGCGCGCAGAGGGCTTATGTCCCCCTGGTGCCCTGGTGCTAATATGGACTGGTGTAACTTTCAGATTGAAGTGGGAAGTGGGATTAAGACGATTTTTACAAACAGCTGATGCACTCGGCTCCAGGACCTTGTCCCGTGGACCTGACTGGACTGGGACGTTTTGGAGACAAGACAGGACACACACTGCATCAGTCCTCTGGAGAAGGTAAGAGCCTTGTTTTTGTTAGTTTTGGGCAAATCTGAGGACAGAGCCTCACAAGCAAAGAGTATTATAGTGTCAATAGGTAAATGCTAAATGAATGAGCGACGAAACCGCTCCGGTGTTCTGCCGTGTGCTGTAGGCGCTGATGCTGTGCTATGACCGTAGCCTCATTTTTGCTGCATTTTCCTGATGTTGTGGCTGGTTGTGAGCGGTGTGTTAAGTTATGTTGTTCGGACTAGGTGTGAGCCGTGGATATGGTTGTGCTGCTGCGTAAACTTTGCGCTTGGCTGTGCAGTTGTGGTGTAGTCTAGATAAAGTTCACCCAAGAGTGACCAAAATTACTGTCTGTTTTTGGCATTTGTTATATTATATAGACTATACATAATACATATACATAAATACACACACAGACATGTCTACTAATTCCAAGTATTTTTAAAGTTTCTGCAGCAAGACCCTGTTTGGTCAAATTCATCATGACTGTCACGCCAATCAGCCGCAACAGTTTAGTGTCCTCCCTTCATTAGTACCAAATATGCCAAATTGCAACTTTATTATTATATTAATATCAAAGATCAAGCTCCAAGCACCAAGCTCAGAATTAATCATTGATCTGAACATTATAAGCCTAGTGAGAGTCTTTTTCCAGCTAACACGCCTCAATATTTTCCCTCTGTACTTTTGGAGAAAAGCCCATCGCTGGAAGAAGGAGATAAATCTTGTGAGTTTTGTTGCTGGTGGCATTAAAATATGTCTTTTTTCCACCATTTGCAGTGTCTGCCTGTCTGAGGGGAGAATGTGGTAATGAGCAGATGGCTGGGTGTGCCCAGGTAGAGTGTGGACCAGAGGGACGTGTATAAGCTCAAACTGTGGCCCACGACTGTTGTCATGTTTCTGATGAATCTATGTACAAAAAACAGCCTCAGAAAAAGTACAAATAATGTTAAGGCACATTTTGAAAAGAACTCAGATCATCTCTAGACAGTAATTAATAGAATATGTATTTGGCAAGTGCCTTTTAATTCTGAATTAATTTAATACAGAATTAAACCCTAAACGTTTGGGGTTAGTTTCAGGTTAAGTCCCAGTTTGATTCAAATGTTTATGTGGTGTAGCCTTAAGCATTACCATCCCTCAAATTAAAAGTTAAACTTCCACAGCCATGACTATCCTTAAAAGAGCCATCATACTGCAGATACATTTCCCTTTTTGCCACTGCTCATTATAAAACACACATTTGTAGTATATTGACAGTGGGACTGCTATACTATTTTTCATGCTTCTGGCTTATTGCTTTCTCAAAAGTTATAAGTCTCATTTACATTTTTGGCAAATTAACCAACCAACCAACAAGGGTCTTCCAAGGCAGTGCTCATTAAGCATGTTAACTTTTAATAGTGGAGTGCATAAGCTTTACCATGTTGGCTTCGCTGTTTTTTAAATTAGTGCCTGTAGTCCCCCCATCCTCAGGAGGAACTGGTGCCGCCCCCATGCCCCCCTGGCACCACCCCATAACCTGAACATTGATCGTTAAAGCAGACGAGGACTATTAGTGTAGCCTTCTATATATCGATTGGAGGCCGGCCACATCCTAAACCTGGATCATCCGGACAAGCTGTGGTTCTTATGGTTAGTCTGGTTGTATTGATTTTGTTTTTCCTGAGTGCTGCTTCTCAGGCCCTTGGAAATGTTGCTCAAAAAGGTCATAACCTGCAAGACAGACTGCAGACTTGTCCTCCAACTTTGCTGAAAGTTAGAATCTTCTCTTATTTTAGGAATACCAACTTGAATTACTAGCTTTTCTGAAGGAACAGTATGCATCTATTATTAATTAGTGCATATGACAGGCTAAACTAAAACAGTAAAACATACTTAAAAGTACCATCTGAAATTTTATATGTTCTTTACCTTCCCCCCTTCTGTTAGGCCAAAGCGGTCACACTATCACACTGCAGTAAAGCAGCTCATGTTATGTGAGAATACAACAGGGCTGCATCGGCCACTAATTAAGTGTAGCGTGAACATAACTTCATTCAAGATTTAGTAAAAATTAATATCTTGCCTAGTCTAAGTTCATATTTTTTCTCCCTGGTTGGACATGGGCAGCAGTTTGACATTAAAGTAGAGGTAATTTCATACATATGGTATAAGGGTCAAAGTTTATACAGTTACTATTTTACAAATCATTTATTATTTGACAAAAAAAAAATGGCAACACCCTTATTTTGTTAAATTAATGTTTAAACAGGCAGTTACGTTTATGTTTGTCCTTCCATTTTGGATGGATTTTTGTGCATTGATCATAAAATTATTTTTATGGAACTCCATTTCCTGTAATTTTCAACTTTTTATATCAACATTACTTCATAAACTATTTGACTGACGTAAATCTAGGTAAAGAGGCAGTGTTAGGTTATTGTTGTCAAAGTAGATGATGCAGCAGTGCAATTAGCAGGCAGCTTTGTAATCACAGCTTCATAGTCTCTCAGATGTTCCACGATGCTATGATAAACACTACGGTTTTTCACTTTGTTTCATTTTCTATTTACATCACTATTCATTTCAGTATTGACAGTCCTTCTAGCAGCCCTGTCACTTCATTGATTGCTGTTGGCAGTTTACACATGGAGCCTTCAAAAACTCTTTCCAACTTTGTTATTGTTTGTTTGTTCACGGGTTATAACAGCTGATAACATTCAACACTAGAAGAGCTGAGGCATTGCGGTTTCTTCTTTTACCCTGAATGACAGAGTCTGGGGGAGGTGGCTGTTTAGAGAAAGGTGGGAATGGAGGATTGATTTGATGCGTTCGAGACACCACAAGAAATCAATACACTCGCTACAAACGCACGAGTGACTGAACAGCACACGTCGGGACCCAGGGAGCAGCACGGAGTAAATGTTGTCACACACTCGGTTGTAGGAGCACTTTGTAGATATCATCTCAGATGTATTTTTTCTATGTAGTTCTGTGAAACTGTAGCAGCACTTGGACTTGTGGACTGCATGGAGATGTTATTGTTGTACACTGAATGTTTCACAGCATTGCATGAAAAGTCCCTTGTGTAACTTTTCTGGTGGAGGCTTTGTCAAGTGCTTGTCTCCATGGAGATGTTATTGCTTTGTCTGAATGTTTCACAGTATGGCATTAAACCTTTCTACCTTCATGGAGACCAAGACCAGATCAGCCCACATTATAGGTCACATCTGTGGTGAGGCAACCCTGCTCACAGCCAGAATACTTGTTTTTCTAGGCAGTTTTGAGCTACCAAACCACCTGTAATTGAATAAATGTTAAGTAGAGATGTTTAATGTCATACTGTGGAACATTCCAGGCAGAGCAATGGCATATTCATAGAAACAAGCAGATGATGGACCCCCCCACCAGAAAAATTACACAATGAACCATTAAACTTCTTTCTCTACATGGAGAGGCAACCAAGGCCACCTAAAGGAACCGTTTAACGATTTTATATTGTTGGGCCCTCATCAAAAACATATCTGCATTTGAGTTCATTTAAGCTTGTTTTGTCCATACATTAATCCAAAGTTGTTTTTTCTGAGCACTTTAAAATGCCCTGTTTACACTCTCCTGCAGTTTAAGTCCATCAACAACCACTGGATTCCCTGCAATCAAATTATGCTCACAACAAACCTGTTACCTGGTACCTAACTTGTTACTTATTCAGACATGCCCTTTGACACACCAATATAGTATTCACATAGCATAGTATTCACATAAAACAAAGGACTGCAAATGCTCATCCCAATATACTGTGAGAAAAACTGTACAGACTAGATACCACACTTATAAAATAATCATAAATTCTGATGCTCTTAATTAATCTTGTTATGAAAAACTGAAAATTATAGTCCAATACGCTGGGATTTTATTTTCCCTCTTCAATGGCTTCACACTCCAATCAGTGGAACTATGTGACTGCACTATAGAGAGTCATGTTTGACACTTCCTCCAATACACAAGAAAGAGCCCTTTCTGCTCCTGCTTTCCTCAAACCACACATGAACAAGGTCTTTCTGCTTTTAGAGAAAATCACTTGCTGCTTTATTAGTCTATAAATTAATTTATGGCCATGATTTGTGCCATGACAAGCTCCTCATTATAGGCAACATTTTGTGGACCTTTTACCATTTTTTGTTATTGTTAATCTCTTTGGCACAAAAAAATTCAATAAAAAACTATGGACACTGTAGTTCTCAAGTCACTGAATCCTTGCCTAGAACAAATGAAAAATATTAATATTCTCAGTTTTACTGGATCAGTTGGACAAAGGTGGGCAGATGGCTTGTAATAGAGTATCAAATAAAGACGGGAGACACCCAGAGATATCTTGTGCTACAATATATTTTAAATCCATATGACTATAAACTGAATTGTCTTTGTGCATTAACTTTCAAAGCAGCTCCGAGGGCAGGCACTTTGGACTCATAATTGAAACTCCGAGCACCCGTCCATCAAGCCATAAACTGAAAAGTTTATCTGCACATTCTGGGCTATACACAAACTGAAATGAACACCTGTCTGAACAAAGTCACTTTACCCAATGCTATAATTGCTTTGGGAATGAAATCAATGCTGCACTTTGTAATGTAATGGGTCTGACTAACTCTTGGAAATGTTGTTGGATGATGCCAGCATGTTAATTATAATACAGTGCAGCAGGCATATACACATTCATACAGAATGTGTACTGGACTGTTTAAAATTATATCTAGCCCCAAAAATCAATGCCAAACCAAAGCTGGCATCCCAAGATTCAAGACTGGAGTTGTGTTTTGTTTCATTCACACATGTTTAACACACAAAGCCTGCTCTCTAAAATGGAAAAGACTCTCAGTGCTCCACTGTTTTTAAACTCCATAAAAAGTGCAACAGAGCATTTTGAATTTTGGAGATGTAGACAGACTTAAGGCCGCCACACACTACAGGAGAATTTGCCCGATTTTGGCTGCAATTTCTTCTCACCAAGTTCGGGGAGGCGTGACCCAACTTTTTGTCTCCGTATGCGATTTTGAAGCCTCTGTGTTCCTCATGTGTGGTGTCAGATCGTAACCACCAAACATTAGACACACTATGGTAACAGCTGATAAACTAGAGCGTCAGGGGCAGAGGAGTGACGAACACAGACACGCAACATACAAACTCGGGATATAGCGAAAATAAAGACTTTATTACTCACCTCCCATGAAGTGGTAAATTTAACGTGCAGCATCTGATCCACATTATCCTTCGAAATTGTCCTCTGCAAATAATGACATCCAGTCCACAAAACCGCGCCATTAATCCATTTTGAAGCGTTCTTTGAAAGTAAAAAGGTGAAAGTTGTTCCTCGCATGTGTTTTGTTTACATCCACAGAGAGTAAAGCTGCAGATTAGTGACAGTGACTACTTCCTGTGGACTTTATCTCCACTCTTTTATGCTTTAAAAATCCTGTATCTGAAGTATTGCATCACATTTCACAGATAATAATTACACAGTTTTGACTTGTCTAAACTAGAAGTGCAGAGCTCTGATCTTTTGAACACTTAATGTGAGTAGTTTTACTGTAGACAGGAAACAGCTGACGTGATCGCGCTCACAGCTTTGCAGCCTGTTTTACGCAGACATATCCCGCTGCAGTCTTTGCGATCGGAGATTTTAAGTCTCATAAGTTTCTCCTCATGTCTGTAGTGTGCACTTTTTGTCGCACATTTAAAAATCGTTTAAGACCGAAAAATCCTATAGTAAAATTCAACTTACAAAACTTCAAACAAATACGCCCTTTCATCACAACAGAGGCGGCCAAACCCTACCTCCATTGCATGATACTGTCCCATATAGAATACTGCTTCACAACATGGTCATTTGCCAGTACCACTACACTAAAACCAATTGAACAGCTTTATAAAAAAGCCATAAAGGCATTTGATAGGAAGCCACAATCATTTCACCACTGTGCAATCCTAGGAAAGTATAATCTTTTAAGTTTTGATAATTATTAATAATTAAGTATTTAAAAACTGCTGTACCATTTTAGGTCCCTACATGAACTGGCCCCACCACCCCTGAAAAAATACATAAAAAGAAAAAGCGAGTCTAGCACCAGATCAACCTCTAGAGCGGATTGTGAGATACAATTTCGAAAAACCACCTTCGCTCAAAATGTTCTCTCTATCACAGGCTGCAGCAGCCGGAACACCTTACCTGTCTCAGTCAGAACCAGCCCAACCTTTGCATCGTTTAAAAGATGGTTGAAAAGCAATCAAAATTTTAACCATCTTTAGACACCACTACACACACAAACACACACACACACACACATGTAGACATTAGCACTTTAAAAATAGTACTGTAATACTGTAGGCACCTTATAATGCATTCTATAAAAAGCACCTTTAACAGCACTTTAGGTCATGATAGTTATGTTTATTGTACTGTACTATATATACTGTGTATTATGCATATTGTTAGTTGTATTTGTCGAGTCTGTCAAATGTTTATTTTATGTGTATTTTATATATGGGACTACGGATGGAAATTAGCACCTGTGCTAAATCCGGCGTATTTACATCAATATGTGTGATTTCATACAAATTGTATGTTCATGAATATGCACTGTCCCATCCAAATAAACAAATAAATAAATAAAATAAAATAAATAAATAGTGTGTAGTGGCCTTTAAATTACTCAGATATGTATGAATGAAACAACACAACTCCAGGGATGTTTCTGATGAATTAACAATGTTGGCTTGGCTTAAAGCTCATAAGAGTCGATTTTGGACGTAAGAATATAGGACCTTTAAATTGATAGTGCTATCAAAAATACTTTGATATTTGACATTTTTCCATCCAATGATTTCCTTAAACTGGGACCCCTTTTTCATATTCAATTTCTGGATTACGTTCATGTTCTCTCAATCACCACAAATACTGCATGCTGAAATTTACTTTACTGACTCAAATGTCAGAGCCAATGATAGAATGAATGTAATTTTTTTAATAAGCAGATTTCATTTTAATTAAAATTTTGTTGCAATATAGTATGTCCATTGATTTAATATACATACTATTTGCATAATTATTAGGCAAGTTGTATTTATGAGGACCAAATGCATAATTAAACAACTACCTGAATATTTAAGAATGTAAAAGTGAAATGTTGGTTTTCTGAGGAGAAAATCTATGTGTGTACAATTATTGGGCAACTATTATTGTGCAAAATGATTACACAATTAAATGAAAAAATTACACTTTTCATTCTCACTTGTTTATTTTCATCTGTCAGAATAGTAAACAACTCAAAATTTACAAATAAACAATTCTGACATCAAGCTAATTTTGAATCATACCTGCCCATACCGGTACCCCACCTCCACCTTTCTGGCATCTGAGTCGAAGTGGAGCTCTGTGCTTACTGATCCTATCCATCTGGTCCGTCCCTCTCATCCCATCAGTCCATAAAACCTTTGAAAATTCTGTCTTCAGAGACTGTTGCCTGAGGAAAAGAAGCTTCCTAATAATTCTGCACACCTTGATATAGGATGTTGATCTCCATAGGCCACACCCTCCCTTGTTAGAAAAAACACATCACTAGATATGCTTCAGTCTACTAAGAATTCAAGGTTTTACAGCTTGGTCAGAATCCCCACTTGCCTAATAATTGTGCACACAGTCACTGCGGCCACAATTGTTATGCAAAATACCTACTTGCTTAATAATTGTGCAGTCACAAAAGTTAAAAATTGTAAAAGGGCTTTCAGAGGGATGCAGTACTTGAAATTGTAAAGATATTGGAGCGTGATCACAGAAACATCAAATGTTGCAAATAGTCAACAGTGTCTCAAGAAACGATGAAAGATGAAAAATTTATGACATGGCCCCCTTCCCTATTGAGAACTTGTGGGCCCTTTTTAAACAGGAGATTTACAGTACAAACGTTACCCCTCTGAACAGCGTCTGGGAGGCTGTGGTTGGTGCTGCACAAAAAGTTGATCGTCAACAGATCAAGAAACTGACACACTATAAATGGAAGTCTTTTGACCATTGAGAAGAAGGGTATCTATATTGGTCACTGTTTTTTTTAAACATCAGAAATGTTTATTTGGAAAATTTGAGTTATAGACTATAACACGGTCGTAGGTTTGGTCTCAGCTTTGATAGGGACATTACCCCCTTATTCAATTAATTCTTCAAATTAATACAATTGTGCACACATAGATTTTCTCCTAAAAAGTGAAGTCAAAACTTTTACTTTCTTAAATATTCATGTTTGAGGTTTATTAACATTTTGGATTGCCTTGTTTTTGGAAAGCACTGTCATTTGCCTAATAATTATGCAAACAGTGTAGTGTTTTGTTGTTGTTATTTTTTACTTCAATAACAGGTAAACTGACTCAGATTTGCTTTTGTCTCCAATTGAACATCCTTGATAATTGGTCATGTATAGCTTTTCAGAATAGTCACCTACTCTAAAGTACCATCCAATTTGTCATTTATAGAAATGCACTCCTTTTGCTCAATAACGCTGCAGAAAACACTACAAAAACATATGGCAACATTTCCTTGAATTCACTTCTTTAAAAGCCTCATTTATCAGTTCTATAGTCGTCCAAAACATTTGACTAACAGCTTAATTTCCTTGAGCTATGGCCACACTTGTTAATTGCCTGAGAAGAAGATATAAGGCTAATGAGGAATAGTTTTAGCTCCACAGCTCTGTCAGATCTATTTTCTTTACTTGCCAGTATTTCTATTCCTTAGTACAGAAATTTCCAGTCACAAAAAATGCAGGTTAAAATAGTGCAGAGAAATCATTGTACAGAAAAAAATACCCCAAGTCTGTTTCACCTCTACCCATTGAAAGCTCCAAAAACATAGCACATATAAGCATGCAATATAGACTTATTATGACGTTCTAATGTGATTTTGCTATCATGAAATGAGATATATTTTTATTTTATCTTATTTTTAGTTTGAGAAATTATCTCATCTCTGTTCTTTTCTTTGTTTTGTTGCTGTTTTTGGTACAAATATTCCATGGTAACCAGGTGTCTTGACTGCAAAAGATCCAAATTAGAGGTGATGTTTTTGTTCAGTACTGTAATTTTCTTAATAGTGTTTTAGCAGAAGTGGGTTGCATTTACAGTAGTTAATTTACATTATTGTAAAACATTTAAAACTTCCTTGATTTGACGCCGTACTTCTACTCCTTTTTGAGTAATATAGTAAGAGAGTAGGCTACTTTAATCAAGTAAATTAGCTGGTTACTCCTTCCACATGAGTAAGTCTACAAGGAACTACAGCTTGACAATGTTTTGAACATTTGAGGGGGTATTATGTAAAATAGACTTTTTGGAGCTTTCTACCATGTTATAATATCTGTTTTTATATGCCATATATGTTTGAGTAATCTAGCAATCTCTCCCGAGCACTATTCCAACCCTCCTTACAGTTAATATATTTCTGTCCAAAACTCAGCCCACAAGCTTGACATGATACAAAACAATAGACTACAACTTCATGTGTCTACTGATGTGTACACAGCAAATCTGCCAGCCTTCATATTCCAAAATAACCTGTATTTGACCCCACCCATAGTTAATCTAACACTGAACTCGGAAAAAAGTAACACTACAAGTGTACAGTAAGTATCAAGTACCGTATCAAGCCGCTACTAATTTCCCAGGCTTTGAATCATGCGGCTTTTACAAAGGTGAGGCTATTCTGTGGATTTTTCTTACACCGCTAGGGGCGCTCTAACCGGAATTTCAAAAACAAGGTAGGCGGAAAATTAATGCAAAGAAGAATAGGCTACTTTTTATTTAGCAGATATAACACAACAAATTACTAACTGGTAATTATTTTCAAATCCTCGCCCCTTCATCATGAAAAGCACACGAAGGAGTTTGTATGATTACGCCAAAAATAGTTTGTATGATGCAAGTTTTAAGTTGAAGGCCATCGATCTTGCTCCAGGAAGGAAACTGTGCTGTAGAGCCCTGCTCCCGCCGGACCCAACACAAAACAGTGCGGTGCGGGACACATTCTGAAAGCTTATTGCGACGCAGGAGCGCGACCACATGACGCTGATCGGGCGGGAGTGGGACTGAAGAATGCGGGAGCGGGCGGGAGCTGGACTGAAAATTGTGTCCCGCGCAGACCTCTACCGTGCTGCTGCACGTAAGCTTGGCGTCAGCGGAGATGATTAAAGTGACTTGTGGTTTCACTGCATAGGAGAAATTAAGGTAATAAATTACTGGTTCTTTTCTGTTTCAGACCTCGTTTTAATCAGCACAGTTGCTGCCGTGTTAAAAGGCACTGTTCGGAAAGAATCTGTTCAGGTACATAAATGTACATTTACAGTACAAAATCGTTCTGTATATGCAGTAAATATCTCATTTTTCAACATGGATATCAGCGGCTTATAGCCCGGTTGCGGCTTGTATATCTTTAAAAAAATAAAAATAAAAAATAGAGTAGATGCGGCTTATATACAGGTGCGCGCTATAGTCCGGAAAATACGGTAATTTTATTATACTTCTGTTAAACTTGACCGCACCCTGCAGTTTTGAAGAAGGTGCACCTCGCTTGGACATTATGTTTCTGCTTGCTTCAGTAAGGTCTGTTTTAGATGGATATAAAATTTGTTTAGAATTAAATTAGTTACCCGCCTGCACCAGCCACAATTTAAAATATTTATCCTCTATAATTATTTACCTTTATCCTAAAGAAAATAAAAACATTATGTTTTCTTATGCTTTATTTGAAATGCTGTAAGTTCATTGGGCACAGAAGAATTTGCCCACAGTTGTGCACAACCGAGACAGTCCCTTCTTTAGACTGAACAGACAATTGTTCAGATGTTTCACCATGGCCCCCTTGGATGGTCCACTGCACTCAGCTGCGCCCCCTAGAGTTGAAACTCCTTCAGGAAGTCTTTGGCTGCACCTTTGCCCACGGCCCTCATGTTTTTGATAGAAATTGGGACATCCTGGTTGAGAATCTTCTCTTTTGTTTTCTCCAGCAGCAACCTGACCACTTCTCCCTGGTCTTCTGGTTTGAAGATGAACTTTTGGACCGGTTTTCGGACCAGAGCTCTGATGAGAAAGCAGGCCACAGGAGGCCTACCCTGGATCTGAGGAGGACTAGAGAGCTTTTTTGACTGTAAGGCATAAAAATCGCCTTATTGTTAATGCAATACCATCAAATAGAACTGGTGATAAAAGTCACAGACAAGTCAGAATGAAAACAAGGATTATGTTTTGGCTATATCGGCTTCACTCTACTCAGTGATTTGATGGATCTCTGTCTCTTGATCAGCCTCTTGTTTTTGGGTCTCACAGAGACCCTGGACCCCTGATCCAGTCTGGAGCTCTGAGAGGATTTCAGACTGACTGACTCGGTCTGAGACAAGATCCATCTCACACTGGACTGAGAGCTCTGGTCCAGTGGAGTCTTCATTTATACCGAGTTGATCAGTGTAGAGCACAGTTTTACAGTCCTCTGTAACAGCCTCTGGAGTCTTACAGATACCCTGGTCCTGCTCAGAGGTGTGATCCTGGTCATATCCTGGGGTTGCCGTGTGCTCACTGAGATGTAACTCCTCAATCTCTTCAAGGACCTCTGGTGGACCATCAGGGACAGACGCCTCAATTGGACTATCTTCAGAAATATCCTCTTCCTTAGTTACTGGCTCAGGAGAAGTGTCTTTGAGGTTAATGACAACTGAACCAGACGTGGCTGCTGGTTCACTGAAAACCTTATTTTTACAGCAAGAAAAATAATTTACATTTGCATTGAAGTTATGAACCCATTAATAGTTTCTAAGGTATCGACAGCTGATTTTACCTTGACCTCATTTTCATGCATCTCTGTTGTTGGACTAGTATCTGTCTCAGATCCAGTCTGGATCTCGAGGAGGATTTCAGACAGACTGATCGAGGACAGGATCTGTCTCACAAGGGACCGAGGCCTCATCAAGGTATTCTATCTGGAGATATGCCCATGTCCTGAAGATCCTGATCCAGACACATTTCTGGATCTAAACTCAAGAAAGTCCTGTTCTCAGTTAGCTCCTCTTCCTCCACCTCGATCAGGGGGTTGTACTTGGGACACTCAAACCTCAGTAACTCCAACATTTTTGCTGCTGTGTTGTGTTTGGCAACTTTCATAGGTGGGCCTCTATGCCCTGCACTGAGACCCTCATAGTAAAGAGCCAGCCCCAGGAGAGAAGCCTGGAATCCAGCTCCACGTACTCTGGATACTTTCACCCATCACCTGCACCATTTTGAACAGGTGTCCATTGGGTTTAAGGTCCTCTTTAAAGACCTGTATCAGCTCCTGTTTAGAACATTTTATTTATTTATTTATTTTTTAAAGCTAGTTGAAGTCAGTTAAAGAATCTATCTTGCTCATCAGTGACGCAGAATATAATACAGAATGGGGTTAAGATTTTGTTTTGTTAATGTATTTTTAGGAGCAGATGGAGGCAACAGTAAACTGTAGCTGGTATGCAAGTATGTAAGTCCTGGATGCATGTGCGTGTTTTGTTGATAATAACTGACTTAAGTGTTGTTTAAATCAACATTTTTTTGATGTCCTGCGAGGCGAATGGTAAAATTAATTTGATTGAATAGCCTCATTGTTTGGGGAAGCAGAATGAAGCAACACTGAAAACTGATATCCTGACACTGCTGTTTTTTTGTATTTTGAAAACCCTTTAAACATAAAACTTTGAACAAGTATGATTTAAAATGATGTGTGATTCAGAAACACAATTTCCACAAGCATCCACTCTTACTTAGTTTTAAATTACCACTAACTAACTGTACTGAATATGCTAAGCGTTTGATGCAGTTTTTTGCAAGCCAAATGCACAAAAATTGTCGTTTTATAACATACATTTGCTCCATTGCTGATTATTTGATTTGTAAATCCATGAAAAATAATTACAAAATAGTTTATGTCTGCCCAAGTAATTTTACATAAATCGTCTGTCAAACCTGAGTCAGAGCGTTTTTGATGCCGCCGCCTGTAGACGTGCAGTAGTTTTGAGTAGCAGCCATCTTGAATTCAGGTCCACATGGGGCATTAAGTTGTGTATCTGTGCAGTTTATACTTCTTTCCTGTTTGTGTGTAGCGGCCATAGACAATGGCAGTTACAGTGACATCAGAGAATCATGTCATTATTTATTTATTTATTTATTATTATTTTTTACATATATACAATAATAATACTTTTTTGAGAGTAAAGAGATGATGACATATATTTAATAAAATGCATTTATTCCAGAATTCCTGAGTAGTAATGGGTGATACCAGTGATTTTTCAATCCAACCCCAAGACCACTGCTCCATCTTTCTTTCTTTCTTTCTTTCTTTATTCGTACCCGTAGGTAAATTAGGTTTGCAGTACAGATGAAAGAGGCATCCTCATAACATACATCCATGCCCATATTATTTTTGCTCCACCCAAGCTTGAACTACATGCATTAAAATTAAATACATGTGCAGAAAACTAAGATGTAAACTATGTATTTCAAAACTGATTTAAAATTTGATGACAAAATACTGATTTTTTTTTTTTTTTTTTTTTACATTTTAAGTACCAATATTGTTAGTATCATTAGTATGATATCTGATCTGTTATTGACCTGTCCATCACTACTTCTGAGAGCTTCTGTAATTTCTAGAAAATGTTTGTACAATAACAAACAAGAAAGAAAATCATGCAAATTTGACTACAACTGTAACAGCACCATGATTGAAATCAGCACCTGTATGGGCTATTCTGTTAATATTTTCCCTTTGAACATGATAAGAATCCCGCGCTTGAAGTAGATAGACATCTAACATGTAGTAGATAGACATCCTGGGAGACTGGGATTGTGTTGTTACAGTAATAGATCTGATACAGTGGACATAATGGAAGCTTAAATTATCTTATGCCTGAGGAAGTAGGTCCCTCGTGGTCTAGTGTGAGGGTCATTCATTTTCGCTCTTTGTGGCTGCAGTTATAGTTAAGGAGCTCCGGAGGGACACAGCTCTCCTGAAAATCTGGTGGAAAGACATCACTGAATTATATAAGAGGAGGAATGTTTGGTCATAAATGGTAAAGCTATCGGGTATACTATCATTATTACAGTATATAAAGCTTGGTTTCCATTGCTCTCCTGTAGGATTCTAATCTATTGGAAATTCTAAACCCCTCAGAGATACCATGCACCGAATTGACCAAAGTTATTATAACCTGTCTGGAGTTTCTGTCTAAAGCAACTTACTGTGGATCCAAGCAAAGCAGTGATATTAAGTTTATATACTCGGGCTGTTTTGATGCAATATAACAAAAATATTGGGATGTTTGTGCTGAGTTCTTTTTTGAAATGAATCCGTTTAGTTGATATAATATATCCATATTCAGAACTCTTTTATTATACCCTTAGATTACAATATGTGGTTCTGAACAGTTGCCCCATCTGTTTACGTGGTAATTAGATCTTGGAACCATTTTTAAAAATGCTTCTCCCTTCCCTGACTCCAATTTAAATTCTCTTTTTGTATGCTGTAAAAAAATATTTCTTGGACTTCGATTTGGCGTGTTAAAAAGCCTCTACTGTACTATTTCTCATCTATGCTATAATGCTGTTTCCTCATCAAAAACATACCTGGAGTTGTGTTTTCTTTCAGTCACACATAACACAGAAACTGCATATTTAGGCTTTTTCTCTAGAGTTTTTCTCTCAAACAGAAAGCTCAATACACTTACACTAGAATCATTTTGATGATTTCAGGCCTCGACTCACCTGCCTCTACTGAACAAAACGTAAAAGGTAGCTGCTAACCTTGAAAACTATTGCTCAAGGACATCAAAAGGTGGAACAGAACATTTTGGAGCATTTTGAGATGTAGACGGACTAATAATAAAGGGTTACTCAAAAGAATGAAACAAAACACAGCTCCTGGTATGTTTTTTGAGGTTAGGGTATCAACATTTTAACATGGCTTAAAGAGTCAGTTTTATAGGACCTTTATAGGACCTTTAATAGCCACAGAAGTTCAGGTACATACCATGGCCATACCGGTTTGTCAAAGCCTGATCTCGTCAGATCTCAGAAGCTCAGCAAGGACGGGCCTGGTTAGTACTTGGATGGGAGACCACTGGGTGCCACAGCAGGGCGCCAGTTAGAAAAAACTGCTATTGTGTCCTTAGGCAAGACACTTCACCCACATCGCCTCGTATGAAAGTGGAGTGTACATGCGTGTTGGTGGTGGTTGTAGGGGCCGATGGCGCAGATTGGCAGCCGAGTGTGGAGTGAATGAATAATGAATGAAAATGTAAAGCGCTTTGGGTGTCATGAAAGGCGCTACATAAATGCAATGATTCATTAATTAATTAAATGATTAACATGGACTATTTGCATACAGCAAGTAAATAGGCATTTCATTAAAACCACACTTCTATATATAAAGTTCTACCTATATATCTGATTCATTATAGTTGTGTTAAATTGTTATCTTGTGAGTCATACGGCAGGTATTCACCTACTGATTATGGTAATTACAGACTGACATTTCTTTTCAAACTTTAACTCATATAACATTCTGCACTCTGGCTTTGCATTTAAGGACAAAGTTTTGATTTTCTTGCTGCAAGCTGTGACATGAGCACTAAAGAAAATGAACTTCACAGAACACGGGTGTACATTGAAGTTAACTTTCACAAGCGAGGTAAAAGTCAAGCTGTCAATGAGCTACATGTGGTTCACAATGTGCACATTTTCACAGCCTGAGCCTCATGCAGCCTGAGGTGTAATGGGATGTTCGAATATCACAGCATCCGTTTTCTCTTGATAGCTAATCTCAATTTCTAAGAACTAAAATTTACCAAAACAATGTGTTCCTTTTGTATGGGCTGTTTCAAGCTTGATTTTCTATTTGTATGTTAGTGATTAGTCTGTGAATGGATGTGGGTTTGATCATAGTGCCAAATGTTAGCTTTGTTGTTCCTTGGAGAGACAAAGAAGGGAAAAGCTGTCAAAGAACACAGGACATATTCTCCCCTAGCCACAATTCAAAGCCACCCAGTAAAACGCACAAATCAAAATGCTGATTTACATTTTCCTGTTTTTGTGCTCACAAAGGGCTTTACTGGTATTGATGTGTGCAAAAAAAACAGCATGGAAAGCTTTTATAGCAAACACATTCTGTCAAAACATCATTATCACTGCTTAATAGTGTGCGTAGCGTTATGTCAATCTGCCTATCATAACACTGATATTGCAGAGTCTCACATAATTATAATACAACTCAAACTATAACTTTTCTCTTGGTGTTGTCATAGCTCCTGATTCATGCTCCCCAAGAGTTTTAGGGACAACTGTAATTATATGATGTTTTTTTAATGATTAATTTTCCATAAATACGGTTAATACTTAAAGACTTGGCCAGATGTCTGAATCTATAATGTCAGTAATTGGTGGTTTTCAGACTGTAGAATGTGATGCTGTCACACTCCCAAGAGCCAGTTTTCCTTATTGATCACATGTTTACATGGTATGAGTTCTCCAAAAGGTAGAGGCTGATCATTTCTATTGGTTACTATGTTGGGGGAAAAATTGCGTTCTCATGTAGGTTCTACACAAAGACTGAATAGGTTATTCTGTGTTATAAGTTGTAAACTAGCCGAGTATACCAGTGAAAAAGGTAAAGAGGGATATGGGCATTGCCTTACAGCCTCTATGTTTTGGGTTGTAAGAGCAGAAAGACCATGGGACCAGAGAGCTTTTCTTTTGGGTTCTTTGTCAGGTCTTCATCCAGTCTTCTTCCTCGTCTTAGTTTCTTGGGATTTGTGTGTTTTTCTGTATTCTCCGGGAAATTGCTTTACTGTGCATCAAACTTGGACCATCAATAAATGCATTCTTATTCTGCAATTAGAACTGCCTCCAGCTGTATTTTTATGTCACAATGTGATTTTAGTATAGTTGAACACAAAGCGAACCAAGAGTATGTGCATCCAAGCTGCTCCAGAAACACCCCAAAACTAGACGCTCTAGCTCTTTATACTGTGAAAGAGTAGATGTGATCTGAACCCAGCAATGCCCTGTTGTACTAGGTAAATCCTATGTGTCCTGTGCCAAATGGATATTTTAGAAACGGATTAATCCTACCGATCTTTTCTGCGTTTAGCCAGACTGCTGCTATGTACCATGACTAATGTGGTTGCAGTGCTACATGTCAAATTTAAACTAAAGATGTCACACATTTTAGAATTCTTAAAAACAAAAGAACAAAGATTTTGAATAATATTCTACTGTTTTCATTTTTCTTCAGAATACAATCAGTGTAATTAATTAAAAGTCAGCCACATCCGAACAGCTGGAAGGATAAACAATGTTTTTCTGTGTCCCACGTTAATTGTAAGTACTTCTGAAATCAACTGATATATAGGTGTGGCAATAGCCCACTTCTACTGCTGTTCTCCTTTTTAATCAGGTTAATTAGTACAGTGAAATCACATCATTAAAGCACCAGAGAAAGAAAGAATAAAGGAAAACACAAGCTTTCTTTGAAGTGATGTCTCTGCCCAAAGTAAGCATATGTCTCTGTGTGTTAAAACCAGTACACTGCCACTGCACCACATGGGAATACATGTTTGGTTTTGGTTAATTATTGTTGCCTATAATATCAAAATGCCCAGTGGACTATGGTGCATGCTGGAATAGTAGGGTAAGTTTACAACCAAACAGGGTCTGTCGATCAACTGCATTCTGTTACCTCCTCAAACACATACCCGTAGTTTTGTTTTGCATTATTTTCACATGTTTGAGTAACCTCTTATTATTGGTCTGTCTACAAAATGCTGTTTCACCTTGTGATGTCATGTAGTGATAATTTTCAAATGAACAGCCAACTTTTACCTTTAGATCAGTAGAGATTTGCAATTCCAGGCCTGTAATTATCTAAATGATTCTTGTGAAGATGCATGGGGTTTAAAAACACAGACGAGCACTTCCTGTATCACCACATGACATCACTAGGTGGAACAGAGTGTTTTCTGTTTGAGAGAAGAACGCATCCTATATGTGCAGAGTTTGTGCATTAAACATTTGTGCATGAAACAAAGCACAACTCCGGTTGTGTTTTTGATGAGGAAACGACATTATAACTGAATCGTATTGGACTATGGAAAGTATAACAATACTACTACCTTCAGTTATTCCGCATATATTTATATTTACTTTAATCAAGTCCCTGTATAAAAATGTGGTAAAGAATGAATACATCCAACTAATTCAATATATTTTAACCTACAGGGAGCCACATATTTTGCACAGATTAGTTTAACCACTCATTCCAACAAACCAAAGTCTTTAAATGTGTATTTTCTTATGTAATCTTAGTTCTGTCTCACCAAAAAGAAAAAGCAATTAGACACCTGCCAAGTGAGTGGACAGATACAACTTCATTTAAACCAAGCGCAGTGAGCCATTTGCATATAACTTTTCTTTCTGAAGTAAAGGCAGTTTCAAAGAACTGACAGAAGACTGACCAAATTAGATCAGCCATGTGTGAGATTCTGCCACTGCTTTTTGGACACACCACAGCCGTCAGTCCCAAGTGTATACCAACGTTCCATTACTTTGCTATTTCCATCCACGTTCCCACATCATCTCTGGCTATTATAGCAGCCAGGACATTACCAGTAAGGTGAGGCGGGCAGAGGTGGGGAAAAAAAATAGATATTGTATGTGACAGCTCTTATCTGTCCTTCACTAAACACATTTGCAGCCGGGGAAGGGTACGCTAGATTAGTCGCTGCATCGTGTGGAATATGAGTGACAAGGGCAGGTGCCAGTAACCTCATGCTACGTTGAAAATGGAGAATTTCGGAACAAATGCAGCGGGTTTGTGTCGACTATTAGCCGACACCAGACGACACCCCATCACGGTTACTGACCCGGAGGTGAGGGTGCTTAATTAATGGGCTCTACACAGCAGCAGGAGCTCAGCTATTTTAGGATTGTTTTAGCGCTTAGATCTTCACTGTGTTCAAATTTAATCAGTCTCTAAAATGCTTTTTGTTGCTTTTTGTTCATGGCACATTTCATTTTTTAAAGGATTTTTTTTTCAACTTTTTAAAGTGCAAATGACACATTTTGGGATTTTTTCATTTTGACTAAAAGGTGGCATGGTGTAACTTTTCTGATGGAGGGTCCGTCAAATGCTTTTCTTCATGTTTCACAGCATTGTTTTTAAAACCAAGCCAGACCAAGTTACAGATCAGGGGCCTCATTTATAAAGAAACTGCGTAGGAGTTGTCCTAAGCTAGTCCATACTCCTAGTGGCCATGAAAGGCATACTCCATATTTAGAAAACCTTTCGTGCACACACAACCACGCAATCTGTGCTTTATAGATGCCACCTGCAGCTAGAAACTGCACACGTAAACACACGTCACGCCACGTCCTCTCCACACCTCCAATTCACCATAAAAGGATCATGGATCCTAAACATGAGCCGATAATCAGTGGGTTTGACCAAGACATGCAGGACAGAGAGAGAGGGGCAGAAGTAGCACCATACTGTCACGTCAAAGGCTTAAGCAAGGTTTTACAACGACTCATCTCTTAATTTAATAATGTCATAATATTTAGGCAGCACAGCTTTGCAGTAAAGCCAGCGATCTGAATAGTCAAAGGGGGGGCTATGAGTGAGTGTGAGCGATTCAGATGCCCCCTCCAGGAGAGCGAAAGGAGCGAGGGCGGGATATGTGGAGCAGTAGTCAGGGAACAAGCGCCTCAGCAGGTAGAACACAGATTTGGCATACATTAGACACATATTATTCGCTGTTATGCTGCCAAACAAAAGTCCACACGAAACATCCAAACTCTGCTTACCTGTGTGCGTGGGCCTGGGTCTTACCTCTGTGAATGCTTGGGGCTGGGTCGGGACGGGCACAGGCATTATTCTGTTCTTTATACTGTCAAGAGAACAAGCTCTCATTTGCAAGAGCTCCCCATTACACAAAAATGTAGGGAATATTTTGAGTTTGGGTCATGTGCACAGACTCGGGTCACTCAGACAAAAGTAAGTGTTGGAACTGTGTTCCTGTGCTCCTTCTGAGGGAAGAGTTTCCTCTCAGGTCCTGGGTCACAGCCACAGACTGTGTTCTATATAAGTCTATGGTCACAGCGTAAACTGCGGGAAACCCAGCGCTGCACTGGTAAAGTACACACGCTCGTGCACGAGAGCACGTGGTTTCAAATGTATAATATTATATAGAATCATTTGTGGAATAAACAGCCCTTCTCCATGTCTTGGCTAACCTGTGCAAATCTGAATGTAATTCTTTTGTGTATGTGAATTTTCTGATGATTTCCAGATCAAACACTTTCTCAACCTCTCTTCACTTCTGCTCCTCTCCACGAGTGTCGCTTTTCCCCCGTGCCTCCAGCCTTTGTGTAGAGCTTACAGCGGGGTCCTTGTTGGTGCAGAGACAAGCAAAACACGGTGGTGCTTAGTAGGAGTTTCATAAATCCTGCGGAGCGCCTACACAATGATTTGTGCTTAAGCGAGCTTTATAAATGAGACCCCAGATCTGTGGAGAGGTGACCCTGCTCACAGTCAGAATGCCTATTTTTCTAGATATTTTTGAGCTACAAAACCACCTGTAATTTAATACATGTAAGGTAGATGACAAATCCATAGAAACAAGCAGGTGATATTATAACTATTGTAAATATAATTGGCAGTTTTACATAAATCAAGAATCAATTTGGTTTTTCCACCCCTATGAACTAACATCAAGGACCATAATGTCCACCCTCCTGTGGGCTCACCACCTGCAGAGGGGTTCATAGGGGGGGTCAGGTGCTATGAGTATTGGGCAGCAAAATGCCCCCGCGACCCAGCCGGATTAAGCGGGAGAAGATGGATGGATGGAATTTGGTTTTGGTTTTCATATCATGCCTTTAATTGTACATTTTATATATTGGATTTTGCAGTGAAAATTAAATGAAAATGGTTTGTTTCCTCTCTTGCTTTGAGTCTATAAGTGACAAAAGTTTTATATTGAATATTTGTGCTTCTTGTGATAATCCTTCAGATGTAATTTTGTGTTTCTAATTTTTGCAGTTTTGTTGTGTCCTTTGACTTGTCTCACACAATTTTAGTTTTTACTTGAGTTCACTTGAGTGTTTTCTTGGACTACTACTTCATATTTCTATTTTCTTACTTGAGTATGATTTTGGGTATCCACCTTTGTTTGGCTCCCATGTTTGCCTGTATAATCTTCAGCAAATCTACAGATGTATGTATGAATGATCCTACACATGGTATGAAACAGAACACAACATGTTTTCATTCAATGCATTTTTCATATGTAAATGTTCCAGATAATTTGCATGCACTCTTTTGTCAACATATGTTTTCACAGTACAATAAAAGCATGTGAGTGACCAAAAAGGTATGCTTTTCTTTGTAGTGGAGATTTAATTGGCTACCAGTCACAATGTAACACACACTCTTTGTTTTATGTAATTAGCTCATTAAGATAATTTTAATACATGGCGAGTTAGTCAGCTTCAGCTAATGTTTTCAGCATGTCGTCAGATTTGAATGTGCACAACACTTAATTAAGTTCATTAGCAGCTCAGGTCACGCCGAGCTGAAGATTACAGGGCGAACTGTGTTAGATGTCTCACCAAGTCCCTGAACTCTGTCACAGAATTACACTTACACTTTTTCATCCACCTTTAGAGACAAATGCATCAGTGCAGCAATGAATCATTTCAATAGCTTGTTATCTCTAAGTAGACATGGATTCATGGGAGGAAAATTCCAAATTCTACCGACAAATCATGTTTCAACTCCAAATTCTGCTATGAGTGTCCCAACTATATATTTTCCTTAAGTATCTAAATAACCTAAACTTAGAAACCATACCTACGCCATACCAAAAACCCATAATATTACGCAGTGACTGTAGCATCAGTATACATTTACAGTAGAGGTGAATGAGAAATCACACCTCAGACAGTGTTAGTGTACAGGTGATGCTGTAGTGCTGTCTAAAAGCCTTGACTCTCTTCTCTTCATGTGTGTTTTACACATCCCATAAGCAGAGCTGTAGACAACAACAGCCCTGTCATAGTACAGAGCAGCCAGAGGAGAGGGCTCTTGGCATGTAACTGCACAGACAAATCTATCACAGGTAACAGGCTCATGTGCCATCACCATGTAATTGTTCATTATGTGAGATCTATTATTTGAACTGAAGGCATTTCCAGGCTGGTATAACAGCTGAATCCAATGATCTTGATGGGTAATAAAAAAAATAAGACTTTAAAAGCCACCGTTGCCTCCTGTTTTCTTAAAAGAGTCTGTAAATCCCTGTAAATCCCCATCTAGGGCTGGAGGACAAAACAATAACCATATGTATCTCTATAGACATGTACTCGATATCAATACAAAATGCGTTGATAGAACATTTCAATAGACTGTTGGGCCACCACCACCATCGCACATGACGTTTTGCTATTCTACTGTGAACTAATTCATGTTTACGTGGCTCTGGGCAAATGGGTTCAAATCCTGGGACTATATACAGTATAAAGAATATATACAGTTTATGATCGGGCCCCGACCTGAACCCGCGCACATTAAAACTCACGTGCTCGCTCCACTGCAGCGGCTGTAGTATTTGCGGGGACGCCGTGGGAGCACATGGTTTTGTTTGCGTAACGAATCACCCTTCGTTTTGCTATTTACAGTAAAGTGCACTGTTTAGGACCTGTTTGAAATAACCCACGCACTCACGGGATATAAAGCACATAGACGCTTTCAGTGGAGTTTGGGACTAAAGCTTCTGGATCATGGAGCGAAGAGCACCTGACACATACGTACTCTGATGTCTCCATTCAGGTGAGGAGCTTTGTCTTTGTGTGTATGATTCATGACCTGTCTCGTTCACGCTGGAGCATCGTTTGTGTGGTTTCGATGCATAACGATGAAACTACGGTATTCACACATCTGCTCCATGTGCACAGGACACCGGGTGCCCTTTTCTTGTCACCCTGCAAATACAATGGGACCCGGCTTACCTGTCCCCGCTTTACCTCTCCTCACTGAGTTATCTGACCGGCTCGAACCCGGGTGTGGTATCACTACATACTGCGCTGTTGAGCCGCTGCAATAAACTTGCAGTAAAAGTATATATATATGATAGTTCTTATCAGATATCAGGTTTCACTATGTTTCCATTTAACACTTTGCACATGTTTTTATAACACTTTAGTTTTGTGAAGCACTTTATTAATGATAATTCTTCAGTTTTCATTGTGATCATAACGAACATGTGTGTTGACATTCCTTTTCCCTGAATGCTTATTGTCTGTCAGAGGAAGGTTATGTTTAAAATAAAAATGTTTAAATTTTGTATTTTTCCCTTCTGGTCCTTATTTTAAATAGTTCCTACAATGTTTCAATAATTATTAATTAATTATTGATATCGATCGATATGAAACACTTACATTGTGATACAGATTTCAGCCATATCGCCCAGCTCTATCCCCATCTCATCACTGTCTGTGCACCTTTCTCTCACTCGTGTGAACAAACTCTACATTCAAATAAGGAAGTTGTTGACAACTGGTGGGTTCAGATGTGTTTTCAGCTTTGCAAATGTTGAAATAACCCCAAAGTTAACAGGCTCTTTTTGCTTCCCTTTCTGCTATGTCTGTGGTATAAAGTGTTACAGCCAAATGTCAAACATTTCTCGCTTTAATTTCTAGGATTTGCATTTCGTCTTCTTTATCCCTTCTCTTTATTTTTTCTTGAAGCTTTGATTTAGGAGAGAAATCCAAGTCTATTGTTCTATTAGGCTATTTACCATTGTTTCTTAAACAAAACAAATCGGCTTTAGTGCAGTCAACAGCTGCCAACATTCTACTTACATAATGCACAAACTTGTGAAATCAATGCTGAAGTGAATACTCCAAAAGTGATTTTGTTCTGCTGATGTGCAGTTTCATCAGCCTACATCAGAGCCAGAGGCAGCTGCTCTCAGATGGGCCCAGTGTAACCTGTGCCCCTCTTTGACATTATGTAATTTCCAGACACTCCTCCAATCCTGTGGCTCAACATCATTTTTCATACATTTTTAATCTACGTTTGGTGAGACACAAGGAAAATGGACAAAGGATGATTTTTTTTTAAATTTGTACTTAAATAAAAAAGTTACCATTTCATCTAGTATCATTAATTCCATAAGTTTATGATACTGAATCCCTAGCTAGCTACTCTAATTTTATTTTGAATTGAATGCCAAAAAAAAGAACTCCCAGTCAGTGTAAATTGGGAAGAAAGAATCTATCCAGAACATGAATATTAAATATGCAGCATTAAGTGAAGAAAAACTGGGAAGACATGCTCCTTAAAGGAAATCCTAATGGTGATAGTAGTGATAGTACGGTACACAGAGGCACTGTAATTGAAGTGTAATTAAACGTGCACTGTGTAACTTTTTGGGTTTGCCTTTTTGAGACTTTTTGAGTTGTCTACCTGCCTGTCTGCCTGCTCTTTTGCTTTGTCTGAAATGTTCCACAGTATGGCATTAAAATTCTCTCTTATTTTCTGGGGTAAGCTCAGTGGTGTTGTTGCCTCTATTTATTTCTACATTCACAGTATAGTAGAAGTCTGTACTGTACTGTTGAACATTCAAAACTGAGCAACATCTCCATGGAGATAAGCAGATGATGAACCCTCCCACCAGAAAAGCTACATAGTGTATCTTTAAAATCTGACTAGTATTATTGACAGTTTAGTGTTAAAATACCTCTCCATAATTATAAATATTACTTAAGAGAGGAGGAAAAACACATCTGTATGCACATTTAGAAGCATTGGGGACAAATCCTGCAGAACTCTCTCTTGTTATTGTACAAGAGAACACAGACACAAATGGTGGCTGATGGGGCTAATAATTATGCAGATTATTTTCTATTATTCATGACCCATTAAGGTGAGAAAAGGCCACTTTGCATGGTACCTGTGCAGTATTCATCACAGTGAACATGCACAGCTGCACAGGGCCAGCCCGCCTTCTAAGTTTGGCTGGTGAGCTCGAGCCTAGAGCCTCCCCGGCAAAACAATCCATTCAAGTGAATAGAGGAAAGTAAATGGTTGAAAGTTTCATCATTAAAAAAGCATGCAGTGGGCTCCACACGAGGCACAGCAAAACAACCCCGATATTTACTCTCAAGTGACAGGCTAAAAGTGTTCAGATATTGTACTCGCTTCATCATCTCTGCTGGGGAGTGTACTAAAGAATAGACAAAGATATCACGGAAAGATTAGAGATCCCTTTGCAAATAGATGTGTACACCATAATTAAATTCATAATTAAATAAGTATAATTAATAGCAACAGCTTGAGATTAAATCATCATAATTGTTAAATTGTGTGAATGATTTGGTGTTAGTGTACTAACGGCTGGTGTTCCTGTTGTCTATTGTTCATTGTCATTGTTAAAACATGATTGTGACTTTTATACAAAATATGAATAAAAAGAAAATTGTTTCATTTGTATTTGATCTCCATGAGACCACTAATAATGTGCCCTTGCTGCGTTTTTGAATGTGACACTCACAGCTTCAACTTTCATTCAATCCATGCTATGGTCCTTAGAAAAAACATTGGATTTTCTCATTTTCTTTTAAACTACCATTATTATAATAGGATTTTGATATTTTTTGGGCAAGGATGTCTCAGCCTTGAGTACGTTCTGTGCTAATCTCAATGCAAGAGGTAATAAATGTACAGTATATAGACTTAGACTAGACAAACTTTATTTATTCATCTGGGAAATTATTTGGACATAAGACATCACAATATATTATCATACCAAAGAGCAAAAATATAAATGCAATAATACATTCAAAATACGTAGCAAAATCATCAAGAGACTAGTGTCAAATAATACAAATTGATATGTACAAACATATCTCTGAAAAAGGAAAACACCTTGTGATGCGGTAATACAGTGAGAACTCCACTCTGTTTTTAAACTCCAGACACCTTTACTAGAATCACTTGGGTAATTTCAGCCCTCAAACCGCCAGTCACTACTTAACAAACGATAAAAAGGAGCTGTTCACTTGAAAACTACCGCTATGACATCACAAGGTGAACCAGAACATTTTGAGCTTTGGAAATGTAGAAAGACTAATAATGCAGGATAACTTAAACATGTGTGAATTAAACAAAACACAACTCAGGGTATGTTTTTGAGGAGGTAACAGCATTCTAACATGGATTGAAGTCTTAACGACTTCTACTGTCGTTTTGATGAGTCATCAAGCAGCTCTCACACCTCCAACTGTCCCAACAATAGAGACAATAGAGACAACCCGGACACTCATCCCCCCACCGTTTCCCCCTCACCAGAGCCATCTCCACCCTTTCACATTCATGAGGCAGATGTGAAGAAGCAGTTCAAAAGGATGAATGCCCGGAAGGCGTCGGGCCCAGACGGCGTCTCTGCTGCCACCTTGAGGCACTGTGCTAACGAGCTGGCCCCAGTGTTTACGGACATCTTCAATTCTTCACTGCAGGCTTGTCATGTGCCTGCCTGCTTCAAAACTTCCACCATTGTTCCTGTCCCCAAGAAGCCAAGGATCACCGGACTCAATGACTACAGACCTGTGGCTCTGACATCTGTGGTCATGAAGTCATTGGAGCGCCTGGTTCTACCCCACCTCAAGACCCTCACGGCCCCCCTCCTGGACCCCCTGCAGTTTGCCTACAGAGCCAACAGGTCTGTAGATGACGCCATCAACATGGCTCTACACTTCACCCTGCGGCATCTGGACTCCCCGGGAACCTACTCCAGGATCCTGTTTGTGGACTTCAGCTCTGCCTTCAACACCATCCGCCCAGACCTCCTCCAAGGCAAGCTGTCCCAGATGAACGTGCCTGATCCTCTCTGCAGGTGGATCACTGACTTCCTGACGGACAGGAAGCAGCACGTGAGGCTGGGGAAGAATGTCTCGGACTCCCGGACCATCAGCACCGGCTCTCCCCAAGGCTGTGTTCTTTCTCCTCTGCTCTTCTCCCTGTACACCAACTGCTGCACCTCCTCCCATCAGTCTGTCAAGCTCATCAAGTTTGCAGATGACACCACGGTCATCGGGCTCATCTCGGACGGGGATGAGTCTGCCTACAGGACGGAGGTTGATCGTCTGGTGTCCTGGTGCAGCCAGAACAACCTGGTGCTTAATGCCCAGAACACAGTGGAGATGATTGTGGACTTTAGGAAGCACACAGCCCCACTCCCCTCCATCATCCTGACCGACACCCCCATCACCACTCTGGACTCATTCCGCTTCCTGGGGATCACCATCACCCGGACCTCAAATGGGAGCCCACCATCACCTCCATCATAAAGAAGGCCCAGCAGAGGATGTACTTCCTGAGGCAGCTGAAGAAATTCAACCTGCCAGCACGGACAATGGTGCAGTTCTACACTGCCATCATCGAGTCCATCCTCACCTCCTCCATCACCGTGTGGTATGCTGGAGCCACCACCAGGGACAAACAGAGACTGCAACGTGCTGTGCGCTCTGCTGAGAAGGTGATTGGTTGCAGCCTTCCATCTCTTCAGGACCTGTACACTTCCAGGACTCGGACACGTGCAGGTCGAATTGCAGCTGATCCTTCTCACCCTGGACACGGACTTTTTGACCTACTCCCCTCAGGCAGGAGGCTACGGTCCATTCGGACCAGAACCTCTCGCCACAAAAACAGTTTCTTCCCCTCTGCTGTTGGACTCATAAATAATAACACTCGGACTGGTCCCACCCCCCACTCTGCTTCTGTCACATGACCCTGTGTTCTCGCACCTGCCTGCACCTGCCTGTTTTGCACTGATCACTGATACTCTTATACTCTATATTATTATACTCCTGTAAATTTGTAAATTTTGTTATATTATAGCTTTTTTTCCCCTACTTTATTTTATTCTATTATTTGTTGCATGTCAGTGTTTGTCTACATCCTGCTCCAAGTACCGCAGCAATTTCCTAATGTTGTGAACCTGTTCACTCATATGGCAATAAAAAAACATTCTGATTCTGATTCTGATTGAAGCTCATAAGAGTCAATTTCACATTATATAGGACCTTTACTTAACCATACCTAACTCATATTTCCATTCAGATAACACTGAAGACAAAGATTTTCCCCACATGGAGCTGTCACTGTCATGTTCTCCCACTGATACATGTGTCAGGACCGCCTCAGCACCTGCTTCTCTCCTCTTGTGTTTGTGCTTCATACAGTGAGGCCTAGACCACACTATTGGTCGCTGTAATTACCGCCCAGGGCTAGTTTATCCTCTCACTCCTCCACTCCAGCAGTACACGCGCTGATGGGAGCTATACTGGAGAATCACCAATGTAACAGGTCATTACTCATAACGGTCTCAAGCAGCAATAGGAACTGAGCAAGGAAAGGGCCCCTGCTTCAATAAAAGAACAAGGATCGCTTATCTGAGAATGTGGCAAAAACACATGGATCTTCTGAGCACTTAGCCCCATGCAACTAGAAGCAAAACTCGCCATGACGGAGCTTAACAAATACTGTGATTTTCAAAGCTCCAGTTTTCTCTTGTAGAATTAAGGGTAAGGAATGTACTTTTTGATGGGTATTATGCAGCTGTGAGGCTATCTGTTAGTGAAGTATTTTGAGCCACCGCTTTTCATTCATGCAGTTTTCAGGGTTGAAAATGTCTAGCATTGGATGGGAATTTAAATCCAAGTTTGCTCAATACATAAAGCAATGAAATGAAATAAATAAATAAAATGTTTATCTTAAAGGGCCTATGTTACACTATTCTCTGATCTATGTTCTAATGTTGTTTCCTCATCATAAACATAGCTGGAGTTGTGTTTTGCTTCATTCACATGTTAACACACAAACCTGACATATTTTATATTTATTTTCTCAGGCTGAAAACACTATCTTCTACTTTGTGATGCCATGTGGTAATACAGGAAGTGCACCACTGTGTACTGCTTCATGACATCACAAGGTGGAACAGTATTTTCATCTTTGGAGATAAAGACCAGCTAATAATCCAGGGTTACTCTAACATGAAGCAAAACACAGATTGTTTGTATTCTAACATGTCTTAAAAGAGACTATTTAGAATAAGACAGGACCTTGAATCATGTTTTGGTGCAAAGGAAACATCAGTATTTCGATAGCATTGTATGTAAGGGCATTATGCATACTAACAGTAAACAGGTAATTGTACTCCATTTTCAAAGCCAAGTATTGTGTAAAATTGATGGTTATGAGCTTTGATCCATGTTATAATGGTGTTTCTTCACATATTACATATTAAGTTGTATTTCAGTTTATCCACGTGTGCTCAGAAAAGGTTAAAATCCCATTCACATATGTGTTAATATTTTCGGGTTACATAAGATACAGCATTCTACTGAATGGCCGACTAATGGAATGAGGAAAACCATATGGAAAGTGATGGATTGCACTGGCATCATTTCAAGAACATCTGTTGGGGAACAGTATGTTGTGGTGAGCGTTTGGCATGAAGTCAGCAAAAGATTGGGACTTTATTTGTTGAATAAATATTTTGAATCGATTAGAACACCCTATTAAAGGTCTGTCATCTTCACAGCTCAACTCTTGTTAACAACAATCGTTGTGTTAGCCAAAGGCAAAGTTTTATTTGCACCTAAAATACCCAAATACACAAAATACCCAGAAAGCGTTCAACTTTACAAGTAATTTTGCTAAAGTAGTCAGCACATACAAGAAATCTTTAAAAAAAAAAAGAAGAGAGACGCACTTCTTACACCCAGGGCCTGTTCAAATGTGATAAATGATAAAAAATATTGCAATTTTAAAGGACTTTTTATTTTTAATGCATTTATTCAACTTAATTACACTGTTAACTAAACAACTTGATGCTCACGACTTGTGTCCTTAGGCAAGGCACTTCATTTACTGAGTGACTGCTTATGAGGCTGACAGTTTGAATGGTTTGGTAAACAGCATAACTCTGAAATGGGATAGAGTATTTATCCATACACATTTCATTGCTAAAACAGTCAAAGCGTGTTTAGTATTCTGAATCTCTTGTAAATTGTGTACACCATTTCCGTGGTAACATATGCGTGCACTGACTTTTATGGTTTCATGTTTGTATTTGCTGCTTGTGGCTCCAGTGGTGCTGATATCAGTTATAATTGTTTTCTTGCTAGCTCTTTATTGTGCTGCTGCTGAATTACAGAAGCATTTTCTACTTGAGATAATAAACTAAAGAGTGTTTGTTGAACCATTTTCCCCCTGCCAGTCTAGACTATATTTTATAAGGATGGCTGTTCCCAGACATTTGCATATGTCTTCTGTATGTTCTTGAACTCAACTGGATGTAAATATATTCTCCATTGACAGTCTCTGGTGCTGTGGATTCAGTGGATAACAGTGTGTCTCTTCACCATGACAGTACATACTGATGTTAACCTTAACAAGAGAATCCTAGTATATATTTATTATTCATACAAATGTCTGAAGCGCATGCATGCATACAGAGAAATAAGGGTATATGATTGTATTATCCCCTCCTCTAACCGCCCAGATCATCCGGGAGCTATGTTGTTGGGGGCTTCATGCCCAAGGCAAACAGGTCCAGGGGGACGGGATGGACTAAGAGTGGTTCAGAAGCCCCTTATGAAGAGGAACACACAGAGGCCATTTACGTCGCCTGGAATGGCCTCACCGGGACCCCACCCTGGAGCCAGGCCTGGGGTGGGGGCTTGATGGCAAGCGCCTGTTAGCCAGGCCTTCTCCCATGTGGCCCTGCCAGGTATAACCCGAACGAGTGACATGGGGCCACCCTCCCATGGGCCCACCACCCGCAGGAGGATCGGTGCAAAGAGATCTGGGTAGCAGTCAAAGGCGGGGGCCTCGGCGGCCGGATCTCCGGACATGGAGCCTGGCTCTGGGGGAGGCTGGAGACATGGAGTTTGAGTGGGCTTTGTTCTCGGCTTCTATTGTTGATGCAGCTGCTCGTAGCTGTGGTCGTAAGGTCTGTGGTGTCTGTTGCTGCGGCAATCCCCGAACTCGGTGGTGGACACTGGAAGTAAGGGATGCCATCAGGCTGAAGAAGGAGTCCTACTGGGCCTTGCTGGCTCGTGGGACTCCTGAGGTAGAGTTCTGCTTGGGACAGAATTTACAGTCCCGCTCCCACCAAGAATTGTAATTTTCATTCCCACTCTCACCTGCATCTGCGATATTTTGTCCCGCTCCCACCCACAAATCCCGCAAGATTGGGACGTTCGCTTTCTTTCTCACAAAAGGTTTTAATTTCTTCAGTTTCTTTGTTAGGTGTCTTGATTTTTTTTTACGCTACTTCTCTTTAAAGAAGAACTAACTGCTTAAGCACTGTGAGATTCACTAGAGCAGGGGTGCCCACACTTTATCACCATGCGAGCTACTTATAAAAGTACCAAGTCAAAAAGCTACTTATAAAAATACCCAATCAAAATCGGATGGCCCAAGGACATTCTGGCAAACCGTCCGACGCCTCAGGAGGGGGAAGCAGTGCTTCACCAACACTGTTTACAGGGCGGGGGGAGAGCTGTTGACCTCGATTGGGGATGTTGTCGAATGGTGGAAGGAATACTTTGAGGATCTCCTCAATCCCACCGTCACGTCTTCCGAAGTGGAAGCAGAGGTTGCCCTTTGAGGCGGACTCGCCCATCACCCTGGCTGAAGTCACTGAGGTGGTTGGCGGGAAAAAGGTGGCTTGCCCTCTGCAGGTGGGTGGAGAGTCCCTGCCTCTATTGGAGGAGTTCAAGTATCTCGGGGTCTTGTTCAAGAGTGAGAGAGTGAGAGGAGGATGGAGCGTGATATATATATATATATATATATATATATATATATATATAGAGAGAGAGAGAGAGAGAGAGAGAGAGAGAGAGAGAGAGAGAGAGAGAGAGAGAGAGAGAGAGATAGATATAGATATATGAATATATAATAAATGAGATGCTATTATAAAACAATTGAAATGCTGATTTGATGTAAAATGCAGAATTGTTAAATTAGAAATTAGAATGTTAAATTAGAAAATGGGGGTGAGATTAAATTGTTTCTTGTTAATACAACTTCACTGATGTCAATATGAATGATAGATGATATGGATGATGATGGATGACGGTCCATTGTAAAAGAACGTATAATAAACAATCACAACTCAACATGCAAAACCTCTTTCAAAACTGAATATATGATATTTATTAGTTAAAAAATGCTAAATATTACAGATACCGAAAATAATGCATTTCAATATTAAATACAATATTTATGTAATTACAAAACATTAAAGGGGCTCTGCATATTTTTTTCTTGGGGATGGTACACCACATGCTTGTCTCCATGCAGATGTACTTAACTGCTCTGCCTGGAATGTTTCACAGTATGGCATTAAACCTATGTATCTCCGTGGAGACAAGTAAGCCAAGGTAATGAACAGTTTGGTGGAGAAACGGGCCCACTTTTTAAGGTATTTCTGATAAAATTACAATAAAATTAGCCTACCTCTAATGAAACAAAGGCTGAATAAATCATTCATGCTAAACTCAGGAACATACCAAGCAAAGCATCTTCTTAAAGACAAAAAAGTGTGTTCTCTTCCAGAAAATCTACTCAAGCATCTTTAAACACATTCCAGATATGCATATTATTGTAGTCAGTTCAATTCATTTAGCTTTCAGCATTTGTAAAACATGAGCAGAATAAAAATAATTGAACAAATGTTGTCCTCTTGGAGACACTGTGTGAAGGGACATGTGCATCGCCTACAGCTTATTTCTTATTTGACCATGACAAACAAATTCACAATCCAAAATACCCACTTACTCTCACAATAATTCATACACTTTGTTAGCAAATCGCCAATAGTCACTCACCTTTGACTGAGACAAGTAGAGTGAGGTCACCAATGGCTCCTTTAAGTGTAGAATCAGCTGCTTCTCTAGGACAAGCAAATAACATTAAGATACAACACCAGCCTCTTACTGTCGTAGCACAATGTAAGCCACATGGGGCTTGAATAAAATGTCTGAGCCACACTGATTACAAAAATAAAAGTTCTTTATTCTTGGAGTCCCATTCCTACCTGAGGAAGGTCCGGAGGGACTGAAATGTCATATCAATAAAAGAAAAACCAGGAGTGAGACAGTGTGCGGGAGTTTTGTTGAAATACAGCTAAGAGCCTCTCCTCCAACGCACCTGTCGCCCAGTCAGGTGTGCAGAGTCTACACAGAAATGTCCCATTTTTAAAAATAAAGGATTTTGCATTTGACATTTTATTCAAGCCCATTGAGACATACATTGTGCTACGACAGTAAGAGACTGATGGTGTATTTTAAAGTTACTCACCTTTGTTTACGATCGTCAAACCCAAAACCTAAGCAGTAATCACCCTGTTTTTTATAATATACATAGAATAAAATTCAATACAACAGCAGTTAAAAAATGAGAAAACTACCTTTTACAGAATCACTGTTTGGAGTTGCGTAAGGTTTAGTGACATTTATGAAGAAGGAACTATGCCCATTCTCTATTAAGTCGCCATGCCGACTGTCACTGTGTCTATAAAACAGCAGTTTCCATTTAAGCGTCAATAAATCACGATGAATTTTCTTTCATAGTAATCACAGTTTTTGGCACAAAGTTGAAAATGGACGGGGAGCAATCAGGCTTTTACTTAATGTCCATTTGACTTATCTGTAATGAGTCACGCAATGATGCAACCGTAAATGCCCATTAAAAGAACAAGAGCTGAGAAATGCTGTGATTCTGTGAATGTCACCTTGATTTGCAGAGAAACATGAATATTTTGAACAAAAAAACCTCGATTGTACCAAGATCATATTTTGTGTCTCCATTGGCTGGTGTGGCTAGCATATGTTTGAAAAGAACGGGCTTAGTTTTTTTTTTTTTTTTTATGCAATGAGTTTATATATTTGAAAATGTGTTTAAAATGCCCATATTACACTGTTTTCTGATCTGTTATTTATTTATTTATTTATTGGTTTATTTGACAGTCACAGTGTACATTAAAAGCATCACTGCAAATGCACCAGAATTAGCCAAAAGGGTATTTTTCATCCGTTGTCCCTGGACAGATGGTAAAATTGTCTCCCTAAAAACAACAGTAAAAATATCAAACACCGAATAATACAAATATAGAATAGCAGTAAAATAGATATAACAACTACTGTTGATAAAAGTGTACAGATAAAATAAGCATAATACAGGCATTACGTAAAAAAAGTCAACAGTTATTTTACAATATTAAAACATTTGATTAAGACAGAAGACACACAAGTGGTAGCATGGTTTGGCTGGGGGAGATAATTAGTATTACTAATACTGACGTGTCTGATGTGTTATGAATCCGTTTTTTAGATGTTTTCTGTACAGATTGTAAGTGGTCAGTTCACTGATGTTCTGAGGGACAGAGTTCACTCCTGTGCAGCTGTAACTGGCCCTTTGACTGAAGACAAGGAGCAATACAGTCTCCTCGGGCTGACTCTTGTGTTCGTCTATGTGAGCTGGTTCTTATGTTTATAAACTGACTGAGTGGAGGGGATGACAGACCATTAATGATTTTAGATTTCAGATAGAGGTTTGAATATTTTTTTACATTATCCCAGTTTAACAGCTTCTGCTTCTGCTTATAATGTTGTTTCCCCATCAAAAACAGACCTGGAGCTGCATTTAGTTTCATTAACACACAAACACTGTGCTTTTTTCTCAAACAGAAAACACTCTGTTTGATGTCATGTGGTAATAAAGAAAGTGCTCCACTGTATTTATAGACTCCACACATCTTCACTAGAATAATTTGGATAATTTCAACTCTGGAATTTCCATCTCTACTGAACAATGCAGCTGTTAACTTAAACTACAGCTTCATGACATCACAAGGTGAAACATTTTGAGCTTTGGAGATGTAGACTAATAATGCAGGATTACTTAAACGTGTTAGCTCACATGTTGTGTTTTTTGCACACTATAGGACTATTAACTTTGTGTGAATGACCTAGCGCAAAATTTTGAAGGACCACATATAAGTACCAAGCTGTAGGCGGATATGAAATAGGTATGAAAGGAAATTTTCTCAGCCCTAAGTACTCAACAGGGACAAATTTCACACACCTTCTTGCTTGCAAATTGTAGATTTTATTAGGACATTTATTTGCTCAAATACAGGATTATTCAAACATGCATGAATCACTCAAAAACAACTCAATGTAAGAATAGGGAGAGAGAAAGTAAATTTTGCATAATATGTCTCCTTTAACACATTCAATACAGGAAGAAAAAATATTAAAGTTTGCCAATAATTGAGTTAGTTTTATCGAACATTATTGGAACAGGCCTCGCCATCAGTTTTAGCATTTGGCACACAATAGCAGCATTACAGGGCCAAAAAAAAAAAGTTACATCTATCATAAGTATATTTAAAACTTGGCAAGTAAGTAGAGAATGGAAAACTATCAAAGCTTCAGGGCTGTAGTTAATGTTCAAAAATCAGTGTTCCCTTTCATTCTTTCTACTTTTAAAACTATATATATCTCAGAGTAAAGTAATACAGGTTCTGGCCTCAGACACAGTTGGAGGAGTTAGAAGGAGAGCGAGGGGCAGCGGTGAGTGTGGGGCAGCAGGGGTCACTGTGAGCTACAGCGATGTGTGAAAAATAATGGAAACACCTATATGTGCCCTAGAGCAGTGTTACATGTGCTCTTTGGCTTTCAGTGTACTATAGATATCAAAGAGGTGTTGAGGATATGTTTCAAATGTCATGTAATTATGACTGGTTTAGTAAAGGTCCTATATGATGCAAAAGCTACTTTTTTTAGATGTTAAGATGTTTTACTATGCTGTTACCTCCTCAAAAACATACCTGAAGTTGTGTTGTGTTTTGTTTACTCATGTTTGAGTCAACCTTTACTATTAGTCAGTCTACAGCTCCAAAGATCAAAATTCTCTGTTCCAACTTTTGATGTCATTATTGGTAGTTTTCAGGTTAACAGCTACCTTTGACCTTTAGTTCAGTAGAAATGTGCAAAGAAATGTGGGATTGTTTTTAATGACAGTAAATGAAAAGCACTTGATTGACTAAAATCTAGGTTAAAATACCACTACCTTTATTAGATGAGTATTACATTGTATTATTTTTCTTTTCTAATTTTTTCTTATTTTGTTACTTGCGAGAGAGCCATTTGAGGTGGACAAAAAAAAAAAAAGAAGGAAAGAAATGTTTTCAAATAATATTAATTTACCTCAAAAATACTGTGGAGTCTGGCACAAAATCACTTAGATTTATGTCAAGTGAGTAATTGCACTGGCGACTGAAGAGTTTTTAGCTAGTTTTTACCAACAAAACAAACCCTACAACAGGAATGGTTTTACAGGTGAGTGGGCCATTAATTTTTCTTTGTTTTCACTACTGGCGGCCTGAAGCGATGAACCCAAACCGGACACTGTCATAGTCCATAGTCCCAAAGATGACCATAGCTTCTTAAATGAAAATCTGCGTGGGATCCATAGACGGTATGGACATAGCTAACCCAAAACCACCCCGTTCCAAATAGGAAGTGTTCACGGGGGCACTTCGGGCTCCATCAACTCTGTTTCTAGTTGAATTTACACGGAAAAACTGTCACCCTTTTCTGTGGAGCTGCTACAATGAGGCTCATCATTTTGATTTTAAAATGTTCGTATTATCCCACAGTGCATGATCATAATGTTTTTATTTCTCTAGCATCGGGATCTTCACTTGACTGGGCTCGACCGCTGTGGGTGACGTCACACTCCCTTCGCCCACTTCTTTATACAGTCCATGGCAGGGCTCTGCAATTATTTTTTCCATGACTCCACATGAGAAACAGAAAATACTGTGTAGAGCTGGGCCAAAATGCTTAACTCATTTCTGAATAATATTAATTGTACTTCTTTATAAATAGCAGTAAATAGCATTGTTTTGACAAGCTGGTAATACTGATAAGAGTTTATGTTATGACTAAGCAATGAAAAAGTGAGGTTGCCTTACAAAAAATGTCTTTAAAAAAAACACCTCTAAAATAAAAGCAATGCAGGTTTAGACCAGGCATGAGACAAAATTATAAAATATGTTTTGTAATTTCAAATTAGGTCTCACCGGTCAAAATCAACCAAATGTGGTCCGGGAGCTGGACAATACTCAGGTCTGGTCTGTGTGTGACCTGATATTTTATCCACTGAATCTCTGCTGTTTACGCCTCTCATCGCGCCCACCATATTACTTTTGATCAACACCAGCATTTACATAACCCCCTTTTGTTTATGTCTAAGACCCATTAGCAGCTACACATTAACAAACTCAAGGAAGAATGCAATTAAAGGGCTGTTCAGAAAATGCCACTGTTGATTCCAATTTGTCAGTAACATCTAATAAAAGTGTCAGTCGTGGTGTCTCACACATCTCTTGGCTTCCACTAATGACCAGCGCTGGCAGTTTAGTAGCTTAGTAATTAAACAGCTTGATTTTTTAAAGTTCCTCCTTGGCAGCCCCAGACACATTGACCGCCAGTGTCTTGACATATGCCAGCGTAATTGTGTTAAGGCGTGTCTCTCAAGTCAGCACAAGCAGTAAAAAGTACACAAATTATAAGTTAGCCACCACTTATTACCTCCAGCGAATGTGCATGTGTCTGTTTACCTACACCGCTGGCTTGTTGACTATGCTTGAATTAAAGCTGAAGGATTGGAGGAGGTGAAGAATACACAAAATAGGATTGTTAAATGTGGTGCCGGGTATGGCTTTTAGAAAGAAGGGTTATGAATCTTGTGGTAATAATACTCCCAGGTACAAGTCTAATAATACACAAAGCTGATATGCAATATAGTACGGTTATGAATTTTGAGTCTTAGAACATTTTGGGGAAACACTTAAAGAGTTTTGAAATACTGTTTAATCCAGCTAGATCTCTTACGCAGCAATATAAAGTCATTAAGCATTGAATAATGACAAGATTTTGGTTGAAATATGCAAACGTGTCAAAGGTGATATAAAGTGAAAAATGCTTCACAGCTAATTCTTGGGCAGCTGGGTTTACAAATTTACAATATTAAGAGAATAATGTAGGTATTAGCAAGTAAAGACAAAAAAAACAATAATGTAATGTACTGTACTTTACTAAAATACATGTGTACACTTTTTACTTTTACTTTACTACATTTGAGAAAAGGTACTGTACTTTCTGCTCCACTACATTTTTGAACAGGAATAAAAAGTAATAAAAAGTTTTATTATCCAGCTGAGACCTGCTGAAAAGTCTTAGGGTTTACAATATTTTTTTTTAACACATTTATAGTTTGAGGAAGCAAACATATACAAATAAAAACTTTCTATTCTGTTGTTTCTGTTGAACAAACTTCAGCACAAATCTGAAGCCTTATAAGACCTCAGATTCTGCTCAGAATACTTTTTACTCTTTAAGTACATTTTTAAATAGGTACTTTAATACTTTTACTTCAGCAGATTTTTTCTTGTGCTACTTTTACTTGAGTATTTCTTCACTAAGAAAAACGGAATAGAGTACTTCTTCCACCACTATTTACAAAGTTGTACATCTTTGAAAACATAACATTCACTTATATATTACTTCAAATACACTTCTCTGTTAAAGGCAGTGCTGCTTGCATTTCCCCTGTCTGCATCCATAATCTCGATCTATTTTTCGATCAGAATGAGACACTGTCTGAGTAGAATCCCTCTTTTTGTGACCACGCAAACACTGAGCCTGTGTTGCCCCAGTTTAGTGGATGGCCTTAATCTGTGCCCTTAGCTCAGGCAGATTAATCCAGACAGCACTGACATTATCTGGTCTCCGCTGTGACACTGGACACTGGAGAACCCCCTGTGTCCACCCTCCTAACACCCCCCAACCTCACCTCCTCCACCTCCCTCCCCACAGACGCTGTGATGGAAATTTATATGATGGAAAGATTTCTCTTAATCTGTCTTTGTGTAAATGAATGTGATTTCTACCTGAGACCAGATCAGTCATTGACATGTGTAAAAGCTCAGCAGACACAACTGTCCCCACGGTCAGGAAGCCCTTTGTTGTCTTAGCTGTCCTCAAATGTAAGATAAATTGATGAGTTGATTGATTAGGTTAGCACAAATCTGTGAACATAAGTCCCTCTGCTTTGATATGTAGGTAACTTGTATTTCTGTAGAAATACTCCGTGCTCAGATGCTCTGGGGAAGGAAACGTTGGAGGGACAAACTGTTGGTGAGGAGAGGTGGTTGGTCTGTGGCCAGGGCAGGCCGGGGCCCTGTCCATATCTGGTGTAACAACAATGAATCAACCTTTGTCTGTATTCCAAAAACTCATTGGGCTTTGGATTAATTATTTTTTAAGATCTAAATATTTTTTTCCACCACAACGCTATATAGGCTGACTTGTTGTGTCCTGTAATATTGACAACACTGTATATATATATATATATATATATATATATATATATATATATATATATATATATATATATATATATATATATATATATATATATATATATATATATATATATATATATATATATATATATATATATATATATATATATATATATATATATATATATATATATATATATAAAAAAGAAGATTTATGATTTCATGAATAAAGTCAGCAAGTGAGGTTTGTGTTGGTAATGGTGGGTTCTAGACATTTACATCTGACTGTATCCTTTTAAAGTAATGACACTGCTATTACACATACAGCCTCGTAAATGTGCCAAATGTTTCTAATCAGTGGGCTTTGTACTTAATATGATTCATGGCTTTGTTAGCCCCTGCTCAATACGCTGACCTAGATGGAATACTAGGGGCTTATGGTGCATCACTGGTGGGACACTGTTTAATGGTAAACAAGGGCTATAAATCAGAAATGCAGGAAAAGTTCATTTATTTCATTGGTTTAAATCAAAGTGAAAGACATAAATTGAATACACAGAGAAGAGAAATGTCTGAATAAAAACATAGATAAATCAATTGTACTAAACCCAATATCAACTTTTTCCGCTACATAACTGTGTATAATGTGTTTGAATAGCATTGTCTACTGTTCCAAGTGATTATTTGGTTATTTTAGTGCACATTTGTTATATTCAGTGTTAGGAAGTAACTACGTACATGCACTGAAAATATGTATTCTGAATTTTGCGTAACTGTATTTGGGTACAGTTACTCTTTCATTATTCAGATTGCAGTTACTTTTTTAAAGTTAAATGAATACATGGGGATAACTGATGATCGAGTTTTGGTTTTGGACTGCACGGTATTAGTGAGAAGAAAGCAGCTCCTGTAATGTGTATGATTGTGATTTTTCCCTCTCTAAGTAGACATACATTTATGCAAAACAAAAAATCAAGCTGCTTCTAAATATATATAATGTTTTTTGCTCTATAATTTAAATGCAACTCAATGTAAAAGCAGTATTCAGAATCCAGTACTCTGATTGGACCATGTATCAGAATATGTTACATAATACATTTTAATTGAGTATTCAGTAACCTTTTCTGTAACTAAATACATTGTCAAAGTTTTCTTCTCATCACTGGTTATATTTGCAGCAAAAAGAGGCAAAAGTGAGCTTGGAGGGATTTGGAGGTATAAGGAACAGTGTGATTGGTCGAACATTTCAAATTTCACCAGCCCCTCCTCTCTCCCGCTTCCCTTTAGTCGTCCAGGCACTGCCCAGTTTAGCAGCTCTTTTGGAAATGTGGTTGTGGAGGGAGTTTAGGTGTTTAGTCCACCTTCAAGTTGTTAAATATTTATCTATACTAAATCTATATGCAGGCCACATTAAAACTAGACAGTAAAGATCTGTATTAAACATGCCCCTGTATTTAGGCCAACAATAAGGCTAAAACACTGTTCTGCTGGTGCTCTACTCTCTCATAACATTTTCCATTAATTATCCTTGTAGTTTATACACCAGAGGATGTGTGATGTACCGTGACAGATTATCATAATAATGATGGAGCGTGGACACTGGCCAAGAGCAAAACATATTTTATCACGAGATTGGTGCTGCTCCTACTTTAGAGAATAATGGGCCTCCAGACTTTGAATATTTTTAAGCTGCGGTCAGCAAAAAGGACACTGTACAATGGACCTGAAAGTGAGCATTATCAGCATATGAACATATAGTAAGACATCTCAAACACTTTGCATTAGTTTACAGGTTTAATCATGCATCAGTATTAAATAAATTAGGATAACTGAGTCGGTGGTACAAAAGCACAGTGCAGTTGTGTGCTGCGTTATGCTTCTTTTATATAGCTACACCAAATGATTGTTTTCAAAGTCTTTTTGGCTGCATTGCTTATAAATTACAAGACAACACCAGTTAAATTGTAAGAATTCCTTTCTAAGATAAACCCAAGACCATTCTTTCAATAGAGTCTGGCTTGGCTGCAGAGCTGCACCCAGAGGGCCCTCGGACACAGGCCTCCACCAGAATGCCCCTCCACTGACATGCCCCTCACTATTTTCATTAGTTTACTCTTGAGAAGCAATGTTTTTTTTCCTTAGTTTGATATTAAATGCTACTGAAAGTTACTTACTAAAATTTGCACTTATTAGCACTTCAAAGATTGTAAATTTAATCTCCAGTATAAGTGTCTTAATTTGAAAGTATCTTTGTTGTCTCTTCTCTCTGTTTGCATAGGGATAATTAGCTGTTTAAAACATGTTGTCACAAACATAAAACAGATTTCATTCTTAACATGTAGCCTACAATGGCGTTAATATGAATATAACAGGCATTTTATCCTGGGATGTTTTGACAAAGGCTCTGTGTCTGGTTAAGATTAGGCACAAATCTGTAATGTTAAGGTTAGGAAAAGGCTTGTCTTTAGTGGAAAACAGTGGTCAGGAAACAGTGGACTCAAGCAGTCTTGCTTTCTTTCTTTGATGACCTGTGTTGTTTACACAGGTCAGGGACCTGTGAATGGAGGAGGTAAGACATGAGGCTCCTCCTGGTGGAGGTCTGTGCGCTGGGGCCTCTGGGTGGAGGTCTGCAGCCAAAGAGTGGAGGATTGTAGGTTACAGTTATTTCAGTCCCTTGCATTTGATGTTTGGCAATAAGAAACACAGCATCTATCTCACCCCACATAAAATCATCAGGGTGAGCACAAAGCCAGTGCTTTCTGTTGTTTTGCATTCAACACTGCTCTCTGTATTCTTTTCCACTGTTCCCTTGACCATTTCTATTTGCATCTTCATTTCTCTGTACAGCCAGATTTTGTGTCTAACAGGATCAAATCATCTAAAAAAGACTATTTTCCTGCCACAGAATGGCAGTGTGATGGCTTCTGAATTGACTAGAATTGCTTTCACACCTTCCCACGCTGTAACATTTGCATCATTTTTTTGGATGAGACATAGGCTAGTGTTTTTTTCTCTTTCTTTTCTTGCATTATTGTCATTATGCATGCAGTGCCTGAAGAGCTCACACACAATATGGAGGTCAATAGATTCAGGACAGATTTTCTTGAGTTGTGAAATTCCAAATCCCTTATGTGGCCCTTTTGTACTGTCAATTACCCTGATAGTCAGAGGTTATAGGTTCCTATCAAAATGAATGAAACTCTTCAAGTATAAGTTTTGACATACATTTGAATCTAATGTGATTGTGTTGTTTAACTTTCACTGAGAGTGTACAATGATGGAACTGTATTCACCATTGATGGCCCAGCTAAATTGCTTACTTTACAGCAAAAATTACAGATTTTGTTTCTATACTTCTTTATGTAAACTTATAATTTATCATCATAAACCATTCAAAATGTGCTGTAAAACATTGTTGATATCCAATTGCATTAATTTGTGCAGCAACATATTGCTTTTTTGTTATTTCCCCTGTGGATCAATCAAATCTGTGTAAGTGTAAGTCTAAGTGTGTATTAATAGGTTTGAACATTTTTAATACGTTTCACCATTAGAAAAATGAATGAGGCACATGATCAAGTGCATCGTGTGTACACTGCTAAGACATTTCAGGGTCACTTCTAAGGTAATCTGTAGCTTCCCTTTACATTAGAAGAAAAATCTCACCACAGGAGGAGTGGCACTGGTATAAGCTCTTTTCTATCCTTCTATTGAGCCATATGGAGTAGACCTCTCTCAGCAGCAGCAGCAGGTCCTGGTAATGAATCCTCCCCCAGGAGCCTCCATCTTCACTGTGCTATCGGAAAAGACCATCACAAACACACTGCCGAAGGACTCACAGCAAAACCATCACTGTCACTGGACCCAGAGATATGGAGTGCAGTGCATCACCAAACCTGTCTTTTGTGTAGGCTAAGTACACAAGCAAAGGTCATGACCCACAAGCACAAAACCATTGCAGGCAGCCACCCGCCGCCCTGTGCAGCAGAGGATTATAGTGCTGCTTTAAAATGGGAGATGTGCGATTATTAAGGAGGATAAAGTCTTTCATTTCAGTCATATCACACAGTCTATTACTATATACAAATGTTTTAATATTTGAATCATTTTGGTGAGTGTATTGTTTTTTAATTAATTAATTATGCATAATGTTCTAATACCCTTAGGTAGCTGAAAGTCAAAAAGCCAGAGAACTCTTTGTGCCAGTCCGAAGCCAAGATAAATACATGTGCTCCCTGCAGGTTATCAGATCAACATCCTTCAATCATCCAGGCATGTTCCCCAGTGTTCAGAATGTAGCCACTCAGAAAAAGTCTGCACAATTCTGAAGAGTTGAATTAAGACTGTTTAAGGGAGAAGTTAAGAATTTAAAGTATCAAGTTATTTACTTAAGTCCACTGCAACTTAAAACCATAGTCCAGATAACTACTGTTTAAAATTGTGCCTGTAGAGAACCAAACCTTTTGTGATTCCAGATTACAAAATCCAACAAAGAATATTTGTGAAAAAAATAATAACAAAAATAAAGTAAAAACTCTGTTTACCAGAATGAATAGGTATACTGTCAGAGATGACTGTCCATAGAGTTTGTTTGTTAACAAGAAAAGCAGAAGTGACACATGGCACTCTCTCTCTGTTCTGTTGGTAGAACATGCACGTTTCCATGGGAACAAAGTTGTGTCAAAACTACAGGCGCTTGAATCAAGGTTACACCAATGTCATCCCATTATCTCCATCTTACTAAAAAAGATGTGCATTTATTGCTGTCATTTCCATTTTGTAGCATGTGGTATATTTACCATGTGGTAAACATGCCTGCATAAGTTTATGTTGCTCCTAAGAGTAAAAAGCCGAAATACACAAGTATGTGGAACACCATTCACACATACAGACTGACCATATGTGCGAAGTTGAACAAAATGAACAAGCTGAAGTTTCCTTGCATCTTTTACCTGCTAAAATGACCTGAAATGCAGAAGACAAAAAGAGACATCTCTTGTTTTCCCTGGTGCTAATGACGCAGCTCCTCCACTGTGTGAGAATGCAGGTTACATGGGTGAATGAGAGTCATTGTTGACCTCTCTGGAAATCTCAAACTAGCAATTTTCTGGGAACTGTATGAATGGGGTTTTATCTGGCAAATGATAAATTAAGGTTGTACCAGAATTTACAGTGTTGATGAAAAATTGATGTCTGTCTCAAAAAGTTTGAAAATGTAGGTCCTGTCTGACTTGGAATAACGTCATAATGAGTGTCAAACGTGAATGTTGAAGAAAGTTGTGTTATTATTGAGGTTTGTTCATAGGCACAGCTCCACACTCTGTCATTGCCTCCAGATGGTGCAGTAAGAGTCCACAGATCTACTCATATGTTAAGCCAGGGTTGTTGATGCTGCAGTGATTACTCTGCCAGCATTGATACTGTACGTGTCACTTCATTTGAATGCCTGCACGCTGCCAAGTCAGTCACCAGAGATCACGTCAAACTTCACTGGATCAAATTAATTGCTTAACCTCTGCAAAAGTAGCTGCCAATAAATTACACTGGGAAACTGCTATTTGCTCATGTCTTGTCTAAATGATCAGGGGTCGTCTGCCATCTTTACCATCTAGAATAATGACTTATGCTTTTATACAAAGTGAAATACGCATGTACAGGGGAAGACCGGATAAAAAATGGTCTACAATAAAGAGTTTCAGTGCTCTTTACATGCATAGAAAGTACAATGGTTCAAAACATACTATACTGTGAGATCTCCTGTCTTACTAACAAAATAAAAAGGTTATTTGAGAGCAAAGTTCATTCACAGAAGAACAAGCATTAACTCCTCAAAAAGTCCTTTCAGTGATATACACAACTCAGCAGAACTGTTTTGACCTAGATTTGAACCTTGTCAGTAGAGGCCGGTCTCACATCTCCAGGGAGACTTAATGTACCTATGACAGGTTAGACTCATTTGACTAAAACACAGTTAAAGTCATTATTATATTGCTATATTATATTCCCATCATACTAGGGAATTCCATTATTATTATCTAACAACAATGCTTTGTAGTCGACCAAAACTCCTTCAAAGTCAAATAAATAATTATTTATTTTGTAGAAAATATGTTTTAAAGTATCGGAAAATGTTTTTCTTTTGTGTAAATTGTTCCAAACTTTTAGACAGAAAGCCAGAGATGTACTTGGTGCTAGGCCATGGAGGGACAAACACATCTGCTTTAAAGTCTATTGACTCAGGAAGTCAGTACAGACCTGAGCACAGGACTCATGTGCCTGTTACTGATTCACTTCAGCTTTGTCTCTTGTACACTACCATTCCAAAGTTTATGTCATATTTTTTCTTTATTGTAGATTCTCACTGAAGGCATTAAAATTATTCATGAACAGTTATGCTGTAAACAAAAAAAGTGTGAACTAGCTCAAAACATATTTTAGATTTTTCAAAAAGGCCACTCTTTCCTTTGATCACTGCTTTGCATGCTCTTGGCGTTCCACAAATGGACCCTGTGAAGTGAAATGTATTTCAGGTGACTTCATCATGAAGAGAAGGCTAAGGGTTTGCAGCACTGTCAACAAAGCAAAGGGTGGCTGCTTTGATTTTTCACTGGTAGTTATACACATAGTTTCATTTGGAAGGGAAAAACATTTTGTTAAATATCACATTTCACTTCTCTTGAGGTTCTTTAAACATATCCTCTCAAAATTGCCAGACAGGACCCAAGCTTTATTTCCACAGCTGACCTCCCAATCCATCAAATGAAAAACATGAAATAAAATAAACACAGAAGGCAATAGTCATGGGTTCCTCCATGCTAACTCTATCCAGTGGGGATGAATGAGGATTTAAATAGGCCTGGTCACAGTCCGCTGCAGCTGCTGCACATCATCCCAGTATCAGTGGAGCCTGGACTTTACATTCCCTGTGCTCACAGACATTTGGAGGTGTGGGATTTGGGCTCTCAGGCTGGTCAAGCACGAGCGAGCGTCAGGATTAGAAAAACATCCTGTCCGGGAGAAGACCTGGGAGTCATAAAGCACATGTATGGAAAATGCATGGAAACAGGAATATCAGGAGATCAATGCATAAATCCATAAGTTTATCTGTAATATTATTATGGCATTGCTAAAGGTTTGAAAAAGGTTAAAAAAAACATTTGTGACACATTTATTTCTTCTCTTTTGCTCTTTTGTTAAGCCAAAAAAGAACATTTCTTAATTATGATTCACCCGGCCTAACAAAGGGCTTAGAATTATTAAAAGAAGCCACATATCTCTCATCCTGTTCAATCATTACGAACCTTGGAAGTTACAAGGTTTTCAAAGCTGTTCCACTCAATCCTTTGCCTTCTGGACACAACGCTTAATAGTAAAAAACTGCAAATATCACCACCTTCTTTTCCAGTATCTTCTTGCATTAGCATATGTTTGGTGTCACTGGAGCATATCCCTGACATAAAAGGCCCACAGCCTCATGGGGACAATGTATAACTAACACAATACATCCACTATGGGCAATTTTTTCTGTTCTCTCTTGGTGCCTAGGTAGGGTTCATTCCTAAAAAAGGTTGAATTCTGTCAACTGGACAAAAGTTTTTTGTTTTTTTTTTAGCTTGTGACTGCCTTCAAGCCTTCAGGCCTTAATTAGGTCTCTAAAAGGCGGAGCCAACTATTCTTCTAGGCTAAAAGTGCCAAAGTCCTCTTGTTTGATCCAGATCAAATAGAGACTTTTTTCAGTTCTCACTGCACATTTGGCAAGTAGTCTATAAAAATAAACAAATGCACTTGTATGACAGCCAGTGCACACATTGGACAGAACTGTGGGGCAAGGCAAATCAGAGGCCATTGCAGCTTTCATTAGGCTATGATAAATGTGGTTAAAAGAAGAGGAAAAATATAAAATAGCCCATTATTTTTATTTATTTTTTTATCACAGAGACAAATTACTGGACAGAGTTAATGGGACGCAGTTTGTCTTTGGGTCAGTGTTGAAGTACAAGATACACAGATCCAAAGCCACTGTGAGATTCAGACTGAACGCAGCAGCCTGTGGTGGGGTGTCTGCACTTGTGGAAAACCACAGACTAACAACACACAGGAGTATGTGGTTCTGTTTGGTTGAATCAGACTGCCCCACGGGACTGAGGTCTATGAATGCTGTTTGACTTTCAGGTACCAAACGCTAACATGAAGTACTGCTCACTCTTTAATTGGGACAGATATTTGGTCGTGTTACTTGCACATTTGTTTACTTTTTATAGTCCACAACCTAATTCTTTATAGTTTCAATTATAAATGCAATGACTCGGGTGACAGCTCATACCTTATTGTTATTCAGTGGACTCTTGACTATAAACAACCTTTTGCTGTGGACCTTATTCTCCAATTATAGTTTTATTCATCAGTTTCCCTAAAACACACATTTTTACTTTGGCAGTGAGTGAGCGTGCCATGTAAATGACAACATCAAGATGAATATAGATTCCTCATAGTGACCATAATGAGATTTCACTTTGACATGTTGCCTAAGGTTGTCACATACAATAAAGGGACAGTATGAACAAGTATTAAACAACATATATCACACCATACGTCAAACTAAATGCACAGGTATTTCATGCTGTGCGTCTACATTTCTCCATAGCCAGCCTTGATAAGGATTTGAAAAGAATCAAACCTGAATAGAAGGCTTCATTTTACAGACCCACCCTGAATTACTCTCATGTAAAGTTTTAACTAGAGTGACTGCAGACAGCAAAATTCTCACTAATAATAAACCTTTTGAAACCCACACATTTGCTCTTTGGCCAATATGTTTGTGGTGAAAACAGTCGGGTCACACCTTGAGTCATTAGAGGTTAATTTTAAAAAAGTGCATTCAGTGCCTTTTACTTTTAGTTCTTTATTTTAGTTTTCGTATTATTGCCACCCTTCATAGCAACGGCTGTTATTTTTGAGGGTAACATTTAAAACAGTATCCTGTAGTGAGCATGTGTAAATGGTCACATTTTTCACCATCTAGGCACCCAAACCACTTTACATCAAGGAAACATTCATCCATTCACACACACACACACACTCATACACCAGTGCACGCACAGACACTGTGGGCAAGGTGGGCTAAGTATCTTGACCAAGGACACAACGACAGCATTCAGTGGGTTCAGTTCGGTGGGAGCTGGAGCTGCTCCTCCAACCTGTTGGTCAGTGGATCCGACCTTCTAGCCTACGTAAATAACTTTACATCTCTAAAAACATTTAATCTTAAAGAACAGTATTATAAGTGTTCATTTGCATACTATACCTGTTTATATAAATTAAGTTTAGATCACATGTCCCATTCTTGTTTTATGCAAATCTGTGCCCTTGGACCATTTTATTCTTCTCTTAGTGGGTTATGGAACTCTTCTCTATTAAAATCCGTGCTTTGATTACACCCTTGGAGGCATTTGACCCTTCTGTTACAGCGGGCATTCCTTCAGTTGCTGACTGCAGGCTATGCAACAATTTATTTCATATAGTATTATAGACGTTTCTTGAATTTATGTTTGTTTACGCTCAATAGTTTGTAAGATGTGGTAGTAGTCAACAGATTTTCATTAGTGCTTTTCCATAGTGCTTGTTTTTTGTATTAAATAATAAAGAGGAAAAACATCTTTACTTAAGACACAAATGAAAGTGCAGCATTTGTGTCTCTGGGGCACTGAGCATCAACAGGGCCCGCAGGCACAAAGACCGAGAGACACGGAGAGAGCTGCTTAAACGACACTCAAGGTTAGGTTCATCTTAGGCTTTGTGTGTGCCAGTGCCTACAGAATGAACACAGATATTTTTAATCATTTATTATTACATGTATGTAAGGAAAGCATGATGTTTTGAAAGTAAGTTTTTATTTATACAGTGCTTTTCACAGACATATGTCTCAAAGACGCTTTACAGAGCATTATTCATTTGCTCCATACCCTTGTGGTGATAAGCCACTATTGTAGCCACAGCTGCCCTGGGACAGACTGACAGAAGCGCGGTGGCCAATCTGCGCCATCAGCTCCTCTGACCACCACCACCAACACTCATGCACACACCACTTTCATACTAGGCAATGTGGATGAAGTGCCTTGCCTAAGGACATAACAACAGTTTTTGCACTGGCGCCCCACTGTGGCACCTGATTTTCCCAGTGTTCTCCCATCCAAGTACCATATTTTCCGGACTATAGAGCGCACCGGTATATACACCGCATCCCTCTATTTAAAAAAGAAAAAGAAAAAACACAAGCTGCAACCGGGCTATAAGCCGCTGATATCTATGTTGAAAAATGAGATATTTACTGCATATACAGAACGATTTTCTACTGTAAATGTACATGTATGTACCTGAACAGATTCTTTCCGAACAGTGCCTTTTAACACGGCAGCAACTGTGCTGATTAAAACAGGTCAAAAACAGAAAAGAACCAGTAATTGATTACCTTCATTTCTCCTGTGCAGTGAAACCATAAGTCACTTTAATCATCTCTGCTGACACCAAGCTTACGTGCAGCAGCACGGTAGAGGTCTACGCGGGACAGAATTTTCAGTCCCGCTCCCGCCCGCTCCTGCGTTCTTCAGTCCCGCTCCCGCAATAAGCTTTCAGAATGTTCTTTCAGAATGTTCTTATTATACATCCATGGTCCCGCACCGCACTGTTTTGTGTTGGGTCCCGCGGGTCCCGCGGGTGCAGGGCTCTACAGCGGTTTCCTTCCTGGAGCAAGATCGATGCCTTCAACTTAAAACTTGCATCATACAAACTCCTTCGTGTGCTTTTCATGATGAAGGGGTGAGGATTTGAAAATAATTACCAGTTAGTAATTTGTTGTGCGTGTTATATCTGCTAAATAAAAAGTAGCGTATGCAATAATTTTCCGTCTATCTTGTTTTTGAAATTCCAGTTAGAGCGCCCCTAGCGGTGGAAGAAAAATCCACAGATTAGCCGCTCCATTGTAAAAGCCGCATGGTTCAAAGCCTGGGAAAAAAGTAGCGGTTTATAGTCCGGAAAATACGGTTCTAACCAGGCCTAGTCTTGCTTAGATGGTATGGATGCCATGTGCCCATACCAGCTTTTTGTGGCAATTAGGAAGTTATTTCTGAAATTTTAAAGTATTACAGACCTTAGACATTCACAACAAACTGACAACATGCTGGGGGTGTTGTACATGTACACAGCAAAAATTGGCTCTCACAGAATCAGCTTTAACATTTTCTCAGGGTTTATATGAGTCCAATCTGTTCTGCAGTTAATTTAAGACATCTGGAAATGTTAATGAAGAAACACTGGACCAAAGTCCCTGTTTGACCCCGAAATCATGAGTTATATTAATATTATATATTATATTAGCTAAAAATATACAGAGGTGTTTTATTTTACACTCTATTTTAGTTAATTTGAGATTAAATTAAGTACAAAACTGGTTCCAATGGGTTTTCTCTCCTGGAAGTTTGAAGTGGTGATGCCAAATTAAGACTAAGGGAAGTTGAATTAACTTCAGCCATATCAACACTAACCCCAACCCTCAAATAGTTAAAATAACACTTTTTGTGTTAAAAACAACTCTTTTACCCTGAAATTTTAACCCTCCCGTTTTTGCTGTGTTTCTCAGTTACCATAAAGACACAGTGCACACATTAGCAAACAAACACTGCTGAAAAAGGTTAAAAATTGTCTGAAAACTAAAAAAAAAAAAAAAAAAAATACAAACAGATTTAAACAATACATTTTCTGAAGTGCAGTATCTTTGCTGTTCCTAGTACTGCACTTTTCTGTACTGAGATGTCTGTTGTTTTTCCCCAACATTGAGCTGCTCCAGTCTGATGGTGCCCCCTATGCAAAACAGCCTGACATAGACATGGGGCTCTGTTCAGAGACGGCCTGAGATAAGAGGATGATTTAGAGACAAATGATGCTTATTATAACTGTGACACTTACGGAGAGCTCTTCTCAACGCTTTTGAGGGCCTCACCACGATTCATTTTTGTGCTGTCCCATTACTTTTTCTTTCTTCAATTGAATTCTCGTAATGGCACATTGAATATCATTGAAAAGAGACTAAGTGTGCTGTGAAATGCCTTTAATGTTGAAATGGATCAACCAATTAGCTATTGTATCTTTCAGTGAGCTATTCAAATTCTCTCGTGGGATCAAAATGGAGGATGTCAGAAAACACCATTGTTTGTTTTTTTCTTCTTTTTTGCGCATACTGTACTTTTCTGTAAGTGAGCCAAATCTCTGAACATGAGCCACAACTTACAGCGACTCAAATGTGAATGTCCATGAGTCCACAGCAATCTCATGGAAATTTCATGACCAGGACTAGTTTCTTACAAGCCCAGAATGATCTCCATATATTTTTATACTGAGGAATGTCAGTCTGCTTACCACTTCATCAAACTTTGTCACCTATCATTTAGAAAAAAAAGAACATTTATGAAACAAAATTTAAAAATTCTAATTATCAAAAGCATTTTATTGTTAAATTTTAATCAAATCCTTGAGGCTTGTTTGAGCCTTGATTCTTAATGTCGACTTGATTATGAACCTTTGACCTGAGCACAGTCAAATCAAATGAGACCCCAAAAGCATATCATAATGGACAATTAGCCGAGTGAGTGTGTGTGTTGTGTGGGGCCTTTGTGGCTGTCCCCCTGCAGCCACAGAACTTCAGGGCTTGGCATTTGGACATGGCACTGGAAGACACGGACTAATTAGTTCCCCAGAAAAGAGCAATCCATCTTCCTTAAGGAACGAACGTGTGCACTGCACCCACTGTGGTCAGTGAACTTTAAATGAGAATGTCTTAAGCTCCTCAGAGTATACGAGTAATAAACAATAAGTAACCATATACACCCATTCCTTCTGTTACTTCTGTTACATTACTGGTTGCTTTGGACACATTAAAAAACTCTGAAAACACTCACTGGTACTTCAAAGGTACTTCAGGACAGAGAAACCAATCAACGTGCATTTTTAAGGCTTAATATATACGATACAATAGGTTTGATTTTAGGTCAAAGTATGTATGTACTGTATACTTTATAAATTAATTTATCTTCAGGAATGCTAAGCCATAACTGACTTACACTGCTAAGTGTTTAATATGGATAATTTTGTATGTTTTTTGCACAGCATGAATGCTCTTCTTTAATGTGGAAATCACCTTCTGGCAGTGAGGCAACGTCTTCATAAAGCACACGCAGAATGTTCCACAGTGATGTTTGAAGAGAGACCGTGCTCTTTGAACTAATATGCACAAATACTGAGATTAGTTCTCCTAGGTTAAGACATCTTTCTACAGTGACACAAAGGTGATAATCCAGTTCTGTTGTGTTAGAAGCAACAATAGTAGGGTAATAGTTTAAAAAATGGTCTAAGATCACAGACGCCTGGATGAGCAAAAAAACATCTTCAGTCTAAGGCCATGTACACACGTAGCCGGGTATTTTTAAAAACGAACATTTCCCCCCGTCCGTTTATAAAAATAGTTTTATCCACACCACCTCGTCTTCGAAAAAAATACCTTCCACGCTGTTACGGCCATCGCGCCATAGTGTTCTTTTTCTTTCCTTGTTTTTCCTTTTAAGGCGTGTCAGCTGATTTGCCGCACCTGGAGGGGAGTGCATCAGCTGACATAAAAGGCGAGAGCCACCGTCATTCTGGGGCCAACGGGTCATCGTGCTGCAGCTACCTTTCATTTTCCTTTGTCCTTGGATTTTCTGCAGCAGTTCCATTATTTTGTTATTTAAAATAAAAGATCAGTTTTGACTTTTTTTCCAAGACACCTCCATTCTCCTGTTTTTTCTACATACCCGGTAAAACCATCATTTACTTGTTACTGTGCCAGCACCCCTAGCCACACCTGGCTCGTAACAGTTGGGGGCTCGTCATCTGGAGGTAGATTAAATGGGAATGTCTGCGAGTGGGCGTGTGTGTGTGCTCCGGTCTTTCTGTGTGTTTGTTCTGTCCTTTTCTCTGGCCTGCACACTAAGTTAAACATCACTTTCCCAGATTGGTTAGGGGGGTGTTCAGCTTGGCTGTATACAGTCATTCCTTCGGACACCCGTTTTTTGTTTTAGTTTGTTATTTTCGGGGTGAATTCTCTGGCGGGGGTAGGCGCAACAGGGCTTTGGCCGCTGTGCTTTGCCTTTAAAGTCGCCTCGAGCCCGGCAAGCCCCAGAAGACAGACAGGCTAATTCTCTGGTTAGGTAGGGATCTGGGATAGTGTATGTGCGGTGTGCATTTGCGGCTGGATATGTGTTTTGTTGCGGTGATTGTGGGAGCATAAGTGTGTGTGGGAGTGCGCGTCTGCGAGCGAGTTGTTCAAGAGCGCGCCGCGCCTCAATTGCGCACAGGTGGGAAGCATCAGCTGACAAAGCAGATCAGCTGGGCCAGCTGAGTGAGCCAAGTGATCAGTGCTCGTCTCTCTTCTGGTGAGTAATGGCTACCTTTGACTTGGACTTGTTTGTAGCTGCTCCTACGTGGTCAGGGGTGAACTCGTGTAAGAAGTGTGATTTGTGTGATATTGCCAGGTACTTTGATATTACTGTCTCATTAACCATGCGTAAAGCGGAGTTGAGAGAGGCCGTATTAGCGGGTTTGGTCAGTAAGGGGGTTTTGTCCTTACCCGAGCCTGGCGAAGTTTGTGTGGCGGCGGGAGATGCAGTGGCGTCCCCGGTGCATTTTGAGCGGCAGCTGCCGGTGACTCCCCCGCGGGACAACGCTAGTGGGGTGGAGGAGGAGCCGCGCACTTTGCCACCATTTGAAGCATTTAGTATGGACTCTACTCCTGGTTCTAAGGTAGACACACGGTTGAAGGTTCGTTTAACCCGTCTCCGAATTCAGAAGGAGGAGAGGGAGAGAGAGTTTCAGCTCAGGCGTGAACTGGAGCTAAAGAAAATTGAGATGGAGGCTGAAACAGCGGTAAAAATTCGACAGTTGGAACTGCAGGCGCAGTCTACTAGCGTTGACCAACCGGTTGCAGTTACTCCTCATAACTCTTTTGATGTGACAAAGAATATCCAGTTAGTCCCGGTTTTCCGCGAGTCCGAGGTTGAGTCCTACTTCGGAGCGTTTGAGCGTATTGCAGCCGCGTTGCACTGGCCTAGGGATGTGTGGGCTATTTTACTGCAATGCAAGCTAAGCGGTAAAGCTTTAGAAGCTTGTGCGTCACTGTCTGTGTCAGACAGTCTTAGCTATGATGAACTTAAGGGTGCAATTCTGCGGGCTTATGAACTTGTACCGGAGGCGTACAGGCAGCGTTTTCGGGGTCTTAAAAGATTGCCAACCCAAAGTTATGTTGACTTTGCGCGAGAGAAAAGTCTCTTATTTGACAGATGGTGTTCTGCCAGTAAAATTGACAGCTTAACGTCGCTTCGTGAGCTGGTCCTGCTTGAGGATTTTAAAAACTGTCTGCCAGAGCGCATAGTTGTCTTCCTAAATGAGCATAAAGTTTCCTCGCTCGAGCAAGCCGCTGTGTCCGCGGACGAATTTGCTCTTACGCACAGAACCACATTTAAGCGTGAGCCGATGTTGAAAACTGGCGAAACCTCAGCTCAGTCTGGTAGAGTAAATGGTGCCCGGTTAGAGAGGCTAAAGCAGTGCTTCTATTGCCATAAGACTGGCCATCTTATCGCGGAATGTGAAGCATTGAAACGGAAAGAGCCTATATCAAAGCCATTAAAAGGGGTGGGGCTTATCAAAACAGTACCTGCCGGTCCGTCTGCTGTTACCTCTAGCCAACCGTCTGCTCCTGATGAGTGTTTCAAACCATTCATCTTTGATGCCTTTGTCTCAGTTTCAGGAGAAGAAAAGCGCCCAGTCAAAGTCCTACGTGACACGGGTGGATCCCAGTCATTCATCTTGTCTGGTATTCTTCCCTTTGGTCCTAAGACTGACTGTCACTCAAGCACTATAGTGAAAGGTATTGGTATGAGTTATGTACCTGCTCCACTGCACTATGTCCATGTTGAGTCCAAGCTGGTGAGTGGAGTGTTTGTAGTTGCAGTCCGTGACCAGTTTCCTATTGATGGGGTAGATTTCATAATGGGAAATGACATTGCCGGTGGAAAAGTCTATCCTTCCCCTGAAGTTGTTTATTGTCCCATCCATGATTCTGAGACAGATGAGTTGGCCAAGAATCATCCCGAAGTATTTTCTGTGAGTGTTCTGACTAGAGCCCAGTCTCGAAAGTGTGCTCAGGAGGCTGAAGTTGATTTATGTGACTCAGTGCTTGCCTCTGTTTTTTCTAAGGACAGTGCGCCCTCTTCTGGAACTTCCAAGTATGTCAAGGTTAAAAGCATAGAGCCACAGTTAAACTCTTTGGTGCCTCCCCCATTGACTCGTGATGCTCTTATCAAAGCCCAAAAGTCTGATTTGTCTTTGGCGAAATGTTTTGCTGCTCTAGAACATCCTGTAAGCGAACAGCTATTCTTGGTGGAGAAGGGAGTTCTGATGCGCAAGTGGGTGCCAAGGTCGTACAGCCAACCTGAGGTGGATGACTGGTGTGCTGTTTTTCAAATTGTGGTTCCACAAGGCTATAGGCAGCATGTGTTATCTTTGGCTCATGAGAACCTGTGGTCTGGACATCTTGGTGTCACCAAAACTTATAATCGTATTTTGCAGCATTTCTTCTGGCCAGGTTTGAAAGCAGATGTGGGTCGCTTTTGCAGGACCTGTAAAACCTGCCAGGCTGTAGGAAAGCCAAACCAAGTTGTACCACCTGCACCACTTCGCCCTGTTCCTGCTGTTGGTGAGCCATTTGAACACATTATTGTTGACTGTGTTGGTCCTCTTCCTAGGACAAAAACCGGAAATCAGTTTTTGCTCACCATCATGTGTGTTTCCACCCGGTTTCCTGAGGCCATCCCACTGCGAAAGATTACAGCGCCATCTATTGCCAGAGCTCTGACAAAGTTCTTTACCACCTTTGGACTCCCTAAAGTTGTACAAACGGATCAAGGTACAAACTTCCTCTCAAAAACCTTCAGACAAACTCTAGAATCCTTTAGTATCTCTCATTCTGTGTCCAGTGCCTATCACCCAGAGTCCCAAGGCGCATTAGAGCGCTGGCACCAAACTCTCAAGTCCATGTTAAGCAAGTACTGCTTTGATACTAGTAAAGATTGGGATGAAGGAGTTCCGTTTATGCTTTTTGCCATCAGAGACACTGTACAGGAGTCTACTGGCTTCAGCCCTGCAGAGCTAGTGTTTGGACACAATGTACGTGGGCCTATTAAAGTGCTTAAGGACCGTTTGTTGTCTCTGTCCTCTTCCAAAACTAATGTGTCTGATTTTGTGTCCAAGTGTCGGGAGCGATTACGGCAGGCCACTGCTCTAGCTAAGGAAGCACTTTCCACATCACAGGCCAGCATGAAAACGCACTTCGACAGGAAAGCTGTGGACCGTCAGTTTAAACCTGGTGATAAGGTTTTAGTTTTGCTGCCGAGTATTGGTTCTGCACTTTCTGCTCGTTTTTCTGGCCCATATGTTATTGAGAAGAAGGTGTCCAACACAGATTACCTCATCCTGACACCTGAACGTAGGAGGAAGACCAGACTCTGTCATGTTAACATGCTTAAGCCTTTCTTTGACAGAAACCCTCCCTTGAAGGCTGACCAGTCGGTGTTAGTGGTGCCTTGTGTGTCTCCTATGTGTTCTGTCGTTCCAGTTGAGGAAGATTTTGTGGAGCCCTGTGCTGCTCAACAGTGTGGTAGGTTGTCAAACTCTGAGTTTATGTCCAGCCTTAAAGCCAACTTATCATATCTCACTGATTTGCAGCGTGAAGATATACAGTCCCTGCTTCAGCTCTATCCCTCACTGTTTAGTGACACACTATCTCTCACCAATATAATAGAGCATGACATAGATGTAGGTTCCGCAGCTCCAATTAAGCAACATGCCTACCGTTGTCCACTGGACAAGCGTGAGGCCATGAAGAAAGAGGTTAAGTATTTGTTGGAGAATGGGTTAGCCAAGCCGAGTCATAGCCCCTGGAGTTCTCCCTGTTTGCTTACCCCTAAGTCTGATGGGTCACCACGTTTCTGCACAGACTTTAGAAAAGTTAATGCTGTCACCGTACCAGACTCATTTCCTCTGCCTCGTATGGAGGACTGTATCGACAGTATTGGTCCTGCAACACACATTACGAAGTTGGATTTGCTTAAAGGCTACTGGCAAGTTCCCCTAACACCTAGGGCATCTGAGATCTCAGCCTTCGTTACACCAGACCATTTTATGCAATACACAGTTATGGCATTTGGTTTGAAGAATGCACCTGCCACTTTCCAACGCCTCATGCACCTGGTCCTCGGTGATGTTGCCAACTGTAATGTCTATTTGGATGATATTGTTGTGTACTCGAACACCTGGTCTGAACATCTTTCTACCCTGCGTGACGTACTGAAACGTCTTTCAGAAGCCAATTTGACCCTGAACTTGGCCAAATGTGAGTTTGGTAAGGCCACTGTAACCTACCTTGGTAAAGTTGTTGGACATGGTCACGTGAAGCCTGTCCATGCCAAAGTGGAGGCTGTGCTAAATTTTCCCGCTCCAACCACCCGTAGAGAACTGCGCCGTTTTTTAGGCCTTGCTGGTTACTACCGGTGTTTTTGTAAGAACTTTTCTGTAATTGTTGCTCCTCTCACGGCCCTATGTAGCCCCTCTGTTCCTTTCACCTGGTCTGAAGAATGTGAATGTGCTTTCCAAGCAGCTAAGTCTCTTCTCTGCAGTGCTCCTGTCCTCTCTGCACCTGACTACGATAAACCTTTCAGTCTGGAGGTGGACGCCAGTGCCACTGGAGTTGGTGCGGTGCTGTTACAGGATGATGAGACTGGTGTGCCCCATCCTGTCTCGTACTTCTCTGCAAAGTTTAAGAAGCACCAACTGAACTATTCAACTATTGAGAAGGAGACATTAGCCATGCTCCTGGCCCTTCAGCACTTTAACGTTTATGTCTGTTCCACCAGTGTTCCAGTCTCTGTGTTCACAGACCACAACCCTCTTGTGTTCCTGACTCGGATGTATAACCACAACCAGCGGTTAATGCGCTGGGCCTTGTTGGTTCAAGGATACAACCTCATCATTCAGCACAAGAAGGGGAAAGATAACGTTGTGGCCGATGCCCTATCCAGAGACTGACGACCACCGCTTCTGCATATCCTTAGTCCTGTTGATTACCTGGTAGCTAATGTGTAGCTGCTAGGTGTGGCAATGACCTAAATGGAAAAAAAAATGGGTATTGCTGGTAGTTGGGGCTATATTAAGGGGAGGATGCTAATTTTTAAGGGGGGGAGTGTTACGGCCATCGCGCCATAGTGTTCTTTTTCTTTCCTTGTTTTTCCTTTTAAGGCGTGTCAGCTGATTTGCCGCACCTGGAGGGGAGTGCATCAGCTGACATAAAAGGCGAGAGCCACCGTCATTCTGGGGCCAACGGGTCATCGTGCTGCAGCTACCTTTCATTTTCCTTTGTCCTTGGATTTTCTGCAGCAGTTCCATTATTTTGTTATTTAAAATAAAAGATCAGTTTTGACTTTTTTTCCAAGACACCTCCATTCTCCTGTTTTTTCTACATACCCGGTAAAACCATCATTTACTTGTTACTGTGCCAGCACCCCTAGCCACACCTGGCTCGTAACACACGCATAACCGAACATCTGCGTTTTCAACCACATTCATACGCATTCCAAACCTGTAGATGGCGTTATTTCCATTGAGCCCTCACTTCGCCGTCACTTCCGCCTAAACTTAAACAACAGAAAACATGGCGCCAAGCTCCTTTGGACACTCTCGGAGTCAGAATTGCTCCTAAACAAATTAATGCTACCACAGCTCTTAAGAAACGACTCCGATCCATAGTCTGCTTTGGCTTTTGCAGTAGCCTAAACAAAGGTCGCACGTTTGACGTCAGGGCAGATTCATATTTTTTGGTGCAGACAGTGACGTTTTAAAACGCAAAACCCCAGTTATCTCTGTCCACACAAACACGCATAAACGGAGTTTTCAAAAATCTTCACTTTGGCCAGAGTTTTCCCTGAATACTCGTTTTTGATGCGTGTTCGTGTGGATGACAGGTCAAAACGCAGCAAAACATCTTCAGTTTATCAGATACCCGGCTACGTGTGGACAAGGCCTAAATCTTTGGTCCAATTGACAGAATTGAATTTCTACACAGATTACACACATCTAAGATCACAACTGGATTGACGATGCCTAAACCTGCAGGTCAATCTGAACTCATTCGCAGGCTCCAACTTGGAGTTTATTATTATTTCTTATTTGACCGTTATGCCCTCCTGTGGGCTCACCACCTGCAGAGGGGTTCATAGGGGGGGTCAGGTGCTATGAGTATTGGGCAGTAAACTGCCCCCGTGACCCAGCTGGATTAAGCGGGAGAAGATGGATGGATGGATTTGACCGTTATGAGTTCCAGGTAAATCAAGTCACTTTAAGTGTAACAGAGGTAAAAGGCTCATCTTAAATGTGCGGTTCGTTGTTTGCTGTGGGCCAATGGCCATCTTTTTGGCTTAGTGTTTAAAAACCCTGTGAACCTTCTCCTTCACTTGCTCTTACACCTGTGTTTTCTACCTACAGTCTCAGTTCTCCAGGCAGTCCTAAGACCAGTCGGCTGCTGTCTTCTTCTAGCATGACTCTTATTACATTCACTTGATTCCTTGAAAGTTTTATGAACTGAACTACTACAGTCTCTTATCTGTCCATATAAGCACTGGGTTTTCTGACAGTTGCAGACTCAAGGTTGGGTTGGTCAGACAGACGCTGTTGTCGGGATCTCTGAGATGTCCGTTATCATTTCATCACCATGTGGGTCATGTATGGGGCCGGGTTCATAGGTCAATAGAGACTAAATACAAATGGACTCCATGAATTATAGTACATGAGGACCCCAGCAAAACTAAGCATGAACAAAACTCTATGCATTCATGTATTGAGAGTTTCTGGTTTACTAACTAACTTAATTTAAGGCTTTAGGGTGTTAAAATACTTGATAAACTGTTTATTATGAATTAAGCTTTTGTTCAGTTGTTATATCTTTTTTCACACCTTGTTGTTCAACTTCATTTATTCACTATAATTCTTGTTGACACAACCTCAAATTTTCACAGAATGTAAAGAAAAAGATCAAGATTTTATATTTAATGATTTATTTTTGTTGTGTTTTCAGCCTGAGCTATGCCGTTCACTCCCAAAGAGAAGTTAATTATTTGCATCTTGGCAAATTGGTATCGTACCGGATTCTTTAGCCCTGCATACGCAGCCTTCCTCTTTAAAATTTTGGTACCAAGTCCAAATTTGTTTGCCAGTTGGTAAAGTTTTGGCTCAACCTGAAATGAGGTGGGCAGTAGCGCATTTCAATTCAATTCAATTCAATTCAATTCAGTTTATTTTTGTAGCACCCAAAATAGCAACAACAGTGGCCTCTAAGGGCGTTCCAAGATTTGGATGAGTAAAACATACACACAAACATATCAAAACATTCATGTAAGGCAGCAAATGAAACATCGTCCAGTCCTCCCCTGTCCTTAGACCCTCCTTCTCAGCAAGGAAAAACTCCAAAAAACCCAGGGTCCTGGGAAAAAGAAGAAACCTCGGGGAGAACTACAGTGAAGGAGGGATCCACTCCCATGGATGGACAGGCTATAGATGTCCAGGCCCGTGGGCCAGTTCGGTATGGCCACATCTACCCAGGTGGGGAAGGAGCCGGGCGAGGAGCCAGGCGAGGAGGGGAGGCTGGGTGAGGAGGAGGAGCCGGGCGAGGAGGAGGAGCCAGGCGAGGAGGGGAGGCCGGGCGAGGAGGAGGAGGAGGAGGAGGAGCTCCTCCTCATAGCTCGTGCTATGCGAAGGGTTTTCACATAGCACGAAGGGTCTTGCCCAAGGACCCACACTGGCTTGCGCATTGCACCATATATTAACTATATAATATATAATATAACTATTTTTTAAATTTAACTAGTAATATTTTCCAAGCAATTCATCTTCAGTGAAGGTTAACTACACTCAACAAAAATATAAACGCAACACTTTTGTTTTTGCTCCCATTTGTCATGAGATGGACTCAAAGATCTAAAATTCATTCCAGATACACAATATTACCATTTCTCTCAAACATTGTTCACAAATCTGTCTAAATGTGTGATAGTGAGCACTTTTGCTTTGCTGAGATAATCCATCCCACCTCACAGGTGTGCCACATCAAGATGCTCATCAGACACCATGATTAGTGCACAGGTGTACCTTAGACTGTCCACAATAAAAGGCCACTCTGAAATGTGCAGTTTTGTCTCACAGCAAAATGCCACAGATGGCGCAAGCATTGAGGGAGCGTGCAATTGGCATGCTGACAGCAGGAATGTCAACCAGATCTGTTGCTCGGGCATTGAATGTTCATTTCTCCACCATAAGCCGTCTCCAAAGGCGTTTCAGAGAATATGGCAGTACATCCAACCGGCCTCATAACCGCAGACCACGTGTAACCACACCAGCCCAGGACCTCCACATCCAGCAGGTTCACCTCCAAGATCGTCTGAGACCAGCTACTCAGACAGCTGCTCAAACAATTGGTTTGCATAACCAAAGAATTTCTGCACAAACTGTCAGAAACCGTCTCAGGGAAGCTCAACTGCATGCTCGTCGTCCTCATCGGGGTCTTAACCTGACTCCAGATCGTCGCCGTAACAGACTTGAGTGGGCAAATGCCCACATTCGATGGCGTCTGGCACGTTGGAGAGGTGTTCTCTTCACGGATGAATCTCGGTTTACATTGTTCAGGGCAGATGGCAGACAGCGTGTGTGGCGTCGTGTGGGTGAGCGCTTTGCTGATGTCAATGTTGTGGATCGAGTGGCCCATGGTGGTGGTGGGGTTATGGTATGGGCAGGCATCTGTTATGGACGAAGAACACAGGTGCATTTTATTGATGGCATTTTGAATGCACAGAGATACCGTGATGAGATCCTGAGGCCCATTGTTGTGCTATACATCCATGAACATCACCTCATGTTTCAGCAAGATAATGCACGGCCCCATGTTGCAAGGATCTGTACACAATTCTTGGAAGCTGAAAATGTCCCAGTTCTTGCATGGCCAGCATACTCACCGGACACGTCACCCATTGAGCATGTTTGGGATGTGCTTGACCGGCGTATACGACAGCGCGTACCAGTTCCCACTAATATCCAGCAACTTCGCACAGCCATTGAAGAGGAGTGGACCAACATTCCACAGGCCACAATTGACAATCTGATAAACTCTATGCGAAGAAGATGTGTTGCACTGCATGAGGCAAACTGACTGGTTCTGAGTCCCCAGACCCCCAATAAAGCAACAACTGCACATTTCAGGGTGGCCTTTTATTGTGGACAGTCTAAGGTACACCTATGCACTAATCATGGTGTCTGATGAGCATCTTGATGTGGCACACCTGTGAGGTGGGATGGATTATCTCAGCAAAGCAAAAGTGCTCACTGTCACACATTTAGACAGATTTGTGAACAATGTTTGAGAGAAATGGTAATATTGTGTATCTGGAATGAATTTTAGATCTTTGAGTCCATCTCATGACAAATGGGAGCAAAAACAAAAGTGTTGCGTTTATATTTTTGTTGAGTGTATATTTGCCATGTATTTGCACATTAGAGGATAGTGAAGCACTCATAAATTGAGAACACAATATTTATAAAAACAACTCTTTTAGCTGCACACCACTTCACATTGTGCACCCATTTCACTTAGCACCTAAAATATAACCAAGTCTTCATTTGTAACAAGGACACAGCACTACAAGTAGCTGATAAGTGATGGAAACAGTGGAAAGCAAATTCCCTGTTAACTTTCCTTGCTAATCTATGACCTTTGTTTGTTGCCTTGATAAACATGACTTGATAGCAGAAGTTAAAATCTCCAACACTTTATTGTTCTAATGAGAAATTTGTCCTTTGCATTTGACCCATCCTTCAATGCTGCTGGGGTAAACTGTCAGAAGCAGTGGGTGCATGGACCTACTGCTCTTGTGCTATAAGCTTGGTCATTTTCAAAGCACATTTCTCATTCATTCATTATTTTTTTTATAGTTAATGTTAAAAGTACACTGTGTAACTTTTCTGTTGGAGGGTCTACCACTAACTTGTCTCCAAGGAGATACAACTGTTTTGCCCTGATTATTCCACAGTATGGAAATAAACTTAATGAAATCACAATTGAGACAGGTTGATGGTCAGATCTATGGAGAAGCAAGCCTGCACATGGTAAGACTTCACATTTTTAAGGTATTATTTACTATAAAGCACCTCTAATGTAACAAATACAAAGGAGATATGTTTAATGCTCTACTGTGGAACATTCCAGGCAAAGAAATAACATCTCCCTGGAGACAAGCAAGTAGCCGACCCTCCACCTTAAGTTACATAGTGTACCTTTAACAAAAACCAGACTGTTCCAGGTTCATGTATTCATTAATTTGATACAGGAAGTGATTTCAAATGCATCTCTATAACTATAACTATCACTAAGTTCCTATATGGCATCTAACCTATTTCTTAACAGTGCTGTTTTTGTATAAAACATGTAAAAGGGTTCAATAATATAAATAAACATGGACATGAGTGTGCCATTAAAATTCTTTATAGCATTATCATCATAGACTTAGAACAGCTAATAAACATTCTTAAAATATCTACTGCTGTACCTACGCAATTGAAGTGGTCAGAGGATGGTTATAAGAGGTTGTGGAGCAGATGAAGAGAAGTTTATATTCACATCGCTTCTCATTGTTAAAGGCAATTAATGCTTCACTGTTAGATGTTAATATAGCTGCAGTTATTAAGGAACCATAAGATGAGTATGAGATATGTAAAGCAGCTGTTACAATATAGAGAGTTTTTAGCTGTGATTGAAGATGTGACCATTTTTTGCCTTCTACATTCTGTTGTATCATGTGTCTCTCAAATGCAGCGGACATCTCCTCTCTAAAACTCTCGTAACCTTCAAAACTATATATATAACTTCTTTTACTGGAGATAAATAACAGTTTGGTGCTTTGATTGTTGATTCTGCAAAAATCTGTGCTGTTTCTCAGTTCTTCATGTTGCTTTTCCCACTTTTTTTAATGTAAGCAGTTGTGTGTTTTTGATACTTACAAACCATGCATCTCTCTGATTGGTTAATCTACCCATCAATCGTGCCCTCTGAAATCAGGTAGAAAGGACATGGCTCCAAATCCACTCATTGTAAAGCTTTGTCAAAGCGTGCGGCTCTGTTTGGTCCAGAAAACTTGCTGCTGAACAGTTTCATTGTCTAATTTTGGTTGGTATTCAAATGCCAATAAATAAACAAACAAACAAAAAAAAATAATACTTTTCATAAACATTTTATATTACATATTATTATGTCACCTGGTGTGAAGATAACAGCTGTGAAAGGGGGTGGGCTCCCATAAGCTCTTGCTTCTGCCCACTCCTTTTGAGCATTTCTTGTTACTGTATAATTTTTTTTTGTTTTGCTTTGGTATTTTATAATGAACCTTGTATGCTCAAATAAACAATGAAAATGAAAAAAATGAAATGAAAATATAACATGGAAGCAACATGTATACTTTTGATAGGACATTTTGTTGTAGTATATTGAGTTTATTATTACATATTAGATTTCAGGATTCAATAGAGTCTTGAATCCTGGAGTGTGGAGCATCACTAGACAAGAACCTCAAGTCAAATGTGCTTATATTGTATGTGTTTATGACAGTTCTTTGTGCAGGATAGAGAATTAATTTGCCAAACATAAATAAAGCCTGAGTTGACAGTTGTCCGATGGACTGTGCTTGTGTTGCGTCCAGCTCTGGATGGACATCACCAGTGGATCTGAGTCCAACTCGAAGAGACTGTTTTCTGGTAAATGAGAGAAACTGTCCAAGCACTCATTTGTTCACTTTCACTGCATAATATACACCCCACACATTTCAAAATCACACAAAATCATATAAAAAGTGTGACTGACATTTATATTTAATATAACTTTATGTATGTAAAATGTTTAAAGCTCTCTTTTTAAGACTCTATTTGTTGTTTGCTTTCTGTGAATGCCAAACAACAGTATCTGATTTACTGGGCCAGCCAGAACCACACGCTTTGACAAAACTTTACAAAAATTAATGAATCTGGAGCCTTATCCTGTCTCTCATTTCATGGGGTGTAATTGACAGGTGGATTAACCAATCAGAGAGACAAATTCACACCAAACGCAAACATTGCTGCTTACATGTAAAAAAGCAGAAAACAATTATGTTGTTTTCTGCAGGAATAAGAAACAGCATGGACTTTCTCAGAATCAGCAATCGCAGCACCAAACTATTAATTATCTCAGGTAAAAGAAGCGATATTTTGTTCTGAATGATACAAAAGTGACACATGCTATAAATTAGCAGCTGTAGTAGGGTTGTCTCAAGTTTGGACAGGGGTTTTTATGTAGAATGTACAAGGGACTGGCTGGTCGGGAAAGTATCTGATAGCAATAACTTATAGGAATTTAAACAAAAGTACACGAGTCAACAAAAATGTTTAGTTTTTTTCAAATTTGGAAACAAGATGTTACACCAAATTTTCCTTAAGTCCCTGTATAATATCAGTACACCTGTTATAAACCTATCAAAAGCAAACTTATATCTGACAACACAAACCTTCACAACCCTGGACCAAGGTAACATCTCTTCATCATCACAGTGGTCTGATAACACAAAAAGGGCTGTAGACATAGTGACTTCAGTTCACTAGATAAAAGACGATAGATGTACAAGCACAAAGGAGGTCGAGCCAAGCAGACTCAGGCAATCACAGGTAATTACACAAGAATCCTACAACACAGTGGTTCTACAGATGGACAAGGAGCTTTATGTTGATCTTAGACAGCAAAGAAAGATTGTGTCTTATGCATTTTCACCACTGGACTAAGACTCAGGTGAAAAGAGGACTGTATAGTGGCCACAAACAAAGAAAGGGAATCAGTCTGGGATTGTGTAAGAAACTAATTCTGTAGGTCATCTCAGGATACTCATTCCAGCCACTCATAGCTTATTAAAAGACGTCACCTCTGTATTGAAGACACACATTTTGCCTTTTTGTGGTAATATATGCAGTGGTGGATGAAGTACTCAATTGTGTAAAAAGTAAAAGTAAAGATACCAGAGCAAAGAAATAATAATCACATAAAAGTAAAAGTATCACATGAAAAATCTAGTACTGGTAAATGTATTAAAGTACCTGTTTAAAAATTCTCTAATTCATTCGTTCAGATTTGTGTTGAATTTTGTTCAGTAGAAATAATTGAATCTGCTTTTTTTTCCTCCTATCTGAACTGAATGTTTTTTTAACCCTAAGTGTATTACAGAGAATCTGAATCACTTCCAAGTACAGGGTTGAGGGTGAAGATAACAAAACCAAAATACTCAAGCCCCAAATGCAGGACAAAACAGGATTACACATAAATGCATGAATCGATCAAAAGAACTCATAGAAGGCTAACGATGAGCTGAAACAATTAAAAGCTCAAAAAAATAGATTTTTACATAATATGCCTGTCTCCTCAAGTCTGTATTGCAAAACTTTTAGTACGCTTTATTACACAAACAGCTAAAGTGATGGCACCCAAACACTCCCATTGTCCGTGTAGTGGTCAGTCTGATTAATTCTGTGTTCAGTGTAGCCTAGAGTGCTGTCTTTGCCTCTGCAGTTGGTGGTTGGGTGTTGTTCTGGGCTCGCTGAACTTAGCTTGAACTTGATTTGCATAAAACATGCAATTAGGCAAGGTGCTGCTAAGCAAACTAATGTGTACTACATTTCAGACTGCAGCTGTCTGACCAGCCATTATCCATGAAGTCCACAATGACCAAAAAGAAAAGAAAAGTCTGATGGGGCAGTGAGGGTCAACAATAGTGCACCTTCATCACACTGCAGCTTAGCATCATCAAGTATAAAATAAATTATATTACTATTAGTTGAGAATATTTGTCATTCAATCCATTCATTCAAATTTACAAGTTAAAAGTAGTGAAAAATATAGATTCTTGTATCATGAACACTGACCTCAAAATAGCCACACAGCTTCCTCCATTGACCACCCACCCCATGACTTTGGACAAAATTTCCCATGACCACAAGACCTATATTTTTACTTAAAGTCTGTTTCTGAAACTTTATAAACCCCAATTGTATTAAAACATTCTGTAGAATTTTGCGTTTTGTCCTTTTTGGACTTAACACAACCGTGTACTGAATATTAGTTAGCATGTAGCTGCTTAGCCTCTGATGTCTTTGAACTCTTAATATTCAAATTTTTCCAAAAATCTATGGGAAAAATGAATGATAAAATTTACTGAACTTGAGCGAGCGATCTCTCTTGAGCTCCATTTTTTTCTGTCATGATTCTGATGTGGTTTAACTCTCATTTTCTAGATAAAACCTTGTATTTGCATATCCCTCTCTAGCTCTCCCTCACTTTCTATATAAAGAGGTAATATCTGTTTAGTTCTTATTGATTGGCGTCTATGGTACATTAAACCAGGTAAAGCGGGCACATAAAGAGTCAGCAGGCGCTCAGACACTGGGCTCCTCCCTCATTGTGGATTATATGCCATATGGACAGCAACATGTTCAGCTCTGTTGCCCCAATAAATTGCTGTTGACACTGCCATCTTGAGACCTGCACACCTACACTGGGGTAGCTTCACTGGGATTGTCACGTACATAATGATTCAGCCACCAGGCAGAACATTATGATCAACTGCCTCTGACTGCAGAACTACTGTATGTTTTATGAATTTCGAAAGAATTAATTCTTTTGTATAATATAAACTAAACTAATATGTGATTTTGGCCAAGGTTATAGGTCATAAGACAAATACTTGCACAAAGTTCTGCAATATTAGCAATTTTCCTGTTTTCCTGGGGCACGACATCATTTCCACAAGACAAGATTAAAGAGCTAAATAAATCTACATATATACTAGTACATTGTTTATATTGATGGCACTTTTATCATAACATATTTCTTAGATTATATATTTTTGCATAATGTATAATAACAATGTATATATTAGTTTTACTTTCTTCATTGTGTCCTTAGGCAAGGCACTTCACCCACATTACCTAGTATGAGAGTGGTGTGTGCGTGAGTGATGGTGGTGGTCAGGGAGGCCAATGGCGCTGATTGGATTGGCAGCCACACTTCTGTCAGTCTGGCCCAGGGCAGCTATGGCTACAACAGTATCTTACCACCACCGGGTCTGGAGTGAATGAAGAATCTCTGTAAATAAAGCTCTGTAAAGCATCTTTGTGACATATGTCTGTGAAAAGCGCTATATAAATAAAAACTTACTTATCAGAGGTCATAGTGTTTGATTGGTTATTCTTGCTGATGTAGTTGCTGCATTCCTGGCCCCGTGTTAATCCACTGTGTCATTCTAAAGAGCGTGAATGAAGCACCACATTATGAGGCTCCTTTAAAGGAGCCATCCTGAGGCTTGTCTATGGCCACAGGCCTTACTGGGCCACTGCCGCACAGATCAATACATGGTTTACAGCTGAGATGTATCGACGAGGGCTGTGCACAGAATACAATCCAATGACTACATTCAATTGAACACATTTCAAAAAGTACTCAGAGTATATGCAAGAACAAGAGCCATGACAGTGTGCTGATGAGAACAGAGCTTATAGAGACTTTACTTTGGTTCTAGCCTTGTAAAAATATACTGGCTAAACATTAACTTTGCTGGAAGTAAAATAAAATCTTGACTATCAGTGGTATATAAAAAAGATCTGTTCCAAACAGCTGAGATGAATAAATTTGAGAAGGTTTAAAGAAAGGAATTTACAGACTTGGCTCTTAGTATTTGCTTTACTTTGGACTGTCACCTTCACGAGCTGATCTTTGAGGTGTGTTCAAAATAAACATTTACGCGACTTGAAATCATACCAAAAGAATCGGTTTAATGGTCAGAAGGAGGGGGCTACATCCAGGGTGGGATTAAGAGACTGAAATAAAAGTGAGAGTGATCAGAAATGACTGCGTGCGTCTGGAGGGCGGAAGGAGACGCACACACACGCACACGGGCAGAGAGAAGGAGAGGGAGAGAGAGAGAGGGGGGGGGACAGAGGCGAGCGATCCATCCAAATCTCACCGTTTCACAGGAGCTCTCATTGCTACGCGGCTCAGCGCAGCATTTCACTGTTTCAGCGGGAGGAAACGCCACTCTTCGCCGCTTCTTTTAGCCTCTTTTCTTTATCTCGCCGCTTGTCTGCGTGAAAGCCGCATTCTGAGACAACTTCGTCCGTTTTTCTACCGACTTCCGACTTGAGCTGCATCATGAACAGTTTTGGGGCACCTCTGAAACGCGTACCGCTGGAATGGTGGGGATTACACAGCCGACACCCAAGGAACATGTAAACGCACATGGAGTTTGGGATTTATTTCGAAATATGGGAAAGATGACCGTCTTCTCGTTGTGCTTGCTCTTGTGCGCAGATCTGCTGGATATAGCCGTGGGTAAGTCATTGTGACCCTCTTCATACAACACGAGTCATATTCTTAGGGAATATTGTTTTTTTTTTTTTTTTTTGAAAGCTTTTGATTCGTGAAAAGATATCCTCGCTATTGGTCTGTTAAAACAAAAAGATCGGATGGAGGCGGGCTGTTCCGTGCCAACGTCTGATGCCAACTTTCTCCTCCAAGCCAAGCAAGTGGTTGAGGGAGAAAACGTGCACAATGGTCGGATTTTAGTCCGTGGTCTTGTGCGCGCTGCGTTATGGCAAAACGCACGACTGACTGACTATAAAAGAGGCCTCGTTATTGAAGTCTGTTCTTATCTCCAGCAATTTGCATGACAGCACCCTCTCCGGACTCAAGTGCACCCATGCCCGGCCGTGTCCACTTCACGGCATGGCTTCTCGCTTCCAGTTGTAGCTTTTGTTTCAACAGATAGCAACAGATAAGTTTATTGCGTGGGTTTTTTGCATTGTGTATATGAAGCACAATCGCGGTATGCACATATTTCCATCCGACCCAAAGCACTATAGCGTGAATGTGCGGATGCGCTAGAGATGTCTGATGTCACTATCCAAACAGTGGCAGTGATGGACTCCCTGGATGTAAGGCATATGTTCCCAGTGGCTTACGGAGAAATTTGGCTTCACACATGGCGCAATACGTAACATGGACACAAAAAGCTCCACTCACAAATGCAGGACAGTTACCGTTATACAGTTTCTCCTGGGCACAATCAGCACCACGGACAGTTCACTTATGGCCATAGTTTCACTTTGCCGTCTCTTTTAGCGGAGGATTCAGATGTTGCTGACCTTCTCTGACCCATTTAGGAAATCATTATGTCTTTGGGGTTTTGCATAATGTTTAGTGATAAAACGTCTGAGTTGGTTGGGGTTCTCCTAGGGACTGTTGGTCTAAATTTGACGGTGCAAAATTGGTCACCACACGTTCATTCTAATCGGCATTATAGAGATGTTTAAAGAGCTTCTGCTGCTCCTTCTGTTGGACTATATTGGACATGCACGTTAGTTAATTTATGACTCAAAGTTCCCTTGTGTTTTCCTGTGTTGAAGGATATTATGGTCTGTCGGCATGGAAACAAACTGGTCAGAATCACAATGCAGCACAAAAAATAATGGATAACTGGAAATAACATCCCACATGGTGTGATTTTGGGCTGTGCATGTGTTTCCATGGATTTCTTTTTGTTTGGACTCATGTTCAAACCTAGTAGATTCAATTGTAACAGCACCAAAGTGTTATTTTGACCCCAAATTGGAGCCACTTTGGAGTTTGGAACATTGTTGGGTAAATTTGCCACTTTAACGCGATTGAACTTGAAGAACAACAGTGTAAATGGGCCTACAGCTACATCCATTAAGTTGTTTCATGTGCTGCAGTTGACCAAGTGTGAGATTTTACATTGATCGCAGGGCCAACAAACTGTGAACAGTAGAATTTAAGCAATCAATAGTCTTTGAGCTTCTCTCACCAGCATATCCGCCATTCTGAAGGCCCATGACTGAATTTGACTTCTGTTACAAAACTCATGCAGGGATTAACAAAGTAGTCAGTCTAATTCAAGAAAAGTATTATCCAAAGCAGATATTTTTGTTACATCACCACTACAACAGTTAAAACATTCTACTGTTGCTATTACTTCTTCATGATTTGTTCCTACTTCCAATAATCCTCTTGATTAATGTAGGAGCTTCGTGACTTTTATGACTGTGAGATGAAGCTAATTAATAAAAAAGTTTGAATAATTTCAAATAGAAATGTTACTCAAAACGCACAAAGACACACACACACACGCACAATGTCCTGATGTTCAAAAGTAATGCATTCTAGTTTGTACTTTCTATGGCCTGTCTTACACCTCTCCCTCTCTCTCTATAGCTCCTCTATAGCATCATGGCGTTTCTTTTTTTACAGTTAGATCAAGGTCTCCCTCTACACACCTCTGTCTCATGTTCCCAAAAAGAGCAGCCTTTGGTCAGCGATTCCATCTCATCTCTATCTCCTGTAATGAAATGTCATACATTTTTATTTCCCATAACATTTCAGGTTGTGAGTGAAAAAATGTATTTACCATGTTTCTTCTGCACAACTTGGACTGGCTTCATATTAAAGGGCTGTTCTTCTCTCAAATGGAAAACACTCTGTTCCATACACCTTCACTAGAATCATTTGGATGATTTCAGTCCTGGAATTACCACTCTATATTGAACTAAAGGTAAAAGGAGCTATTAACTTGAAAACTACCACTACATGACATTGCAAGGTAGACCAGAGCGTTTTAAGCTTTGGCATAGACAAACTAATAATAAAGAATTACTCAAGTGTGAATGAAAGAAAACACAACTCAATTATATATATATATATATATATATATATATATATATATATATATATATATATATATATATATATATATATATATATATATATATATATATATATATATGCAGGTATTACAGAAAGTAGCAGTAGGAAAAATATGTTATAAGTAGGTGGGTAATACTGACAAAAATGAAATAACTAGGAGTGTAGTTGGCAACAGATATCCTTGGTTGAGTAAAGAAATGCTTTTGCATCTATTAATTGCTTAAAACATAAAGTAAACAGGATCTGTCCAGTTAATCCCAAAATCAGTTAACTCATTCCAACCACTCTTCTTTCTGCCATTGTCCATAGAAAACCTTATAATCTTAATAAAACTGATTCAAGTCAATTATCAGAAAATTGCGTTGACTAAGACAGTAATGACACATTAATCTACTAAAGATGTACAGGCCTTAAAATGTTAATATTAAAGTCAAATGTTTTTCATATAAGTCACATTTTTGTATTAATAGCTCTTATCGGGTAACTTCTTCACTTTTACTCTTTGTGGTCAAATCAGTATTCCTATCTTTTAAACCCTACACAATATAGTCTGATGATTCAGTGACTAAAAACACTTAAAGGACTAAAGCAGGGTTCAAGGTTCTTTAGAAACGCAGAACCCAAGATAAGTCATTAAAGCCCCACTTGAAATGGCACAGAATGAAATAGGAGCTTTTTGAGAAAATTTCATTTTGATATGTCCAGTCATCTCCTCTTAAACCACTCTTAACTAAAAGGAATCAAAGCATCTCTTATGCCATATTTCATTTCATTTTATTCGACAGCCTATAAAAGAATAAGCGACATGTACTATATATGCCCACAACCACTTCTTCTAGTATAAAGCAAACAAACAAACAAACAAACAAACAAACAAACAAACAAAAACATTGCTGTACACGGCTGTAAGCAAATACAAAAGTAAGCGCAATTGTAGTCAAAAATATCGAAAATCAGACACTAATTGACACCTAAACTAGTATTAAATTACAGTAGATACTAATTTGGACAAGTATTATACAAAACATATTATTGTGGTATTTAAATCGGTATCACTTAGTATCCCCTTTTTTAGTATTGTGTCAGCACTACTGAGAACATGCATGCTACTTCAAGTAGTGCATACTCTACAGCAGGGGTCTCAGACTCGTGGCCCGGGGGCCAAGTGCGGCCCGCAATACAATATTTTGTGGCCCGCACCTTAATATGAAAGTATAATATTAGTTTGGCCCGAGGAGAAAGTGGACCTCCGAAGGGCCAATCTGCCAGCTCCCGCGCGCCGTCCCTGGTCGGGGCTGGGCTAAGCTACACCAGCTTCGTGCACTTCACACTTGCAACAACAACACGGCGTGTAATGAACAGTCAGACAGCAGTCGCCTTTGCGCTTGCCATATATCGTACTTTCTACCACAAATGTCATCATTTGTGGTAGAGCGCAAAAAGAACGGTGACTGTTACCGGGCTGTTTATCGTCTACGCTGCTGTTACAGATAGAAGCGTGTGACGGAGCACCTGTAGCTGCCCTGACATTCCCCGACCGGCGCCTCTCGCTCTGGCTCGGGAACGCGACAGAGCGCTCTTAAGGCGCGCTCCGTCACAAAGTGTTAAGACGTTCTCTGTGCGCAATTAGCTAGCTAAACACTTGTTTGAAACATGAAACAAGAGCGCCACTAAGCGGAATCAATTAGATGTTGTCATACCCCAGTCATGTCTTCATCAAAGCCTGCAGTGAAGAGAAAGGTTGGTGACGAGCACAGACAATTTCAAGAAAAGTGGGAGACGCAGTATTTCTTTGTTGAGCACAGGGGCATCCCCACATGTCTTATTTGCACAGAGAAAGTTGCAGTGCACAAAGAATACAACGTTAAACGCCATTATTCAACTAAACATGCTGAGGAATGTGCAAAACACCAGGGGGATGTGAGAGCCAAGTGGGTCGCCAGTCTTAAAGCATGTCTACTGAGGCAACAAGATTTCTTCAAGAAAGCAACCAAAGAGAATATTGCAGCAGTCGAAGCTACATGGTTAGTGAGTCTCTGGCAGCAAGGAGTAGGCAAGAGAAGCCATGTTCAGAAGAACCGTTCATGATTTTCACTCAATGTTCCATTCATCTTTAGGACACTTCATATTCAGAAGAAATCATTAAAACTGTTAATGACATTTGAGGACTTTTTAAAAAAACTTTTTTTGTGTGGAATCCCTTATGCGGCCCACCCTCACCCAGACTCTGCCTCCAGCGGCCCCCAGGTAAATTGAGTTTGAGACCCCTGCTCTACAGTGAATTGAATATGTAGTATGTAAGACTGCGCATATATATGAAAGAATGTGTCCAGAAGGGCATCCATATGTAAGTGAATAATTGTACAAGAAGAGCTGTCCTGCAAATGAAACATGATGAAAAATGTGCATTACAATAGAGATATCAAGTTTATTCAATTTATTCAGAATTGTGATACTTCAGGTCACAGTATAATTGTAAGACATTTAAGACAATAATCAGTGTGATAGTCCTAGAAGAAAATAAAGTCATTTCATTTCAATTAAACAAAGAAACTAAATGTAAATGGGTTTTTATACAGCGATTTATCTCACATTAAAGGTGCACTGCGTAACATTTAGAAGAGGGTCTGCCGCCCGCTTGTATCCACGGAAATGTTATTGCTTTGTCTAGAATGTTCCACAGTATAGATCTAGCACAAGGGAGACAAGCAGCACTATGCTACATTGCAGGTCAGATCTGTGGACAGTCGCCCCTATTCACAGAAGCAATTATTGTATTTTTGCGCAATAGAAATACCCGTGATGAATAAATGCTAAAGTTTAAAGTCATACCATGGAACATACCAGGCAAAACAATACCACCTCCACCAGAAAAGTTACACGGTGTACCTTTAACTTTACTTTATCACTCTAGAACTTGAATTACATGGTCACACACTAGAGGGATCGTCATGTTTTAGACAATGAGACCAAAGGAGAGTTAAGGATTTCACAATTGTTTGTTTGTGGTATCAGTAATGGTGAATTGATATTGCAGTATTCCTAATAACAAGAGGCATACTAATATAATGTGTTTGACTGAAATGGAGTTTTCCCAAGATTGTGAGAGCTCTTAGTATAGTATTGCCAGTTGTTAAAAGATCTGCGCTAAGACTGCACAGTATATGGCCATCAAATTCATCAAATCGAAAAGGGTTTACTTCTTTCGGTAATAGAATGTTCTCTGGAAAGAACAAAATATTCTGACTTTTTATTGGAAGAAACTGGTTGTACCTGTAGCTTGGACCTCTATAAACATGTTCTGAAATGGATGAAAGTCGAGCATTGGCTTATCAGTTCTTATTTGAGTCATATTTGTATTAATAGCTCTGAGTGGGTAACTTCTACCTCAGTTTTACTCTTTGTGGTCAAACCCTACACAGAACGTTGTGATGAAAATACTAAAAATACTTAAAGGACTAATGCAGAGCTCAGGGTTCTTTAGATTTGTGTATTATCTTATCAGTTTGAATTTGAGTCTCCCTTTAATCCTTAAAGCTGTTGGAGTTGTTTACAGCATATATTGCAAATCAAAATGCAGTACTTTTTGTGTCCTACTCTGTGCCCCCCAGTGTACCTAGTGGAGTTGTAGATTTCCACACCGCTAAGTTTGTAGACAGATTTAAGCAGTGCAGGATCTTTGTTAGATCGAAGGGTTTCCTGTGTGCGGTGCCTCTTTGCTCCTGTTGGCTCCACCATACTTCGATGTGCGCGCAGATATGAGCTCAAGTGCGGGGAAACAACAGTAATCAACAGTCCTGGCGCTCTCTCCAGTTATATAAAGAGATTATGCATAGATTAGAAGCAGAGTTATTGTTTATCCAGGCTTTATTTGTGTGGTCAGTCACTGTGAAGGAGCTTTCTTGGCACACTTGGGTCTGGCTTGTGTATTCATGCAACTAAGCAAGATACATTTTTGTTTTCTTATCCCTCATCTCCAGCTTGATTTTGACCATCATGTGCCTGTTTTATAAAGACAAACTGTGTATTCACATGGAGACTTGATGTGTATTTACATATATTTACCAATGTGTTGCTTTTTAATATTAATGAGTGCAGAAATGTTTTAAAGGTTCACTGTGTAACTTTTCTGGTGGAGGTTCAACTGTTCCATGGAGATAATTGCCACAGATCTGACCTGTAATTTGATCTTGTCTCCATGGAGACTGATACATTTAATGCCATATTATGGAACATTCCAGCTAAAGCAATAATAATGGAATAATAATTTTAATGGAACAAGCAGGTTTCTGACTCTCCTTGAAAAAGTTACATAGAACACCTTTATCCCAAATCCATTTTGTACAACGGGACTTTTAGCCTGTAAAATGAGCGGTGGCATGAAGGCTGGACTTGGTTATGAAAGAGCTATAACTTGTTCTCAATCTTTAAATGTCCCAATTCATTGTGATTACAAAAATATTCAGAGGTTTCTTTTTTCTCTTTTAAAATAATAAAGTTGCCTTTGCAAATCCCCACATCCAATCCAATCCCCACATTTTTTATTTACCCTCAAACTTCAAATTTCAACCCTTGACAGTGTATGTAATTTCTTGCTGATTTTTGAAAACTTGACCTTATGTTGCATTTGAACAGTCACTATTATTCTTTTTAACCATAGAGCGTGTTGCTTCATAATTATTATGCCCACCTGATCCTTTTGAACTACACTTCCCATGGGATGTTTTGAAAGATGCAGGTGGGTGACCCAGAAATGACGGCTTTTGTTGGAGCCTTTTCGTCCATTTTGAATTGGCCAGAGCGCTGAAAATCAATGCTTTATCTGCTCAGAAAGGTCAAATCATTACAACTGTGTTGATATTCATTGTATGTGCTTGTCTTGTTATATCACATTATTGCAAAGGTGGGTAGTAATCATTTACATTCACTCTGTTCAAGTTAGTTGAGTAAACTTTTTTTTTTTTTTTAAGAAATTGTACTTCTAAAGTCTCAGACACCACTCTGACTTGTGTAATATCTTTTTTACAGTGGAAGAGTTGAGTAAACATTTTGGTTACCTTTATGTTGACCATACTTCATGACTTGAACTTCAGATATTATATAAGTAATTTTATTGTAATTTAAGCTTTGTAAATAACAGTGCATTATGTCATGTTTTGTTCTTGTATGTCTCAACGTATGTTCTTCTTTGTTTCAAATAACAAATATTACTTCCATAATAATTCTAAAATACACATTTTTGTATTCATTCATACTTTCTTCTTCTCATTATCTGACTGGGTTTGCTGGTGCATCTTCATCCTTCTCTAATGGGCAGTACATAGTGAACAGTTTATTGCAATATTATTATGCAGATTGGCAGACAGTCTAGACGCGGACTAGTATTTTGTTCATTCTACCCTCTGGCTTTCTTTTATGCTTTTTTTGAGTTATTATTGACCATTTCTAACCAATTAAGCTACTCCTGTGATTTCATAAAATCTAGCTCTTTGTGTTGAAAAAAGGATATTGGTTAGGTTAGGTTTTGATTCTTACCCACAAACTCTCTTTTCCCTGGACTCTTGTCATGTAGCTAACAAAGCCACCCTAACAAAAACTCTAGTATTTTTATGGACTCCAGTTTAATGGAAAAAAAAAAATTATAATCTTGTCAGTCTTGTCAAACTTCAGAACTGTCAAAATCTCTACCTTTATATGCAAAGATCATTACAAATGCACACAAAATGGTCACTGGTCAGACACTAGGACTGTCACAGTAATTACTGTATCAACTTTTCACTCAGTAAATGAAAGCTGGAACAATATTTTGGGGTCAGTATTTTTACATGTACATTTTCTTTGCATATTCTGGTTATTTTGGCTATATGAGAAGATTAAACCATAAAAGGTTGAATAAATAACTTATATATGATTCATTCATTATTATATATCATTCATTATTCATTAGTGTAACTCAAGTCTCCAGATATGTTCTCTATAGCCCACAATTATGACGTCAAGGCAGCATGTGGTGATTTGGATGGTCCTGGGAGAGTGACATGCCAAATGATGAGCCCGTGCATGTGCTGATTAGCAGGGACAAGTAAAGGCTGGGAGGCACCAAGTTCAAATGCGGCACTAACTCCCCTTTTCCATCCCTGCGGTCGTCAGCACACAGACGTGGGCCAGATCACTCATGTCTGCGTGTGCGTGGGAGTTAGGAGAAACTGTCTTCAGCCTCTGGCACTTTGCTGAAATAGGAAAATGAATCAAGAAAGTATATGTGTTCTTACAATAAAAAGCTCCCCGATGAATACAGTGCAGCATTATGATTATGCATGGAATTGGAAAAAAATGAAAAACCTGCATGTTTATTTATGTGTTTGATTGATACCTTTTGTTTGTTTGTGTATTGTTAATTGAATTTACTTACTTTAAAATCTTATACAAAGTGATTGGGCTTTGAGCAGTTAGTCATTCTTAAGCCTTATTTTCCTCTTTTCATTCCAATGATCCATTTGATAATTATTGATTTGCATAGGCCTATGGTGCTTATTTTTACCATGGCAATGTACTACACACTCTTAATATGCTTTCCTAGGCCCTAGGTTTGTGTTTCCTATACTTACTGATTAGGAGCTTGCTTCTTCTGTCTAAATTTGTAGAATATCTTCCTAAATTTTAGTGGTGGAAAAAGTAGTCAATTGCTTAAGTAAAAGTAGAGATGAAGTAGCAAAAATAAAAAGTATTTAAAAGTGGAGGGCCCATCCCCTGCTTGTTTCTTGCCTGGAATGTTCCACAGTATGAACTTAAATAGTTCTACTTTACATATCACATATCTGATCTGCAACTTGCAATTTGTTCTGGGTTGGTCTCCATGAAGATAGAAATGTTTAATACCATACTGTGAAACATTTCAGACAAAGCAATAACCTCTCTGAGAAAAGCATTCAACGGACCCTTCACCACAAAATACACAATGCACCTTTAGGTATATTATTTTTAATTTAGCTTCTTTCCACCTCTACTAAATCGTGGTTGTGTTTATCTACTATATTTTGGTGAAAACATCTATAAACTATTGGCCTCTACCAACCATTGCTCATTAAAATTAAAGAACATTTTGAAAATCTAGTTAGATCAAAAATACCTAAATAACAGACCACAGACTTAATCTCCAGAGAACACAAGTGCTGAGGGTGTCATGGGAAATTCAGATTATGTTTAGAAAAGCATGCGACCCGGAGTAGGCTGTAATCTGACTTTGACGTCACTCTGGTTGGCTGTGCAGAGGATTGTGTTGAAACTCATATTATGGATTATTTCCTCTCCAGTTTGTTCCAGTCCCTTCATGTGTGCACTCTTGGTCTCTGCACCTCTCAGAAATCATGAAGACATCCCTGTGCAATAACTGGAGCTGCTGCTACAAAGCGTCATCTCCTCAAATGAGCCTGATAGCTGGATGTTGCATCTGCCATTGATGATAACATTATCTGCAAACCTTTGATCCACACCACAAACTTGTCGTACAAGTTCTCAGACTTAATCTCAGGGACATGTGACTGGAATGACACAAATAGAATAGTCATGTTTGCATATGGATGATGGTTTTATGTTATGAATATTTCACCATTTTGCTTAATATGCCAGGGCTGCTTCTTGTCCCATGGTGATCACACTTAACTTTTGCCTGTTTGCTCCTCTGCATAGAATTTTTATATGAAGCAAAAAAATCATTGCCAATTTCAGTCTACCTGAGCTGATTTCTTTTTGCTATCTAGAAATGTTAAAATCATCAGGATAAGACGTAGTCAGGGAGCACTTAGCAGCTCACGCCCATTCAGTGGATCTTCTTCATCTTTCAAGGGAAATTCCCCAAAGAGCATTGTGAAAATGCTTTTATAAGACACAGTATGTTCTTTCTTGTCATTGCTTTATGTTGTGGTTTCTGATGTCAAATGTCATCACCATGTGTCACTTAGTCACTTAGCTGTTGTATTATTTTATTATATTATTACGTGTTATTATATACTTATGTTGCCACAGTTACATTCAGATGTGGTGATGTCCCTCACAACATGGCAAACAGTGAAATACAAAGTACCTTTGTTTTGACCATAAAACTTTTCCTCCTTCCCGATTTCTTATGACATCTTAGCTAATCAGTATCTGCATTTTGCTCGTTCTGCATCTGCACACGATGGCAGTTTGAAAGGCTCCTTTGAATTAACCTCATTCCTCTTTTGTGATGATAATGTGAAAAAAATCAGTCAAGGAGCTCTTCATTGTCTTCGTATCTGACCAAAGATCCACATTTACATTTAAATACATGTGACATGCCTAATGTTGAACTTGACTTTCTTTTGAATTAACCAGAACACAAAGAACACAAATCTATATCTTACTGTGTGGATATCAGGCATGTAACGATAATTGAAATATAGTGATTTCGGATCATTAAAGGTCTCATAATAATATTATAGCAATAGCAAAAAAAAAAAAAAAAAAAAAAACTGTTGGAACTACAGTACATAGACCATGATCTTGAAGAAATAACTGTTATAAGTAGTTTTAAATCTTAGTTCTTTGGTCAAGGCATTTTAAGAGGAACACATAGCATGTTCACTGTTTTGTTAGCCTCCACAAAATATTGCAATAAATATCATACTGAGAGATGTACATCGTGAAACTATTGTACTGAGAGATTTGGATATCATTACATCCTTAGTGGATATTGAATAAGCATCATCTTTAATGATGGAAAAGACAAAAGCCTAATATGGATCCAGCGTATATCTGAAGTGCGCTGTGGGGCATGGCAGAGGTTCAGACAAACCCACCCACACTGGTGGACTCACAGCAGCACAGTGGACAGACGCAGAGGAGGAAGTGCCCACAGTGTGCAGCAGGTGCACTTTCATTACAAACTTTTAACTCTTTTAAATGAGTCAAGGTTGCTGATGACACAACTGATGTTTCCTGTGTGTTGTTCACAGAAGCTCTTAGCCATTATTATTCCAAACACTTGCAAAATGATCTCTGCAAAGTTCACACGCACACTGCTTTGTGCATTATGCCACTGTGACAAACCTTGGGTTTGTGAAAGAAAATCTGCATTTTTCGCGAGATAAAAATCTGGAAGTCATGTCAGTGGATTTTACACAAATGCATGAATTGTTTCAACAATGCCACCAATACTCTCATCTCAAAACATTATTCTGTCATTACATATACATGGATATGGTGCTGAATGGTATTTCTATATATTCACATTTGCAATGCAACACAATATACTTTCTGGGATTGTATCAAAAGAACAATTTTAAAAGGGATCCTTCTGCAATGGTATCATGAAATACATATTTTACAGTATATGGTTTGCCACAGCATAGGTGGCATACTGTAGGTTCCATATGTTGGCAAAGTTGCTTTCATGGGGTTTCTGCAGTTTGATTCATGCACCTACTCAGCTGCTCACTCTGCTCATGTACTGCTTTCTCCTTGGGGAATTGGATGTAAAAGACTCACATAAGTGCAGACCACAGCTGTGTAGTACTCTGCCACAGGATACTGAGACCTCCACCATGGTGTTCCAACACTGAACCATGGGGAATATATAAACATTCACCAAGTGTGTTGTCTTTTTTCATTAATAAAATATGTTCTACTGTGTAATGTTTCTACAATACTTCCACTATATATCATGTGCTTTGATGATTTCTCACAACTTAACGCTCCAACTTTCTGTTACAGTTGGATTGCATTTTCCCTGAAAACAATATATATATGGATGTTGTCGGGCTGTCTTGGCTGACACGTCTCTGCAACATCGTGTGTGGGTCTGGGACAATGCCTCTGGACTGGCAGACTGGGGTGGTGGTCCCTCTGTTTAAGAAGGGACCGGAGGGTGTGTTCCAACTATAGGGGAATCACACTCCTCAGCCTCCCCGGTAAAGTCTGTTCCAGAATACTGGAGAGGAGAATCCGGAGGAGCAGTGTGGTTTTCAGCCAGGTCGTGGAACACTGGACCAGCTCTACACCCTTCATCGGGTGCTCGAGGGTTCATGGGAGTTTGCCCAACCAGTCCATATGTGCTTTGGGGACCTGGAGAAGGCATTTGACCGTGTCCCTCGTGGTTTCCTGTGAGCTGTGTTCAGACCTGTTCCCGGTGCATGTTGGACTCCAAGTGGCTGGCATGGGGACAGATGTTCCAAATTCGAGGCCATGGTTCTTGACCGGAATAAGGTGAATTGCCCTCTCTGGGTGGGTGGGGAGTCTCTGCCTCAAGTGGTGGAGTTCAAATATCTCGGGGACTTGTTCACGAGTGAGGGGAGTATGGAGCGTGAGATTGGCAGGCGGATCGGTGCAGCCCCGGCAATGATGTGCACTGCTCAGTTGCTGTATCGGACTCTTGTGGTGAGGAGGGAGCTGAGCTGAAAGGCGAAGCTCTCGATTTACCATTTAATCTATGTTCCTACCCTCATCTAAAGGACGAGATCTCTGATACAGGCGGTCGAAATGAGTTTCCTCCGCAGAATGTCTGGGCGCTCCCTTAAAGATAGGGTGAAGAGCTCAGTCACACAGGAGGGGCTTGGAGTAGAGCCGCTGCTCCTCCACATTGAGAGGAGCAGCTGAGGTGGCTCAAGCATCTGTTCCAGATGCCTCCTGGACGCCTCACTCTGGAGGTGTTCCGGGCATGTCCCACCGGAAGAAGGCCCTGGGGAAGACCCAGGACACGCTGAAGGGACTAAGTCTCTCGGCTGGCCTGGGAACGCCTCGGGATCCCCCCGGAGGAGCTGGAGGAAGTGTCTGGGAGTCCCTGCTTAAACTGCTGACCCCGCGACCCAACCCCGGATAAGCGGAGGAAAATGGATGGATGGATGGATAAGCAACAGAATAAAGCTGATGGTGGATGTTGCAATACCAAGGGATGGTAATATCAAGAAAAAGGAACGCAAGAAACTAGAGAAATACCAGGGGCTCAAGGAAGAGCTAGAGAGGTCCTGGAAGGTGAAGGCATCAGTGGTGCCCATGGTGATCAGAGCACTCGGGGCTATAACCTGCAAACTGGAAGAGTGGTTGCAGCAGATCCCAGGAAGGACAACGGACATCTCAGTCCAGAAAAGTGCAGTACTGGGAACAGCAAAGATACTGTCATGGAATACCCTTGATAACAAACATTGGACATCTGATGCCACCTCAACAAAGCAGCTAATTACAAGAGACCATGTACATTGTGTTTTGATGTTCGGTTAGGACCACGTATGGTTCATGTCAGAGGACGAATCATTGTGAAACGATCCAGCTACAGCAGAACATCACTGTCATTGGGTTTAAAAATACAGCCAGCCAGATACAGCTGCATCAAAGTCTGAGAAAAACACACAATTTCATTAGCACTTTTAAAATATGGAAATGGCTGCGTTGTGCCGTGACAGATCTAGTGATATTCAGAGATTGCTTTTTTTGCGAATTAAAGCATATTTTACAGTGGCAAAAGGAGACATCTGTCACCCTGCGGGGGTAGAGTCAGCTGTTGTACCCTGGTATCCTGTCTCCTCTCATGAAGGGCCCACGCTGGCTGCTATATCAGTGTTTAGCATAGTAATCTTTAAATGTGTGACACGACAGTTGCTGCATTGCTCATTATTCCACTCTTTAACATTTCCATCGGATGTTGCACAGTGGTTAATATTAATCCTATTGCTTAAGCTCCGCCTACAGAGAGAAGACATCAGCTGACAAGGAGATTATGCTACTCTGTGCCAATGAAAGCTCAAGATCAAAACCACCCATTTAGTTATTTTGTTTATGTGCAAATGCTGAAAGGACAGGAGCGTCAAATAACATAGTGGCACAATGGCGAGTGTTCCGAGCTGTCCCCATGTAATGGAAAATACAGTACTATCTCAAATATAATTCAAGTTAGAAAATATGAAATACTCATCGCAAAGTGTGCAAAAGTATGTTTAAAAGGGAAATTAAAGCCACCAGAATGCATAATATATGTTCTTAAAGACATCAGTACAATGAAAACCTGGACACCTTAGTTAAATCCTCCCTTATATTCATAATATCAGTACTTGAAGTTCTTGTCTCTAATATTGCTTCTGCCTGATTAGAATTTTGTGTCCATCATTTGGAACATACAGCTCATAAAATATCAACAGCATGCACATGACTGATGTTCATTTCCACAGAGATGTAATTTAAGCAGATAGTATCTCACTGTGTTCACTCTGACTAACCCATATTCAGTAACAGGATGTTTGTTTCCCACTCCATTGTGCATGATGCAGCCAGAAATTCACTGAATTAGTAACAATACAAAACAATGGGTACTGCATCAGAGGTACCATAAGCAATAGTACTCACAACATATATATATGAAAATAAAAGAATTTGATATCTATTAAAAATATTTAAAATCTAATGAATATAACATTATAATCATAATTTAGATTGCTTGAAAATATCTTTTGCTAGAATTTAAAATGTTGAGTTCTTGACATCATGTTTTTGCAGAAATAATGGAATGCATTGAGCTTGCTCTTTGCATTCTTTTGGGGTTACACACAGAGCAGAGGCTGGTGCCCCCAGTCCATCTTCAGCTTTAGCCTTTGCCCATAACACCTCTAATGTAACTCTTAAAACATCACAAAGAAACTCACTAAAACCTCTCTTTATTGTGTTAGACTGCACCATGTGCTTTCTCCAGCCCAATCAGATTAAAGGAAGTCAGGTGACTCATGGAAAACACTTCTTAGAAACATTTATTACCTTGCCCCCTGAGATGAATTTTAAAATAAGCAGTTTGGGAGAATGATGGACCTAGTAATAAAATCTGACATTTTTTTGTTTAATATAGGTGAACGAATACAATTATCAAAGCTAAATTATTGCAATATGGTGATAATGTCAAATTGATGACCGGCCCGTATGCTGCAATGATAGCTTCTCCCTCGTCGTCACTAACACAAAATGGCAAGTTCTGCTGTAAACTCTACACTGGATAGTAACTGGGGCACAAATGAAAGGGGCTGATAAGAGACATGCATCCATCCATCCACAGCCCAAAGAAGATGAAATCCTGCTCTAGACTCAAAAACATGAGAGTGTCAAGGACATAAAGTGACGAGATGAAAAAACTAAGTGGGTGTAATTATGGTGTGAGCAGTGCAGGCTGAGACTTCATCTGTGCTGCACCATGTTTTAATGAAACAAAGACAGCGTTTTAAGTCCTTCTAAATGAGACTTCTGTTTGATGCCTTAAAGGAAAGCACGGAGGATTCAGAAACAGGTTTAAGGTAATAAATGTAAAATCAACAATGTTACTGTCAGGAAATTACACACACAAAACAGTGTTGTGAGAATGACAGTGTTAAATTGAGATGACTACGTCTCAGTCCTGCGGAGAATACAACCTGCTACTGACTGTGCATTAACACCAGGAATCAAAGACACAACTCACCTTAAGTTTTTACGTGCACGGGGAGACAAGTGGCGCTTCTGACAGCTCGTCCCACTGGGTGCCCAACTTCGGAGCATACCCTCAGCCTCTTCCGTCCACCAGTTGTCTCTCCGTTCATTTTATTAAGTTCAGCATGAGCGGCTCCCTACCACGCAGGGCGGGGCGTCCCCATTTAAACAGTGTAATACAGTTTCTGCACATAAGCAAAAACAATAGATAAACTTCGTGAGACTGACCTTGTGTCTGTCCGATACCGCGGGAGGGGATGCGATACAGCGGCAGCTGTCTCCACCTCCCCCTCCGCGGCCAGGCAGCCAAGGCCCAAACTTTCCATGAGCTTACTCACGTGAATATTGTACATGATAATTCTTCAGCACAAAAATGGTGGTTTCTTGTACTACATAATACTAAACTGCATATATTTACAATTTGACAACAAACTTCTTTACAAAAGCTTTCACAGAAACAATGTGTGCCACAGTGAAAGCAGGCAGTGAAAATGTCTTCAAAATATGTCCTTCTCTTTTATTATGCATCCTGACACATAGCTCAACTACAGTGAGCTGTGAGTGCTCTTGTTTACAAAAACAAGGTCAACCTAGAAAGTTTTGAGATCGAAGTATGAAAAGATCACATATTATTATTGCATATATATTGCATATATTATAGGTTTAGGTTTTTGGTTACCGGTAGTTTATTTACCATTTGTTGTTAAAAAAACATATTAGAAAAACAAGTGCACAATGAAACATTAAAAGCAACCATCTATAGTTCAAGACTATAAAAGCATCCAGATAGCTTATTACAACTGAAATACAGCTTGCGGTGTAATCTTGGATGCATAGACTGTAATTGCTTATGGATCATTTTGTAGCTCTTGACACTTGAGCTTCAATTTTTTGAAAGCAATTTTTATGAACTGCTAAAATGTAATGTGATTATCATTATCTGGGATTTTTAAGTTTTAAAACTACATATTTATCCACCCCTCAGCCTTGAATCAACAGACTGTTCTGTGACATTCTTTGATAAGTAATTATGGTCTGGTAGCCTCTTTTGGTGTGAAGTATTTTGTAGCAAAACTGCAGGCTGTTCCACCTACGCTAAGAAATGCTAAATGCTATAAACAATGCATTTGTCTTTCTGTTGCACTACACTGGGTGGGAAGAGTAATTATATTGATATTTATTTCCCACCACAGTATTAACTTTTGAATATGCTGAATTAGCATTTAGTGCTTTCTAAAATGTCAAGATTAAAATGTAGTGTGAGTTGCTTTGGTGATGACTTTCTCTGGTGTGAAAATGGCTTTTTCACCAAGATTCCCCATAATCACACCCATGTTTAAAGGTCCACTGTGTAACTTTTCTTGGGGATGGCACGCCACATGCTAATCTCTATATAGATGTACTTAACTGTTCAGCCTGAAATGTTTCACAGTACGGCATTAAACATGTCTATCTCCATGGAGACAAGCAGGCAGAGGTAGAGATCAGTTTGGTGGAGAGACGGGCCTGCTCTTACAAGAATACATGTTCTTAAAAGTATTTCTGAACAATAAAATCACCTCTAATGAAACAACATGAAATAACATATCCCTAAAGACAAAAAAGGTCAGTTGCTATATACCCACTAGAAAAGTTACACAATGCACCTTTAATTCACACTCAGTAAACGTTCTTCGAAGATTTATTTATGGTAGTCTAGGCTGATTCACAATGATATTCTTTGGCCATTATTTTTATCTTTACGTTCACTAATTCTTCTACAAATTCTCTTTTGGATAAATAAATACACGTAAACACATCTTTAAATGTGTCTTTGATTACACTGCAAATTACAAACTGCAGTCAATAAAAACATTTATTCTTGATTGGCAATGAACAGAACCAGACAATAGGAGCGTGATTGTACACTAAATTAATTTGTATTTTTAGAACTAGATGCTTCTCTGTCACTGCTCGGTTCAATGTCACACACTGTTAAGACTTTGGGGGAGCCCTGAGGTTATACAGGGAGTGATCTTCATCTCGTATATGTCGAAATAATTAACCCAAAACCCACTGCTCTTTCATCTGAGCCGCTTGTAAAACTCCTCACACAGTACTCTCAGCATGATGCAAGCTGCACACTTGTTAATTCACTGTAGGCCTCAATATCTCGCTGCAGCTGCCATGTAGCAGCCCTGAAACTCACAGTGCTATGTAAATAACAGCAGCGCCTTTATGTTTAAAGGGCCCGTATTATGCAATTTTCTGATCTCTGTAATCATGTTGTTTCCTCATCAAAATCATACCTGGGATTGTGTTTGGTTTCATTCACACGTTTAACACACAAATCCTGCATATTTAGGTTTTTTGAGTCATCCAATGTGTTTTTAAACTCTATACACCCTCACTAGAATCGTTTGGATCATTTCTGCTGTGGAATTGCCAGTCTCTGATGAACTGGAGGTAAAAGGCTGAGGTTAACTTGAAAACTACTGCTTCATGACATCACAAGGTGGAACAAAGCATTTTGATCTTTGGAGATGTCGACAGTTCAACAATGCAGGGTTACTTAACTATGTGTGAATGAAACAAAACACAACTCCAGGTTTATTTTTGATGCGGTAACAACATTCTAAAATGGCTTGAAGCTCACAAGAGTCAATTTTGCGTAATATAGGACCTTTTAAGTTTGCATACAAGTAAAAACCACAATTCAATCTATTACTGGGGGATAATTGTTCCTCCTCACACAGAGGTAGGCAGTGTGATAACAGCTGCTACAGATGAACACGTTACGAGTATTTGTGTCCTTTGGCAACACACTTAACCTGCCTGGCCCCCAGTGTATACATACAATGGTGTGAGTGCATCTAAATGGATAAGTGGTTTCTTGGTGTAAAGTGCTTTGAGTACTTTGAAGATAGAAAAGAGCTATACATGAGACCATTTAACATCAACTTTAGAATGGTGAGTAAAAGCATGTGGTTTGAAGCAGAGTTAAAAAAAAAAAAAAAAAAGATATATATGTATATTTTTTTGAGTGAAATGTCAATTACTAAGTATTGTTTATGTTTTAACAATATTATTCATATTTTAAACGTGTTAATCTGATGTAAATAAAACAAAATAAACATGAGGTCAATCAATATGAGGAGAAAAAAAATTGATAAAGAGATGTACTGTGATAAACGAAAATATACTTTATGCCATTGACACAATAACAATAATGCAAGATAATCCCAGTGAACTATTTTTAAATAGATAGTAGCATTAGAAGACTACAACAAAAGCAAAATGAACCAATAATTAGCCATAAAAGTCACTTATTCAACCCTGTAGAGCTCAAATCCTATATTACAAAAACACCCCAAATCATCTCACTTTTAAAAAGAAAACGCACACACAATAAATACTGAACCCCAAAATATGTTGTTTCAGCTTTAGTAATATATAGTAATTATTGTGACAGGCCTGTTCATTATTTTGTCATATCAAAAAGCCTTGCACACCTACCAGATAAATACTTCTATAGCTCTGAGGGTATAAAATCGCAGTATGTCAAAGTGAATTCTCAGAGAAATTCCTTGTTCCATCAGAGCACTGGAGTGATGTATGAAGTCCGAGGAAGGGAAAAGGGCAGGTGACGCTCCTGCAGGCTGTTTTATATTCAGCGGGCCTGGCTCCCTTTGACCTAAGTGACTAGTCTACGTCCTTGTAGTTTAGACAATATACAAAGAAATAGGCTCCGCTCAAACTCTTTTTTCATTCATCTGACTATTTATTCTTTGAACGCCGCTGCTCGCTTGTCCATGAAAGGGAAGTTAATTCTTGGGATTCAGGAATTCCAGGAGTAATGTGATTTAGTGTGAGCTGTTATGAGTTGCTTTGTCAATGACACAAGCCACATTTTGCCTTGCCTTGCCTTTGGGGGAGTAATATCTGAGCTGCTGCGTTTGGACGAAAGGAAATGAAAGTCTGCAAAAATATTTCACTGCCTTTTATTTATTTATTATTTATTTGTTATTCTAAGCTTCACTGTGGATATTTCAAAAAACATTCACACTTTCAGAAGATTTGCCAATTTTGTATCTCATTTGAGTGATTTAAAAACGGTAATACATCTTTGGAATTCTTGGCAAATTCAAAAACACGTACAGGGCAAGATTGTACCCAGCCTATGCCACATTCTTGCATAATTAGAGAAAAAGTGCTTAGATACCTTAACAACCCATAATTACTCATATAGACATGAATTTCAGGCTGAAGGGAGAGGAACTTGCTATCTCTATCTCTATGCCACTGTCTCTGATTCTGCAGTTGGGTCATTACTTCCCATCTCTCACCAGTCACCACCAACTGCTTACTCGCCACATTCATACATGAGCAAGCTCAGTGTCTTCCCAGGATCATAGGCTGTATATAGAAACAGACATAGCTAACCCACTAACCGCCTCATTCCAAATAGGAAGTGATCACGGGGGAGCTTACGACTCCATCAACTCTACATGACTTTACATTGAAAAACTGTCACCCCTCTCTCTGTAACTGCTGCAGTGGGCCTTGTCATTTTGGTCTTAAAGGGACAGTTTGGAATTTTGGACATAGGGCCTCATTTCCTAGTGAGTCAGAGTGTTGGAGACGTGTGGAGACACTTTTTTAAAAATGCCATCCAGTCCACGTATTTGCCATGGTTGTTGGTGCTAGGCTAGCGCATGTCAATGGACATAGTTGACCTGCCACTAAAAACAGTCTTACCCACTCTACAGTGCACCTGAAGCGAAACAGTTATAATGCCAGACTGTCAATGTGAATGTCTGTGTCGCTAGAATAATTTTAGAAATAAAACCAACCTTGCATTTGAAGCATTTATGTCTGAGCAGAGTTGTACTGATTGATAGAAGGCTTGGCAGTGGCGGACTGATACATGTGACGATTCATGCAATGCAAGGTTAGTTTTATTTCAAACATTATTCTATCAACACAAATTATTTACTATTTACATCGGTAGTCTGGCGTAATAATTGTTTTGCCTCTATGCACTGTGGAGTGGGTAAGACTGTTTTTAGTGGCAGACAACTTACGCCCATTGACATGCATTGACAAGCCTAGTACCAGCAACCTCTCCAAATACAAGGACTGGATGGATTTTTTCTCTTTTTTTTCTTTTTTTTGGCAGCACAGTGGCTAAATTGCCTCACAGCAAGAAGATTCGGGGTGTGATCCCCGGGTCACCCAGGCCTTTGTGTGGAGTTTGCATGTTCTTCCCGTGCCTGGATGGGTTTTCTCTGGACACTCTGGTTTCCCTCATCAACCCAAAACATGCTTGCACCCCTATGAAATGAAATCAAGGACTATGATGTTGCCCGGTGCCTGGCCGGGCTCAGTCTGAAAGGACGACATGGGTCCACCCTCCTGTGGGCTCACCTTAGAGGGGTTTATAGGGGTTGGGTGCGCAGGGGACTGGGCGGTGAACTGCTGCCCCCGCGACCCAGCCAGATAGTGGAAGAAAATGGATGGAATTTTTTTTTTAAAAGTGTCTCCACACTTAAAACCCGCTCTATGTGATCCTGGTGTTTTTATTTTGCTACTTTGTCCAGAATTAAATTCTTATTTCTATTATGGAACTGGGCTCAAAATTTGTCCTCACGAACAGCAAGCCTCATGAGCCTTGACTGGAGATGAACGCTATGGGTGACGTCACAATCCCATAGTCATTGCTCATATATTACTTGTGTATTCTCATAATCCATTTTTTATCTATTTTGTTAAGCACTTTGTTGCAGTACTGTCTGTTTTCAATGTGTTATATAATTAAACCTTGGCTTTGACCTCAGTCCACTTCTTTATACAGTCTATGCCCAGGATACAACAGTACTGTTCAAGGATGGAATTTAACTGCCAACCTTCCTGTTATGAGGCGACCACTCCACCACCTGAGCCACAGTAAAGTGCACTATATATTTATGATGTTATTGCTTGTAATAGGCCAAACAATCTTCATTCACTTATTTCACCACTCAAAATGAATTATGGTATTGTTGGCATAGCTTTGAGATGAACTCTTTTCAAATGCCACCATACTGTTTACAAACAATAAAAAGGGCTGTTGTCCAGTTATAGCAGAGTACTACAGAAAATGCAGTAATATAATGGTGAATAATACATTAGGGAGTGAAAAATAATGTCACTTGGCACAGCTGGCTTCTAGTGCAGCAATGGAGTACAATGGTCTGGGCCAGAGCCAGAGCACTTTGACTTGGCTTTGAGCTCCATCCTTATAGCAAAGTGCTATCTTAGGTTGGCGCCTTCCGACTCCTCCATCACCACGTGTATTTGAGCCCCAGACAAAATCATGCTCCTCGCCAAATGCTCTGCTGCCCCAGCTCAGCTATAGTTAATCAATAGAGATTTACAGGAGAACTTTTGCCGTCTATTAGTGCATGACAATTGTGTTGTCACTGTCTGTACGAACAGCTTTATTTAGCTGTGGAGGTCTATTTCATTTGGACCATCTGAACTTCACTGGACAGTTCTATAGAATATGTGGTAAATATAGAGCTTTTAGAGAGGAAAAGTATGTTTATCTTTTTTCATTTTTCAATTTGTGCAAAAGGTGCATGGTGTAACTTTTCAGGTTGAGGGTCCTCCACCTATTTCTCTCCGTAGAGATGGCATTATTTTGTCTGAAATGTTTCACAGTGTGGCATTAAACTTAGCCATCTTCCATTCGTTCATGTATGAGTGTTTTTATTGCTCAAAGAACATGCACACCTACAGCGGGCCGTTCTCTGCACAGATCTGACTAGTATCTTGGTTTGGTGGCATCTCCTGCTTGTTTCCACGGAGAAAGTTAAGTTTAATACCATATTGTGAAACATTTCAAGAAAGAAATGACATTATCATGGAGACAACCATGTAGGCAGACCATCCACCAGAATAGTTACATAGAGCACCTTTAAAGGCCACATATTAAAGTATTTTCTGATTTATGTTATGTTGTTTCCTCATCAAAAACATACCTGGAGTTGTGTTTAGTTTCATTCACACATGTTGGAATGACCCTGAAAATGCTCTGTTCCACCTTGTGATGTCATGTGGTAATACAGGAAGTGCTCCACTGTGTGTTTTTTAACTCAACACACATTCACTGGAATCATTTGGATGATTTCAGATCTGGAATTGCCACGCTCTACTGAACAAAAGGTTAAAGGTAGCTGTTAACTTAAAAACTACCACCCCATGACATAACAAGGTGGAACAGAGAATTTTCAGGGTCATTCCATTTCATTTGGACCATCTGAACTTCACTGGACAGTTCTATAGAATATGTGGTAAATATAGAGCTTTTAGAGAGGAAAAGTATGTTTATCTTTTTTCATTTTTCAATTTGTGCAAAAGGTGCATGGTGTAACTTTTCAGGTTGAGGGTCCTCCACCTATTTCTCTCCGTAGAGATGGCATTATTTTGTCTGAAATGTTTCACAGTGTGGCATTAAACTTAGCCATCTTCCATTCGTTCATGTATGAGTGTTTTTATTGCTCAAAGAACATGCACACCTACAGCGGGCCGTTCTCTGCACAGATCTGACTAGTATCTTGGTTTGGTGGCATCTCCTGCTTGTTTCCACGGAGAAAGTTAAGTTTAATACCATATTGTGAAACATTTCAAGAAAGAAATGACATTATCATGGAGACAACCATGTAGGCAGACCATCCACCAGAATAGTTACATAGAGCACCTTTAAAGGCCACATATTAAAGTATTTTCTGATTTATGTTATGTTGTTTCCTCATCAAAAACATACCTGGAGTTGTGTTTAGTTTCATTCACACATGTTGGAATGACCCTGAAAATGCTCTGTTCCACCTTGTGATGTCATGTGGTAATACAGGAAGTGCTCCACTGTGTGTTTTTTAACTCAACACACATTCACTGGAATCATTTGGATGATTTCAGATCTGGAATTGCCACGCTCTACTGAACAAAAGGTTAAAGGTAGCTGTTAACTTAAAAACTACCACCCCATGACATAACAAGGTGGAACAGAGAATTTTCAGGGTCATTCCAACATGTGTGAATGAAACAAAACGCAACTCCAGGTCTGTTTTCGATGAGGTAACAACATTCTAACATGACTAAAAGCTCACAAGAGTCAATTTAGCAGAATATAGTATCTAGTTGTAGTTCTTCTTTGTCCATTTCCTTTTAAAAGAGCAATATTATTTCAGTTATTTCTAAACACAACTCTTGTGGGTTGTTCTTACATGAATAATTGAGGTTTCACTGGGACTTGAATATGCAGCTATAGAATGTTGCTTATGTGACAAAGTCTCCATAATTGAAGAAGTACTGGGGTAAGTGAAACAGGGATTTCCACTGTGCATGTGTTGAATTGATTAAATGCTTGCTTAAACGCTATGCAGAGTAGTCTGGGAGTTTCATTCAAATAATCTTGTTTCAAAGATTACTGTCTTTATGCACTCTTTCACATGTATATCTGGAGACTGATGCAATACATGCATGCATATTCATATACTACTGGTATGAGAAAAGCATCTATATCAATTAGCCAAATTTCATTCAAATACAGTAAAGCTGAAAGGAATATGGCTGCCCAATATGTTGTAATAAAACTGAAATTTCAGTTGGCCATGATCAAAAAGCAATGGCTGTAATTATTTCAGTAACACAATAACACATTTAGATAACATGAATGTGCTCTGTAAAAAAAAAAAAGCGATTTTGTTATGCCTGTATTTTAGACCCTATACCTGTGCTACAAATTCATGACATTCTTCTATTAGTTTAACAATTCAGATTTCAGTTTTCTTTCAAATGCTAGTGCTCCTAACCTGGGTCATGCCAGCTTGACATGTTTATCACTCTGAATTGAGTTCTACACATTAGTTGTGTAGAACGGCTCTCGCTGAAAGCGTTTAGAAAAAGGAGGGACTTGCAGCAGAATGCTTATTGAGCGAAGTGCCCACCCACCAGTCACTTTTGAGCCAGTCACGACAAACCACCACAAAATGATGTATTCAACATGCACCAGGTAAAACCAAAAGTGTCATGCTGGAGAGGGAAGATCCCAATAAACCAATTTAGCCGTTTTTGCAATACAAATTTGCTCATTAAGGCTGTTATAAGTCACCATCGCCATCCGCCGGCGACGCCATGTTTGTTTTGCTCCGTGTAGGCTATAGACCATGTGGTGTAGGTCTGGCACTCAGGGTTGTTGTCATGTTGCCCGAAATCCCTCCCCCTGCACGGTGGCTGAGTGGCTAGCACTCATGCCTCACAGCTAGAAGGTTCTGGGTTCGATCCCAGGGTTCTTTCTGTTTGGAGTTTGCATGTTCTCCCCGTGTCTGGATGGGTTTCCTCCGGGCACTCCGGTTTCCCCCATCAACCCAAAACATGCAGTGGTGTGGTGTGTGAGTGATGGTGGTGGCGTTTGGATTGGCAGCCTCGCTTCCATCCCTCTGCCCCAGGGCAGCTGTGGCTACAACAGTATCTTACCACCGGGTATGGAATGTATGAAGAATGCTCTTAATAATGGAGCGTCTTTGGGGACATGTGTCTGTGAAAAGTGCTATATAAATAAAGTTATCTACCTCCCCTGCCATAGAAGCCCTATGACTGGGCAGACCAGTGTTTGTGAACTCACAAATATCGTGAGATTGCAATTTTTTTTCTTTCCCAAAAATTGTGCAGTGTTAAGCAAGGACAGTGGTCGTAGAACAAGCTTGAGAAAGTGCTAGCACATGCATTGAAGCAGCACAGGTAGCAATGATTTTATCCCGTCTCACGGAGAAAGTGCTTAACCACACTCCCCTGTATATTCTGCTGAAGAGGGCGGATTCAGCACGAGTTTTAGCAAGTACATAGCCTTAAGACCCATCCTCCTCTCTGCAATGGCACTACTGCTTAGTATATGAAAAGATGAGAGGGCAAGAGCCTATCTGAACAGGAATGTGTTAATACTCCAATCTCAAGTTTACTTTGGAGATTTTCTACGATTATGAGGTGAAGGTACAAACTGCAGATAAAAGCATTGATTTTACATGATTTTAGACCCATGTTGAAAATCTGTTGGTTCATTAAAATGGTTCCCTAAAAAGGCAACTAATATGGTAATAATGTGTACTTTTTCACTTTTTATTTCATTATTATTTCCCCCTTTTTTTCTTTTTTTTTTCCCCCTCTTAAGACAAAGGCAGGAGGGGGTGGGTAATATGAGAGGGGAAGTTTGGGGGAGTGGAGAAAAAAAAGTCACATAATTGTAAATTGTTTTTCTCTCACCTGCTTTGTGCACAAAAAAGCAATAAAAATGTTTTACCTCAGTCACTGAAATAAATTGACCTTTCACTCCAGTATAGTGAACAAGCTGTATATTTTCCCTATATTGCAATTTTCATATATTTTTAATGACTTTATTATAAATTGTCACACACGATGATCTGTCCCATTTTGTTTAATGACAAAATTCATTTTCTGTGTTGTAGTCATCAGCACGATTCTATGCATGATGCCCACAGGAAATTACTCTGTGGTATATTTTCATGTTCGACTGATATTAGTTTGCAAGTTACGTCACACGCTGATCTTGTAACACCAGTGCTAATTCTAAATACTACTCCCAAACACCTCATTTAGAACAGTCTGCTCTACTTATGTGAATAATGAGCCAGTAAACAGTATCTATCATTATGTAGTCATGCTTTTGAAATGAATGCACCATGTTCCTTGTACTATGTGATTTAAATCTCCTGCAGCTCTAGAGCCAGTCTCTGCTCTCCCTCATTTTGTCCTCACCAGCACTTTTATGTAAGGACTTGGAAATCTGCAGTACTCAGCTCTTTCTAGGTTTAGACAATTCTTTCATTAACACAAAATCAATATGCGTTTTCAGTTTGTCTTGCACGTCACTATTGTTTGGGATCTGAATGTGTAGATTTATCATCAGCTCAAAACGCTCCATTATTTGTCTCCATTGCAAGCAGGAAATCTTTTCAAAATGTTGCATCTCTTTTTGCCCTGCCAATCAAACATCAGAAGGCACAGCGTTCAAACACTCCCAGATGGAGCAAACTTGCTAACCCAAACCATGAGTCACTAAAGACCCAGAGGAACACATTACCATTGATTGAGTCTTAATGATCATTTGTTGGCCTAAACCAGCTCTAATCTAACGGGACATAAGAGACTCAACTCTGTGCTACTGGGCTTGTAGGTTTATCTTTTATAGTCCTGGATGTATTGAAGTGGTGTCCCCGGAGAATGTGACCTTTTTCTTTCTGCTTATTGTGTTTCCTTATTTGCACCACTCTTACGTACTCGTTTGCAGACTGACTAGGAAAAAAAAAACAACAACTTCAAAAGCAGTTCTAAGCCAATTGCTTTGTCAAAGTCAGTCAAATCATGTTCACTTTCTGTCCACACCCACACACTCCTAAAGACTACTGATATCTTTGCAGGAATAAAACAAAAATAGACAAATAAATTAAAATAAAATAAAAAACAGGAAACAACTGTAGGAGCTGCGGATACGGTAAAAGTGTCTCATGAAAAAAACAAACAAACAAAATCAATAAATAAAACTATATGTATAATAATTTTTATGACTATATATTCAGGTTTTTGGTCAAAGTGCATATTTTAACCAGTCATATTCAAAAATATCTCTGAAATATTGACTTGTAAACTAATACATGTATTTCAGAACATACGATTTGGATACAGATATAGATGTTTTTAGATATAATGAATTATAATGTGTTTCGAAGTGTTATTATTAGTATTGATTTATTTATTTACATATGTATATTTGTTTATTTACTTTATTTTTCCCTGGGGACATTATGTTACCAACCAACCAAATTGTGGCGGCTCTGTAGAGCAGCTTTTGAGGCCTGATCCTGGCCAAGTGTCACAGGTAACACCTGTAGGAGCAGTGATAAAAGTGCCTCTTGTCTGATTAGTATAGTTTTTTTTTCTTCGGCCGAAGAGTTGAGTTTGACCCCAGACAGGAAATATTCGGTGTTACCTAGGTGCAGGATGAATACAAATGCTTTGAATGCCTGACCTTATTAGCCGAAATATTGCACTGAACATAAACCAACAAGGAGACAAGCCTTTCATCCCAGACTGATTTGTCTCAAAAATATGTCCTCTCTGGGCAATGATTCATAGTGCCACGTATGAATACTTAGCTCCTCATTAACCTTTAAGTATATTTCATTAGGTTGATGAGATTTGTGCTGTAGAATTGTATACATTCAGTCATAATTTTTTACAGTAGTAATATTTAAAACATTCATTTTTTAGCCAATGAAGAAGAACTGTGTCACTATCAGTCAAACTAATGCAAAATGAAACAAAAAGTAAGAAGCGCCTAAGTGCCTAATGCAGCAGCAAAAAAAGAAAGAACAAAAATTTGAAAAAAATGTTTTTAAAAATGAATGACTCGATTTTGATGACAAATTGAATGTCATCTGCTGCACCTTGCAACGGCTAATATCAGTATTGGAGACTTCACTTAACATTTCAAAGGATACTCATTTCAGAAAATCTGGGGGCCAAGATGGAGATGGATTTCTCTCAAACACAATGCTTAATGAGTCATTATTGCGGTCAGCCACCGAAAATAGATGAGAGAGAGGTTTTATCCTGATTAACGTGCCTAATGGCTTTGCCTATAAAACCAAAGTGTGCCTTCAGTGGAGCGTGTGCAGTCTGTCCCTCACTCACATTCTGCTGCACTAATCCATCAAGATCAACACTCATCATTAGAGTAATAAGGACACACCATTTAGGACATCAACCCTATGAGCATCAGGGGGGGAAACTTACCTCATTCTTTGGCTCAAAAAAGTTGCATTTTCTTAAAGATGCATTATATAACTTTTCTGGTAAAGAGTCCACCACCTTGTTTTCTCCATCAATCAATCGGTCAAACTTTATTTATAGAGCCCTTTACAACACTCAAGGTGACCAAAGTGTTTTGTATTAAAAAGCCATTCTGAATAGATATGTTTTCAGCTTGATAAACAGGCCAAAGTTTGTGATGATGCACATACTGGGAGGCAGTTTAGTCCGGAGACTAGTGCCAGTGACAGAGAAACTTGAGACTTCTCGGTGGAGCTGTTATTGCTTTGCCTGAAATTTTCCACAAAATTCTATTCTATTCGTTTCTATCTTCCATTCATCCAGTTAAAGGTGTTTTTATGAAGAAAATACCTTGGAAAACCATGAAACTGTATTGTGAGTTGGTTCTTCTTTTCAAAGATCTGTAAAAGTAACTTGACCTGGTGGAGTAGTCTTAGACACAGAGTAGTTTAATGCTATATTGTGGCACATTCCAGGCAAAACAATAATATCTCCTAGATACAGTGCATAGTGCACCTTTAAAATATCTTGATGTGGGGTTTGGATGCCGTAGTTCTTGTATTCACAGCTTCACATTAACTTTGAACAAGCCCTTTTTTGATTAAGTGCTTGAGGCGAGAGGGCAGCTTTCACTCTGTACCTTATGAAAAGTTTATGAATGAAAGTTTTAAAGGCATTATTCAGGCTCCTATCGCTGTATCCCTGGAGACGCATAAGCACACCATAAAGCTCCATCTATGAACAATCTATATTTACTAAGTGGCATCAGTCTCGACGTGCTGTTGGCATAAACATCATTTGTTATGCAGCCTGTGGATGCAAAGTTTACTCTATACATACTTTTCAGCTGCAGTCTTTTCATGCTAGCAAACAAACAGTATGTCACTTTGAATCTTCAGTCTTGTTAAATATTGGCTTTATCAAGTAGTTTGTATATATTCAGCATTTAAAATTTTTAACCACACTGTTTTATACTTTATAACTGATATTTTGCACATCCCATAGTCTAGAAAAGGTCACTTATCACAACTATTAGCCCCATGATACCAGCAGACCCACAGACTGGCAATGCCTTAAAACTTCTCACATTCACAGCATTTCCTCACAGTTATAGGAGCTTTAACCACACATATATATAGTCAAACATCAATAAACAACCAATAAAGCTACTTCTCCAGGGCTGCTTTTAGGGTGCTGTCAGGGGCCCAGAACTTTGTGACAGTGTTTAGTAGCTGTTTGAATGATGCAGCCATTACAATACTGCTGGACTGGGGTCAACTTTTGCCATCCGCTGGTAATTGAGGCTAATGGAACCAGTGGTCATCCATCTCTTATGCACTTCTACTTGAACCAGCAAATGAAGCTTAGCACTGGATGGATATATTAATAAGCTCTGTTCTAGTGCACTACAATACTTTTCCAATGAGGTGTTGAGAATGGAGAGGTGAAGGATACTCCATGTGATGTATTTTCTCCCATAGAGAGCTGCAAGGTGGAGATGAGTAGACACTCATAGACTCATAGTATAGATTACTGTCATGTGCAGATACAATAGAGCAGATGTACATTTTCTATTTAAAGGTAGGCCTATAGTTTGGAACTTTTTGGAGCAACCATGTCACCTGCATGATTCCAGGGAAATAGAAAGTTAAAAGAAGAGATAGATGCTAGGGGTGTTATCCAAGTCTCACGATACGTTATCATCACGGTATGAACCTTACTAAGATATTTATTGCAATATTGTGGGAAAGCTCACAATATGGTTGGGAGACTCACAATATTACAATAGTATACATAATAACAAGCCTGACATTATAAAATGCTTTGACCAGTCATTTGGTCCATTTATTGTCATTAGGGATATAATAACATCCATCTCTTTACACAGTATTTTCATGATATATATCTCACGGTACGATATTTATTGCTATATTTTGTGGTGGCTCACAAAACTGTGAATATGCTACTTTTTCCTCTAAAAATGCCTTCACAAGACTTCATCCAAAGAATGAAGATGTAAAAGTGCGTAGAACAGTTATTTTATTCATATAGTCTGCACTGAAATGGAGCAAAGGATCATGGTCTATGTAGTTCCCTCTGTTTTTTTTTTTTTTTTTTAGCTATTTCTGTATCATAACTTCAGTGAAGCACTTATGATTCGATATATTGTGATGGTCCATGATATTGTGAGACCTTTGATGATACAATATCACAGTTACTGTTACATCCCAAATAGATACATTTTATGCCATACTGTGGAAGATTGAAACATTTCCATGGAAAGAAGCAGGAGGAGCCAAATAGTCAGGTATGTGGAGATGCAGCTGTTCAGTGCAATATACACAATCCAAAATGAAGGGGGAAAAAAATAACAAAACATGAATTTTGTTAAATCCAGTTGAAGTAAAAAGCCCCGGCATCTGTACCACCCACAATCAGTGTAACTTTTACACATTCACTATAAATTTGTTTTACTGTTCATTAACTTCAAAACAGAATAAACAACTGCAGACAGCTGCCAGGGAATGTACAAACCTCCCTTGATCACTAAATCATGAATGTACTCAAAAATGAGGGAGCTGCAGTTCTTTCATTAGAATAGAGCTTCTTGGAAGGAAACAGTGATCACAGAAATGACTTTGTGACCTCAAATGTTAAACTTCACTGTCAGAAAGCTCGAAAAACCAAATGTATGTCAAATACTTTACACTTTAGTCTCTACATACTGCCCTGTACCCTGTTGAACAGTGTGAACATGTATTAGTCATAGTGCTTTCCTTTGTCCAAAAGATAAACCATTTCTTTATTCAAATGCCTCTTGAGTCTTTAAAATTTTAGTGATTATTCCTCAAATGCAACTCATTTCTGTGACATTTGAAAGAAAGTGTAGTAGAGAGAAGTATAAACCCTTTCATCTATGAAACTCATGGACAGGCAGGGGCCTTATGACAGCTACATTACACAACAAGATTACTTCTGCTTACATAACAGTATGATTGATTTGGTCTCTGTATGTATTTATTTAAAGTTAGGGTGGAAATCCAAGCTTTAAAAAGTGCCGAAAACATATTAAATAGTACATACTGGATTCAAACTGATTAACTGCTGCACAACTAAGATTCGTCAGAGATCTGACATCAGGCTTCAGCAAATATGGTCACTTTTGCATTACAGAAGTCATATTTGTACTCTGTCCTGAAGAAAGCAATTACAACGTGTACAAGTTCAGACTCTGACTTTCCTAAAACAAACAAAAAAAAAAACAACAACTCTCCAGTTGCAGTTTGGAATTCACAGATGTGACTGAAAACAATATCTGCTCCAATGAATATGGTTTGCTACAATTTAGTTTGCATTATGCTTCTTGGCACTGCTTGACACTGCATTCAGCCTGAATTTAATTTATTTTTTGCTTTTTGGTGCATTTGAATGTGGCCACTGTGTCTGGCACAGCAAGATTTACTTTGAATTGAACAAATGGCTGTAATGAGGGGATAACAAATCATTGAAGCGTCACTCACCCCTAAAACCCACACCCAAAAGCAACATCCATGATTCCATGTTTGCAGAGCAGTCAGGCAGAAAGCACCATGCAATTCATTAGGGCCTTTCACAACTCATCACCAAACAGGTCTCTACAGCGAGTACTAAAGCTACAGCAAGATAAGGTGTGTAATTGTATGAGGTGTGTCAGGAAAGGAAGAAGAATACTTGTCCTAATTTTTGAATGGAAGACTTTGACCTTATACTGTCTCAGTGTGTGCTTACAAAGAATATTAAGACTGAAGTTTAATTCTTAAAGGGCCCATATTATGCTATTTTCTGATGATGATGATGATGATGATGATGATGATGATGATGATGATGATGATGATGATGATGATGATGATGATGATGATGATGATGATAATAATAATAATAATAATAATAATAATAATAATAATAATAATAATAATAATAATAATAATAATAATAATAATGAGCCGGGCACCGGGCGACATCACAGTCCTCTATTTCAGTTGAAAAGGCTGCTGGGGGAACCGAAGTGCCCCGAGGAAACCCATCCAGAAATGGGGAGGACTTGCAAATTCCACACAGCCCAGGTGACCTGAGGATCATACCCGGAAACTTCTTGCTGTAAGGCATGAGTGCTAGCCACTCAGCCAGTGCTGTTCAAGCAGCAAAGAACAATAAAAAATAGCATACAGCATACAAAATTAGACAATGAAGCAATCAGTTCAATTAATTGTAATAAATAAGTTAATAAAATAAAAGAAATAAAATCTAGCTCAAACAAAGCCAACCAATAAAAATGAGTTTTAAGAAGCGATTTAAAAGTTGATGCTGATGGTGCGAGCCTTATCTCAGGCATGTCATTCCTGAGACGCTCAGACTGAAAAGACTCGACCACCCTTCGTCCGGAGCCTGGACTTTGGACCAGCTAATAGAGACCTGCCTGAGGATCTCAGGCTGCAGGAGGCCTCGTACGGGGTTAAACGTTCTGAAACGTAACTTGGTGCAAGACCTAAATGGGCTTTAAAAGTAATCAGTAAAATCATACAATTCTGAAACACACAGGCTGCCAGTGAAGGGAACAGGGGTCATGTGTTGATGTCTGTTAAACACAGATCTAGGTAGAATGTTTTTCCTCATCAAAAACATACCTGGAGTTTTGTTTTGTTTCATTCCCGCATGTTTAACACACAAATCCTGTATATTTATGCTGTGTTCTTCTCCCAAACAGGAAACACTCTACCTTCTACCTTGTGATATCATATGGTAGTACAGAAACTGCTTCAATGTGTTTTTAAACGCTATACACCTTTACCAGAATCATTTGGATGATTTCAGCCCTGGAATTGCCTGTCTCGGCTGAACAAAAGGTAAAAGGTAGCTGTTAACTTGAAAAATACTGCTACATGACATCACAAGACCTTTGAGAATATAGATAAAATAATAATAAAGGGTAACTCAATGAATGAAACAAAACACAACTCCAGGTATGTTTTTAACAACATTATGACGTCGCGTAAAGCTCACAAGAGTCTATTTTGTGTAATATTGGACCTTTAAAAGATACTAATTTGTTGCTTACACGAGTGCAAACCCATCATGAACACCATACCTGAGCAGATGGATGAATCTAAAGCTCTTTACAAACAATATCTTCGAAACATCTTGTCTTCAGTTACGATTGATATACTTGATTTATACTGGTCAGTCAGAGTGACTTGCTAGATCTGTCAGGCTGACCTCGCTTCAGGAAGTAACAACAGCTGATAGGTGACCAAGGCCAGTGACAGTTCTGAAGAAGGATCACAGCTTACAGCCAAAACATGTCAAGGTAAATACATCCCACTAACAGTTGTCTGCCTAAAAGGTATCAGGTATATCCACCTTTACAAACATGCACATTCAGATGAAATGTGAATCTGGGCTGGCTATTTAGTGGAGTCTGTGCTTTGTGTGCTCCACCATATGCTTTTGTATCTCATCTTTATTTTGTGAAGGTGCACCATGTGAACCTATCAGTGTTTACATTGCTGAGAGCGTAAAAAGCTAGTTTGTTTTCACCATTAGCTTTGAGTTGTTAGACATCACACAGATATGTCATCATTCTCCTCTCCCCTTGCGGCACACTGATGAGCTCCTTCTGTGTGCAAATGCTAAATAAGGAAGTATGGACATGAAGGGAGTAAAAGAAGAGCCGGGGACAGACATCACCCATGTGCAGTGTTTGTAAAAGGCTTAAGACTAAAGAGTGTGACCTGAAATGTGCCTACGTTTATTTTCATTCAGTTTTATATTACTCCTCATTACTCCCTGGACACACATTGTAAACATGTCTTGATATCAATGAAGCACTGCTGCCTGAACCTAGCAAATGCAATACCCAGCTTGTCTGGCACTTACCATTCAAGTTGCATTTCAGAGTGCATACCGGTGTGCAATAAGAAACAGCTGTAGAGGTTTGATAACACAAAATACACACAAAAATGTCCATTTTGCAGCAGGATTGATTAATTGAGTCATTTGGCATGGCAGCTCACTTTACAAAAAGTGCTTTTCACTTGCGTCTCAGAGGATATTACATCTAACAAAAGCTAATAGGCCTCAACAAAGAAAGCTATGTAAAGGCTATACACAAATACATGCTAATCAATCAGTACCAGTGCCTCAAATGTCATTCACAATCACTATACGCACAGCAGCAACAGGAAAGTACTCATCAACAGTGCTGTCTTTTCATATTTTGGATTTGTTCTACATTAAGGTACAAAATCACAGCTATTACTAGAGTCAAATTGCATTTATAATAGAACTTTGGATTGGAAGAGAATTAGAGAATGTTTTTGGTGTGCAAAATGTCCACAGAGATGCTTTAGTCAAAATAATACAAAAAGGAAACAAAGGAACCACAAAAAAACAGCCCAATAAGCCACTGGTTCAATGCATATTAGGACTGTCAGTGTACTTCTGAATGAATGCTAACCTAAGAATTTATTATCTTAAATGCACACGTTTATTATTAGGCTAAATGAAAATGCTCTGACACAACCCAGAGCTATACAAGATGAGTCATAACAAGAAGGCATCCGAGTAATAATAAAACGTTATACCATTTATTTTGTGTTTTGATCCCTGCAGACAAAAATACATTCAAAAAAGTAATATGCAAATTTCAAATACACATTTCACAACTTTATTGCTTTGTCTGGAATGTTTCACAGTGTGGTGTTAAAGCTTTCTATCTTCATGGAGAACAAACTAAACCAAGTTACAGGTCAGATCTGTGGAGAGGCGACCCTGCTCACTGTCAGAACACATGCTTTTCTAACTATTTTTGAGCTATAAAACCAGCTATAACTGAATAAATGTAAGGTAGAGAACATTTTCAAGCTTCACAATTACATAGTGTATCCATAGAAACAAGCAAATGACAGACCCCCAACCAAAAAAGTTCCACAGTGCGCCTTTAGGTCTCCTCCTGGCTCTATAATCAAGTGGAGGTAGGCCTAAGTATATCTTCTCTGTGATAATCCTGGCTGTAACAAAGATATGATATGTGACATGTGTGAGGACAAGGTGCCACCATAAGCACCATTTCAGGCCCGTTTGCACTTCACACCAGTGTCAGCCATGACAGCCACGCCACTTATTTGGTCTAATGAGGTGGCTCAACAGGCTGCTGACACACACCGCGAAAGTGGGCACAAAAGACCACATGGATCGTGTGGTATTTTGAGGGGACAGTGATTTTGAGATGGGTTCGGTAATGAAGAGCATTGAATAGGCATACAAAATTTCTCTAATAATGCCATAATGAGCTTCTGGGTAGAATTAGGTGTCCGCCATCAAGCCTCTTCAGGAGCTCTGTGTCAAAAACAGGTCATCAAGTTACTGTGAGTGTGCCCCTCTGCTGGTAATAAGGGCAGGTAGATGAGATGTAGTGCTCCCTAAATCTAGCTCGTAAAGTGAAGATATTACTTTGCAAAATATTCAACTTCTGGAACGTACAGTGGAAATGGGAAACTTTTTAAAGACATTTGCTGCCTTATGTCACGCTTCTATTGCTGTTCATCGATCACCTCAAATAATTGAACTCATCCAGCTGTGAGGGCGGTGGTTGCTCATAGTGATATATTTGTTGTGGGAGCAGTCGGCTAAAAGTTTGTATACTTTGTAGCAGTGGTTTTAAGAGCGTATTGATCCTCTTAAGTGCAGTTTTTAGTAGCTTATTTAGTAGCTTTAGTAGCTTACAAAACATCTAACATGCATTCATAACTAGCTTTAGGAATAGAGATGGCTTTTTCAGCTTGTTTCCATATTTACTCTAGCCTCTGTTACAATGTCATATTACGTCATTTTCTGATGTTATAATGTTGTTTCCACATCAAAAACATATCGGGAGTTGTGTTTTGTTTCATTCGCTCATGTTTAACACACAAATCCTGCGCATTTAGGCTGATTTCTTCTCTCAAACAGAAAACACGCTGTTCCACTGTGTGATCTCATGTGGTAATACTGTGCTCCATTGTGTTTTTAAACTCAATGCACCTTCATTAGAATCGTTTGGATAATTTCAGCCTCTGATCTCTACTGAACAAAATGTAAAAAGTAGCTGTTAACTTCAAACCATCACAAGGAGGAAAAGAGCATTTTGAGATTTGGAGATGAAGACAAAATAATGTGGAAGTAATGCTCAAATATGTGAATGAAACAAAACACAACTCCAGGTAAGTCTCTGAGGTGGTAACAACATTATAACATGGCTTCAAACTCACAAGAATCTATTTTTGTGCAATCTGGGCGCTTCCACAGCTCATTTTCAATAATTATGTTAAAAATGAAGACATGACTGAATTAGAGGCTTCCTGAATTGAACAAAACAGCTGACAATACCTTATCATATCTGAAATCTGCTTGTTTTCCATGGAATTTACCACACCCTGATAACGTCATTTGTATTTTAGATCGGATACCTTTCCCCAAGGTTGTCCCCGCTCTCCGCTGAGACTTCCCCCCAAACCTAAATAGCTATCCATGACAACGGCTCGGGAGATAATTACCTGAACCATGTAATTAGGACCTGTTTCAGCCCTGTGGTCCTGGACGAGTGGACAGTATAGACCCCTCCCCTCTGAGTTCACACTGAGATCGCCCCCTAGTGTAGTGTAGTGTACATCCATTCATCTCCACAAAGCGCCAGCCTCTCCTGCTCATTAGCTCGTACTTACGTTGTGATGGGGAGACAGCAGGGTATTGGCCAAGGGGCGGAGACTCGCTGTGGTTCGTGTTATTTTTGTTTGAAGGTGACCATGTCTAATGGAGGCACAGCACTCAGCTCATGTGATCCGTCTCCCCTGAGCTGTTAAACTCTTCACGCTTGCATCTCTGTAAATCTATTGTCTCCTTGTCTGGCCAGCCTGACTCCTCTCCCTGCTGTCTGCTGTCCTTCTCTGCCTCGTGTCATTCACTCTCCTCTGCGGGTCACACTGCAGGTCCTCCCTACTGCAAATAATGCAATCAGGGACTTTATGAAGAAACAAGAGGTGAGATGACTTAAAAGGGCCATTACGCTATTTTCTGATCGACAGCATGTTCTGATTTTGTATCCTCGTCAAAAGCATATCCAAAGATGCATATTTAGGGTGAGTTCTTTTCTTCTTTTCAAACTGAAAACACTCTGTTCCACCTTCATGGTCATGTGGTAATACAGGAAGTGCTCCACTGTGGTTTTAAACTCCATACATTAGAATCATTTGGATCAGTTTAGCCCTGGAATTGTCAGTCTCTACTGAACTAAAGGTAAAAAGTAGCTGCTAACTTGAAAACCACCACTACATGATGGCACAAAGTGGTAGATAGCATTTTGAGCTTTGTAGCTTTTTGGAGATGTACTGTAGACATACTAATAATAAAGGATTACTCAAACATGTGTGTATGTAATGAAACAAAACACAGCTCCAGGTATGTTTTTGATGAAGTAACAACATTTTAACACAACTTAAAGCTTACTAGAGCCAATTTTACACAATATAGGACCTTTAATATACTTAACAGTGATGGATGGGGCAGCACAGACTGCTTTTGGATCAAGGAAAGGTGTTAATGGGTGTAGGAAAGGGCTGTATGTCAAACTATTTAATATCATGATTTTGTTAGAGCCGGCTGACAATTTCTATTTGCTTACGATTCAAGTACACTTTGTATTTTTTATTGACTAAAAATAAGATAAATAAAGTCATAAAATGGCTGCAAAAAGTATCTGTGTGTGATCTAAGAGCTATATTATATAGAATTATAGTGAAGCATAATATGACCAAAATAGCAGAGAACATCACAGGGAAGAGATATTTTCACAGTATTGCCCAGTGGGAGTCTCCAGTTCCATGTTTACATTTTTACTATAATTCAAAATGTTGTAGAAGTTCATATTATTGGTAAAAACAGTCAGATGAAATAAAGTTTACAGCATGCTATTATTTGTAATTTTGGTTTGAATCTGGCTTTTAAGGCTTCCAGTGGAGAAGTGACTGGAAATAATTTGACAAAATAAGAAGCATTTGGAAAAATCAATACTCAACCTCTGTCACAGACACCAAATGATTGTCTGAGGCTGTAGTCGTAAGAAGCAAATCACATCAGTACGCCCTTGCTCAGAACAGTAATAAGAAAATTAATTCACCAAAGATTTTGTTATGGCCTCAACATCATCCCCAATTCACAAAATACCTATTCTATTCTTTTATAAGAAACTATTTGCTATTGGCTTCAATTTAAAAAGGTGCACGGCATGTAATATATCACACAGAATTGACTCTTGTGATCTTTAAGACATGTTGGAATTAGGACCCGACCGATATATCCGATGGCCGATATTATCGGCTGATATGGGCTCTTGGAGACATATCAGCTATTGGCCAAAATCTTGCCGATATCAGCAGATATTTCACATGGACACATTTTACCTTGTTATAAAGCTCAGACTCTATATTCTGCCCATTTAATCCAATTTAAAGACAGATAAATGTCCTAATATGTGACGCCACATCAGTATTTATCTGAGGAGTCATTTGCCTGTGTCCATCCCGTCCCTGAACGCATCGCCATGTACGTTTGTTTACAGTCGCAGCCACAGATGTGCAACACTGAGATTCTATTCTTTTTACAGATGATCAGTTTGAGTCTGGATTAAAAGAATATTTATTAGTGAAGACTAGTGATCTGAGAGGAGCCTGTGTGAGGCTGAGTGTTGGAAATGTGTCAGTTTTGAAGCTCATTTTGGTTCTTTCTCATTAGCGATTAGCTGCTGTAGCTCCCACACATAAACAGGCTGTTTTCTCTTCTATTAGCGACTTTAAAGTGACTATAGTGGCTGTATATATGTTACTGGACACGTATTGATATGTAAATGAGCTGTGAATAGAAGTGTGAATTATCAGCATTTGGCAGATCATTAATTACCGCGGCGCACACGCATTTACCACTAAAAGCTAATAGCGATAGTTTATTTACAGCACTTTCTTTACTGGCTAGAACATCATACAAAAATGCCATTAGGCCGACCTACTGTCTTTAAATATGATGTAAAGAGGCAGAATAACAATAATTGTCACCTGAATAAACCCAAATGAAAATTCAATAGAGCTAAACCTACGTTTATAAACAACTGAAGATTTACAGTGAATTTTTATGTCATAAATATATCAGTGATTATATAGGCAGCTCCAACTCCCATTGTATTGGTATCATATCGGCCACAACAAAATCCATATCGGTCGGGCCCTAGTTAGAATGTTATTGCCTTATCAAAAACATACCTGGAGTTGTGTTTTGTTTCATTCAAATATGTTTGAGTAACCCTTTATTATTAGTCTGTCTATCTCCAAAGCTCAAACTGCACCGTTTCACCTTGTGATGTCATAAAGTGGTAGTTTTTAAGTTAACAACTTGTTTTACCTTTTGTTCAGTAGAGATAGCTAAAATTATCCAAATGATTCTACTGAAGGCGTTTGCTTCATTATCACCACAAAATGAAACAAGGTGCTTTTTGTTTGAGAGAATAACTATCTAAATATGGAGGATTTGTGTGTTAACTATGTGAGAACAAAACACAACTCAGAATATATTTTCGATGAGGAAACAAAATTATAAAATAGATCAGAAAACAGCATGATATGGGTCTCACAAATAAAATAATTAAGAAGCAACAAAAAAAAAGTTAGTTTAATTTTCATTTTTGGGGTGCTTTTAAGTTTACCTATTTCTCATTCAGTCTTTAGTGTTTCTGCTTTTGACTGATGCGTCCCTGCAGAGGTCAAATGGAGTGGGTTTGTGAGCTAATGGCAGCCGTGCTAATACCTGAGCAGAGCAGATTGTGGAGTGGTGGAGCTTGTCATAAACGACAGGGGGAAGAGGACAGGGATGCTTGATGCGTCCTTTTAGCGATGTGAATGTCACTCAAGACAATGTCAATATGGTGGCTTTTCCAGTAAGCTACCTCACTTCATCTGAAACCAACAACCCATGTGTCTTTTACCTCGAGCTCAGTTCATCTGTAGGTCACATGATCAAGAAAGGCCTTAACAGACTGTGGCCCTGACAGAGACAATGAACATCACCACTAAACAGCTCTTGTCAGGGGAACTTTTTCATACAATATGCATGAAGGCAAAATTCACAAATGATAAAGCTTTATTGAACTGTTTGGGTCTAGGTTTTCACACACTAAAAAGTGCATATGGACAGTATAAGTTAATTATGGACAATATAAGTTAATAATTAAACAGGCTCACATATTAGATAGTCTAGTAATTTTCTATAATGTGTGAGAATAATGTAGTTTAAAGGTCCTGTGTTATGCAAAATGTATTCTTGTGAGCTTTAAGCCATGTTAGAATGTTGTTAACTTGCCAAAAACATACCTGGAGTTGTTTTTATTTTCATTCACACTTGTTTGAGTAACCCTTTATTAGTTTGACTACTTCTCCGGAGCTCAAAATGCTCTGTTCCATCTTGTGATGTCATGAAGCGATAGTTTTCAAGTTAACAAATACTTTTTATGTTTGGTTCAGTAGAGATCAGCAATTCCAGGACTGAAATTATCCAAATGATTCTAATAAACACTGACTTAGTATTCAAAAAGCTGTCTGGTTCAAACTTCCAATATCTGAAGTTGAAATTGCCATCATATAGCTGTTGTTTACTCTTTGAAAATCCATCCATAGGTGAAACATGACCATGACCAGTTCACACCACATGCCACTCAAAGCTGATATTTATTGCATCTGTGGCTTTGTCATTGAATGACTTTGGAACCTCTTAGCAAAGTCGAGACTCTCTTTGTGCTGTCTTCTTCCATAGATTTACTGCTCCATTGACTGTTTCCCTCTTGGCCTCTTTACACCTCCACACATCTAATCCCAAGGAAACACTGGAAGTTAAGGGAATCACACACATAACTCTTCAGTCTCCCTCCACTTTACTGCCCTAAACATTGAGTTGGAGCTCAAATTGCATCCCATTAAAAGTCAATGAGCCGACATCGCATTATTACAGGCCCTGGACTTGACAGCTCACAAAATAATGCATTAAAACACACCAGCCAAATGTTTGAAAATTTTATATTTGGGACATGGGATATCACCTGTCACTGGGAGAAAGGGGGCATAATTAAATAATAATTATATTTTAAAAGTGGCATGAATAAAAGAGAGAAGTGCAAGCATGAATGGGTGACACCATGCTTTATTCAGTGGGGTGTGTGTGGACAGGAGCAGGGAGACAAGTGCTGCAGTTTGAGGAAGAAACAGGTTAAGAACAAAGGCACAATGTGACAGGCGTCTGCAGCAGAACTGAGTTGTGAGAGCCTCAGACTCCTGTTCCACAGCCACTCACTGGAGAAGTCCCAATTCAATACCTTTACAGGCTATAAGCGCTACTGTCTCCACGAGGCTGTTAGGGACTGTCGCCTGCTTGTCTCCATGGAGCTTTGCTTGAAATGTATATGTATGGAATTAAACTTTGCATATTACTATAAATAAACAATTACAGGTGTTGTTATTTCTTTACAATGCACTGACAAACATTCTTACTGTGATTGGCCTCACCACTCCAGGAATCTAAACTGTAGCTTGTGGCATTGCCTGCTTGTCTCCATGGTGACAGTTTAATGCCATACTGTGGAACATTCCTGGCAAAGCCATGTCAATGACCCTCCACCAGAAAAGTTACATAGTGCAGCTTTATACTTATTATTTATTCAGTTACCTGTGTTTTATTGCTGACAAATACATATTAAAACATGCATTCTTAATGTGAGCAGGCTTGCCTCTCCACAGATCTGATGGAACATTGTAGATTAAGCAATACCCGTATGGGGTGGAGCCAAAAAAGATACATAGTTTAGCTTTAAATGACATGTCTAACTTCAACGGTGGCACGATAAATATAAAAAACGAGAATAGTTTACAATATGAAAACACAAAAATCTCTTTCTGTTTACAGCTGTATATTTGCCAAAGGCCTGTGTTTAATAATGTTTGTGTATTTCTTCAACTAATCCACAAACCCCATAGCATGGTGGCTAGCACTCACGCCTCACAGCAAGAAGGTTCTGGGTTTGCCCGGGCCTTTCTGTGTGGAGTTTGCATGTTCTCCCTGTGTCTGGATGGGTCCTTCTCCATCAACCCAAAACATGCTTTGTAGGTGTCAAAGTGGTGTGTGCGGCATGGGTGGTGATTGGAGGGACCGATGGCGCCGGTTGGTTTGGCAGCCGTGCTTCCGTCAGTAGCTACAATAATAGCTCACCACCACCGGGTCTGGAGTGAATGAAGAATGCTCTGTTAATAATGCTCTGTAAAGTGTCTTTGGGGACATGTGTCTGTGAAAAGCGGTATATAAATAAAGTTACCTTACCTTTCCTAATGCCCAGACAGACAAACTACTTTAAGGTTATCTTGTTAAACAGAATATATATTATTTACAATGTCCATGTCCATGTAGCATTCTTTCCATAAAATGAAGGCCATGTGTGATAGTTTAGTAATAACTAATAAAATAAATAAGCAGTGATGTGAGTAAGGTACTTCACTCAAAGTACTGCTGTGGTGTATGAATGAGTCATTGTATTGTGCATGTTCATTCATAAAGGCCTTGAGAAGAACACAGTGATGCCAATGTTCATGCGTGATCAGCCCACTGCCCCTTGTCGGTGACCCAGGGCCCTAGAGTCTGTGCTGACCTTGTGTTGTGGTTCACGGTTTTGCCAAGGATGCCTCGTCTCTCCTCCTCCTCCCTCTATTCCTCTCACCAGTTGCCTGATTTAGACGCCTCGCCAAAGTGGGAGAGGAGACAGATGAGTGTACATACAGGGGTGAGGGGGGTGGAGGGGTGAGGGTGACAGCAGGCTTTTCCATCATTTAGCTTTATGCCCCCCCTCCCCCAGCACCCTCGCTCTCACCCTCACAGACTCGGATTAAACAATCACACGAACAGTAGCAGAGATTTACTGTGAACACGCTGCCACAGTGAGTCCACCAATGCGCCACCGTGTAGTGTTGCCATGGTATGAAAATGGCAGATTTCAATACTGAGGAATAGGCTTGATACAGATTTGGATACCACAATAGGGATGCACCGATCCATCTTGGAACCTGATATTAAGCGGTGCCAGTGTAGAGATGGGAAATGACATTTCTTTAAAACAGTTCATTTATTACACATGAGATCCAGTTGTGTTCTGTAACTGTTATTTATACTTTTGTATGAATAGAAGTTCAACATGAGATATTCCAGGACAAAATCGCTGAATCGCTTTTATGGAACCGACATCCGATCCATCAAATGTTTCAGTATCAGTGCCGATATCCGATGCTAGTGTCGGTATCAGTGCATCCCTCACAATGATGTTAAATTTGTTCTTTTTTATAAACAATAGACGGTCATTTTCAGCTCAAAACAAAATATGTTTTTTTTCATTGTTGATACTTGATTAAATATCTAGTTTTGATCTTAGTTTTAGTATTGCTTAGTATCAAATGTCACCATTTCTAAATATTATTTCACTTCTTCATTATGTTCTTAAAAAGCAGTTAAAGTTAATTTACATTAATTTGAAATATTCAGTCCCAGATGGGCCATTCAGTTAGAGTCTAATTGTAAATATGACCAAATATGAGTTTATACAGTCTAGCTGACCCAAACAACAACCTATACCATGAAGAAGTTCTATGAGTAGAAGGTTATTTTATATAGTCCACATCTTTAGTTTAGTCTGGTGCATTTACAGAAATGTCCATTAATGTACACTGTCCCTGTCAAATACATAAATAAATAAATTGGCCGTTTATTAATCAATGATAGAACCTTCAGATTATCTATTATTAGCCATTAATCCCAAATTTTAATCCCATATGAACCAAAAGACAAAAGTGCTTTACTGGCCCAAGTCTTTAGGCAGCACTCCAGTATAGTCTGTAGAAAATCCTTTGTAAATTCCCAATGAGAAAGCTTGTTTAAATGATTATAAATTACCCACAAAGCACCATCTTATTTATAAAACATGATTAGATGGTTGCTTACAATGCATACACTGGCTGTTTTAAAAACCCATTACTGCACACAAAGGTCCGTATGGCATTTTCCCATTCATTTGAACAATAGAGCTTGTTTGATGCACATGTATGTCGTCTGTGGACTCCACTGATGACTGTCATGCACAAATAGCACTTGTACAAAAAAAGAAAAACAAAACAAAACTACCTTCCAAACCTTTCCCCACAATTAACCAGGAAGCAGAAATCCTCGTAGGCTGTCCACAGTTATTTAAAGGGACTGGCTTTTATTCCACACCAGATATACACTTCCAATTATTTTTGACACCCAACAAACAACACGAGATAAATAATTGCAACTCCAAACACAAGTCAAATAAAATGCCGAGAGAGTAGGCTCAAAGAGTACCCAAGCGTTTAGCAGCCTCTATCTGGGTGACACGTGTACCTGTCGTCTGGGGCTGAAATTCCTCCTTTGCGCTCGCTACACACAATTATTACCTTCTCAGAGGCGTGAAAAGGAGCTGTCAAAAATAATATTGTCTTCTGAAAGCGTTGAGGAGAAAACTTTTAAGCTATTTTGTATTGACCACTCTATAGCAACAGTCAACCATCTGTGGGACAATGGCAGTTTAAGCTGTCCACAGAGCCGTCAATGTTGTATTTATCATGGCGTCGCGATTATCAGTGGGCAGATTCTATTGCTTTTGTATGTGAGATGTGCTGAAATTACTGCTGGTCTAATCCCCGTTCGACATTGTGCTATTGTGCAATGGAGGAAGCCAGCAAGCGCCCTTTTAAACTAGCTGATTGCACTGTTTTTCACTTTGTACTAAAAAATGCTTACACTATAGAGAATTCAGAAGAAACTTAATATGCCATGTAAAAAAGAATATGTTACAAGGAAAGAGAATCGAATTTTCTTTTATTTTTCTTAAGGCTTAAAAGAGATGTTTCTAATTTAGCTATCTCTAATCCAAAAAACATGCTTGAGATAGTGGATGATGGAAGATTTAGACCACTTTACCATACTTGTATAATTTTGTTTCAGACTTAAAAACATAATGTGGATCTTAGTGCTTTGAGAAAAAAACATACCTGAAAATTCTGTTTATAACATTACAGCATACAATTGTCTGCACACAAATCTCCATAGTGTGAAAATACCCACTGCACCTCGTATTCACACAATGTAAACAACAGATATAATTAACCGGGCCCCAAGCTCTCACTGTGAGGCTCCCAGTGGGTGAGGTTTGTTATGCTGTATGTGTGCACTAAGAGGCAATATGACCAGTCAGATGCTGGTAAAAAAGATGAAGTTATATATTTTTTGCATAAAATATTTTTTAAAAAAACACACTGAAAAACCATTGATATGGTAATGTTAACTAAACTATTATTTTGTCTTGAAAACTGCATTCTACTCAGGTTTCTTTGATGATTGTTTTGGTACTGAAGTGATATCGAGCAATGTCCTTATTGAAATGTTTGTATCACAACTACACTACATTATTCTATACACGCAAATGAAACAAAAGTAACTAGCAAACAAAACACTAGCACAAATAGAAAGTGCAGATGATTAAACTGAGCCCCTAAACAAAATCATGATCGTTTATGTATGGAACGATAAGTCCAGAGTATGGTGAGAGGCCTATCCAAATGTACAGAGGACTCGATGGCACTGACAAACCCTGGGTGTCTCCTCTGATCTCCTAAAGCTGACAGATGTAACTGGGCCAGCCTCTTTACTGCTATGCGCTCATTTCCTCTGCTGTCTTTAGCACGCTTTAGCCCGTTAAAACAGTGGCTCTTTTACCAACAGTGAGGGGGAGAGGTGCATGGCGTGCTGGCTGCAGTGAGCTCTGACCTGATCCAAAACACAGGGCTGATCTGAATACCAATGTCGCCCACTTCCCCTCCACCGCAGGAGGGACAGCCTCAGATCCCCCTCTGCCTCTGTCAAGGCTTTGTTTTATATTTGGATGTGAGAACTCAACAACAGCTGCCTCTAACACCCTTGGAAATATATTTGTTTATGATGTTGTTTTACAAGTCAAAATAGTGATGCAGCACTGACACTATTCAGAAGAACTGTGCAAAGATATATGCTGTGTGCACTATTCACACTCTGAGGTGTGTGATCGATAGACACAGACAAAAAATGGTACTCAAATAAGTAATAATGAATCATTGTGTTGCTTAAAGGCAGACTATGTGTCTTCTCTATGTTCCTCAGTATGACCTTAAATAGCTCTATTTTACATTTATTCAATTACAGGGGGTTTTGTAGCTCAGAAATAGCTAGAAAAACAGTCATTCTAGCGGTGAGAGGGATTACCTCTCCACAGATCTGACCTGTAATTTGCCTGGTTTGGTCTCCATGATGATAGAAAAATTTAATGCAATAGTATGAAACATTACAGACAAAGCAATTACATCTTCATGGAGACAACCATTTGATAGACCCTCCACCAAAAGAAAAAATATAGATAGAGATAAAGTATTTTTTATTGTATTTCATAAAAAGTAAGTGAGTACTAGTATTTTAAAGGGGAACTCCGGCACGTTTGAAGTTAAAGTCCATTGCTAGAGGTGGTTGAATACTGTCTGAAACCAAAAAACGGCACTGATCAGTGTTGCTTAGGCGGAGATCTTGCTGTGGCAGTGAATCTGTAAAGGCAACAAACTAGCATAGTGAATTGACTTCCACGTAAAATGCCAATTTACACACTGAAGAAGCTTAACACCACTTTCTAACCCATCTTACAACATATCCACGAGTCTAACAAACAAAACGCTCTGCCTGGCTCACTCATTAGTGGTCTGGAAACATTATAAAACAACTTTATAAGCAGCCTTATCATTACCTTTGTTGATTTCCCACTGTGCATGTAAAAGCCCAAAAAACTCGACTGCCGATGTCGTTTCTAATCCCATTTATTTACAAATGAATTATATATTTTTTTAAACGCTAAAAATACATTCCCGAACCATTTTCTTTCATCAACTTTCAGTTTCTATTCTTCTTCACCATCAGTAGTCGATCCTCACTTGTTGCTTTTGGGCTTTCGCATGCGCAGTGGGAAATCGACAAAGGCTGCTTATAAAGTTGTTTTATAACGTTTCCAGACCACTAATGAGTGAACCAGGCAGAGCATTTTGTTTGTTAGACTTGTGGCTATGTTGTAAGATGGGTTAGAAAGTGTTAAGCTTCTTCACTGTGCTAATAATTTTACATGGAAGTTAAGTACTTGCCCAATTCACTACACTAGCTTTGTGTCTTGACAGGCTCACAACCACAGCGAGATGTCCGCCAGGGCAACACTTATCTGTGCCATTTTTTGGCTTCTGACAGTATTTGACCACCTCTAGCACTGGACTTTAGCTGTGCCAGCAGCATTCCCAACAAAAATATACTGAACATATTGCCTTTAGGCTGAAAAACTTCCAAGCGTACTATGGCACTTCTCTTTTGAACCTTTACTGTCTATACAATACTTCTACACCAACAGTATCATCCTTTAAACCTGCTTGATAATGCTCTCCGTAAATAATGCAGGAGCCGCTGTCCGTTTGAAAACCTTGACCTTGGCTTGCCTGTGTCCCCTCTCGTTTTTAAAGCAGGCCCATTAAAGAAAACAGTCATCATAATTCCAGACCATATTTTTCTTGTCTCCATCTGTCACTGTCGTCCCCTCACAGGACCCTAACAAGGCGGCTCCTTAAAGAAGCTGCCGACAAACAAGCCCCACTCCTTCTCACGGACTGGACAACCTGAGACTGTATGAAATATATCAGCTCAGTGCCTCGATGTAATAACCAGACTCTGAGGTCGTCTGTCATGTGTTTGTTACATATACTTGAGTAGAGTAGTTTGTGAACGCCATACTTTTACACTTTTTTCAGTAAATGTTTTGGTTACCCTCTGACATAAGCTTAATGTTTCCATGTTACATGATTTGAACATTTGTGTGCAGATTTATTTTCTCATTTTATGCGGTCTTTCTTTAAAGGTGCATTGTGCAACTTTTCTGGTGGAGGGTCCAGCAAATGCTTTTCTCCATGAAGATGTTACTGCTTTGAGTGGAATTTTAGACCCTTCTATCTTCATGGAAACCAAACCAGACCAAGTTACAGGTCAGATCTACGGAGAAGCGCCCCCACTCCCAATCAGAATGTCTGTTTTTCTTGGTATTTTTGAGCTATAAAAACCACCTGTAACTTAATAAATGTAAAGTAGATCTGTTTGACGTCATACTGTGGAACATTCCAGGCAGAGCAACGACATATCCACAGAAATAAGCAGGTGATGGACCCACAACCAAGAAGTTACATAGTGCATCTTAAATAAATGCCATATTTTGAGCATCATTTATTACTGTTTTGTCCTACCAGTTAAAGAAGCTGCAAATTATAAAGCAAATATTACTTTCTGACAGTTGCACTTTCTTGAGTCATCGTTCTCCAAGTACTTCTATGTACATATTCTTAACTTGACCACTTATTTTACCTTTCTACAATCCATGCAAGGCTACTCCACCCACTTTTGGTTATAACTTAAATGATACGAGCTCAGTATCTGCCTGTTGCCAGACTGAATGCGAGAACTTACCTTTTGTTCCGTCCTTTTTATTACATTTTTGAAACCTGTATTCTTCGCTCACCATGGCCCTCCAGCTGGGTTTACTGCTTCTCATTTCCCCCTATTCACCACAGGCTTTCATTAGCAGCATTTGGTATTGTAGGTGGCAATTATACATTTGACACTAAAGATAATGAAGACTGATTATGGCCCAGTGAAACAGTAGCTTACAGTCGTGCAGTGATAGAAACAGTGTGGCTATAATCACTAACCTTGGTTCAGTGTGTGGAGGACGTGAGAGGACAGCCTTGGAAGGATCACATTGACCTGGATTAACAATAGACTTTACAGGGGAGGAGACGGGGTTCCATGAATGTTAGAGGGGGACAAAAATAATAAAAAAAAGAATATCTCTTTATTTTAGTTTATTTTTATTATTATTGATACGCCTAATCATACTAATACACAATTTATTTAACATTTAATATTAGCAGGTAGTTGGCAATGGTTCACCTTTCAACTACACAAGGGACTCAGGTTTGTGTTGTTTTTTTTCCTGTGTCCTTGTCTCTCCTTCACCTTGTTTTCATCACTTAATAATGATACTAAGGTAAGGTTTTTATTTATATAGCACTTTACACAGACACATGTCCCCAAAGCGCTTTACACAGCATTTTACAGAGCATTCTTCATTCACTCCATACTCGGTGGTGGTAAGCTACTGTTGTAGCCACAGCTGCCCTGGGGCACACTGACAGAGGCGCGGCTGCCAGGCCAACAGGCGCCAACGGTCCCTCCGACTACCACCAACACTCACTCACACAACTTTCACACCTACAGTGCATGTTTTTGGGGTGTTTTAAGGGTGAAAAAAGAAGGTATTGCTAAAGTTAACGGTCCTATATTACACAAAATGGACTCTTGTGAGTGTTAAGCCATGTTATAATGTTACTTCTTCATGAACATACCTGAAGTTGTGTTTTGTTTTGTTCACATATCAGAATCAGAATCACTTTTAGATCAGAATTACTTTTATTCATCCCAGAGGGGAAATTTTTCTTCGTTACAGATGCAACCGACCAAGAGCATGTACATAGAATCAAGTTTCAAAAATAAGATAAGATAAATACAATAAGATAAAAGATAAAAATACTTTATTTACATCAGTGACATATTTACAACTATATACATGTGTGAGCAGGGAACAGGATACAGTAGGATACAGTAGTTTGTGATTTAAAGTGCAGAGTTCAACAGTTTGATGGCGACATATGTTTGACTAAGCCTTTGTTATTTGTCTGTTGACATCTCCAAAGCTCAAAATGCTCTGGTCCACCTTGTAATGTCATGAACCAGCATAACAGCTGCCTTTTACCTGTAGCCCAGCAGAAATGGGCAACTCCAGGGCTGAAATCATCCAAATGATTCAAGTGAAGCTGTGTGAAGTTTAAAAACACAGTGGAGCACATAGGTGAGCATTGTGGTTTCTGTTTGAGAGAAGAACTCAATAATTATGCAGACTTTCTGTGTTAAACATGTGTGAATGAAACAGATGAAGCAAATGAAAAACACAGCTCTAGGTATGTTGTAATGAAGAAACATTATAACAGATGAGAAAGTAGTGTAATGGGCCCTTTAAATAGTGCAGTGCAGATAATATATCTCTGAGTACATTCTGACCCTGAGACCAAACTCTCAGACTCACGTAAATTATCTGTAGACATTTATGGATCAATGAAAAAATCATTTTGATATTTACCAGGCCGGTTCATATAAAATCCACTATTCTAAAAGCACTAATATACTTAGAATGACCATTGATGGATTTTACTTTTTTTTTTTTAAAGTGACAAAAGAGGAAGAGAGTGTGATGTCACCCATAGCGTTCTGATCCAGTCAAATGAAGCTCATGAGGCTAGCAGTTACAGGGGCAAATTTGAAGCCAGTTTCATATTAGGAATAGGTGTAGCGTGGGTAAATACAAACATTTTAAGACAAAATGGTGAAACTCACTACAGCAGGTACAGAGAGAGACAATTTTTCAATGTAATGTCAAGTGGAAGAGTTAAGCCGGAAGAGCGCCCATGCTCACTTCCTATTTGGAAGCGGGCCAGCTATCTATAAATACCCTCCAACAAAGTAAACTAAATGTAGAAGTGCTTTAGTATAGGTCACCATTGTACAAGCATGATTTTTTCCTACAGTAACACTCAAAAAATGTGGTTCAGGGACCATAAGGCATCATTTCCCTACATAGACTGGCCACGACAGAGTCCAGACCTTCACCTTGACTGGAGAACACGTTGAACACTGTTCTAGTTTTTTTATGCCATACTGGACAGAAATGACATAGCCATGATCAAAGCTAAAGACGGTCAAACAAATATAAACATATGTTGAAAAGTCTGCTCATTTTTGTCAAGGGTGTTAATGTTTTCCCTAAGCAAACACAAAGTACATTGAGATTGACTTTCTTGGACCTTTTAATCCTATCAGTGACAGTTTGGTTGTGCACCTGTGTGTGATGTTGGTGTGAAGGTCACTCTTTTGGCCAGCCACTGGAGTCCCCGCACTCCAGACCCGTGCAGACTGAGCAGAGCTACAGCGCGCCTATAATCCGCTTTAATTTGTTTTCAGATGGGGCTTGGGCTAGCAGGTTGCTCCCATCGCACAGCACATGACATAAGAACCTGCACAGACTGAGCAGCTGTCTCCTTCTTTGGTGTTTTTTATAGAACAGGTCAAAACACACACTTACTCTGATCGGGCCATAGTCTAGTTTGGGTATGAGGAAAGCAGTGTGGAATTCATAATCGTGGGTGTTTATTATCTGTGATGAAAAAGTCAAATGATATAGAATATTTTAGTTTTACGTAGCTCATTTAGGACTGTGGCTTAGAAGTTTGCCATTTTGCAACACAACTGAAAGCTTCTGAGTTAGATTATTGTTGTTATTATTATCTATTTTATTCTTTTTAGTAGTTTTGAATATAATAATTTTATTAGTTCTTTTGTCTGTAATTCTGCTGAATTTTTAGACTTTCATTTTTTTTTACACTGTTATGTGCCGCACTTTGGAAACTGTCTTATTTATAAAATGTGCTATACAAATAAAGTTGAATAAAGCTGATTACTGAGGAAAAAAATTGTGTGTCATTATCATGAAACTAAAAATGCAATTGATTTTTTTTTTTCTCATGGTCCAAAATCCTCTCTTCACTGTGTTGCTCCGTCCTGGAGTGTGGATGAAGCATGTGTTGTGAAACAGTGGGTTAGTGGTGCAGACGGGGGGCTCTCTTTGGTTTAACCCCCACTGAGGGTCTGATAGATCAGCTCACACTACTCATCTTCCCCCCATGTGATCAACAAGCCCCTCTCTCCCTTCACGCCTGTGGATTTATAATGATTAATTACAGGAAAATATTACAACATTTTAATTAAGAATGGAATAAACCATTAGTAAGCATAGTGTTTTTTGTTGTTGTTTTTTTTCTATTATCTTGTTTTACCACAGAAGAACCAAATGTCAGACTGTTGACTCTGTTAATAACATTTTACTTTGCCATGAAATATCCAAAAGGTAAATTTATTAATGTTGAACCTGCTTATTTTTTATATAATTAACTAGACCTCAGAACTCACAGTATTAAAACTTGAATTTGCATTTTTAACTATTCATTTTAGCTCACCCCATCTGTACTGAATATTATTGGCCTACACAATCTTGTGATTTCACCTGAAACTTAGCAATGCAGACAATACTCTCTTTTCTTTCACTTGGAACTGAAGAATGTGTCTAATCTAAATAGAAGAGTGTTTTATTCAGCTGAATCATTTTCCTTACAAAGATTTGAATTACAAGGCAGTTTTCCTAAAAGCATTTTACTCTTACTAAGACCCCAGGTTTTCACAGTAGAATTAGTTGATTTGATTTATTGACTTTTATGAGGAGAGACACTGCAGGCAATACGCATTTTTAATATTGTTTGATTTTTTGATATCCAAAACAAAAACAAAAATTGGCAAATTTTCAATCAAATCTTGTTTTGTCAAAGAAGACCAAAATCCCCCGTTTTGAATGTGCCAAAAAATTGTCAATTTTGTTGTTTTTTACACGTAAAATTCCTTGTTATATAAACTTTGCTCACATTTATGTAAGTAAACTACAGAAGTTTCAAAATGATATATGTAACTTTAAGATTTTTTCCTCTTAACCTGTAGTGTCTCGCCTTAAAAAACAACATTTTGATACTGAAATACAAAATAAAATAGTATGGATATTATAAGATGTGGTTGGATTTGCATAATCTCCACCCACATTCATCCTATCAGCGAGGACACAATGGCAGTATAAATGTGAGGGTAGCTGGTTTTCCCAGTACTGACCCTGCTTAGCTCCCAACATCAGCATCATTCATATTTTCCTTTCCCACTGACCCCACAGTATCTTCTCGCTGATACCTCCCATCAACCTCCAAACTGTGTTAAAGCGTCACCACCTCACTGTGATTGATAACTCTGGGTTGCCTTGACGACCCGTTTCTCCGGCAACAGCATCATCATTCTCTTGGATTTTATTTTATTTTTTTATTAATTGTGCACTCATTTCCTGTTAACCTTATTATGAACAGCTTGGAATCTCATTTTCCAAGTCTGTGGCATTTGTGTGATATGTTTATTAGCAGGGAATAAGACATTGCAGCCAGTGTTTGGGATGAAGCTCTGAATAATCTGGCACTCCCGGTGAAGACAGATGGTTGTAGCACAGCAAATGGATAATGTTATAATTTTATTTACTGATTAAAGAGCGGATTGATCCCACTGATGTTCTGTTTACAAATACATTTGTATTTTGCCATTAAATTTCAAATGTTTCCGTATCTTCCAAAACGCTAACAAGAAACACAGCAAAGGATAATGTGGACAGTGATGGGGAGAATACTTGAAAATGTAGTTACAGAACATTTTTGCCTTGTAGTTCAATCAGAGTTCTGAACATATTCACATTAAATTGGAACAAATTAGAGAGCGGAAATGCAGCTAATGCTATTGTGTATTGAAACTGCTTTTGTAATGCACTTATTTATAAATAAGCAGAAGAATTGCGCACACTCTCACCAAAACTGCGGATTTATCTTTTTAAATCTTTTTTTTCTTAGTAATGCTGCAGTTTGAAGTCTAAATGCTTGATAAGTAGTACCATATTATATTCCCTTAACGTCACAAAAGAAACTGTATTCTACCCAATATGAAATGAAAGATAAACTGTACTGTGATGACATATTTTGAGTACATGTATCATTTAGTTACTTCACAACACTGAATAAAAACTAATTTGAAGTTGAATGAATTTAACAAACTTTGAAATGAACACATATCCTTGAAAATTATTCATCATTTTCCAGTCCTCAGTTTTCAATGGGAAAAAATGTTTTTCATTTACATTAAAGTTTTCACTTAAATTGCAATTTATCTGCATTTTTCACAAAACAATGAGCTCCATTACATAGTCCCCATTGTTCAACCAGCCATTCCCAACGTGGAGGTCGTGGCACAAATTTACAACCTTAAATATTACCAGTGGGTTCCAAGGGGTTCTTAGAAAAAAATCTGTGTGTGTGTGAATTTGAATGAAGGAAGGGCATATTAATTGCTTCCATAACTGCACTGTAACATTTTATAAACAAGAAAATAAGTATATTATTTTACCTCAAGACAGTATCTTAATGTTAGGGTTGCTGGGGAAAAAAACATTGAGTAACCCTGCGTTTAACCCTTTTTTTTTTCTAAAGCAGCTCTGTTTGCCTTGTCTTAACAAAACAAGTGCTGGTGACTCTCTCCTCAACCACAGAGCTGCATGCCAAGCTGTTTAAATAAAATATGACTATCCTCTCTTCATATTCCTGTAGGAGAACCAAAAAGACTCAGTGCCGCAGGGAACTCTCCAAAATTCAACCACTGTGTTTAAACTATATGAAAAAACCAATAACATTTTTGTCGTGCCACACAAGCAGTATATTTGGTAGCTAAATAAGTGCAGTGTCAGTTCAGAGACGGTCTGCTTACCCATAGTTCATAGTGATTCTAGTCTCCCTGGGCTTCCGTCTTTGTTGATTTTGAAAGCTTGGGCATATCTAGTCCTTGGCGGGTCGCCCTGTATGCGGCACAAGGCAGGCTTTGTATGTTGTGTGCACAACCAGGCCTGGCTCTTAAGAATGTTCATGTACTGTGCCTCTTTTAAATCGTTTGACATGACTGTGAAATATGTTATTAAAGCACAGCGGAAAACCTCCTTCCATTAGGGAGTCATTAGCATTTTGAAAATATGTTGGGGCTGTGGGTCCCCAGGAGCAGACTGGAAACTCTTAAAACCTTATCGTGCTTAGACAGGTGAGGCAGAAATGTTTGCCTCCAAAAAATATTACTCAAATGGAGTTTATTTTGGTAACTCTTCTTGAAGCTGTTGCTCTTGCTACTATTCAAATTTACCTACCCTTCTTAAAGGAGAGCTATTGTGCAAAATTAACATTTTAGAGCTTTTAACCATGTTATAGTTGTTTCTCCTTCCCATTTACCCACCCAAAGTTGTTTTGAGAGTGATACAATTATTTTCCTATGTTCAAGATGTCATTGCTCCAGTCACCCCTGTACACCCATCTATATACTCACTGCTCTGTACTGATTTAGCCCACATTTTTTGAAAGGGGAGTTAAAGAGGCTATTTTTGTTAAAATTGAGAATTTTTTAAACAGGAATGGAGGCCTCAGACACCATCTGTCTCCAATTTATAACTTCATCCTCAGACCTAAATCAAAACAAATTAAGAGAACAACAGATGAAGCCAGGTCAGGCCCAGAGGTGTGAAAGCTCCATTATGGCTCTGTATGCATATGCTAATATGACGCCACACTCAGGGGTATTTCAATAGGCCTAGCTAACAACAGAAGCTGTAAACAAGTAGGGTATGAGTTTCAGAGTAATTTCTTAGTAGCTAACTCCTCACCTTGCAGGCAGATATAAGGCAGTGTCCTCCAGCACTCTGGCCAGAACTGAAGGAGGATGAGATGGATTAGATGAACAGTAAAACATATTCCACTAAATAAAGTTTTGTCCAGTTAACAAATTGAATTTCTCCTTTGCCATGGATTCTACCTGGACAACTGAGGGAACATACAATTTTTATGTTATTATTCTGTGATACATGTAGGATTCAGCAGCGTTGTGAGCTATTTTGGTACAAATGAAAAAAGTCAACAAAAAATGCAGTTGACTACAACCTTGTTGCAGACAAATCTAAAATGTCTGAGCTAGGGCAGGGCAATAAAACCCACATTCACTTTTAATCACAAAACAGAATAGAACATTTGCCTTAATGATAAAGCTTCTGGGATAATGATATATAAGTCTGCTAAACGATGGATTTTACAACAGCCTATTTGTAATGACCTTTTTTCGGCTATTAAAGTTATAGTTAAGTTCTGCTTCCACTCCTTACATCTAATCTCTTCCATTATTAGGGCTGTTAGCTTCTGCAGAGCCTCCACAGTCAGTGTTTAAGTCGCTTTAGGCTTTAGTGATAACAATTAGCCACAATCTCTGTCTGCCCCCACTCACAAAAATCAGATGTGCATGCGCAATAACATCACAATATTCCAGTTTTTGTATAAATCTACATGTGTCACCAGTGATATGATACAGCCCAGCCCTATTTGGAGCTAAACATATGAGAGAATATATTGATTTGCACTTTCTCCACTACATACACACAATGCTAAAGCTGGTTAATGGTATTCACTGTCTATGTGCTTGGGGTCCCTGGAGGAAAGTGGAATCAACATGACACATTTAATGCACACAGAGAGAATGTACAAGGTTGCGCCTGTCATTTCACCTGCTGAAGCGGCCATGTAGCGTCTGGTGCTGTGATCCCAGAGGGCAGGTGCACATACTCACACAGCAGTCATCCTCTGTCTCTATCACAGAGTTTTGACAGTAATGCTTTCATATTAGACCAAGAGCAAACCCACCGCTGGAGAAGGAGTGAGAGGTGGGATCCTTTACTCAATTGTTTTAAATTGGATTTTATTTTTAAACATTTCACGTGGTATCGTTCCCCCCTCATTTACATGTATTATCATCATAGAACACACTTATTTGGACACACTAAGTTGCACATTTACAGTACACAGTAGTGCTGGGTAACAGACTAATACATATGGCTTTGAATATGTATATATTTAAAAATAATATATACATTTCACCAATGCAATTGACTAATTACACTTGACATAGACTTACACTTAAATTTTATTGATCCACAAGGGAAATCACAGTAGCTCAGACATCATAATATATTATAATGACAAAGAGCAAAAATATAAATGGTAATTCAAAATAAGTAGCAAAAATAACAAGAGGCTTGACAAATAAGGCATAATTATTCAAATGTATGTACAAGCAAACTAAAATTATAGAAATATTGTAAATGTCAAATTTCCTCCTCCAATCCTTTACTCCAAATCACAAAGTTTTACTGATAGCGGAATATTATTACATTATTATTAGATTGTGAGAATAGTTCAAACAACAAGCAAATTTTCGGACATACAATTCTCTCTTTATAATGTCTACATGTCTGTATACTGAGCAAAACAAGTCTTCTTCTTCTGCATTATGTTGTTCATAAATAACCACATCCTCAAGTGTTAATTTGAGTAACTCCCAGTGATTAAACCTCACAGTTTTAAAATCCTCTAAAAGCTGTGCTAGCTGTGGTTAACTGTAATAGTTAATGTCAGTATATTAAACTGATGTATATTCCTACTGACAGTGTGTTGTAAAAAGTAGGCAATGACATGAATTTTCATATTCAAATGCCCTCCATGATGAGAAGCCTTTCAGGGCATCTTATGATCACACCCAGTCCAACAGTAGAAGCCCTGAGTGGGGAGTGGGCGAAGGATTACAACATACTTGTGGCTAAAGCATGTCATTAAAGCATAAAGCGTTCTGATTGAAAGGCAGAGATGGCTCGAGGCTTCAGCTAACAAAAGTGAACCTTCTCTGCAGGCTGTGGACTTAATAGAATAAATCAACATCCACACTGCGGTTACATGCACCACCCACAGAGCTCGGAGTGCGTGAAAAGTCCAAGCTGTCAGCATTGTTTATTCAAGCTGCTGGGCCCACAATGGTGGTTTTAACCTTATATTTAACAAATACTATGGCATATGACTAATGCTAATGAGGACCATTTTTTAGTTGTTGTTGTTGTTGTTCGATAGAAATATAATTGAAGACAAAAAGACAGGACATGGGGCTTTTATTTTACTCTTTGCTTTCCCTTATTCATCAAATCTGCTCAAATTTTGTTCCTTTTTATGCTATTTTGATCTGCTATAATGTTGTTTCCTCATTACAAACATACCTGGAGTTGTGTTTTGCTTCATTCGTACATGTTTAACACACAAACTTTGCATATATTTGAAGGAACAACCTTATAACATGTCTTAAATCTCACAAAAGTCAATTTTGCGAGTTTCACAGTGTGGAAGGAGGAAGTAAGTTATTTAAATCTGTATTACATGTCCGTAGTTCAAACAAAGCCTTAGCTCTTTGTATATCCACAGGCATTCATGTTCAGGCACATGGAAAATGTCCATATAAGGGCACATACAATATGTTAGAGAAATTTCAGAGCACATCATCACAAAGCAGTAGCCTTGTCGGTGAAGAGGAGGAGGAAAAAGGTGTTTTTTGCCACAGCGTGTTGCTGTATTGTGGGCTATTATTTTTAGTTACTACACCGTGACAGTTCAGAGATATGAGGATACAGCAGCACAGGTAGAACTGGCTTTACAATCAAAAACAACAGCGGCACACAAGATGGCACAGGACTGTCTGAAGACCCACCAGAACATGAGCTCAACATGGCCAAGTTTTATATTTATATATTTATCTTTTTTGTACTTTACCCAATGTATTTTAATTGCTAAATGATTTTTAATACACTATTTAATATTGGCCAAATGGTTCTCGAGACCAAAGCCATTTGTCACTGACAGAATTTGGTACACCGATTCCCGACGTCTTATTGAACAAAAAACCCAATGAGGACAGGCCTCTATCCCCAACTGTGCGACCATGAGAAAATGTCTCATTAGAATTAACAGAACAGTAACATAAACACGCTTATTTGGGCGGGGGGCATTGTAGGCGGGGACAAGTCGCAGGATCTTCGCAGTGGTATGTACTACCAGAGGGCCTTTAATGCCATCTGCGGCTTTCATTTATTATTTTCTTTTAATCATTGGGCCTTGAGGAACAAATTTCATTCTCTCTGATGTTTGAATGACAAATAAAGAATCTTGAACCTTAAAACCTAAAATTATTCGCTGGTTTAAGTGGTTTGATTATGTAAAATGTCAATGCTGGATTAATGGCTATAGGCTAATGGCTATTTATTTATCTCCAAACAGTGTCCAGTCCTATCTCGTTCTGATGCTGATAAGCATGTCCATGGCTTTATCTCCCCAAGACTGCACGACAGTAACAGACTTTTCACTGGAAAACTGCAATATATAACCCCAAAAATACACAATAGGTAAAATCCTCCAGCTAATGTAGCCAAGCCTAGCTCAAGGTCTGGAGATGGCACTGTGGCACCCACTGCCCCTGACAGGTTGTAAGTATGGGTCAAATGCAGAGGACAGTAAAGTACACTTAGATCTACAGTTCCAGTAGAATGCTCATGCAAGCATACATGTATGGACAGATCACATCACCGCTGTCCCATACTCACTTCACTGGCTCTCAGTCTCATTCACGATTAAATTCTCCTGTCCACTCACAAATGTATTAGAGCAGTTGTGCTCCATCGTACCTCCAACATTTCATTTCTGAAATCCTCAGACCGACCAGCAGCCTACTCCTCGAGCCCCCGACACCAGGCTCCAGTCCTCACCAGTGTTATTATGGGGGACAGAGCCTGTTATCTGCTTTTAAAGCAGGTAACAGACTTTTATCAGACTATGCTTTATTTATTATTATTTTGTATAATTAATGTTTATTCTGTGTGTCTTAAAGATAACATAACATAAAAAAATATCAGAAACAAAACAGTGAGGATCAAAACAAGCTACAATTTAAAGGGCCCATATTACACTATTTTTTGATCTAGGTTATAATGTTGTCTTTTCATGACAAACATGGAGTTGTGTTTTGTTTCATTTGCACATGTTCAACACACAAACCCTGTGCATTTAGCGTGTGTTCTTCTCCCAAACAGAAAACACTCTGTTCCACCTTATGCTCCACTGTGTTTTTAAACACCATACACCTCCACTAGAATTATCTGGATAATTTCAGCTCTGGAATTGCCCATCTCTACTGAACTAAAGGTAAAATGTAGCTGTTACTTTCCACTACCTTGTCATGACATCCCAAAGTGGACAGTAAACAGAATAATAATAATAAAGGATTACTCAAACACCAACGTGTGAATGAAACAAAACAAAACTCCAGGTATGTTTTTGATGAGGTAACCACATGGTGAGATCGATTAAGCAGACAAGAGTCAATTTTGTGTAATATGGGACCTTTAACAGCAAAAAACAGAGATGATCAAACAAAAACCCCCACCACCTTCTCCACCACCATGTCCCCTTCCCAGCATCCTCTCACAGCCAAGCTATAAATTGTTGATCAAGGTTTATTTACTGTGTTTTTGTTGTAGTTTTTTGTTCTTCTATAGCACTCTGAAATTCCTTGGAAAATGATTATTTATTGATATTTTTACCTTTAAGGTACGTCTTCCGAAGTTTCTGATCTCATAGTTCAATTAAAAAAACATATACTAGGGCCTACTTCCTTCTTTGCTATATGCTTCAGGAATCCAAAAATGTAAGAAATAATCATAATACAAAAATAAACAACCAAATCACCCCAGAATAATTGGAACAAGACTCTAAGTATGTGCCGAGTGTCTGAACAGTGCATGAGGACATTTAATTGGCTGCATTAGCTGCTTCTGGACACTTGTGAGACCAATGGCTTGTCTTAATCCATCAGAGGCAGCTTCCGAACAACATGTAATGAGCACAGCAACTGCACTTTCCCCATTTATAACAAAGCAGGGAGAGAACAGCCTGGTATGTGACCACGCTATTTGTTGTGCGTTAGTGATTTATGTCTGAGAACTTTCTTTTAAAGGTGCTATATTAAGCTAAACTGACTGCGGGTGTGAACAGCAGTCTTTTATGTTTTGTTTAGTAGAGATGGGCAATTCTGGGGCTGAAATAATTCTATATAACAAAACATAACTGCAGGTATGTTTGTGATGAGGAAACGAGATTATAACAGATCAGAAATGCCAAAGAAATGCCCTTTAAATGCCAGAGTTGCTAAATGTTAAAAGTATAGCTGAGATGTACTGCCCTCACTTGATGTGCCAGTACACTCAACTATAAAGCTAGTGTTGTATTTTGTAGGCTATTACATTGTGCATAATTTTGATAATGTGGCAGTTTATATTCAGTCAGCGACCTAAGATAACTTTATTTAGTAGGTTCCACTCAACTCAAGCAGCCACTTATAAAGAAAGTATATGCTTTATCAACTCACCATTTATATAAGAAGTGCAAAATGGTCATCACTATATGCACAATGTGAAGTCAAGCCAACTGATTTTCATCTTTCTTTTCGATCTTAATAGCTTCCCGAATATGTATTAAAAGTCCTATATTATGCAAAATTGACTCATGAGAGCTTTAAGCCATGTTATAATGCTGTTGCCTCTTCAAAAACATACTGTTGTGTTTTGTTTTATTCACATATGTTTGAGTAATCCTGCATGATTAGTCTGTCTACATCTGCAAAGCTGAAAATGCTCTGTTCAACCTTGTGAAGTAGTAGGTTGAACATTTACCTTTTACCTTTCATTCAGTAGTGATAAGCAGTTCCATTTAAGTCAATACAATAAATGCAATTACTATGAGTCAGTTCAGGTCACCATTACACAATCTGACAGAATTAATTTTCTAGTGACAACAAATGAAGACCTTGCTATTATCTTTCACAATGTCAACACGCTGGACCTTATGAAACAATTGTAATGTTTACTTTTAATTTGATGGACAAATCTATGTGCTCTGTTTGTATAAGTGGGCCGAGTGGAAAACTGTTGATTTTTCTGTATTTTCACTTGACAAGGACTATGCTGAAGTGTGCGCGTGTCCACTGTGAGCCAACGAAGCACCCAACCAGCTGTCTAAGGCGTCAAGAGCTGCATTATCTCTGATTGGGGACAAGTTATATAAACACTCATGCTGTATTGATTTTATATGTCTACCACACAAATATGGGCAGAATGTGGTGAGAAAGTGCCCAGTTTTTATGGGATTTGATTTTGGAGTTTTGGTGAAATATCTGAAAAAGGAAGAAGCTATGAAAGAAATCTAAAGAAAAATGTTTAGTTTTCGGAAAAATAAAAGAGCCCACGCGGGAGGGAGCATTAAAAAAGATCAATGCGTGTGTTTTACTCTAGTAGAGGGGTCAGTGATTTCCAGAGATGTGGCTTTATTGGTGGTTTTCAAATTAAAATGTGATGAAGTCGTACTCCCATCTGGGGGGCAAGAGCCATTTTACCATTTACCTTTAGTTCAGTCGAGATAGGCAATTCCAGGATTGAAATTACCCAGATGATTCTAGTGAAGGTGTATGCAGTTTAAAAACACATTGGAGCACTCTCTGTATTATCACATCAGATCACAAGGTAGAGTGTTTTCTGTTTGAGAGAAGAATTCAGCCTAAATACGCAAGATTGGTGTGTTAAACATGCATGAATGAAACAAAACACAACTCCAGGTATGTTTGCGATGAGGAAACAACATTATAACAGAAAATAGTGTAATATGAGCCTTAAATATCACTGGTCTATAGAATGTTATGATCACCTGAAACACAGCAATTGGAGTTTCAGCTCAAAGTTGGCAAATAAAATGTAATTTGTGAAGTCATTTGGAGGTGGATTGATTCTGAACAGCGCGGGAATGGTGCTCCAGTGTCTTGCTATGTGCGGCTTGATTTTGCTCCGTTCTCTCTTCACTGGCACAAGAGCGTAACCCGTGTAATTTCCTCTTTTACATTTTTTCCCATCTTCCAACACTTGCTGCAAAACATTCTCAAAACATTGGCTATGCTACATTTTTCTTCTATGCCACATACTGAGCTACTGAATTGTTAGCAATTACTCCTTGCAACCACACAAGGAGTCATCTAATGGTCTGCATTGTTTCACTGTGTAATGTAATTATTAACTTCAGGCTTTACAGTTATAAGCATTAGAGAAGTGTGGTTATGACGTCTTTTTATTGTTCATATTGTAAGTTGTACCAGAAGCTAGAGCTGTTTCTCAACTTTACCGATAAAAAAGAACATAGCCTTCACTGCAAAAACTACATCTAGCCAAGTTAAGATTACTTGAATTAAGAAAGTTTTATCAGGATTTGAGTAAATTTCACTTGACTTTTTGTACTTAAAGATGCCTTATGCAACTTTTTGGTTGAAGGTCTATCACCTGCTTGTTTGGAGATGTCATTGCTCTGTCTGGAATGTTCCACAGTACGACATAAACTGCTCTACTAGAAAAGGATTTGACGGACCCTCCAGAAACATTACAAAATGCACCTTTAAAATATGTGTACCATTCTAACAGGAAACATATACTGCTAAAGTGCCTTGAAGAGCTTTCATCTATGTTATACTTGTTTCCCCCTATTAGCATTAACCCACTCAAAGTCCTATATTGAGTGATTCATGCATGTTAACGTAATCCTGAATGCCCTACTTTTAAGATCCAGTTGCACTGTAAATTTCCCTTTTTCACCTGTCTATATTTCATTTGGTATATGTATTTGGTATTTGTGTGGCCATACCGGCTCGTCAAAGCCTGAACCAGTCAGATCTCAGAAGCTAAGCAGGGCCGGGCCTGGTTAGTACTTGGATGGGAGACCACAAGGAATTCCAGATGCCACAGGGGGGCGCCAGTTGCGTCGTTGTGTCCTTAGGCAAGGCACATCACCCACATTGCCTAGTATGAAAGTGGTGTGTGCGTGAGTGTTGGTGGTAGTCGGAGGGGCCGATGGCGCAGATTGGCAGCCTCGCTTCCGTCAGTCTGCCCCAGGGCAGCTGTGGCTACAATAGTAGCTTACCACCACCAGGTATGGAGTGAATGAATAATGCTCTGTAAAGCGTCTTTGAGTGTCCTGAAAAGCGCTATATAAAACTGATGCATTATTATTATTATTATGTACAGTCCAATAGTGTTGATATCATTTTTGGCAAAAAACAAAACAAACCCAAACGGTAGCGGTCCATTGGTGTGGTTGTCAGTGGTCCAGCAGCACAGTGCTGTGTTGTGATGACATATGGTGATGTAACCTAAATGGGCAGGAAGTAATACGCTACACAGTGTGAAGTCAATTAACCTATTTCTACTACAGAGTCACTTTGTGTATGTCATATCAATACTGTATACAACAAACGAATATGTTGTCTTTAAAGGTCATATATTATGCAAAAATGACATGAGCTTTAAGCCCTGTTAGAACTTTGTTACCTCATCAAATACATGGAGTTGTGTTTTATTTAATTCACGCATCTTTGAGTTTATTATCAGTCTGTCTACATCTCCAAAGCACAAAATGCTCTGATCCATCTTGTGATATCATGAAGCGGAAATTTTCAAGTTAACAACTAACTTTTACCTTTTGTTCAGGCAATTCCAGGGATAAAATTACCCAAATGATTCTAGTGAATGTTTATGCAGTTTAAAAGGCAAGGCAAGTTAATTTATATAGCACAATATGTACACAAAGTAATTCAAAGTGCTTTACAGAATAAGAAATACATTAAAATCACAATACAAACAAATCAAAACATAAATAATCATCATAAAAGTAAAAAGAGAGAAAGACATTAAACTAGAGAGAAGAGTGCAGAATGAAAAATGAAAACCTTTTCATATGCACAACTTAACAGTCAACTTAACAGTTTTTAGCCTGGATTTAAACAGAGTCAAAGTAGAGGCCTGTCTCACATGTTCAGGGAGACTGTTCCAGGTTTTAGCTGCATGAGTCTGAAATGCTGACTCCCTGTGTTTAGTCCTGACTCTGGGCACCAGCAGGAGGCCGGTCCCTGAGATCCTCAGAGTACAGATGGTTCAAATGGCACTAACATGTCACAGATGTACTTTGGAGCTAGGCCATGGAGAGACTTGTACACAAGCAGAGCTGCTTTAAAGTCTATTCTCTGAGCCACAGGATCCAGTGCAGAGACCTGAGCTCAGGACTTATGTGCTCGTACTTCCTGGTTGGAGTCAGGACCCAAGCTGCATGGGATCAAGAGGATCCCATGATCGAGAGTGCCAAAAGCAGCACTCAGATCTAATAGGATCAAGACTGTGACTTTGCTTCCATCAATGTTCAGGCGGATGTCATTTGTCAACTTGATAAGAGCAGTCTCAGTGCTGTGGTGGGCTCTAAAGTTTGACTGGGAAAAAATCAAAGGAGCTGTTCCTTTGGAGAATGTTAGAAAGCTGTTGGCAGCTTTTTCAAGGAATTTGCCATAAAATGGCAGATTCAAGATGCGTCGGAAATTGTTCAGCACTGTGGCATCAAGACTGCTCTTCTTTAGGAGAGGCTTAATGACCGCAGTTTTCAAAGCTCTTGGGAGTGTTCCAGATTGAAGTGACATGTTAACTATGTGAGCAAGTGGTGAAAGTAAACTGTGGAGGACAGACTTTAGAAATCTAGTGGGTAACACATTGAGGCCATGTTCCATGAACTGTGCACTTGTGTTGTCATTTATGTGTCTCCTTCAAACAACTGTAGGAGGAGCCGGTGGTTTGGGAATAACAGACAGGTCAAAGAAGACACAGAAATGATCAGACAGAGCAACATCAACCACACTGACATTTGAAATATTTACACCCTTTGTAATGAGCAGGTCCAGAGTGTGCCCTCTTTTGTGTGTGGGTTCACTGACATGATGAGTGAGACCAAAAGTTTCAAGGACAGCTCTGAGCTCTTTGGCATATTTGTCACACACATTATCCACATGTACATTAAAATCACCTGTAATGACTAAACCATCAAAGTCTGTGCAAACGACTTAAAGCATCAGCTAGTTTCAGATTAGTTTCAGTAGGACTGGATGTTATCTTCTTACAGGGAATGTGAACTAAATTTCTCCGATTAGACAGTCTAACTGTCCTTCTGTTAACCCGTCTATGTGTTGCAACTGGAGCTATAGCTCCATCACCCTGATATTACCTTTCTCATGACTGTAGGTCCTGGGACAGCAGAGGCACTGTGCATCATAGCTCTTGGTGATAACAGCTCTGGGGGAAGATGGGGGAGAGCGAGCAGGGGAGAGTTTGGGTGAGGTACCAGGTGAGGGCCGAGTAGGTGGAGTGGGGGGGTTTGGGTGAAAGATTAGTGGGGATGGCTGGGGAGGCCTTTGGTGGTTAAACATGCACAGTTTTGTGTGGGGAAAGTTCAACATAGTTGATGCCAGAACCTTTGACCATGCAACTTTAGGTATGAGAGGATTCATCTGGATTCCCGCTCTGATGATGCTTTCTAGATGGTTGGAAAGGGCCATGGGTGAAGGTGGGGAGGAGAAGAAGATTGAAAAGTCCATTGATGGAGTAGAAGTAGCTAAGGGGACCCCGGGCTGGTCTGTGGGCAGGGGATGTGATGGGTGTGCTGCTGGGTCTAAGACCTCAGCTGACGCTGGTAATGAATCCTTCGCTGGGTAGGTGGGGTGATAGTGTTGGTGGTGCTGACTCATTCTCTGGGGGAGGGGGAGGTGGTGCTGTTGAATCATTCTCTGGAGGAGGGGGAGGTGGTTGTTGCGGCAGTGGTGGAGCTGTTGGTGGTGCTGACACGTTGGCTGGTTCTCTGGTTGCTGCAGCAGGAATGCTTCTCTCATTCCTCTTTTCTCTCACTGGCTGCACAGGACCCTGTCCAGGCTGATGCCTCAGAGGGTAAAGGAGGTTTTCCATCAGCACTCTCACTCCACCTCTGCTTAGGTGTGGACCATTTTCCTCAAACAGGACCTCGTTTCCAGAAAAGATTAAAAGTTCTCAATGTCATGTAATCCTCTGGGTTTCAGCCACGTGTTGATCTGAAGCAGTCGGGTAAATTTGTTCCTTTTCCTCAGGTCTATGTTAGGAAGAGATCCACTGATGAATGTCTTAACCTTCACTTTATTAAGCTCCATGAATAATTTAGTGAAATCCCTTTTCAAGACTTCACTCTGTTCCATTCTGATTCCTACAGCACCCATGTGCGCAATCAGCTGTTTTACCCCATGGTGTATTGACAGAACTTTTCTCAGGAGTTTTGTCATCTCAGAAACAGTGTAAGTGGGGTAACAGCATGTTAGGATCCCTCTGTGGCTCACACCACTGATAGTTCCATCTCTGAGTAGCAACGTATCTCTGACCTTGACGTTTGACACAGATTGCCCGTCTGCCTGCGCTCTTTTGCCAACTTCATTGTTCTTGTTTTGTGACGACAATTCATTTTCTGTTTGTACGTTAACATCAGGCTGTAACTGGGGTATCTGTTTGTTAGCTTTATTGTGGGTGATATAACAATGTTAGCATTGTCTTTTATCACTTGCTGCATTGTCTTAGCATTTTGGTCTGTACCAAGTTTTGGAAAAGACACAGTATCACTCAGGTTTATGTTGAAAGTTTTTTCACCCTCTTCTTTGGAAGTAACTCTGGGCTGCTCACCACTGGAAGTCACTTGTAACATCTGATGAAGTCCTTGTTCAGTTTCTAAAGCAAATATCGGTGCTTGTAGCTCATTCATTCCTTGTTGATAATTCTGACAGCGCTCACAGATAGAATTCCCTTGGATTCTTCACCTCAATATGTTGTGGGCTCATCAGATCATTTGTTAAAAAATTTTAAATGGTTTAAAAGTCTTAAATTACTTGAAAGATAATCAAAAATAGACACATTATCTGGTGCTGGAGGAGGTAAACTGATTAAAAAGCAAAGCAAAGAAGGAAACAGCAGGAGCAAGCAACAACAGTGTCTGCACTCTTCAGAAGCAGGAAGCAGCAGTTAAAAAGCACAGTGGAGTACTTCCTGTATTAACACAAGGTGGAGGTTCTTTGTTTGAAAGAAGAACTCAGCCCTTTAATTACGACTAATCAACTGCATTATTAGCAGAGTCGTGGGCAGCATGTGCTTACCGGTATGTATTATTTCCATTAATGATTGCGTAACATTTTGTGAAGCCACTTGTGCGTAAAAATCCTCTGTGCTCCGCTCTCTGCTGTAAGTACAGAGGATTTTCTCTGAGAGCAACATCTCTGTGTTAATGGCATGCAGTCTCCTCACAGGTCCATCCATTTAAGTCCACTCCAAAGAGGAGCTCTCGTCAGATGATCAAATTATGTTTCTTTAATAATAATCCAAGTGCAGTGACATGAGAGAGACAGTGGCCATCTATAGAAGCTTATTTCTGATCTATCATAACATTCCCTATCACTGCTCTTTGTCAGATTTAAAGGCCATTTAATGTTATAATGCTGCTACCTCATACCCGGAGTTGTTTTTGTTTTATTCACACATGTTTGAGTAACCCTTTATTCATCTATCTACATCTGCAAAGCTCAAAATGCTCTGTTCCACCTTGTGATGTCATGCAGTGGTAGTTTTCATATTAACAGTGACCTTTTTGTTCAGTAGATATGGGCAATTTCAGGGCTGAAGTCATTCAAATTATTCTAGTAAAGGCATATGGAGTTTAAAAATATAGTGGAGCACTTCCTGTATTACCACATGACATCATAAGGAACAGAGTGTTTTCCTTTTGAGAAAAGAGCTCAGCCTAAATATGCAGAGTTTATGTGTTACACATGTGTGAATGAAGCACAACTGCAGGTATATTTTGTGATGAGGACACTACATTATAGCAGCAGAAAATTATGTAATATGGACACTTTAAATATGCAATATGCAACTTTTCTGGTCAAATGAAGCTTATCTGTCTTGCATTTATTTAAAAATCCTTTGAACATGCATTCTTACTCTTAGCTAGGTTACCTCTCCACAGATCTGACCTGTAACTTGGCCTGTCACTTAACTCACTTAACTCATCTACTTATCACCATTAAGGTAGATAAGTTTAATGTCATACTGTGGAACATTTCAGGCAGAGAAATAAAATATAATATGGCATTCACAACAGACGGGTAATGTTACATAGTTTACCTTTAAATATCTAATGTGTAGCTTATGACCTGGAATTAAAGCTTCAAACTTGTACCTTTTTCTTTGTCTAGTTTATTTAAACTCCCTCCCTTGCTTAGATTTTGCATGTATTGAAAAGCTTGTGATGATTTGTGACTTTTTCTTATTGTGCACTAAGTAAACTAAAGCGATTTGTTCATATAAGGACGTGCAAAGGACAAAATGTGTTCTTAAACTGAAGGCTTCAGCAGAACTGCTCAGAGGCTTAATCCTGCCTCAGAGGAAGAGAACCATGCAAATGCATGGATCTTTTATGACTATATTTCTACAGTGCTGCAGACACTATGCCTCTGTGCTCACAGTCTGTTTTGCTTTTTGAACAACAATGAAAAGTTAACTCTTTATTAAAGTAAACTATATGAAGAAGTCAATGTAGAGTTTACTTCTTGTATTGCTTTGCCTGGTAGGTTCCAGTTGTACTCAGTTTTGTTAGGTAAGTAAAAGTACATATATAGGAGCGAAAAAAATATAATGAATAATAATAATTGATTAAAAATAAGTAAACATAAAAGTATCATGAAAAATTTACTCAAGTAAAAGTATTAAATGTAAAAATGTGCTAAACATGTCAGAATCAGAATCAGAATCAGAATTACTTTTATTCATCCCCGAGGGGAAATTTTCTTTGTTACAGATGCAACCAACCAAGAGCATGTACATCGAACAAGTTACAAAATAAGCTGAATACAATAAGATAAAAGATAAAATAGCTCTCTCTGGGAAACTATTTACATCAGTGACATATTTATGACTATATACATGTGTGAGCAGGGAATAGGATGAAAAGGATTGAGTAGTTTGTGAGTTAAAGTGCAGCGTTCAACAGTTTGATGGCGACAGGCAGGAAAGATTTCCTGTGTCTTTCAGTGGAGCAGCGCGGCAGCCGCAGTCTATGGCTGAAAGAGCTCCTCTGATTGGCCAGCACCTTGTGGAGGGGGTGGGAGGGAGAGTCCAGAATAGTCCAGATTTTGTCCAGCATTCTCCTGTCCAACACCACCGCCAGAGAGTCCAGCTCCTCCCCCACAACATGTCCAGCCTTCCTAATGATCTTCTCGAGTCTATTAGTGTCCCTCAGGCGCAGACTGCTGCCCCAGCAGACTACAGCGTACATGATGGCACTGGCCACCATAGACTCGTAGAACATCCTGAGCATTGTCCTGCAGATGTCAAAGGACCTCAGCCTCCTCAGGAAATAGAGGCGGCTCTGGCCCTTCTTGTAAACCGCGTCCACGTTCCTGCTCCAGTCCAGTTTATTGTCCAAGTACACCCCCAGGTACTTGTACTCCTCCACCACGTCCACACTGACCCCTGGATGGAGATGGGGGTCACAGCAGCTTTGGTCCTCCTAAGGTCCACCACCAGTTCCTTTGTCTTCATCACGTTGAGCTGGAGGTGGTTCTCCTCACTCCAAGTGACAAAGTTGTCCACTACAGTCCTGTACTCCTCCTCGTCACCACCGCTGATGCATCCCACCACTGCAGAGTCGTCAGAAAACTTCTGAAGGTGGCAAGACTGGCTGCAGTAGTTGAAGTCTGTGGTGTAGAGGGTGAAGAGGAAGGGAGACAGGAGTGTCCCCTGTGGAGCCCCGGTGTTGCTGACCACTCTGTCCGACACACAGCTCTGCAAACGCACATACTGTGGTCTTCCAGTGAGGTAATCCACAATCCAGGACACCAAGGAGGCATCCACCTGCATCACTGCCAGCTTCTCAGCCAGCAGAGCCGGCCTGATGGTGTTGAACGCACTGGAGAAGTCAAAAAACATGATCCTCACAGTGGCAGCCGGCTTGTCCAGGTGGGAGTAGACTCTGTGGAGTAGGGTCATGATGGCATCGTCTACTCCAAGGTGGGGCTGGTAGGCAAACTGGAGAGGGTCTTGCAGATGTTGGACCATAGGCCTCAGCTGCTGCAGGATGAGTCGTTCCAGAGTCTTCATGATGTGGGAGGTCAGTGCCACGGGCCTGTAGTCCTTAGGGTCGCTGGGGCGCGGCGTCTTCGGGACAGGGACGAGGCACGATGTCTTCCATAGCAGGGGGACTCTCTGAAGACTCAGGCTCAGGCTGAAAATCTGGTGCAGGACACCACTGAGCTGGGGAGCACAGCCCTTCAGGACTCTGGGGCTCACTCAATCAGGTCCTGGTGCTTTCCCGGCCTTCAGTCTCTGCAGTTGACACCTCACCTGCTCCTCAGTGACAGTCAGTGTGGAGGTGTCAGGAGGGGGAGGGGTGGTGTCGTCTGAGGTGTGAACTGGGTCTTCCACAGGAGACGGGGGAGGGAGGGGTAGGGGGGTGACTGCTGCTGGCTGGAGGTGGACAGTTCCTGCAGTGTCAAAGCGATTGAAGAAGATGTTGAACTCATTAGCTGTGTTCACGTCTCCCTCAACGCTTCCCCCTCGGGTCGGCTTGTGTCCCGTGATGGTCCTCATGCCGCTCCACACTTCCCGCATGTTGTTCTGCTGAAGTTTCCACTCCAGCTTCCTCCCATGTCTCTGTCTGGCCTGGCTCAGCTGCACCTTCAGTTTCTTCTGAGCAGCCCGGGCCTCCTCCTTGTTTCCCGAGCTGCAGGCCTTCCTCTTCCCAATGAGTGTGGCTTTAATGTCCTTGGTTATCCATGGCTTGTTGTTTGGATAACAGCTCACAGTCTTTGTTGGGACAACTGAGTCCACACAGAAGTTTATGTAGCTGGTGATGCAGTCAGTCAGCCCGTCGAGGTCTTCTCCATGGGGCTCAGTGAGTGCAGCCCAGTCTGTCACCTCAAAGCAGCTCTGTAACACCTCCAGAGACTCATCTGTCCACCTCCTCACAGACCGGGGGGAGGGGGGAAGGCGCTTCACCAGAGGTGTGCAAGATGTCCTGAGGAGCACCAGGATGTGGTCTGAACGGCCAAGTGGGGGCCGCCAGGTATGCGCCACGAACATTAGCATAGAGATGGTCTCATGTTTTTCCCTCCCTGGTGGAGCAGTTCACAAACTGGGAGAAAGTGGGGAGAGTTTTGGCCAAACTGACATGATTGAAGTCCCCGGAGATGGCGATGAAGGCTGTAGGGTGAGCGTTTTGAATCCGGGCTACCGCAGCGTGGATAGAGTCACAGGCGCTGTGGGCGTTGGCTGACGGAGGCACGTAGACAGCAACAAACACAACATGTGAGAACTCCCTCAGTAGATAATAAGGCCGTAGTCCGACAGTACATAGTTCCACATCATGGCTGCAGATCCGTTCCTTGACGGTGATGTGTAATGGATGGCACCAGCGGTGGTTGACGAGCACAGCGACCCCGCCGCCTCTGCTCTTCCCGCAGCTGGCGCGCTCTCTGTCGGCCCGTACAGTGGAGAAGCCCGCGATAGAAACGTAGTCATCAGGCACATCTTCATGCAGCCATGTCTCGGAGAAACACATTAAACTGCACTCCCGATATTCCTTCTGACTCTGGGCTAGCGCTGTCAGTTCGTCCATCTTATTTACGAGGGATCTCACGTTACCCATCACAATAGAGGGGAGACACGGCTTGAACTTAAGTCTCTGTTGTTTTGCTGCTATCCTCTTCCGTCGCAGTTTTTTATTTCCTCTGCAGCCCCTGTGTGTCCTTCTCCTGATGTCAGGTGAGCTCCCGGTGGTTACTATAGCAGCCGCTCCAGCGTCTCTCAGCGCCATCAGCTGTTCCCGAGTGTAACGAAGCTGCATTGTAACCCCCGTGTCAGTCAGAAACAGTCTTAAGGGTCACTCAAAGTCGCCAAAAAAACTCCCTCGGCTGACTCTAGTGTTGTTAAGAACTATTTCAAAAAGTGTGCTCAAATAGAAAGGTAAAAAGTGCAAAAAAGCAAGAAAAGCGAAGAAAGGATCGGAGCTTCTGTAACAGGCTGCACACGCGAACTCGCGCATGCGCACAAAAATGATGAAGATTTTGAGATCTAATAAAGACTCTTCAGCAGGTCTCAAACTGTATAGATAGATACCTGCTCTCAAATATAGTGGTGTAAAAGTAAAAAGTATTCCATTTAAAATCTACTCAAGTAAAGTACACATCCCTACATTTTTACTTAAGTACAATACTACTGCTTTTACTTTGTTTCCTTCCATCACTGAAGTTATGTATAAATTGTGTCATGACTGTTACATTATTCGTCTCTCCACAAATCGGAGGTGTAACTTGTGCCCTAGTGGATATTCAAGTTCATATTCACATTTGCGTTCTATCAAATTAACTGAACTGACTGAGGGAACAGTGCCACCTTTGACCAGGAGAGGGCAGTATGTCCTGTAGGGAGCAGTGTGTCAGCGTGCTGGATGGAAACAAAGAAGAAGTGACAGTAGCTTTTTATGAATGTTTTATGAAATCTCACTGATGACTTTTATTGGCTATAAAAATGGATTGGTTCAACAGACAGGTAACTAACAGTTTGACAGATTAAAGCCTTATGTTAAATGTTTTTGTTTTGTTTTTTTTGTAATTTGCCTCACATGCTCTTGTTGGGTGTACGGTAGGTGTATTATAGTTGTGTTTCTTATTTCTCACATAAGTAAAGTCCGGCTTAATTTGTGTGGTGGGTGGGCTGAAATCTACTGCACTGAGGCAAGATTTCAAATGGACCAGATGTGCGCTTGTTTGCTGTGAATCTATCCATCTTCTTCCGTTTTATCCAGCTGGGTCGCGGGGGCAGTAGTTCTCTGTGCACTCGGCCCCTCTGAACCCCTTTGCAGGTGGTGACCCCACAGGAGGGTGGATCCACGTTGACCTTTCGGACTGAGCCCAGCCGGGCACTGGGCGACGTCACGCTCCTCTGTTTCAGTTCATAAGGGTGCTAGCATGTTTTGGGTTGATGGGAGAAACCGGAGTGCCCATCCAGACATGGGGAGAACATGCAAACTCCACACAGAAAGGCCCAGGCGACCCGGGGATCAAACCGGGAACCTTCTTGCTGTGAGACATGAGTGCTAGACACGCAGCCACCATGCTGCCATATCATGAACCATTATGAACAGTCATTTGACTGCAACTTCTGACAGAGACAGCTCAATTCTTTTTCTCATTCTTCTTTCTAAAACAGAGTAGGATCTTCAGTGGGCTTAGTTGACAGAGCAATCTGACATGCTTACAGACAATTCTCTCAGGTAGAAAACCAAACTTTAAATTGGAAAAAAAAGAACTCAAAATGGTATTGTTACTCCCACTTGCAATTTTGATTATAATTTTGAGTCTTTTGTCAGATGGCTTGAATTTCCCTTTTGTGTAGCTTGGAGTGCAAAAGGTTTAAATAAAGCTGAGATGAGATGCTGAATAATTTGCTTTTTTAGCAATAAGAAAAACACAACAGCCTCAGAACTCATTATTAAAGGCAAAATGTCACACTGATCTCAACATTAACTTGAAATATTCACCTATTCAAAGGCTCTGTTGGCATATTTGTTTTCTTGGTCTAATTTGTTTTTCATGTCAAAGAAACACACTTTTTCACCACTGCTGCTCTTTTCTTGGTTCGTACACAGTTGTTGGACTTTTTCTCTGTTATTAGGCAATCAAGTGAATATTTTCAAGGTTTCCGAAGGTTGTTGATCATCTTGTTGTACAGACAGTTAACTACAGAGTGCACAGACTTGTCAGCAGAGATGTCTCCCACTCTGTGCTTCTGCTGAGAAATATTTTAATTGGCAGAATTTGATTATTTCCATGACTAAGACAAACCATTTAGCTGTGTATTCTTTCAGCTGGGTCTGTCACGATAAATACTACATTGACTTGTTCAGTACATGACAGATGGAACTGTCATTTTTGGGTCAATATTTATATAGTGCATTTAGAATACGTTTTGAGGGTAATTCTGCTTTATGGTCTGGTTTCAGCCATAGACTGTAAAAAGAAGTGGACTAAACGAATGTGGCATCACTCATAGCGTTTGGCTCCAGTTAAATGAAGCTTGCAGTGATATCGGCTGTAGGGGCGAATTTAGATCCAAGCACCATATTAGGAATAGGACAAAATAGCGAAATAAAAACACCAGGATCATTTAGAGTGAACATGCACATTTTAAGATCAAAATGACGAGGCTCACTGCAGCAGTTTCAGAGAGAGGGGTACTTCAAAATTTGTTAGCATGACAGGCCTACTTTCAGGTTGTGTGCTCTCATTGTTTCTCTCTATTTTTATTGACTAATTTTGCTCTTTTTTTTCAGGATATTTGACTGTTACCATAGAACCGCTCCCTCCTGTAGTCGTTGGCGAAACTGTCACCCTCAAGTGCAACTTCAAAACGGACGGCAGGCTTCGGGAGATTGTTTGGTACAGGGTGAGTAATTCCTATGCTATTTTCAGTGCCATTAACCACAGTCAACTCCGTGGGACGACCCCTGCATCTCTTCCTAACTACATACTGTCCCGGGCCAATAGAAACATCACTCCTTTATAGCTCTGTTAGACAAATAATCATGCACTGTCAAACGTGGATTGTTAGGGAACTGCCCGTCATTGGGAGCAGCTGTATGGCATGCATCATTGGGTGTCTGCGTGTTGGAGATTTTATTTCTCAATCCATTGGTCATCGCCATCATTTCTTAATGGTTAGCAGCTGGCAGCTCAATAGTGACTCCATTCCCAGTCGGTGTAGGACACTGCTTAAGCACCACCAGCAATTAAATGGCTGTTGAAGAACAATAAAATCTGGTGTTGGATCAAAACTCATTGGGGGCATAAATTTGTGGATTGTGGGGGATAATCTTCTTAAAGTCAAAGCACAATCAGATATGCAATGGATTAGGAAGTACTCTGAAGTGACAGTGACGATTCTGTTTGTGAAGGGGAGCTGAAGCGAGGCACAGAACTACTATAACTAAACCCATTATCTCCAATGTACTTCCACATGGTTGTGAGGCACACACAAGACTAGAGTTTCTGATGCACGGCTGTCACAGTGTTCATGAAGGTCTTTAGCAGTGGTGGAATGTAACAAAGCACAAGTAGTAACGTAGGTGCATTGTGTAACTTTTCTCGTGGATGATCCATCAAATGCTTTTCTCAGTGGAGATGTCATTGCTCTGCCCAAAATGTTCCACACTATGACATTATGCAGGTCTACCTTTACATTTATTAAATTATAGGTGGTTTATTGCTCAAATGCCTAGAAAAACAGGCATTCTGACTGTAAGCCTCCACCGATCTGACCTGTAACTTGGTCTGGTTTGGTCTCCATAAAGATAGAAAAGATTAATACTGTGAAACATTCCTGACAAAAGAATAAAATATCTAAGGAGAAATACATATGATGTACTCTCTGCCAGAAAAGTTAAACAATGCACCTTTAAGTATAATTTCTAGGTATCTGTACTTTGCTTGAATACATTTTAAAGCATACTTTTTACTTTTACTTCACTACTTTTACTTCACTACATTTGAGAAGCAATTTGTATTTTTTACTGCATTACATTTTTTAACTGGACTGAAAAGTATTTTTATTATTGTTTCAGACCTGTTGAAAAGGCTGAGTTTATTTTTTAAGCAAGCAAAAAAATATACAAATAAAAACAGATTCAGTGGTTTCTGCTGAACAAAATGGAAGCCTTATAAGACCTCAAAATATGCATGAAATACTTTTACTTTTTAAACAGCTCCTTTAATACTTTTATTTATGAAGATTTTTTTTACGACACTCACTTTTACTTAAGTATTATTTTTGCTCCAGTATCTGTACTTTTACTTAAGAAACAAAATTGAGTACTTCTTCCACCACTGGCCTTTAAACAGTGTATGGAGGCTACGAGGATCAACAGCAGCACTTTAAGGGCATGACTCCACTCAAAGAGATTACGATGATTAATTTAATATCCGCATGAAGATCATACTCCTAGGATTTATAAAGAAATGAGAATTGTGTAAAAGCATGTATTATAATGGCTGCATATGATAAGAGTTTGTATAGTAGAAGTATTTCTGATCATAGAAATGACAGAATCATAGAAAAACAGTGACAGTAAGAGACCTCTTTTCATTAGCAAACCAAACCTGATTCATAGATAGTCTGTCACAATACTAAATCTTGTAGTGCAATATATTGCTGAAATAAATATAGATTATAAATTATAATATAGAAACAAATTTATACCACTGATTCACAAACCTAAGAGCAGATTTAAACTGTAAAAAATATTCTAAATCTACAATATTGTTAAAAAAAATCATGAGCTACAATAAATAAACAGCTGAATGTCATTTTTAATTCACCCTTTTACAGCTCAAATCTTACCATATAACCCCTACTGACCCCCCAAAAATATTTTTCTAGCTTTCGTATATTGAACGATAAGTTGATAAACTAGTAGTAATTATCATGGCTTATTCAATTAATTACTGCTTGTTTTCTATACAAATTAGGTCAGGTGCCATTTCGGGTGCCAAACGGTGGAATATGAAATACATACTAAATACCAAAAAGGTTTTCATGGCAAGTGTCAAATATTTAATCAAATATTTGCTAAAGGGTCCTTGATGCCCATTTTTGGTGTAATCACCTTAAATTACTTTTTTCATCCTCCAAAATTCAACTCAACTGTGCACAAATATATATTCTGTAAATTCCATATAGTTATAGAATAAAGTCTTATTTCATTTTTTTGGTATTTCAAAAAAAGCATTAATATGTCCTGAGATACGACTATAACACTTTTCTTTCAGACATTCTAGAGTGAGTCCTTTGTGTCAGGGACAGTTCATAAAGGTGCATGTATACATTATTTAGTAAAATTACACCTTTATTGCTGCTTTTAATGTAAAAAAAAAAAAAAAGAAGATAAAAGCAGTTTAACGCTGTGATCCAGAGGGTGTCCTCCGGTGTGACAACAGCATTTCCTAAGACAAACACAATTCTAATGGGACAGTTACTTTTATTATTATTAAACCAACCAAATAGACATGTTAAGTAACTTATTCCAAATTTTTAACAAATGTATAGTGAATATCCAGCCATGTTAAATGTCTAAAATTAAAAGAGTTGCACAAAAATGTGATGTGATGTGATGTTTGTAGAAAGGCTTTTTTTACAATAGTTATAAAACTGTTTTTGAAAATATTTTTGTATGTTTTGTAAGACAGAAAACAGGTGTTATACCCCAAATGTCAAGTACCCAAAAACATTATTATGGCCTGTTGCAGTGTTGCTTTTAAGTATTCTCTGCAGTCAAAAGACAAATATTACAGTTCTAGCAGTGCTCTTGGTGTTGCTGTAGTGGAATAGAGCTTCCTCCCACTCAGTCTTTAATGAGTTTCCCAGAGTTTCACAGCTTCTCACATCTCCCATGTTCTGTCATATTGTCTCATCGTAGCTAATGCCGACCTTTCAAGGTGGGAAACATGCAGATTTATGGCCCCCTGCACCTCACCTCAGCAACATTGATCAATTTAACTGCAGTAACAATTTCATTTCATCAGGACACAAATGGCAGGGGGCTTTTTGGCTTATATTCCTTCCATTTAGCTTTATGTGGGATTAGGTTCATGTAAGACACTTAATCAATAGACGTGGTATATATATATTCTACTGTTTGGCCTCATGTCTTTGTGATTTAATAATGATATCATACATTCTCTTAGGTATTATTTCAGTTTAGTTTCTTAATGCGAGGCGCGGGCAATATGCCAAAAAATTCATATAATCATTTTCTAAGAGCCAGATCACATGATGGAGGCTGACCAATAGGAGAAGTGGGTAGCGGAAAATGTTTTGTTTGAGCGTAGAGTATTAAACAAAAAAACAGTAAAACATGATGAAGTCCATTTTTATTTTTATTTTTTTTAAACAGAAATAGCTTCTTTAAACAAAAATAGCCTATTGTCACAGGGTCACGATTCAATTATCTCCATATCGAACATGCTTAGTTAAAGGGCCCATATTAGACTATTTTCTGATATATGTTATAATGTTGTTTCCTCATCACAAACATTCCTGGAGTTGTTTTGTTTCATGCATACATGTTTCACAAATCCTGCATATTTAGGCTGAGCTCTTCTCTCAAACTGCAAATACTCCACCTTGTCATTTCATGTGATAATACAGGATATGCTCCACTGTGCTTTTTAAACTCCATACAACTTCACTAGGGTCAGTTGGATCATTTTAGCCCTGAAAACACCCCTCCCTACTGAACTAAAGGTAAAACGAACTCCAACCACATGACATCACACGGTGGAACAGGAGATTGAGCTTTGGAGATGTAAACAGACCAATAATCCAGGATTTCTCAAACATATGTGAATGAAAGAAACCATAACTCACAGTATGTTTTGGCTTAAAGCTCAACGAGTCAATTTTGTATAATACAGAACCTCACCTGAGCTTTGTTTTTTCTGTCAGGCCAAAGCTGGCACACTGTCAGATAGAAGTAATAATGAAAAGAGAACGCAGCAGGGACGGGTCGGCCAATCTAATTACATATGATATTTTTTAATGCTGCTGAAAAATACTAAAATTGCCAGGTTTTGTTCTTATGTGTACAGGTCCGGTATGACTCTATAATAACTCAGTCTGTCTGCGGAAAAGCTCCTCTTGAAATGGTTTGGGAAGGCGGGGGGCTCACAGCAGTCAGCCACAGTGAAGTTCTTTCATACAATACATAACAACAAAATGCTTCAATTGCAAAATAAATGCTCCCCTTTCAGCTTCTGCCATTTTGTTAACCATTATCTTTAAAATCTATTGTTAACCATTATTTTTAAAATCTTTACTTGTCCCTCTGCACTAAAAGTATGGATCCAAACCAATCAGCAAAAACCTTCATGGATCTTTTTGAAAACTAAAATCTGGTAACAATGGCAACACAATGATAACACTATGTTACCCTGCTTCAAACTATAGGCCCAGTAATGTTAACATTGTATACACATTATTTGTACTAGTCTCTGCCCTAAAAAGTACTTTGAACGTGTTCTTAAGTGGAACCCTGAAAAGATTTATGTAAATGTGGCCCTTCTCACTAACCCCTACCACGGCACATTGCAGCAGATAAATTATAAATCAATTAGCTACAGTCGGCTGCCAAAGTTTCTTTAATCTCTGTCTTTTATTTCACTAAATACTGTTGACTCCTCATTTCAGCTCCTGTTTAAATGGAACCGGGCGTGATACTCACCTAGGGAATGCCTTATCTAATCGAAAAGCTTGGCCAATTTGACAGTGGGCTGAATAAACGGAATATTTCAGCAGGAGCTCATTTGGTACAGCAGTTCTTCCACATGGTTTTTGAGATTTTTTAATACTTAAGGCATCCAGACCACTTTTGTATTTACCCTTAGCTTTAGCTTGTTCTTAAGATGGCCTCTGATCTCCGAGAACCTCACACAGCATGCAACCAAGAAATGAAAAAGAAAAGCATGAAATACAAAACTTATTCAAATTGTATGCATTGTTTTCCTCATTTAAAAACTAGGGCTTCAGATTTCAGCATTGTATCTTTTAACAATAGCTTATTTAATACAAATAGCACAGATAAAAAACGCATAATTTATTGTTGAAATGCAAAAAAAGTTTTGTTATAATGTAAAGAGTTCTGTCTATGGGTCAAGTCACTAATAGAAATGGGTACATTTATGAATTTAGCTTTTGGATATACAAAGAATACCATGCAATCATTAGAGAAAACTTGCTCCTGCCCTCCACTTGTAAGCATTACATAATCACATTTTAGAATTTTAAAAATGCCATTACTTGAGGACTCAGAGCAAGTGGAGACCCTTGTAACCACTAATGGATTTACGTTTTCAAAACTTACTTGAATAAAGTACTATATTAAAAAATGAAATATCCTGGCACATAGCTCTAACTCCCACTGTTAACCAATGATAAAATACAAGACTTAATAAGTACTACCTTATTACTTTTTTAATAAAGGATTATATATACACATACATTATTAAACAGAAAGTACAAGAGCTGTACAAGGTGCCAAGAATAGTTTAAAAACCCTGAATAAATGCATGATATAGGACCTGTAATATAGAAGATGTGATCTGTGCAAAATTCTAAAACTGTTTAATTAAAAAGCAGGTTACAGCACATAGGTTAATAGGATGGTAATAGTGTGGTAATTTAAAGATCTGCTATGAAACTTTTCTGGTTGGGGGTCTGTCCCCTGCTTGCCTTCATGGAAATGTTTTTGCTTGGCCTGGATGGAATGTTCTCTATTGTGTTTATTTTGCATTTTCAAAGGTTTTAATTGCACAACATATTTTGGAAAATTTTCTTGCTGTAAGCAGAGTTTGACCTATGAGTGGTTCCTGTTTAGTTTGAGATAAATAAGTTCAATGCCATACTACAGAACATTCCAGGCAAATAAATAACATTCTCCACTGTCTCCACTCAGACACGTATGCAGTACTCCTTTAAACTATAATGTAATGATAGAATTTCAATATCATTATGCTATACAATGTTATGATGCAAATGGATGACATAAATCTTCATCTGACAAAAGATCTAACCAAAAAATGTTAAGAGCCTTGTCTTCTTTTTATCCATTTGATGCATTCACTGGTCCCTGGTAATGCCTCTCAGTGTAGTTTACTGAAGATGACACAAAATTAGCTGCACAAAAAGACCAGGCAAATGAAAGAGTGTGCTGAGTGCTTGCTGGTAATGGAGTATGTGAAGCCCTTCCGCAAATGGTCCAGCAGCAAATCTCAACGACACTAGCATGTGTGGAATGGTTATAGCATTAAAGTGTTAAAAATTATGGTAAACGTACTTAGATCTTTAAGACCCTAAAGTGAATCCTTAAAGTACCAAATAAATGTCGAAAATGTCCATAATAAATGATATATTTATGTAGTCAGTGAAAGAACCTATGCAATTATAGTACATATAAACAGAACAGCTGCTTCCTAAAGAATCAAGAATCAAGTAAATTTTTACATTTGATTCATTTGTCTCTCATGGTCCTGACTTGAATGGCGAGCGCAGTTTCCTCCATAGTAGTTTTTTTTGTCATGCTCACTGTCTTATAAAGTCTGCAAAAAAGTAAAATTATCCCTCCTTGATCAAAGTCACGTTTGCATTATAGTATAGTTTGTAGTAGATGGGGTAAAAACAAAAATCCTAATAACAAAACATATGTACGTTGTTTTTATTTTTGTTTACAGCTATTTTTGGTGCATTTGCTCTCTATGGATCATCATCCTTTCTAAAACATGTCTGTAGGAGGAGATTTAACACACTGAACAATTTGTTGTAGTGTAGCTTAAATGATGGTGCACTGAGAAGCAGGCTGGGGCCCCTGCTGTGCCTGTCCTTTGAGCTCTTTATGTCATGTTAATGAACATATACCTCCATATAGGGCATCCCCTGGTGGGTGTGTGTGGAGCTGCAGGCAGTGAGTCTGCTGCCTGTTGTGTTGTGCACTATATAATGCTTAACGTGATTGTGTGGATCAAGCGGCACATGCTCATTACAAAAGGCTCCTTGTGCGCTGACAGGTCTGTACAGGGGCCTCACTAACACTCTAGCACAGGGGCGTGCTGTAAGCTGAGCAGCTCTTCTTTACTTTACTCTGTTCATTTCATTTACACTACAGGCTCATTTTGTGTCAACACTCAAACTAATCTCTATGTGTGATAACCTATAATCTAAAAACAATAACCTAAAAATTAAAAATTAAATATTTGTCCTCTGGCAAGCAGCAGGCATCAACTAAGTGCTGCTCTACTGACATATTTTCAGCTTCCTTCAACTCTGTATTCTGTACTGAATTACATAGAAATGTATTTTGAATAAATATGTAAATGAGGCCATTACAGTGGTTTCCTAAGTGGTCCTACCTTATATGAAAGAACAGTTTTATACACACCCGCACAAAAAATAAAGAAAATACAAAACTTTATTCCATTCATATTTCATTATTTGCTAAAATATAATAATAAATGAAATTGCAGTTTATATTTGTTTGAGTTTGCAATCACCAGCTCAATCTCAAATGTTGATGAAGCACTGATTTGTCAAGTGTACTGTAATTATTGTTTTAGCCTCTTCTTCGTTAGTACAAATCATGTCAATCTAACATTTTGTCACTGCAATGATCTCCACTACTTTGTCTACAGATACTGGTGAATAAAGGCATTCTTCTCTCATCCACTCCCACACATGTTGGCACTGAAGCAGTCACAAATCAAGAGTTAATATCAGAAGGACAAGCCACAAAGACAGTAGTTAATTCCGAGCTTGATTGACTTTAATGAAGCCATCTGTGTCCATATATTCTCATCTGCACTCCAGGCTGCTATCAGCTCACATTAAAACAATGTTACACCTTATTAGCATTTGTTAATTATATGTTATGCCAAGTCGGTATAGTGGCCTGAAGGCCTGTTGTAGTTCATTCTATTACTCAATGATGGCTGAAGGGGCTTTTTAAAAATATGGCACAGTTGAGCAGAAATCCTGCTGTTGCTACTTTTGGAGTTCTTTGGAGTGAACTTAACAGAAATCCAACTGCTCGTATGTTTTTGGTATTTGGGTAATTAAATGAACAATCTAAACAAATAAAGCCCATTTTGAGCTCTCATCTGACAAATGAACCACATTGCATTGAAGCTGTAAGGTTGGATTGTTGTGTAAAATTAGTTTTTGGTTTATTTTGTGTCGAAAATGCATTATGTAGTGCACTGATCTGCCTGCACATTGGCACTTGTGAGTGAGAGTACTTGTACAGGGCCAAATATGACACAGTGACTTGCGTTCATCAGAAATTCAGGCGTGCACGATGTTTCCCTCTTTCCCACACATTATCTGGCCCCAGTCACACTCACACTTGTATTTGGAAAAACTGTTATAATAGTCCTCCGTAGTCCACACTTGTATTTGGAAACACTGTAATAGTTCTTTATAGTCACTGGTGACCTGACGACAAGTGCACTCCTGAAGTTGGGTGCAGTTATTCTGAGAGTTCTGGTGTGGGCCGCCTGTGCCCACAGCACTTCCTTTGCCTCTGGTGAGGTTTTGCAGATTTACTTGTGGCCCACATTTTGACAAATCTCATCACAGCCGTCGACACTGTCAATGCTGCATATAACAGCTATGCAAATGACTTATCGGTTGCCACACTTCCCCAAGAAATATAGGAGTGCATTACCTAAGGCGAGTGTATCATTGGATTTAGTGCAGGCGGTTCCTGCCCATATGGCACCCCTGAATGTGAATTATAGAGTGGACTGAAGGAAGAGTTTTTGTACCCAGTAATCCTTTCTCTTGACTGTGGAGAGACAACAGGGGGTGTCATATGTTAAATCCAAGTTTAAAATCTTCTAGACAGGGTTGCCCCGGCAACAGGAATCAGAAGTGTGAATACTCAGGGAGTGTATGTGCACAGTGTACATCTGTGGGTGCTGGAGAGACCAGCTTCCTGCTGTTTTATCCCCTTGTGGAATCATGCCTTTGAAAACAATGTTTACATCAAGTAAGGTATAGTGCTTTATAGTATAGATGCTTGCATAGTACATGGGATTCTCCTGCATGGTTGCATTAGTATGTATAGTGAAGACATCTCAACATCAATTATTTTCCTAACAGATTTTCTGATATAATTTAGTTAGAAAGCAATGCAAACAGTCCCTAGTCCTAACAGGGAAACATTACTTTTTCATGTATCTGTCTTCATCTGCCCTAAGGCTTTGAGCAATGAAGTCTTTGGGCAGCAACAGGATGTGATTTTGTCCCTCTTTCAACCTTTACCAAGGCGTTTGTTTTTTCTACTTGTGTATTCTCTGGCGGAGGTCTAAGGACAGGGGATACTGTTGTGTAATGTCTGTTTTCTTTGTTGATGTGAAATTGTATGAGTGTGAATGTGTGTTACGTTATGCTTCTTTAAGGAGTTCAAAAGATATGAACTATGTGATTTAATGGTTTCTTGTCAGAAATGTAATATACCACAATTATGTGAATGTTATATGGACTGTACATCTCATGTTATATTTTAAGAACAGCATCTATTTTTCCCTGTATGTGGTCATTATTTTTACTCACAGTGGGCTGGAGAACATCCATTGTGACAACTATTTAGTTTTCCTTTTGTTTGATATTGGAGCTTATGCTCACTGAGTTATTTGGTCAGTACACCCTATTTGGCAGGTGGTCTCATAAAGTAGTCAAGGTAGTTATTGAGAATTTGCTTTTGACATTCTAACTTTAACAAATCTTTTTGGAAAGTCCAGGTCTATTTTCAGGATTGAATATATTGAATAATCATAACCAACTCCAGGTAACATGGACTCCTCCACAACACTTTTAATTGAAAGACCACACAAACTAACAATGTGATCAAGACAATTACAATTACACCTTGTACTTACCACTTAGAGAAACATATATATGGACTTTGATAATTAAACAGCATGATCTAAACTGGACACTATTTTAGAGAAGTGTTTTACTACTTGTGGATAGTTTTAACACCCTACTTCACGGGTAAAGAAGCCATTAAAGTGTGCCACCAGCCCCCTGCGCGTCTCTATTAGCCTGCTGTTCCATGCCGAATGTGCAGCCCTGAGGGAATGGGAAATAAAGTGATATGGATCAGTGCGCCAAAACCTCCCCTTTGAGGATGTCAGTGGGGCAAATAAGCGGCCTGTTATACATGCAAAGATAATTACACCTTTCATGTCAGCAAACTACTGGATGTGTCCCTTTTTATCCACGAATGCTAATGCCGATGAGGGGCCTAATCAGTGAGATCCTTGGAGAGACGGGCCTGTGCTGGGGCTGCTCTCGTTCTGTTGTGTTTAGTTTTGTACATGGTGGAGTGAATCATTCTTTGCCTTCCTACCCACAGGTTGCCATCAAAAAGCATCAGGAGCTAATGATTAAATACCAATTATCCCATGTGAAAATGACACCTATGATTTTTGTCCAGAAATATAATTATGTAATCAACATAATTTTCTCTGCATGCAGGACACATTATTATGTTTAATTTGTTTGTATTAATTTGTATTTACTGTAATAGTTGAATGCTGTTGTTCTTGTGAAAGGGTCAAATTCCTAATGCTGTATTCACTACTAGCAGATCTGACGCTGTACTACATATCGGGTAGGACTTTTCATTCAATACAATATTGTACATTTACAATCATTTTGGGGGGATAATTCTGCTTTATGGTTTGGTTTAAATATTATTGTTATCGTTGGTTGCCTCTCCACAGATCTAACCTGTAACTTGGCCAGGTTTGGTCTTTCTGAAAATAGAAAGGTTTAATACCATACTGTAAGGCATTCCAGACAAAGCAATAACATCTCCATGAAGAAAAGCATCTGACGGACCCTCCACCAGATAAGTTACACAATGCACCGTTAAAATTTCTTATTGCGACAGGCTTACATATATTAATATTAATTTAAAACTAATCAGGTTTGCTGTTTCTGCTTAAATACAGATCATATTATGGTCTCCTAATTTGACAAACATGATTCAATACTGGAAAAAAGATAAAGATCTTTTACATTTCTCTAGTAAATTATGACTTCAACTTTCTCTTCTATTTATGTTCTTCCAAAAGTAATTGAGTTAGTCTCTAGATCACTATTCCGCTGATACTTCCAGACACAGCTTTGAGAAAATAAAAAGCCCGGGGCTAATCTGGCCTTCTCAAAATCACCTTCTCCAAAAACATAATTTAGTATGAGGCGCCACGGAGCATTGTTTACATCACTGCCTCTCAAACCTGCTGCAATAGAAGTCAACACAGTGAAATACCACCTGGTCTCAGTGAAATAGGAGTTTTAAACATGAAATGCTTTTCTTTGGAATAATTGCATCCAATGGTCAATAATGTAACCCTCTACCCCAAGATAGAATCTTTGGCGTATTCTCAATTGGCTAATTTAGAGGTCTTGATTGACACAATATGATGGATGATGCTAAAACGATGGAGCCATTTCAGAGTGATAAAAATAGCAGCACTGTTACCATAGCAATTAATAGGTCAAAAGAAAATATTCTGTTTTGAAAGTGAAAAACAAAATCTCGCCTATTAACAGAAAGATGAAAACTCCCAAATTGTTGGCTGTCTCTACAGTTTGTGCACATCCCTAACTCTGCAGTTTGTGCTGTCAACTGACACCAATACAGAGATTACAGGGTAACTCATAGTTCACCACATAGCAGAGGGTTTTGTGGTATTATGGAACCTCTAAGAACTGTTGTTTGACAATTTGTCTGACACAGCAGTTAAAGGTCTTCTATTATACAAAACGGACTCGTCTTAGCTTTAAGCCAGGTTATAATGTTACCTCATTAAAAACTTACCTGGAATTGTGCTTTGTTTCATTCACACATGTTTGAGTAATTGTGGTTTATTAGTCTGTCTACATCTCCAAAGCTCAAAATGCTCTGTTCCACCTTGTGATGTCATGAAGTGGTAGTTTTCAAGTTAATAATAGTTACCTTTTGTTCAATAGAGATCAGCAATTCCAGGGCTGAACTTATCCAAATGATTCTAGTGAAAGTGATTGGAGTTTAAAAACACAGTGGAGCACTTCCTGTATGACCACATGACATCACAAGGTGGAACAGAGTGTTTTCTGTTTAAGAGAAGAGCACAGCCTAAATATGCAGGGTTTATGTGTTACATGTGTGAATGAAACAAAACACAACCCCAGGTATGTTTGTGATGGGGAAATATAACATAGATCCAAAAAACAGTGTAATATGGGCCCTTTAAATAAAAAATTGCCTTAAAAGAGCAACGATTCATAGGTTTGTTTGTTGTTGTTTTTTTGTTGTTGTTTTTTTTGCTGAATATATTATTTTAATCTCTGTCAAGAACAACAACTTCCCAAAGATTTACAGAACTTTTCTAGTTTGTACAACTTTGAAAACTACTCACCTTTTAGTGTATAGAATTCTCTTAGGAGGTTGTCTTTAATTTGTTCTTAAGGTTTCCGTTAGACATTTGTGAAGAGACATTAAACTCACCCCAGGGTTCCTGGCAAGCTGATACTTTGTGCTTTTAAAGGCTCCTTTTTAGGTCAATAAAACAGAAAAATTGCGCTAATTTTCTCTATTCTGTGGATGTTCACTTCTGACCTGCAAATGTATTTTTAGAACAGACTTCATAACAATCAGTGCAAAAAAAGGACGTTATAGCTGCATTTTCTTATTAGATTTTATTTTTCTTATTTGATTTCTTTTGGTCAGCTTTCAGTGCAAACTATTCCACATTTTTTCTGTTCTATCAATGTCTTTCTGAATGTTGGTGAAATTGTGTAATATATTTACATGTCCTCTCTTTTCTAACAGGTCAGTGTATTCTGAACACGTCATGTTCAGTGTTTGAAGTGTATTTTGTTACTGGAAGGTGGATCCAGATCAGAATATTTAAGAAAACAGAATGTACTGAACATGAAACGTTTATCCTGTTTTGTTCATGTGCATTTGTGCCCCTCTGCTGTTACCATCCTTTTTTAGCTGCAGATCACAATACAACTGCATAGATACAGAAATGGCTCCTTTACTTGAGCAGTCTGCAGGCTTCACACATGAGAGGGCTTTTGCCAACTCAACTTGTACATATGAGAGGACAAGAGAGGTTTCAGCTGAATGATTTCACTTCAGACATAGGCACATAATGGTAGAAGACACATTAGATGGCATAGAAATGCTATCAATGTAGTTTTAATATTGTTTAATGGGTACATATTCACAGAGATTTTAAAATGTGCTTCTTCAACATAATTATATCACCTGTCCTAGTCTTCCCACAGCCTATAATCAAATTCTTGAACTGTACATGAAAATAATTGAGGTCCAGGCATTCAAATTTTCATACTGACCTGGCAACGGCTACTTCACAGAGCGCTATCTGAAGTGTAAAGAGAAGGGAGTTTCAGTTTTTTAAGTTTCATTTTTAATTAATTTTTAGATATTATTATAAATATATATAACTATGTAACATTTGGAAGTGATTGGATGAAGCACACAGGAAATCAAATGTAATTTAAACACAAAATATGTCCAGAACTAAACAATGACAATAAATAATTACCTTTGCTTGGTGCTTTAAAAAATATGCAGTGGCAGCAAGACTAGCAGATATTTGCCTTGTGGTATCACACTGATGATTGTGTGCTAGAGATAACTGATCAAATTCCACAAGAATACACACAGCTATATACATCTAATTCAGTCCATTGTCAGACTGAATTGTGACTGAATGTTCGGTATGTTTGTTATTAGAACAAGTACAGTGTTTTCTTTCTTCATTGTTGTGAATAATGCTCTATACTCTTTTCTATTGTTCCTTATGGACCTAAGCCAAAGTGTTGATGGACTGTCCCCTCATACACAAAGAACACCACCCACAAAAGTTGCCATAGCCTTTCATCTCTCTTAGTAGTGTAGACAAATTCTAACTTTGTATTAATTTATTTGTTTAAGAAAAGGAAGAACAGTGAATATTAATCAACTTTACAGTTCCCATCTGCAGACCCCCTGGCTGGTTGAAAAAATATAACTTAAACACGCAATATTTACACTTACATAAGAACAGTGATTATAGACTTGTATTAGTACAGACATGTAAGAGCAACATGTGAAATAAGACGGAGAATCCTGTTTGACTGTTTTGCTCATAACTCTACATTTCACTGATTCCTCTCAGATTTCCCCATGTATATGAGCAAAAGTTTGTTTGCTGCTTTATTTCGAGCATGAAAGAAAACATGTTTATATACACATACACATATATACATATACAGATATATATAAACACAAATAAACATCTATATATACATATACATAATACAATTCTTATAATAAATAATAAAGTGTGGTACGCTCGAAAGGGAGTGGGAAGAAGTAAAACTTATTGACTCCCACCCCTAATTTCTTTCTTTATGCAAGCCATAAGGTTGCCTTCCTTAATTCAATCAATATGGTTGTATATTCATTACATATTCATATGTTCTATAATTAACCACTATAGATGACATTACTATCACTGTCGAATTCATACCCTATAATCATCACTATAATACTGCTGTATTATTATTATTATTATTAGTTGTCTTTCCCCACCACTGATATATTGCATAGATATAAAGTAGGTCAACATACAGTATGTCTGCTGCGTGCTGGTGGAATCTAATACAGGGTTTTATTGTCTGATAAGCAGGATGGGTGTGGTCGCATGCTAGTTGTTGTTAGCTTTACTGTCACGGCAAAATTCTGCACTGGAGTTGTAAAAACACTCATTGTAGTAAATAATTAGGATGCATAAGGTGAGTATGTAATTATGCCTTATTTGACACCAGTCTCTTCTTATTTTTATTGCTACTTATTTAGAATTTATTTTTACCATTTTTATATTTTTTCTCTTTGTTATTGTAATATAATGTGATGTGTGAGCTACGATGTTCAAGTAATTTCCCTTGTGGATCATTAAAGTTTGTTAAATACTTAAAGTCTAAGGAATAACTTTGGACCACTTAAAGCTATGTAAAATGGACTAGTTCTGCTTTCACATTTTTAAGACAGTAAAAATGAGGTACATTGCTTTTAATTTGACATAAAATAAAATGCAGCATTGATTTGAAGGGCCTTACATGCTATGAACCCACTGCTCATTTTGTTGTAATACATGGGCACATCACTAGAATATATCAGAACTTTGAATAATGTCACACTGTCTCCCACAGCATTTCCTAAACGATAGGTCCGGCTGACCCGCACACCAATCAGCCCTCTAATATGGACTGCGCTCACTTGTGCCCGTGCCAATGCTGCAGCGGAGGAAAAAACAATTAGAGAAAAATACTGTCCCTTCCCACCGGGTTTAATGCGTGTGAAGAGAGATAGGTTTTGTAATAGATTTTTGTGGGTGTAAAATGAGATGCTGACCTCTGGGTTGGGAGACACTCAAAGACATCAGAGGAGCGGGACAGCATACTCCCAGTGGGGCTAAGGGAAATTCATCCTGGACATCATTCTCTGGCCTTGTGCGAAGCTACGGACGGCCATGACAGCTCGCCGCTCACGCTTATTGCCCCGCGAGAGTCCGGTGAGGGTGTTCAAAGTCAAGCAATCAAGCTCTCTTCTAGACGCCGGGGAGACCTGGGAAATTGACACGGGGTTTGTAGGTCTCCGAGTAACAGGGGTTGGTGTTGTTAATCATGTCCATTCTGACGGATTAATGAAAAACTACCTGTGAAGAATTGGCACAAGGGAGGACCGCTGTAGACGCACTGGGCGGCATTTTGAAATAACTGATATCATTGTGAGGGTTGTTAACAGAGAGGCAAAATGCATTGTTGTGAATTTCAATGTGTTTTTTTGTTTTGTTCCTCACAGGGGCAGCATTCAAATAAGTAGTGTCCCTTGCAGTCGCGCAGCTATAAAAAGTTGTAAGTGGTACTCAGGATGACATTTGAGACTGCTTGTGACTAGGGATGCACAAGCCCAGCTATTTTTGTTTCGATACCGATGTCAGCACTTTGCCTTTAAATGTGCACTATGTAACTTTGGTTTGAGCTCCATCACTGACTCGTTTCAATGGATATGACAGTATGACATTAAACAGTTCTGCCTTTATTCAGTTACAGGTGATCGTATAGCTCAAAAATACCTACAAAAACAGGCATTCTTACTGTGAGCGGGGTTGCCTCTCCACAGAGCTGACCTGTAACTTGGCCTGGTTTGGTCTCCATGGACATGGAAAGGTTTAATACCATACTGTGAAACATTCCAGAGAAAGCAGCATCTCCAGACACAAACATTTGACAGAACCTCCACCAGAAAAATTACACACATTAATCTGCCGACACCCATATCAGCCAATACTAGTGTAGGGACTGAAAATAGTAGGGATAGAAAATGAATTTCCATTAACAGCATATGGTAAAAAAGTGTCCAAATTTGTTATCTAACTGAAATAGGCCTGATAAAAATTTTATAGAATATGGAATGTTTTAACATCTGAAAAATGAAATGAAACGGATGAGTTGAAACTACTGTGTACAATAACTGAATGCATGATGGGAGCTGATGTAGAAGGCTTGCTGCTAACCTGAGGACATGTATTTTGCACTGCACAGTGTAAGACAGAGAGGGCAGTTTTGGTAAATAAATATTTATAATTGGTAAATATATGGAGAATGGTCTGGTGGGTTTATTTTTGGTACTATGTGTCTATACAATGTTCCTGTTTTTGATAAGTTTTTGAAAATGGTATTAGTCATACTTAAGTCTTTTTTTTGTTTGCTTGTTTATATGTTTGTATAATTGTAGACTTCGGGCTAGTTGAGTAAGATTCACATTTTGACCCATCAGAAGGAGGCAAAACTGGGCGCCTCTTGTGATGGTTTGAAGCTCTACCAATCATTATAATAGTATTTTACCTTTACCAAGATTGTTGCTGTTACCCATTATTAACATTTTGCTGTGTTCATCAAGGTTAATATGTGAGATTACACCCAATTCAAATCATTGAGTCAGCTTCATTTTTGATCCTATAAATATATACTACTACTACTACTACTACTACTACTACTACTACTACTACTACTACTAATGATAATAATAATAATAATAATAATAATAATAATAATAATAATAATAATACATTTTATTTATATAGCGCTTTTCATGACACTCAAAGATGCTTCACAGAGCAATACAATACAATAAGTCCATAAAACAGTAAAAATAAAACAAAAATTAATAAAAATTGTGAATTTGGAGTGAGTTATGAAGTTGATGGATTTAGTGGAAATGTACAATTGTATGTCATCAGCATAGCAGTGGAAATATAGACCATGTCGATGGATGATGTTACCAATGGGGATGAGGTAGAGGATAAACAGGAGTGGACCAAGCACCGAACCTTGGGGAACACCTTGCAGCAGAGGAGCAGTGGAGGATGAGCAGTTATTTACCATGACATACTGTTGACGGTTAGTGAGGTAAGATGGAAGCCAGGACAGAGCAGATCCAGTGATGTTGAGACAGTTTTTGAGACGAGAGAGGAGGATGGAATGGCTAATGGTGTCAAATGCTGCAGTGAGATCCAGGAGTATGAGGATGGAGAGCTGACCAGAGTATGAGGAGAGGAGGATACCATTAGAGACTTTGAGCCGAGCTGTTTCAGTACTGTGTAGTTGTCGGAAACCAGATTGGAAGGGTTCAAACAGATTATTGGAGTGTAGATGGGATTTTAACTGAGAAGCTACCACACATTCAAGCATTTTGGACAGCAATGGCAGGTTGGAAATAGGCCGAAAGTTTGCTATATTGTCTGGGTCGAGACCAGGTTTCTTAAGGATGGGGGTGATGGCTGCCAGCTTGAGAGAGTGAGGCACAGAGCCGGAAGAGAGAGAGCAGTTGATGCAATGAGTGGGGAGATGATAGGAAAACAGCCTTTTATGAGGGTGGAAGAGATAGGGTCCAAAGTGCAAGTAGAGGGTTTGATACCTGACAGGAGTTTGTTGAGTTCAACAGGAGAACTAGGAGAGAAATGGGAGAGATGCGGCAGAGGTAAGGGAACTGTAAATTGTGTCTATTTTAGATTGAAAGTATATACTACCAGTCAAAAGTTTGGACCTACCCTCTCATTCTTCTTTCTACATTTCTATACATACAGATGACATCAACCATATGAAGTAAGGTATATGAAATTATAATAACTTTTTATATTCAAATCCCTCAAATTAGCTACCCTAAAAATCAAATAAAATCTAAAAAGTAGTAAACACAGAGAAAAAAAAACTGAATGAGATGGTGAGACCAAACATTTGTAGTGTATATCAAACGGGTGATTGTGCAGTAGTTTTGCAATTCATATTCTCTTTGCTATTTTAAGAACTGTTAGAATGAGTTCATATTAGAACCTATGGCCATTTGACTCATCTGGGACAGACCATAGTGTTTTTCTGACCAGATCAATATCACTCAACAGTAAAAGGCATTAGCATGTGTCAGCCACAGTCAATAATAACCAATAACACTGACCTCAAGTATGGAAAATGAAGCCATACTCTGAATTATAATGACACAAGGTTCGATGGGTCCTCTGCACCATGGTGGCATTGTATAATAAAGCTCAGATAGAAGAGATCAAGATTATTTTAAAATTAACTTTTACAACTATTTAAAAGTACTGCGACTACTATTACTATTCATTACTTCCTAAATACACTTAATACACATACAAATTCGTTTGAACAAAGACTTAGTTCATAATGAGCAGGTGCTATATTGAGCTTTAAGCCAGTTATAATGTTGTTATCTCATCAAAAACATACCCAGGGTTGTGTTTTGTTTCATTCATACATGTTTGAGTAATCCTTCATTATTAGTCTGTCTACATCTCCAAAGATCAAACTGCTCGTATCCACCTTGTGGTGTCCTGCAGTGATAGTTTTCAAATCAACAGCTACCTTTTTCCTTTGTTCAGTAGAGAGTGATATTTTCAGGGCTGAATCTAGTGATTCTAGTGAAACAAAACACAACTCCGGATGTGTTTCTGATAAGGAAACAACATTATAACGGAGACAGAAAAAAGATCAATATGGGCCCTTTAAGAATGATTCAGACTTAGTAACTACTTAATTAATCTGGTACAATCACTGATACTCAATAAAATACTACAACTAAAATAAGCTATACTGTTTTTTTTAAATAAAATAATTCTAAAACTTGACTAAATATATGTAGAAATGTGTTTGAGTAAAACATTTGCAAAACAATACAATAAGGTCCACTGAAACTGTGATCCTTCCTAAAAAAAAAACAAAAAAAACTTTTGGTTGTTGATAAATTAATTTATGGTGGAGAACGACTGTTCCTCACATTTGCCTCTGTGGCTAGACTCTCACCACTGCTTTGAATTCAGGCCTTTGATTAAAACCTCTCCATAATTGCTGTGCGCTATAATTATACTACAGAAGATGCTGGGTACACAAATTGGTCCATCCTGGCCAAAAGATTACAGTATTGCTCTGATTTGTATCTTTTCACTTAGCATGTCCTACTTCATACATTATACATAGGCTGTTAATGGTCCGTGTCTGTGGCTATTCCCCACTACGGCAGCCTAGCACACTCCAGTAACTTTAACCCGGGCTTAGCCTAACTTGTTATTTCACACCCTTGCAGCTCTCACTACATCCCAGCGGTTTACAAATTGAACGCTTTGTTTAATCTTACTTTATCCTCATCTGATCCGGCTACTTATAATCAAACGCCATCGGAGATATCTTGTTAATTCAGGTTTCCATGGGCTTGGAGTGTTGCAGCGGAGGCACTTTAGAGCATTGATCAGCTTCAGGGCAGGAGTTACAAATCCATTTTTATTAATACTTGATTAACAGTATTGTTGATAAGGTGAGAAAACACAAAGAATGGGGCAGATCATTCGTAGAAAATCTGAGGTTACGCAAATAAAGATATAGGTAGTGAATTCGGGCTAGCAGAGTGGTTCGCATGTCAATTTTTAGTCAAATATGCCGTCGATATTGGTGCATGTGCTTTGCTAGTCTGTGTGTTACTGTGGGCTTTCTGTGGTGATAGGTGCATAAGGGAATCTAAAGAGCGGTCAATGTGTCCGCGCTAGCCCTCCATATCCTAATGCAGAATAGTTATAATGCCCCACTGCGTAACTTTTCAGCCAAACAACAGACTAAAATAAAGCATGTTTTGTTTTTTTAATTTTGGATGTTTTTAATGCACTGAACTGAGGAACACATGCGTCCTTACTGTGAGCTGGCTTGTATCTCCATAAACTTGACTACTGGTCCGGAGAGGGATCACCACCTGAATTTTCCTTTTGGCTATAATCTCGCAGTATGACAAATTTATCTCCATGTTCCAAAGTATGATTTTAAATTTCTATTTCCACTGAATCGTGCAGGTGCCGTTACCATCTCCAGAAAGTTACATGGTATTGCATTTAATATTGTTCAGCCGAGGGAATTGTCACAAACTAATATGTGTGTGTGTGTGTTTATTGTTTTGTTCCCAGTGTACAGTATATGGCATGACACTCACCTTGTATTGTAGGTTATCAGAAAGGCTCCAGCGACTCAGGCCACCAAAAGCGAGATTACAAATTCAATGTTTTCTGTATTATGTTGTTTCGCTTGTGTGTCCAAAGTCTTTTGAACAGTTGCTCTAAAAAGTGAAAAATATGCAATGAATAAAGATGACAATCCCTGCTGTTAGTAATAACCGTGGATCACACCCCATAAAGAGAAAGTATTTTGGGCTGTCCTGGATAACATAAAAGAGTGTTTCAGGGTCCTTATTTGGAATTCATAAAACCATAGGAACTTTCATCTTATTTATTTTCCCACTTTCTTGTTAATGGAGCTGCAAATCACTGTAGCAACAAAACTATACTAGTTTGTATGGCCTGACATTGGCTCGTACCAGCGCGAGACCTTTACACATTTATGTTTATTTATTAGTTTTAATACATGGGTTTAGATTTTATTGTGTATTTATTAATTTAATAGGAAACTACCAATATTATGTACGATTATCTAGCTGGTTTATGTCATTTAACACTTTATAAAATTGACTTACTTAAACCTAACGATGTTAAGAATGACAACTGGCGGACCCATAGTCTTGGGGAGAAATGGGTTACAGGGGGCTGGACGGGTTCAGGTTGGCTGCAGACAGGATGTAGGTAGTGGCTCGGACTGACCAGAGGCTTACAGAACAGGAGGCAAACGAGATGAATCTGTCTCCAACCGAAGGTACACTTAAAAGACGGCACAGCACTGGAGAGAAGGTCAGCAGGGCTTTTATACTGCAGGAGGTGATGGCCACATGAGGATCAGCGGCGGAGCTCAGCCGCTGAGTGTAATCAAGATCCGCCCAGGAAATTCCAAACAAGATGATAAGAGAAGGGGAGAGGGAGCAGGACAGGAGGGGTAGGAGCAGCAGGATGAAACCCTCACAAAAGGTGCTCTATGTAACAGTATGACAATATGACTTGTACATCCATCCATTTTCTTCCACTTATCCTGGGCCGGGTCGTGGGGGCAGCAGTCTAAGCAGGGACTCCCAGACTTCCTCACCCCAGACACTTCCTCTAGCTCCTCTGGAGGGACCCCAAGGCGTGCCCAGGCCAGCTGAGAGACGTAGACCCTCCAGCGTGTTCTGGGTTTTCCCCGGGGCTTCTTCCGGTGGGACGGAGTGGCCGGCCATTCTGCGAAGGAAACTCATTTCGACCACTTACAATACACACCAACAACAATATGACAACTGCTTTGCCTAGAATTTTCCACAATAAACTTATCTAACTCTATGGGATAAACAAGAGACTGATTTAATGCCATACCGTGAAACATTCCAGGCAAAGCAGTTACATCTCCATGGAGACAAACGGGTGGCAAATGCACCTATTAGCATTGCACCTTACAACATTGTGTCAGCTATGGTTTGTTGTAAATATAAAAGTTGAAGTAATACTTTTCTTTAGGTCCATAAATGTACCTCATTATTCTTGTCAAATGTTGTTTCATCTCATAGTTACAGCCTCGTAGTATTCCATTTAGCAGAACATTCCCACAGTACTACTCATCTCTGCACATCTCTTTGGTTACCACAGATATTTGTTTTTCTGAGTTCAATTGAATTTGTTAATATGCTGCACCACTCAGCTGTGAAATACTGTTACATTGAATGTCAGCACATCCTTTGAGATTTTCTTTCATTTAATGCAGGAAAACAACAACTCAGACCATTTTAAAGTTAAACTTGTCTGTATCTATGCCATAGACACACCCCATTTCAAAGTTTACTTTAAAGAGATCCCAAATTTGGTATAGTAAAAGTTTGGAATTATTTTGAGATCAAGTTTCAAATTTTTTTAAAGAAGTTTCCACTCTTTATTATTTGGATATTGTGGCATTGATAGAAAATCCACTATTCAGTCACAGATGCTTGAAAAGATTTTTTGGCAATATATAACATTTTCTAAATAAAATAGGAAAAAATGATATCTAAAGCAGTCTTTCATCTGCAGTCTTCTTCATAACTATTGAGAAAGCTGTGATGGACTGCTGCTTTGGATGCACTGCTACTCTGTGGGGATTTTGTATGGTCGAGCTAAACCGTTTTCCTCAAGCTAATGATACAGACCTTTTGAGCCAAAATGCATCAGACCCAATCCTCTTCACAAACTCAAATATCCACTGGAGGCAAAAGTAAACTATTTTTCAATTATTTGCATGTTGTATTTTTGGATCTAATTTGTTAACAAAGCAAAGCAATGAGGCCCGACCTTGTTGACCAAGACACGGCTGAAAGAGCAGTGCCTCGGGTGGGAACAAAATGAGGCGGCTGCAGATTCTACGGCAACAACTGCCCCTTTAGTAACCTCAATAAAGCACAAACAGTCACGTATTTTATATTAAATAAAGAGTTTATTAAGAACCATTCAGGCTTAGTGACCACTTCATCATCAAATCGAATGATCGAATTATTGAAACACTATCAGGCAGAGACATGTCTCAATCACCAAAACACATTTGTTAGAACTCGACCTTCAGTTTTTAGGAATACAAAATAGGTCTATGCTTTCAAGTTCAACTTTCAGGGGCAGAACGGTTCAGATAACAGGTTTCTTTTAATGCAAATTAAGTCAGTGGAATTCCTCATAACCTTAACTCTTCCCTTTGAACAGGACTCATTTTAAAGCAAAAGAGTATAAATTCTAGCAGATCTAACCATTTCCTTCAGATTTAAAATGGAAAGTGAAACATTGTCCAAATGACTATATGTCCATGAATGATGAATGATGAAATGAATCCAGATGGCTATTGTACTAGATAATGGTAACTGTATAGCCTACTAATATTTCTTTCTTCCATACCGCACAAACTTAGAGCATTAGAAACTCCTTTGTTATGCCAGTAAAGGTTATGAAAAAAACTTTTGTACATATTTGCATTTAATTACTTGAGTATTTCTATTACTCCAATCTGCCGTTTTGTCCTCTCCCAAGTGTTTTATTAGAAATAGTAAAAAAAAAAAAATTAGCTCTGACAGGTCAGTCAAATACTTCCAAAACTTTTAAACATTCCGACAGCAGCGAGCAAGATGTGACGAGTGGATAATGTCTGATTAGCTGCCTGTTTCTTGCATCACTGTTTTATTTTACAAACCTTAATTGCAGAAGGCACCATGAGTTTATATTTTGACCCACTCGTGACAAGAAGTGCGTGCCTTCTAAATTAAAAACTGGATGCTGTAATGTCGACGGGCGCGGGCTTGATGGAGATCCCGTGATGTGTACATTCGTGCGGTAAATGGCTCACAGATAGTCTCCATAGATGGTCGCCTCCATGGACAGGGCTCTAGATTACTTTCACCACAACAAGTCTATCATCCATCAGCCTGACGCATCAAGTGCACGTGGGAGTGTGCCTTGCCTCCTGCACACTACATTAGTATACACAGTTAATACTATTACTGTCACTTCCCAACCTATTTACAAGCCATTTCCTTCCACCATTAGAGCGTGGCGTGAACACTACCATCTATACTGTAGTGCGTAGTATTGTAGAGGGGAAATTGTTATGGCCAAATAATCCAAACTTATAGGAAGACATCATGTAGCTGTGTTGTTTTTATGTTGGTTATTGTTTGTTAATGACTACACCCAAGAATCGCTGTATGAAAACCTTACAATATTAACATTATTATTTTGACCTGCCCCCATCTGTGTTAAATGATGTTAGTCTATAGAATGTTGTAATGTATAGATTTTAACATGCTTGGACACCAAATGCTATGGTGCATATTATTAGAAGTAAGTAAGTTTTTGTGTTAGTTGTATGCTGTTGTTTGTTTTCTTCCATTTAGGGTTGTGCATTTAATTGAAATTTGATTGACTTCACCAATGATACGCATGACTCTATTTAACCAAGAGGTCTATGATCACTAAAAGCTTATGATTTGGAGCAGAGTTCAGACTTTGTTGGAAGAATGTTCATGAGAAACAATTAAAAGCCTGTATTGTTTATGTTACAGAAATGAATATTTGATTTTTTTCCCCCATAAGACTAAACAAAATTCATTCTAAAATGTTACATCCTGCAGCTTACTTTTGGATCTGCCACAATAATTTAACAATTACTGGTTTAAGGTGATAACACTACAGTTCCACTCCACACTTTAGACACTGACAGTGCCTTAGAGCCAATGGTGTAGCATTCGGCACAGCGCAGTATCGACTCAGTACAAACGCCCCTCCCGGTTCCCAATATCCACTGTCCCGAATTGTGTCTGAAGGCCGTCTGATAGCAAAAGGAGACTCCCTAATCACAACAACATTGGTAATTTTTTCAGAATCACATCTAACATCTAACATCAACCATGCTTAAAGTCCAATATACAAACATAAAACCACAGCTAATTTGACACTAAGTATAGAACTCTAGTCAATGTCTCAATTAACATAACAATCAAATATCAATTCACTGTGTGTTGTATTGCTTTTGATAAAACTGTTGTTGCATAAATTACTATTAGACATGAAAGGATGTGCTTGTACATAGACTGTATAAATAAATGGCCATAGCTAATCTGCCAGCCGCTGTGTTACAAATAGATGGAGGTGCTTCCGGCTCAACTGAATCAACTCCAATTGACTTTACATTGAAAAATGGTCACCCCTCTCTCTGTAACTTCTGCAATGAGCCTCTTCATTTTGGTCTTACAACTTTCATATTAACCCACTCTACATGATCCTGTGTTTTGTTCCTCTATTTTGTTGGTAAGTCTCCAAATTCGCCCTTGTAACTGCTGGCCTCGTGAGCTTCATTTGACTGGGGCTGAACGCGATGGGTGACGTCACACTCCCTTAGTCCACTTCTTCATACAATATGCTCTTATATTGTTTTTCACAAAACTGCTGTTGCTTAAATTACTATTATACATGAAAAATGTGTGTCACAATTAGATACTGCTCCCAAATGAATGTATCAGTCATGGTGACAACATGCACAACAAGAAACAGGTAATCAAGGCTTTGTGTTGCATATTCAGCCCTGCTCTTTGAAATACCCAGATTTTTGATGAAGTGGAAATGTATTCAAACACATGGCAGCAGATAAATATGTCAGTGGCTTTCTTTGTGCGTTTTGTGAAAGCTCTTTACATATCTCTGAGGCAAGCCTTTTCTGCAGTATCAGAACCCAGAGCTCAAATGAACCCCCTGATAGATTGAGTTGAGAACAGTGAAGGCGAGATAAACTGAATTGTAAAGCAGCTGTGATGCACTGACAGAACCAGCTGATGCTAGCAGTCTGCAGCAAACTCCACAGAGGCATATTTTTCAAAGATTAAATTGTAAATAAATAAATAAAAAAAACCATCTGATTGGATCCATCACTGTGTCTTAAACGCTGCTCCCCTTTGTCCCACAAGAGTCTTCTCTGATTGGTACATTTGTGTCCTTTGAAAACATGTTAACTTGTCTCTTTCAGATGTGCCACTGAAGCTTCATGAAAAATCCAGCATTACAAAATGAATGCCTCTCCTTCGCTCAGTGCTCACTCTTATCCTTTTTGTTTCACATTTTGCTGTCAAAGATAAATACTTGTGTGGCTGGCAAAAATACCACAACTATAGGTGGATTTTGTTTTTGCTTTTAGCCCAGCGGCATAACAAAACATCATTCTGCTGACAAAGGTCACAAATCCATAACAGAGAAAATGGGTGTTGTTAAAAGTTAGTCTTTTCAGTCTTTTCGGCTGTTTTACCCAAAGAACCAAAGGGAATTTGTTTTTTAAGGCCCTATATAGCAGAATGTCAACATTTGACTGTCAACTCAACAGAAAAATATTGACCTGTTTGATGATACAGTGTAACATTCCAAGCATAGGCATAGCAATAATGTTTCCACGCAGCAAGCAGCCGAGCCCCTATAAGAAAATGTACACAGTACACATTTAAATGATTGAACTTGATTAAATGACTGAATGATTGAATTCTACCCCCAAAGAAGACATATTCATGTGATGTTGCATTGCATCATATTGTATCGTATCATATATATAACATAAACATGACATTTTTTAACCCTATACATATGATCTGGAATCTTGTAAAACATTGATTTCACACAGTATGTCTTTAAATCTAGTGGAGCACAGGTTAAATCTGTGTGCACATGTAGAGAACGTATTGGCAATGTCCATAGGTTAATGTTTGTATTATATGTGTTAGCTCAGTAGTTTGGGAGTGTCATGGTTGCTGGCTGCCTGCTGTCGTGTCAGAGGGTCTGTCTGTGCTGTTAACATCCTGACAGTCAGACTGACACACTGATATTATTGATGCTCTTTCCTGTTTGTGGATGTGACCATCTGCAGAGCTGTGACTGCAGGCCTCTGCTGCAGCTGCCTCCCCATGTCACCATGGCACCAGGACTCTCTCAGAAACATCCTGTAACAGAGAGTCAGAAACTATGGGGCCATTTAAGCCTCTCGCTGACCTGCAGTAGTTATACAATATTAACATGCTGCTTTTGTGACCTTAACCAGATAGTTGCAAAAATAAATAAAAAAAATTGCCCCAAGAAATGTGGAAAAACTCTTATCCTGTGTGTCACTTACTGTTTGCATCTCCACAAACTATTGACTTGTGGAGGAGTGTGCCCTGGCTCCTGCTTGTTTCCATGGAAATCTTGTTTCTTTGGCTATAATCTTCCAGAGTAAATCTCAAAACATATCTATTTAAGAGAATGTTCCAAAGTATGGTTTTAATTTACAATTAAATCATGCAGCTGACATGTAACCCAAGTGTTTACCCAAGATAAAACTTGATAAAACTTCACTGCATGCTATGTTGCTTTTTCCCCAACTCCCCAAATGCCGGGCTGAAGATTGTAGATACAGATTATAGAGGTTATATTAAAAAAAAACATTCTAATATTGAAATCATTAAGCCATATTACATAACAAAAGCTCGTTTGGGACAAGCACTATACGTAATACTACATACTAGAGTAATACACTAAAGTAATAATGTAAATCTTAACCACAAAAATAGACAGCGTAAGGTATCTTCACAGCCACTGCATGCAAATGTCCATATTTTGTACCTAGCTTTTAGGTTTTAAGTTGCTTGCAGTATTGTTTGAAATTATCTGCACCCCTTTATTTTCTCATTGCAAACAAAACAAAACACAGTTCCGATTCCAATGTGAACCAAAATGTTTTTCCTCAGCTTCTCACAGTGGGAAACAATAGCTTATTCTGTGCATGTGTTTGACAGTTGTTGCTTGTAGCCGACTTGGAGCAATGCGCACAACACAAGGAAACAGAATAATGAGTGGCGATTTTGTGGAAGAAGGAGAGAGCCTCTCCTCCTCCTCTTTTGTCAAGTTACTATCGTGAGTGGGTTTACAAGGGCTGTGGCTTCATCATGCTGCCTTCACACCCTCCTGCCCTGACCACTGGAGCATGGCTTTCTTTAAACATACACTATGCAGGCCTTTCTGATAAAAAGATCTCATCGTCACCGGACTTTTTTTGCTTTTTTTTGTGCGCAAGGCTGTGTTCTCTATCTGATACAAGCTGGCAAACATCTATGCCTTTGTCTAAGATTAATGCTTTTATTTTTATTTGCAGTTCTTTGTATCTTTGCGGATGTTAAAGGTACATTGTGCAATTTTTCTGGTGGAGGGTCCGTCACCAGTTTGTTTCTTTGTTTAGAATGTTCCACGGTCGAGATTAAACCTATGTAGCTCAAGGGAGTCAACTATAGGCAGCTTTACAGGTCAGATCTGATCTATTCATAGAGAGAATGACTGTATTTTTGAGCAACAGAAACACCCATAATGAATACATGCCAGGTGGATCTGTTTAATGTCATATCATGGAACATTCCAAGCAAAGCAATAACATCTCCATGGAGAAAAGCAGGTGATGCACACTCCACCAGGAAAGTTGTGTAATGCACCTTTAAAGGAGACATGTAATGCAAGAAACTACTTTTCAGAAAATGTAACCGTTTTATAATTGTTTCCCCTTCTCATGTAGCCACTATGTTGTTTTTAGATCGATTAATATGTGTTTGAGTAATCTTTATTCTCCAGTCTACTTCTGTTGTTACCTCCACCTCACACTGATGTAAAAGGGTAGACAGGAATCGACACTTAGTAATGCACTGGTAATTTGTTGTAATTTGGGGGGTTTGAATGCCAAGTGACTGAAGAAAAGTGCTAACAATGCTGCTCAAAATACAGTCGTCAATGGTGTCAAATCACAAACAGAAAAAAAGTTTGAAGGGAAAAAATCATTTAAAAATTGTCTTCATTTTTACTCTTGCTCGTAACCATTGTGGGAATTATTTTTTATTTGTTAAGAGATTAAACAATAAAACAAGCCAAAGGAATTGTCAATTTTGTATATAGCCTAGAGAGGATATATAAATGGACATAGCTAACCCGCTAGCCACCACATTCCAAACAGGAAGTGTTCATGGGGGAGCTTCCGGCTCCATCTGACTAGGAGTTAATTGAAGTGCGTCATTTTGGTCTTCAAATGTTTGTATCAACTTGCTCTACATGATCTTGTTGTTTTTATTTTGCTGTTTTACACCTAAATAAATTCATTTGACAAGAGCCGAGCATTATGGGTGACACCACACTCCCTTCTTTATACAGTCTATGGTATATAGGTTTTGACTACAGATACTCACAAGTCATACGTGCATACATTAGGTAATTGCTGAAAAAATTGAAAAGATAAGTAAAAATAGGTATTAGGTAAATGGGAACTACATAGTAAAACGTGTTGAGTGCATAGGCCATAGATTTGCCCTTTACAATGATTGAGAGCTTTGGTATATACTCACTTTGTCTTTTTCATGTAAAGTGCTATGTCTGTCTACTTAACATCACATGAGTGGGCAGCCAGCTTTCCAGGTACTCTCTGTCCATTTAAAGCATTTTGCAGAGTTAAGAAGTATCAAGTGCTTGTCATTAGCCAAGCCGATAGCTCATTGGATCAGAATGTGTTGGGGATCTCAGTAGAACAGACTACTTAGCTGTGGGGTCTTCTCACATTGTATCGGAGAAAGAGGAGAAAGAGGAGAAAGAGGGGGATGGCTACTTTGTCCACGCTCACGACTGATGCAACTCCCAGACACATGCTGGCCCTGAAGGCATCATTTCCCATGGTTTTATCATCATCAGAGATTTCACAACATTATAGGCCAAGTGGTATTCTGGACCAGTGAGGCCAACTGGACTGAGATGGAGAAAGTGCTTCCATTGCCCTAACTATACTGCAATCTGTTCTGCTCTAATAGACCACTAATGGTGCTGTTTACCTACATTCTAGCACAACTACTGGGCTACTAATAGTTTTGTAATGAGTATTTTAAAGTTGTCTAAAATATTGCGATATTGTCTGCTTCAATAATTGATATGGCAACTAAACTAAATGTATTGCAGTAACGCTAAGCATATTTCAGTTCTTTAAATTAAAATGTCTTTTTAAATTAAAAGTTTTAAGACATTATTTATAACTTTCCCTACTATGTTCTTATTTAGCCTTTATATTTTGATCTGGATTGTAAAATAAGGCTTTCAACTTAAATTACTTTGACAAAAATATATTAAACAAAACAATAATATCGAAAACGCAAAACTTGACAGCTATACGGCCTCACAATCTTTTCAAGTAGTCCTCAAGTAGTTTCAAGTAGTCCTAGTCCTAGTGTCGTAGTACATAGTACTACGGCAATAACTATGTACTTCAACCACCATAGTATAGTGTAAATCCAGTGTTACATTTTCTCCATTGTAAACTTATATAACTCAAAGAAATAGTTCACTAGCAAGGACCACAATCTTCACCATATTGTATTTCACAAATTAGATCTCAATAACAGTTATTGGCTTGCTTGAGTAAAACTATTCTGAATATGGAGGTCAGCGGTCAGTGTTGTGAAATGTCAGTTTCTCACAATGCCCAAAACTTATTGAGATATATGCCTTACTGATTATGAAGGATTATTTCTACTGTTGATGTTGTTAATATGGTAATTTATACAGTTAATGTATTTTGATGTTTTGCTCATTGAAAGTCTGCAGGCCTATTTACTATGGCAACATGTGGGTATCTGTCAATTCTGAATATAAAAATGTGTGTGCTCAGTGTGGTGCTCATCTACCCAACTGTAATTTGCAACATTTGAACAAATAATTGGCTTCTGCTGTGTACTGCATATCCCTGCTAATGTGTTCACAAATCACTGTTAGTGGCACCACTCTGTCTTATCACCCATGTTGTTTACCTTGAGCTGCTGTTGGGTTGAATATTACAGCCATCCGACAGTGGTTAGCATTGGCTCACAATCTCACAGACGGAAGTTTCTGTGTTCAACTACTGGTTTCCCCCTCAACCCAAAACATGCTTCATGCTCCTTCAGCTAAGTTCCGTCCAAGTCAAGCTCAAGATCTGGAAATGGGTCTCTGGACATTGCATGACATTGAAGAATGGGTCAAATGCAGATGACTAACTACCCATACTGGGACAACAAAGTGTCCCTTAACCTTAATCAATCCACACTTTAGGTATCACTTACAAAATACTGAGTGTCAGTACATATTCAGATGACTCTACCTGAGTTTGAAATGCCAAGTTGTGCATGGGGAGAAAATTCTCCTTCTTAAATCCTTTTCCTTTTGTGCATAAAAAAAATACAATGAATTGAATCTTGATCTTGCAATTTCTGGGACACAGATTTCAAAATTAACTCCACTTTAGATCCACGTTGCAAGTGAACTGAAATGATAATTACTTAATTAGTCTCAGATATTAGCATTCTCTTGTACAACACTGTAGATTCAAATCACTTTCATCCTGTTTATAATCTTTGTTCATTGGGATGCTGGATTTTCTGCCCTTTATTAACTGCTTCTGATTTCAGGGTAAAAATAATAATAATAATCAGGTACCATTCCAGTTTTATTATCTGGTGTACATTTCGAGTCAGAGATAACACCGTGGAGCATGGGATTACAGAACATGAATGATAGAACTATCTATTATTAAATTTGCATTTTTGTTCTGCTGCTTCAACAGAATAAGGAGACAATGTCACCCTGGTAACGAACATTAGGAGTAAATAGTGTGAGCTGCTCCCTTAATTTAACTCAAGCATGCCTTATTAAAAATGGAAAAGCAGCCCATGCCACATTAGGGATTACAAATTTGTATTTAAGTGTGAAATTAGCCCGATGGACACTGCACGACCAGAGAAATGTTTCAGGCGGACATGAAAGAGTATGCTTGGATTTGCATACAATTTAAAGTCCCAGATTAATCCTACATCTTTGGACATGATTGTAATGGATTTTAAAACTCGTATTGTTTGTAAATGATAGGCAGGCTTCACCGGTCAATACTGCATGAATTACTTATAAAGAATAGAAAAACAGAAATACTGACCTCTCGCTGAAAGTGTTCTGAGCCCACGAGTGTTCGAACAAAGACTTCATGTTGATTGGCAGAAGAAGTGGAAAAATCTAAGTATAGTTAAATCCAGTTGAGAAGCAGCACAGGCCTCGTACTCATATATAAATGCACAATGCACAGAAACAAAATAGCCAATACCAAAATAGACGGAAGTACATCTACTGGTGTTGCCATGTTTGTGTTTGTTCAGGACTGGCTTCCGCATTACCAGTGCTGCCCTGTGATTGGTCTGTTTCTGCACCGCTGGTACGAGAATGAGTTTTTCTGAGAATCGCTCTCATCTGTTCTCTGAAGTGAGCAGGTTTGGGCTCGGTTACTACTGGGATGGGAGACCACTGGGAATAGCAGGCGCCATAGTGGGGCAGGACTGCTTCAAATGCACACTGTTGTTGTTGGGTTAGGTTAGTTTATTTGCCAGTTGTAGTTAAAAAACACATTCAAGAAACATGTACAAAATAATGGATCAGTTTTATATAGCGCTTTTCAGGACACTCAAAGACGCTTTACAGAGCATTATTCATTCACTCCAGACCCAGTGGTGGTAAACTACTATTGTAGCCACAGCTGCCCTGGGGCAGACTGACGGAAGCGAGGCTGCCAATCTGCGCCATCGGCTCCTCTGACCACCACCACCATTCACGCACACACCACTGTCATACTAGGCAATGTGGGTGATGTGCCTTGCCTAAGGACACTACGACAGTTTTTGCCACTGGCGCCCCCCTGTGGCACCTGGAATTCCCAGTGGTCTCCCATCCAAGTACTAACCAGGCCCGACCCTGCTTAGCTTCTGAGATCTGACGGGATCAGGCTTTGACAAGCCGGTATGGCCACAAAAGCTCAAAGTATCTGAGATATTAAAAACAACAACATGAACAAACAATAGACAATGAATAGAATGTGTACTTAGGCAAGACACTTCACCCATTTTGCCTAGTATGAATGTGTGGGAATATTTTATTTATTTATTTATTTGACAATGCAGTCAGACATATTTACATACAGAACATGCAGCTGATACGACGCATATAGAGTTTATAGCTATTAGCTAATTTTCAACTCCTGTCCCTGGTTGGGCTTTTACCTAATAATAGTTAAAAAAAACTTACAAACAATATTCATACAAATATGTACAACGGTGCAGCATTTCCAACATTCCCACAGTCAAACACACACACACACACACACATACACACACGCACGCCCACGCACACAAGTATTTACAGGTGGGTGCAGCGTTGGTTCAGTTTTAGCCAAGCTTTGAGTTTCGAGGTGAACAATTTAAGATCTGATATACACTTTAGTTCAATGGGAAGTGAGTTCCATAACTGACCATTTTTAACTAAAGGCTGATTGCCCAAATGTGGTTCTGCGATGTGGGATTAACCCATTATTACTGCCTGTGGTTCTGGTGACTGTTGCTGGTTTGTTTTTGAACAAATGTACACAGAGGATCTGGTGCTAAATTGTTAATGCATTTGAATATAATCTTAAGAGAGTATAATTTAGAAAAGCTCTCAAAACTAAGCAAATTATACTTCTTAAGTATAGTGCAGTGGTGGTAGAGGATTAGCTTTTTATCCATCATTTTCACAGCTTGATTGTAAAGTGAGCCAATGTGTTTTGTGACAGAGGGAGCTGCCTGGGTCCATGCTGACATGCAGTATGATGTGTAAGAAAAGATCATACCATGCATGTACAGAAGAGCTGCCTGGCTCGGGATGTAATGCCTGATTAGTTTGAAGCAGTTTAGATTGCTTTTTATAATTTTGGAAATTTTCTTGATATGCTTGTCAAATTTTAGTTGATGGTCTAGAACCAGCCCTTGATATTTGAATTCTGTTACAGCATGAATTTGTTCATTTTGCAAAAAGATTTGAATGTCTGTAAGGTTTATTTTTTTAATTGAAAAACACATGGATACAGTTTTGGTAAGATTTAGTACTAAGTGATTTTGTCTGAGCCACTGACTCACTTCAGCCATGCATGCAGACAGAACTGCTGCAGCGGGTGCATAAAAGGCAGCATCGTCTGCATAAAGCTGACATTTGACGCTGACATTAGGTGATTGGTGGTTGAAGGGGGTTCCTTTGATTTATGTAAATACCTCATACTGTTAGTAATGCTTCTGGTAGGCTTTAAACATAGAGCCGGTCATTCAAACTGTATACTCAGAAAAGCTGTGCATTCTCCTTTTCTTTCCAAACTGGTAAATCTATAAAATTACCTCAACATACAAGCGTAAGCTACCCCCATGTACTGAAGTCATTTAGTTATAAATTATCTGAAAGTATCTGCAAGCCTGTGGATTTAAATAGTGCAGTTAAGTCCCCTGTATTAATCCTGGATATGACGCAGATAAATCTGCATTTATAAAGAACATGAGTAAAGAGGAGCTCATGCTGACATAACCACAGAATCCTGCCTCTTCCTGTAGGTGGAATCAATCATTTGTTGGAAGGTTGCTTTAACCTTTAAATTCCTTGCTCCGCAGTAATCCCTACGTGAATTTCTGCTTTCAACCAATTTCTGTCAGACAATAGTTCTGAGTGATAAATCTACCGGCTGCACCAGAGCAGAGTCCGATTTATCATAATTTTGTAATATTTATGAAGAAAACAGAAAAGCTTTTGTCTTGTTTAAGCCTGTAGAGTTTGGACTTCCCTTGCATGTTCACGTCTGTTTTTCTGATTTATGCTTCAAATAGTGTCCCCAGTATATCCATCAACCAGCCACTACAGATGGTGGCCTCAGTAATCTGGAGGATAAGGAATAAAAAGAGGGAGGAGCCAAACAGTGGCGCCGTGAGCATATGCAGACTCGTTATGTCCACGGCGACCATCATGTCTTTTAAGACCATCTGTTTCCCAACTCCTATGCCCTTGTGAGCCAGATCCATCTGTGGTATCAAATAAACTAGGCTAAAGTTGGTTTATGCTGGCATGCTGGATAAATACAACATTATTACTCAGCGATGTGAAAAATGTATATCAAAACGACAATATAACTGGTTGTTATTGTTATTTTATTGATTGTGACAATAGCTCAGTTGTGAGAGTGTTTGTCCTCTGATCTGAAGGTTGAGTGGTCAGATCCACTGACCGGACCATTTGCCATGTTGTAGGGTGGGCAATATTGACACTAAAGGCAATAACTCTATGTTTTTGTCATTTTAAATGTGTCTGTAAATATTTTGGTTAAAGTTCAATATAAAAGCAGAAATATCACTTCATACCCTTGTTTGGAAGATTACACTAGACCATTCTGTTTTATTTAAATCAGCTATTTTTCTCTCATTATAATAGTTTTCACTACAGACAACATACTCAATCTTCTAACTGAGCATATCTCCAGAATAACAATTTTATTATTCACTTTCAATATACCTCCCACCTTTTGTTGTAAATGTCTCATCACGGCAGTAATTTAAATTTGGCTTGCTTTCCAATTCCTCTGAACCATAAACATTTCTTACCCATTTTATTTCTCACTGTATTAATATTGAGAATGATAATAAATACTAATGGGAGCTTGTAGCATTTTTTAATGGTGGACTTGATCTGCAAAGTAGCACTGCACTTTGAAGACTAATAGCGGATGACGTCTGCAGCCAATTTTCAGTCCGACAAACTTAGACGTGTACACAGTCACCAAGTATTAGCTGCTCAGCCGTGGTCAAATTACTGATAGCTGCTGACAACTTCCACTCAGCAATTACCCATTTCACAAGCTCCTCCGACTTTGACACAAAAGCATTATCAGTGGCCTGCGCGGTCAGTCCCATTTATTTTAATTCACTCATTAGCATATATGGAGCAATGCTTACTGTAGCAGGAAAAATGGGGCTCAGGGTTATACAAGGCCACGGAAGTCCGGAGACAAAATACACGGTTTCGAAGTAAGAAGATGGCAACTCGAAAGCTTGGGGGGACACATCTTGCAGAGGACATAATTATTAGTGGGACAGAAAAAATAGAGAGCTATCATTTATCTGACAAGCAGCAAGCTGATTGAATTGGGGACCTCAAACTTGGACAAATGCCACAAGCCATTGTTCAGAATCTGTTATAGGACAGCAATGTTGGGAAAATATTTTTTTTTAAAACAACCGACTGATTTGAAACCAGGTTTGGGCCTTTTTGTCAAAACCAGGTGTCAAAAATGAAGATTTTAAAGACTTTGTGTTAAAAATACCCTGATATAAACACTGCTGTATTTCTGAGATTTGTTCTAATTATCAGTAACCTCAGATTCTCTAAACGAACAGGATAAAAATGGTGCATTAAAAATAGTTGATGACATAAAAGTGGCCTTTAAGGTTGTTTGATCAAGCTGGGAACAAAGCCTTTAATTAGGTTTTTGCAGAGAAGCAGCATTCAGGGCAAATAAAAGTCAAGAGACAGTGAGAGGTATGTCTTGCTAAATGTGACATTTCTCTTCCTTCTCCTTCAGTACACATTCTACAAACATGGTTATTTGTTATCAGAATTCCTTTTTCACATTTTTTTTGTTTTAAAGGTGCCTTGTTTGTTTTCTGGTGCTACTTGTGTCCATGGAAATGTTATTGCTTTGCCTGGAATATTCCATGGTATGACTTTAAACATACCCCTCTAGTATTACTTCATACATACAATAATTCCTCTGTCAATGGGGCGACTCTAGACAGATCTGAATTGTAACTGTAACCTGCTTGTCTACGTAGTGATAGACACAGTAGATTTAATCTATTCTGTGGAACATTCTAGCCAAAGTTATAACATTTCCATGGGGACATCAGGTTACGAACTCTCCACCAGAAAAGTTGTGCAGCGCAACTTTAAGATCAAACTTGCTGATTTCTATTATGAGATTATTTAGTTCCATTGACATGTACAAATGCTACTGACCACAGCCACGGGAAATAATGACTTAATAATAACATATAATAATACAAGTGAACCTGAATATCTCTGCACTCCATAAACCAGTGAGATACGTCAATTACATTATTATATATTTGAACTCCTGACATTCATATAGTCCTTTCTGTTAAACTTTTAGTGTCTCTGTATTATTAAGCTGTGGATGATATTTGCCGTCGGTGCCCTGCATGTTTGGCTCTTCCCATTGCTCCCTGCAGCCTCTCAGCTCTGTGATAAAGACATTGTCACTTAATGCGCACTGATCAAACAGATTAAGGACGAGTGCCTACAATGATGTCCCTTCCTCAGTGCTGCATCTCATTACCTGGCCGCCCTTGATGGAACCTGCAGATATGGAGTAAAGTCCCTGCATTGCGTAACACACCATGCCACTAATTACAGCTGTTATGTAATCCACTTCTTCTATCGGCACATCTCGAGAAGCCTTTATGGATCAGCACTTTGTTCGGTTGTTAAACGTATTTGTGTAAAGATGCGTGACGTGTGTGTATAGTGAAAGTGAAACAAAACAAACAAAAAAGAAAAAGTATACTAAACAATTTGACTGCTCAATTTACTAAATCTTAATGGTGCACTGTGTAACTTTTTTGTTGGGGGTCTGTCACTTATTTCTATGGATATGTCATTGTTCTGCCTAGAATGTTTCACAGTATGCCATTAAACAGTACATTTATTTATTTACAGGTGTTTTTTTTAGCTCAAAAATACCTAGAAATACATGCATTCCTACTGAGTGGGGTTGCCTCTCCACAGATCTGACCTGTAACTTACTCTAGTTTGTCTCCATACAGATGAAAAGGTTTAATACTGTATTGTGAAACATGTCTCCATGGATTCAAGCATGAATTTGACAGAAAAGTTACACAGTGCATCTTTTTGCCAAAACATTCACACTTGTTTTCCCAATTTCGCCATATTTTAGGTTTAATATTTTACTTCCTGGTTGAAAATTGTGACATTACACTAGGAAATTTAGTAATTGTTCCCTAGCAAAGCAAAACTCCTCAAATGTACACAGATATCGGACAAATAGAAATATAACAAAACACCTATACACTGTTGAAAGCATGTTTAAAGTATCAGAAATATGTTTGAACTTTCTACTGTTTATTTTTCAGTTTTTCTTTGCAAATTCCTTCTTGATTAGTGTAAAATTATAATTTATAATAGTTATAATCCCACCAAATTATGTAAAATTAGAGAATCATGAAAATCTGCCATACACACTTTAAAGGTGGGGTACCTTTTTCACATTCTAGGTTTATTCTTTAAATGAGAGAAAAAAGAAACGCTTTCCCCCATTGTAAAAGCAGCTCTTTGCGACAAAATCTCAACACCGCACACTGTCTGCATCTAAAATAGTCGATCAAAAATTCTGGAAGAAAGAGACGAATGCTGAGAGAGAATTGACTGAGCCGGCTCATTTCTGCTTGACTCCATTGTCTGCAAAACAGTACTTCTGAATATGTGCATGCGCCTGAAATTGAGTGCATGTGTATTCGAGCCAAGTCTTAAATGGTTTCTGAGAGCTCAGACTTAAATACAATAAAATACCTACTTGTTCTTTTCGCCGTTTTAATTTAAGTACAGGATTATTACTCTCTTTGCCATCAAGGTCAGGAAGAACTCATATACAAAACTGATAATTGGCTTTGTATGTCAATGCGTCATTTTCTTCCACAGATAAAGCACAATTGTAAACACTCATAAGTCTACTTAACATAAGACCTTCATTGTTTCTAGCACAACAAAAGTCCATTTTGGTCATTGCAATCAGCCACTTTCACATGACACCGGATGCTGCTTTTGCGGTTAAAATGAAATTTTGTCATGGGTTAAAAAATACATTTTGGGGTTTGTCCTTTCAGTTAATTTTTTAAATTTTAGTTATGCAATAATAGCCAATACACCAGCAATGTATATGTACTTTGTTCTTTAAAAAAACAGCAATATATCACAGAGTATGTGCAAAGGTGAAGGGACCTCAGCCATAGCATGTTTTACATTTCACCAAAATGAATGCACTGACCTTCTTTAATTCTGTTATCGGGAATGTATTTAAAATAGCTATTCTGTATACGACTATAGAACCAATCTATTACCAGTCTTACACCTTAGATCACTGCTCTCCAACTAGTGCACCCCATTCTGATCTCATCACGCCTGCTGTCAGCTCGGTGATAGTCTGCCTCCATCACAGCGACAGCCATAATAAGCGTCCCAGCGTGGCCTTGTCTCCGATGGCTTTAGATAACATGCTTGCGTAATGCTTAACTGCCTGAGTATACCCCTCTCCTCCTCCTCTTCCCCCATGACCTGCTGCCTCTGGGGTGTGGTGCAGTGCAGCTGGTTGCTTCCTGTCAGGATTTTTATATTTTTTAATCCCAGTTTGTAATCTGGCAGCTCCAACGGCAGCAGCCGATCACAGCCGGTTTGTGCTGCGTGATAGTGAAGGGGAAACTTGTGATAGCAAAAAATGACACTGGTCAGAAAATCTGCACCGCACTTGTGTGAGAAGAGTGTAGTGTAGCGTAGTCAGCATAGGGAGGGGGAAACATACACTTCTTTTTTAAGACATTACAACAACCTATATACTATTAAATGAACAGTTATTATATTCAAATTAAACTTGGTTACTGTTAGTTTTGCACCCTTGATTTACATTTCTATTCACTGCACTTCACTGCACTATTTTTGACGTTTTTGGAGTAGGGGTGTGTAAAAATATCTAAATATTGATATACTAATAAATTTGGTTATTCAGTAACTTTATCGTGAGCTGCTGTTTCGATATATTGCCCAAGGTAATTTTTGGTATCTTTAAGCACATTTTTTTTTGGATTTTTTTATGGAATACACTAGACATATTCTAAAATTTTGTCATTAAAATAGACGTGTTTCAGATTAACTTTGCACAAGTAGTGGTTTAACAAAGAAAAATGATCGCATGTATGACCATATTGTGATAATATTGTATCATGACCCATGTATTGTGTATCGTATCGAATCATGAGTAACCATATATTTAGCAATATATTTATTTTAAAGGACTTATGAAATGAACCACTTCTTATCTCCCCACAACTGCAATCTCAGGGCAAGCTGAGAAACACTAGCCACAGCATGCCATGCAATTACAGTTTTAGCTAACATTTAAAAAAACTTTTTCACCATAATAGGAATCAAGGGAATGCACAAGCAATACAATGTCTTGTTTGAAATTCCTTTGGACTCTCTCTTTAGCCTTAAGTGACTGCGAAAACCTATAACCCTCTTTGAATAGCAGCTTCCCGTGTGTGTTCTCTACAAAGGTGGGGTTAAATAGCATTTCCCTGCAAATTCAGTCTCCATTTAAATTGGCATGGCAGCATATGATGAGCCAATCTCAGCATCAAAGCTAGCGTACATATTTGCGTCATCACTTATAGCTCCCAACCTGAATTAGCTGCGCTCCCCACTGTGTGTGCTGACAGACTGAAGGGAAAGAAGAGCCTGTCATTTGAAGCATGAAATCCCTTTAACCAGGTCCTCTGTCACTCTGCAGCTGGTGGGGGGGCACGCCATGCTGTGTGGTAAATGCACAGGTTAATACACAGGGCCACCACAGCTGCACATGGATTCTACACTGAGTAAAGTTCAACATTACATGAATGTCTGTACTTATAGGAGCCCTCACAGCCAGGAACAAGTGGGTGGTCCTGTGTCCTTAGGGGGGCTTGTTCAGGGTGTATAGCTTGAACTTAAGTAAGTAATGTGCCATATTCATCAACATTCCCTGGGGGTGTGAAGCTAACTGGAAGCACTACTTTGTTAGAAGCTCTGTCACTTAAGTTAGACAATCTTAGCTTTATTTTAGCACAATCTGACAAGAATGAGCTGATTTGGTTGGAAGAACATCAGATGATTTGTGTTTTAAACAAGTTTCTCATGCATAAAATTACAGTTACAAGAAAGCTAGAATTGGCCTACAGACTCCTTAAACCCTTATTGTATTTTTTCTTGAGTTTTGAGACAATCTTAAAACATTTTTCTCAATTTGCTAATGTGTGAACATTCCACCAATAGAAATGCATTATAGACACCCCCAGCATGATCATTTAGAGAATGTCGCACTTTTTCAATGATGTTACGTGAATTATGAAAAGTGAGATTTACATACTGTTATTGTTTGTTTTTCTTACAAAGAAATCAAAGCTTTGTGGGTGTACTGGTATTCAAGGTTCAAGGTTGTGATATGTTGTCATCTTTTTCTCTCAGTATGTTATGACTGAGAAAAACTAAATAGATGGTGTTACTGCAGTAATAACTGTGGGATTTAAGTATATAAAATATTACTCAAAATTGACGCTTGTGAGCTTTAAGCAATGTTAGAATGTTGTTACCTCCTCAAAAACATACCCAGAGTTGTGTTTTGTTTCATTCACATGTTTGATCTCCAAAACTTAAAATGCTCTGTTCCACCTTGTGATGTCATGTAGTGGTAGTTTTCAAGTTATCAGCAAACTTTCACCTGAGTAAAGGAGGAGGGATTGACAATAACAGGGCTGACATCATCCACATGATTGTAGCAAAGGTGCGTGGAGTTTAAAAACACAATAGAGTATTTCCTGTTTTACTAGATGACATCATAAAATGGAAAAGAGTTTTCAGTTTGTGAGAAAAACTCAGCCTAAATATGCAGGATCTGTGTGTTAAACATATGTGAATGAAACGAAACACAACTGTCTCTTCCTGCTCCGTCTCTTTAATATATATATATATATTTTTTTAAATAAGCTCTATGTCGTCTTGTATCTTCTTTTTCTATTCTATGTAGACTACAGTTTAGATACAACTTGGACCCAAATACCTGCAAGCCCATAACACTAATGAAAAGGTGCTATTTGTGCAGGATATTAGTGTCCACTATTTTTGTTGCAGTTGCATTTGTACTGTATTGTCAGGTTTATTTTTGTAGTTTAAGACCGGCAATTTTACAAGACTGCTTTTTGTATCTTTCCCACTATATCAACAGTTTTTCTTCCATAAAACCGGGGACAGGTGCCTTTGTATCACTCAACAGCGGCTCTCTGGTGTTTTCGTGTATCATACGAAATCTACTTTTATGTACACTATGGGAGACCTGGAGAGTAACAAAAGTACTTTCTCCAACTAACAGGATTATGTGGAAACAAATCCTTTTTTGTATTTTTGAAAGTGCATAATGTTAGTTCTGATCACAGCAGAGTCCTCTGTGGTATGTAGCCAGGCATTGTCTAGTAAAGCGTTTGTCTTTCACACTTGGGGGTAATGATATTAACCGAATTAGCACTGATTCAGTATGATGTCCCATTCATAACATTACCACGACCATCTCTTTTGTGTTGGCTCCTCTATAGTCTGAAATAGAGGGAATCTCATTATTTCAACATGGAACAAACTCTCTTTTCTCTCTCTTCCTCCTCTGTCTCTTTAATTTTAAAAAACCCAAAAAATACTCTATGTCTTCTTGTGTCTTTTGAAAAACAATAGAACAGTCTTGACTTGGTGAGTTTTTCTGACTGAAATCATGAGGCAGGATCCAGGTTGAATGTCTCTCAGTTGGCCTGCAGAGTGTTCACTGATTTCCCCTCCAGTGATGCTTGATGCAGCTGCAGCCTATAAATAGTCCCACCCCACTCCGAGATGGGATGGGCCCTGCTTTAACCCCCGAGACCCTATCCCAATGTGACCCCCAAGGAAGTGGAGCATTGCTGCTATTAGTGATGTCTTTGGGACAACCAAGAAAACATCCAAAGACATGTGGACCAGGCAAAACATTATAACCGCATGCATGTTATTTCTTTATCTGACAATACTTCATCTGTTTGCATGCTACTTTTTGCATTCTTAGTGAATTCTTAGTAAATAGCATGTTCAAGGGAGAATTATCCATGGTAACAGTCACAGTGCTGATTATGTTGAGTTATTATTTTGAAATGAAGTCTATGGATGAATGTATATTTCAGTATTTGAATGGGATTTTCTTTAATGGAAGAATATGACAGCTTGACTGCGCTAATGGGGATCCACAATAAACAAACAAACAAATCTGTTGCAAACCAAATACTAGATCAATCTTAACTCCCCACATTCATCACCTGTCACTGACTTACTACTGTTTGTCTCTGGGTTATTTTCTATACATGATTGTCATAGTATGATGGAAACATTTCATAAGAGGTGCCATTTTGGATATGTGTTGCCATTTTAGTCCAACCATCACAAAGTGTCCCTGGTCAAACTTGCTCCATTATTCCTGTTTCTTGAGCATCAGCTTTGAGGACATTGGGGTCTAGTATCACATTTACCAACAGCTGTTCTCATGAGACCACAAAGTTTTACACAGTCTATTCACTGAACCTGCTTGCACCCCTCCATATTGCCACCTACCTGTCACTGCCTCCTCTTCCGCCCCATTGGTTATTCCCTTTGCAAATATTTACCAAGTGCCATATTGCAGACAGGGGCAGGGTGGTTGCCTCCCACTTGAGCCTGTATTTTCATATCTCCAGATGGCGGAGTGTTGGAAGGGTCCGCTGCCTTTGTGTCCCATATTTATTGCGTGGCCTGGATTCAACAGAAGCGGGATGTGTCTCAGAGCTTTTGCTTCCCCAGCGGTGCTTTCCTGCAATCAAAGAGTATTCATCTCCCTCTTTGCCCTCCCTCTTGCACAGCCATTTTGGCACAGTTTGGCTCCTGGTCTGCCCCTCCCACCCACTCCCTCACTGTTTCTTTTCATTTCTGTATTCATTTATAACACGGGCACAATCCCCTATGGAGCAACAGTCACAGCTTGTGCATTTTGTTTATTACACAGAAGAGCTCTATAGGTGAGATTTAATTCAGTGATAAAGTCATTAAGCGAGGAGTAAGAGATCTAATCTAACCTACTGTACTTTCTTTAATTCAGCACTATTCTCTTCTCTGTCTACTCAGTCAAGGCTATGATAATAACCACATGTAATAGATTGTAGGTCTCCAAAGGCAGCTGGAACTGAAAACTCACAAGTACAAAATATCTATAAAATACTGGAATAAAAACCTTGAATCTAAGAGGAACTTTTCTTAAACTGAAAAACTTTTCTTAAACTGAAAAAATATATAGATCATAAACCCATGCATAAACCAGACATTTAATAAAACATTCCTTTTATTTTTAATAAAACCTTGTCTTGGTCAATGGGTAGAAAAGTAATGTAAAATGTCACATTGTAACTGTACAGACTGCAGGGGCTTTGTCATTTCAGAGCTGCAGCACAAAGGAGAAAGTGCCACTCTCAAAGTCAAATTGAAGTGTACTTATGGCACAATGGGCTGCTGCTTTCAGTGTTCCAGTGAGGCCTGAACCTGCTCCAGAATTCTCTGGACATGTTGAGGTGGCCAACAGGACCATTTGTGTCACGTCTGTGACATTTCAGATGAAATGTGCAAAACGCATGAATTTCACATGGAAATCAAAGACTTGATTTATATTTGCAGAGAGGGATGGTGCTCAGTTAGATTTACTTTGAAAAATGTGTAGTCTTCTGAATAGGCACAGTATTTTACTCCTACTAAATTTGGTAATGTATTTTACAGTCTAACAGTTTTCATTTTACAATGACTCCTCCCACTGTGAGTCTAAGGGACAAACACTGTTGATGACCGTTTTAAATGGTTGGGACATACCTTCACATATGATTGCTTGTTTGTTTTTTCATATATAATTTTTTGTCTAGACTTTAGAAGTGATAGATGCTGTATATTGTTTAATGTCCTCCAAATTACTTTACCATATTAACTTCAAATTATTAAAAAAAATAAAAAATAAATAAATGCTTTCCCCAAATGCTTTTTACTTGAGTAATTTCTTGGGCTCCTACTGTACTTTGGTCTTCTACAGTCTTGAGTAATATTATTTTGAAGTAGTGTCTTGAGAACAATTTTTGGTTACTCTTCCACTGTTGAAAAACAGTTGTTTATTGTTTTGTTGTGGTGACCCTGCAAATGAATTTTATGCTTATCCCTGATCAAAGGGCACATTTAGACAAAACTGGTAACCAAGCAACTCTTTTAGCATTTTCACGCCGAAAGAGAACTGTGCTGGTGCCGGGTCTCCGCACCTAATCCCAAACAGACTGACATGTTCACACCTAAAATCAGAGTGTTCGGGGAAGTTGGTTCCCGATGGGAACCAAGTAAAACTTGTTTTTTTCTAACCGAACCATGACAACACAGTAAACAACACCAGGTTCATCCAGGTCACACGCAGTAAAAAAAACAAAGAAAGAAAATGTGTGTCTGTGTGGAATATGGTGTACAAATCAAGTGACAAGAAGATTGTGCAGTGGACAGCAGAGGAGACTAAATATTTGCTATATCCATGTAAGGTTCCATCTTTGGATTGGGCATTGCTGCCACCGTTGCCACAGCAGATGTTGTAGCAAAGCTCGGCGCAGATAAATAATTATTTGTATGAGCACAAATGCTCATTGGTAGTCGATGATGCGGTCCATGAATATCATTTTCCTTGCTGTGACATCCGCCGTTGTATGGCCTTGTTTTTATTTGGTGGCAAATCCACACCCTCTGTCTATGACGCATCATGGGTTTACTTAAATGGTATGAACACGGGTCATTCACCGGTAAGGACCTTGGTTCCCAGTGTAACTGGTGCGGGCACTGGCACCAGCACCGTTCTGGCCGGCCTGAACACAGCTTTTGTGTGTGTATAGTTATTAAAGCTGAAGCTGCAGAATGTGAGACCAACTATTTTGAAGATGTTATGAATTTTTAGCTTTCTTAGGAAAAAAAAAAACAAAACATGGACTCTGACCTTGTTGAAAGTGTAGTCTAGATCTACTTCTAGGCACGCTAATGTTCGAGCCAGGAACAAATCCATTATGAATAGGTTTATTATACAGCATGGGGCCTATGTTACATAATACTTGATTATAATTTATGTCAGTATTGAGTATATAGGGGGCAGTAGCTCGGTTGGTAGAGTCCACTGATCTGAAGGGTGGCACTTCGAATCCTGCTCTCATAAACATGACATGAATATCACTGAGCAGTCAGATCCACTGACCACAGGTGGGTGGTATGATTCCAGCTCCCACAGATGAGAGCTGTCATTGTGTCCTTGGGCAAGACACTCAACCCACCTGGTGTACTTAGACGCATTAGTGTCTACATATACTGGTGTATGAATATGTGAATGGGTGAGTGGTTCCTTGATGTAAGGCTTTGAGTGCCTTGAAGGTGGAAAAACACTGTATAAAATGTGACCATTTGACTATATTGAAAATACATCTGTGGCTTTTGTCTCATTCCCTCCCAGTGTAAAATGTGAAATATGCCCAGTTGGCACCTTTAAGTTGAGCTGATGGTGTTGTTTTTTCAGACTCTATCAAACCCTGCCATGTGTTTACAGCCTTGTCATTTGGGTCTCTCTGTTGACTTCCTGTGGTGATTCTTCTAAAAGGTCCATTATTGTAACTACAGTGTGGCTCTTTGGAAAGTGCCATTTTCCAACACGGCTTTGCTTTTAGAGGCTGACCTTTCCCTGTTGCTTGTCCCTGTTTGGGTGTTCACTACCACATCCTCGAGAAGATGGTCAAAATACTTTCTGGTCCGAAAAGTATATGCTTTGTCAAAATGTCACCAAAAACACATTTTAAGTTTTGGTTTGTGTATAAAGCACATTTCCTACTCATCCCAATATTCTTCTTTTTGATGTTCAATTGGGATTGCCTCCATGTTGTTGTTAAACATGTACACATAAATCGATGAACTCATGAATTTTGGAGAAAGAAAGAAAAAAATAGCAATGATACTTTGCAGCTGATGCCATGAACATTTCCAGGGGGTGTGAAGCTAACTGAAAGCACACCACTCAAGTCAGACTTAATCTGATCTTTATTTTAATGTACTTACATGACATAGTTGGGTCTACAACAGGTGAGATTATTTGTGCTGTTTAACAGTTATTACAGTCACAGACTAGCTAGCATTAGATAACAGTTTTTCAGTTAGTCACTCTCACCTTTTTCTTGAAAAACTCCTAAATAGAACCATGAATGCTTGTATTGATCACAGACTCCTGAAAATGTGCGGATTAAATCAATGTTGTATTTTTTTCTTTGAGATTTCAGATCTAAAACTGAAATCTAAAAACCTGTTTGGCTGTGTTTGCTAATGTGTGCATTGTGTCACCCTGGTAACTACTGAACATTCCACAACTAGAAATACATGTAGAACACCCCCAGCATGAAGTCAGTGCAAATCATCAATACTAGATTAATAGCCTGAATCTTGCCCTCCACGTCAACTCCCCTGTCAAAAATGTCATTATTTCAACAATATTTGACATTTAATAATTGTGTGTCATTATTGTCTTCTAAAATATTCACAATATCCTTAAAAGTTGGGCCATTACAAGTGAAGTCATACTTGAGCCGAGTGTGCTCTTGGATGTTTTGGCTGTCTGCGCTTTGTGCTGGTCCACTTAGCCAAGAAACCCCAAGGCAGTGCTCTTTCACCAGAGGCAAGGGGTTACATCAGTCACACCACAATCACACAAAAACAACTGTGTCTCCTATGCTTAAGAATCCTTTCAGAGTTTTTCAGATTTACTGCTCCACCTGGTGATGCCATGTGGTAATACATGAAGTGCTCCACTGTGTTTTTAAACTCCATACACCTCCACTAGAATCATTTGGATGATTTCAGTCTGAGAATTACCTCTCTCTGTTGAACAAAAGGTAAAAGGAGCTGTTAACTTGAAAACTTCATGACATCACAAGGTTGAACAGAGCATTTTGAGCTTTGGAGATGTAGACAGACAAATAATAAACAGTTACTCCAACATGTGTGAATGAAACAAAACACAACTCTAGGCATATTTTTGAAGAGCTAACAACATTAAAGCATAAAGCATAAAAGCTCACACGAGTCTATTTTGTGCAATAATTATTAATAAAAAATTTGAAAGAGAATAGCAAGAATGTGAAATTTGGTGTGCATGTCTTTACCTTTGCGAAATTGGACTATTTTCTGACAAATGAGAGTTTTGCATCCATCCATTGTCCTTACCATAATACAGCAATTTAAAAGTTAACAAATGCGTTATGAGTAATCAAGAAAAGTTTTGACGTCATCTCCCTCACGGGCCGATTGGACTATATCAGATTGATCCAGCGCTGTCCGGTACGAACATTAGAGCGTTCACAGCCCACCAACAATTTCTGCCTTCAAAGCTGCATTAGCGATTCCATTAAAATCCTGTCACCCTTTTTTCCTCTTTATATGGCTGTCGGCGGTGTCTAAGGAGAGGAGAAATCACAACCATTCAAATGCTAAGTGACTTTAACACTCCGGGGAATATTAGAAAAGGAACAAACTGCTCTATCATCCTGCATGGAGGAAATAGATGAAACCAGTGTTTTTGAATATACCTTTGCAGTATCTCGTCACAAGCCATTACCCTTGTAAAGATCAGGAGGAGCTGCCACCTACTGCAGACGCCACAGTGCCATTCTTTATTAAGACTTAACCATGTGCGAGAAGAGTCTTTGGCAGCTGCCTTGAGATTGTCTGCTTGATGCGAGCACATTTTCAGTCCCTTTAGCGACCGCACCTTTCAGACATCATAAGGAATGAGCTTATCATGGCTGCAAATAAATCAATGAGGTAATTGCAGCCAGGAGTACCACACTCTTGGGCCATGGGACAAGAGTTTATGAGTAGAAGAAGATTGGAGGGTGAAAAGGTGGACACTGCGAACATCCATCACTAAGAGAATACTTATGTGTGTTGTCTTTTTTTGTGCTTTGCAGGTCACAGATGGAGGGACGATTAAGCAGAAAATCTTCACTTATGACGCTATGTTTAATACCAATTACTCTCACATGGAGGACTACCGGAGACGTGAGGACCTAGTGTATCAGTCAACAGTAAGGTAAGGACTATAGAGGAAAAGGTTCAGATTTTCACTTTGATACTGAATGACCTAAAGGATCATATAAAAACATTATTTCCTATATACGACATAGACTCAGCGTCCTTTAGGCTTGAAACATTAACCCATCTTCCTATTGCCCTTTATGTAAGAAAAAGAAACTATAATATAAGACATTATCTTCCTAAAGGCTATAGAGTTTATTACCTCATTGGCAAGGATGCAGTTTTGGAGTACAACTTTTGCAAAGCGGTTGAGGCAGGGCATTTTATATATATATATATATATATATATATATATATATATATATATATATATATATATATATATATATATATATATATATATATATATATGTATGTATATATATATTTTTTTTTTTTAATCAAATGCAAGTGGAGACATCAGGATATGTGAGAGTCAGTGTAATTCAGTTGTTCAGTTCTGAAAATAACATTACAAGTATTATTTTCCAATATTTATATACACTATGTTAATCTTCCTCTATAAACCAATGTTATGTTCTGACTGGGATTCACTAACATGGATCACTGACAATTACCAGCAATGCACATAGGTGTTATCAGTGTACTATGAAAAGAAGATTATTGCTTTACAGAAAGAAAAAACAATCCAAACCTGACTATTGCACTGAATTATTTATATTTGGCCAGATGCATGAGAGAGTATTTAAATGATCATTTTATTGTGTGGCTCTGTGTGGAGCATGCATGCCCTTCAAGTCATATTCATGGCCACCAGCTGCCACAGTGCTGTCACATAACATTTATTTAGATCAAAATGTGAGCTCTACAGCTATCCCAAATCAGCCAGGACCAGTTGCTTTTTTATCAAGTTGTATGAGTCTCCTTTTATAGTATTTAGTCAACCTTGTCAATATTGGCATTGGTTCAAAGTGCTTTGCTTCCTATAGACTAAAAAGCTAATATCTATGGGTACTGACCCTGCCTATAGGGTAACCTTGAAACATCTAATATAGTGGGATATAGAATTGTGGCACCTGTAACTTCTTTGCTGCAACACTAATATTTAGAATATTTATCCACTAATTTCTTTAATGTCATCCTTTGAACGCACTTAGCATGCTGCCTGTGTTCAGCCTCTGTATGTAGCACATGCTTTCGCTGTATTTCTTGGTGTGTGGTGCTGGCTTGTGGACTCAGGATGATTTATCTGGACAATCCCACAATTCCTTTGGGAGATTGCCACATTGGATTGGGGCACACTCCCACATGCGCACAGATGTACAAATGTGGACACAACACGCTCATACATATAGGAGCATGTTACTATTATAAGCAGGTACTGAGATCTGTGTCACAGTGTATAGCTTGTGATAGGCATTCTCAACCAATTCACATTCAAGAGAGAGTCTGGTCTTGAATGCACATGCACACATTCATACTGTTAGATTCACAAATTATTTTTTTCATTATTTTATAACTATAAATTGTATTATAACCTGCTGAATGAAATTACTCATTTGAGCATTATTGTAATAAATCAGTTTTGTAGTTACATTTTGATCGTATCCCTGGTTCACGTACATAGGCTAAAAAAATCACCATCTATCTTATCAATTCAATGGTACTTGTAATTGCTCATAATAAGCAGTAATTCTTCTTCCCATAGTCCTCCTTTCACATTAGAAGACTTCTGAAGTGATTTTGATACAGTGTTCTTCAGATACTTGGACTTGTCGGGCGCTGACAGCCATTAGTGCTAATCTTCCCAAAGAAAGGAAGCAGCTGTAACTATCCAGACAAGTGCCAATGCACAGATTAGTCTTTGTGAGAAGAATGATAGATGTGATATGTTCCATCTATAGACATATTCAAGAAAGCGGTCCATGTCAGGCAAGTGTGGCTCAAAGCTATTGTTTTGCTTGTGTACCAACCAATTACTGCAGCCACAACAACAACTGTATCTGAAACGTGCATTGTGTAACTTTTTGGTAGGGGGTCCGACACCTGCTTGTTTCTATGGATATGTCAGTACTCTGCCTATGATGCTCCACGCAGCTCTACCTTACATTTATTAAATAACAGATGGTTTTATAGCTTAAAAATACCTACAAAACCAGGCATTCTGACTGTGAGCGGGGTTTCATCATCACAGATCTGACCTGTAACTTGGTCTGGTTTGGTCTCCATGATTATAAAAAGGTTTAATATCATATTGTGAAAGCAATAACACCTGGATAAAAGCATTTGAAGCACCCTCCACCAGAAAAGTTACACAATGCACCTTTTAACACTTTGCAGGACATTTTACATATATTAGACTATGATATATTATGCTAAATCTACTTTTTGAGCTATTAAGCATGTTATAATGATTTCCCTTTGTCATTTACTCACCCAGAGTTTCATTTTGCATATCCATTTTGCATATTCATGTTTGCATAATCTTTATTGTCCTGCATTCAAGGCGTTATTGCTTAGACAATTCCCATTTGTATATACACTCTGTACGCTCACTGCTCTGTAGTTTTTTGTAATAGTAGGGTTCACCCGCTCAATGCAGCTATCGAGGCACAAATAGAAATACAAATAAAACAAATCAAATCAGCTGCTCTCTAGTATGAGCAGCCTCTATGTGTGGGCAGAAAGGTTAAGAAAAGTGCCATAAATACCATAAAAAAGCACAGTGCGTCTTCTTTAACCTTGCCTTTAATGCATCTTAGAGTTGTACCAGTGCACGACCTGTCTGCCCCATGAATTGTAACATAGGGGCACAGAGTTAAAGCATTCAGCTACATGTCAAGAGCATTGCAGAGTAAACAGGACAATGGCCAGCTCTCCACATATCAATGAAGTGTCCAGCCAGCTAAGGTCAGAGAGGAGCTCCATCAGCACAGCCAGTGTCCTCCTGTCCTTTGTTGAAGTCACCAATATGACATGGTCCATCACCATCCAAATGGCTGTGAACTGAAACAAGTGAACTCACTAGCAGCAGAAGTTCACTATAGGAGCAGACATCGCTGGAGGAAATGCTGGAGAAAAGTATATAGGACAGTTTAAAAAGTAAGCCATGGCAACTGCTACTGACTTCGTCTTAAAGGGGCCATATTATGTACTACAAAATGTACTTTTTTGAGCTATGTTATAACATTGTTCCTTGATCAAAAATAATCCTGGAGTTGTAGTTTGAGTCTTTCAGTAATCGTGTGCACTAGGTCCTTTCCTTTGCTCAAAAACCACTCAGTTTTAATATCTCTGAGACAGTTGCATATTAGAAACTGTTTTCTGTGTCCACATCAGGACTCACTTTGCATTTGATATGATTAGATGGTTAGATATCTGTATTGAGATCGAAGCACATTCAGGAACATCCATCTTACAACAATTATTATTCATTATAGTGTGGACAATGGAAGCTAGTGGAAGCACAATGAAATAAGATAAACTTCATTTCGCACTGAAAAAATATCCATGTAATACCATATAAGTCTTACCTTGTTGGTCTCTGCCAACTTAGGTGCAAAAACGATATGTTAGCCTAGTGAAGAGTTCTGAAATCACATTCTTGACTTAATACTTATAGATTATATGACAGCACTTCTGACTTGTTTTCAAAATATTGAATCTAATTTCTAAAATATTATCTGTAGCAGCTGCTACATAAGACTTTTACACCACAGATATACTTCTCATCTTTTACATTTTCAAATGGCTGTGCGGATTTCAGAGTTAAGCCAGTTGAAATGATTACAGTGCTTACCAAGTGGTATGCAGTGCTACAGAATTCGGTGTTAAAGTAATTGAAAACTACTGTCAGTGCCATCCCAGGTTAAGAATGTCTGTTTTAATTTGATTTAGATTAGCTGCAAATAAAAACCTCTCTGTGCTTCTCAAGTGATTTTGTGCCCCTTTGTTAGCCGTAGAGAAGAACATTAGTGGATACACAAAGTGATTTGAATATTACATAGTAATTTACATGAACGTTTTTTGTGAATAATGTACTACAATATAATCCTACAGCATAAAACATACCTATAACCATTTTGTTACATAAGCAAAAGTACATATACCAGTCCAAATAAAAACAGTAAAAGTATCACATGAAAAAAATCTATTTAAGAAAAAGTATTAAAAATGTTTAAAAATGTACCTAAAGAGAAAAAAATAAGTATCAAGTATTTTGTGCCGATTTTGATCGGCTTCAAATGTAGTAAGTTTGATAACGATTTTTGTCGTGTTTTGTTCAGTAGAAACAATTCAGTTAGTCCTAGCTGTTTTAATTAGTACATTTTTACTTGCTCAAATTATGAAATCCTTAGTTTTTTCAGCAGATCTCAAACAATTATAAAAAAAACTTTTACTGTTCAGTTTTATTCAAAAATGTAGTGGAGTAGAGAGTACAGATATCTCAAAATGATACTTAACCTTTACTACTTTTACTTCGTTGCCTTCCACCACTGTCTACACATAACAATATAACACACAACCCAAATTCTTATATACTTTTCCATTACGTTCTTGCTTGAAGTTAATGATGGTTGATGGCACGGAACAGGTCTATCCTTGGATCTTCTTTTCACTGTGCCAAGTCTGTCAAGGAAGGGGTAAAGACAGTAATCACACTGTTGTTTTTATTTTCTCATACGTTTGTGTATAATTTTCAGATGGACATCTTATTTTCACCACAGCATTCACACACTATATTTATTACTCTCTCTCTTTTTTTTAATTGCACATATATACATGTATATATTTATGCCTGATTTGACATCAGTCTCTTGTTATTTTTGGTACTTATTTTGAATTTAGTATGACTATTCCTATTACATTGTTGCTCTGTTATTACAATATATTGTGATGTGTGAGCTGCTGTGTCTAAATAATTTACCTTGTGGATCAATACAGTTTGTCTAACTCTAAGTCATATGTGAACTGATAATTAAAAAAGCAGATTAAATTAGCACAGCTGTCACACAGAGCACATGCAGCGTAGATTCTTCTATGGATTTCCACATCAAACACAAATAGGTGCTGTGTGGATAAAGAAGCAGGAGATTAGCCTCATCAGCAGTTACTGTAATGTAAGCAGGCGACACAAAGCTTATCATACCTCTTGTGGCGCTCAAAGAAATCCAGCGTTATCCTTGTCATTTTGCTGTCATGCATTTTATTCCACAAATATGGGTGATTATGCACACGGTTCCTCCGGCACTCTCTCTTTTTCTCTCGGTTTATAGTGGAAGTAGCTGCGGTAGGAGAGGAGAAGAGATTTTAGGGGACGTGCTTTGAGATGCTGCTACATTTAGTCTTTGAAATGTCAGGTGCAGTCCTTGCGTAGGCAGGACGAGCACAGACGGAGGGGAAGCCTACTCAGAACGTTATGACATTCTTGCTTTCATATGAAACTCCTGCATAGAATTGATCCATCTTGCTGTGAGCACACCTACAAGAACCAATTTTTGCTGTCTGTTGACCTTGTGTTATTTGCTTTGATTTGATTTGATTAGCTGATGTCAGTGACCCCATCTACTCTTCCTGGGGTCCACCCAATGAGTGTTACATAAAAACTTATTTGGTTAATGACTCACAAAAACAAGCTGTTCATGTTTAAAAATAGCTATCATTTTCTGTTTATGTCATTGCGAAAATGGTCCACCTTCTGGGTAGGACGGAACATGGCTATGTTCCTGCTATAGAGTCTGTGATTGTTCTGCCCCCTAGTCTTGATGGTGCTGTAATGCAACCACATAAGTGTTCATCTACATCTGCAGCTACTGTGAAGGCTGTATAATATAGGATTTAATGTACTATAAGAAAAATCTCTTTTTTCACATTACATATCTCCCTTTCAGTAAAAGCAGTGATATGAACATATTTACCTCGTATCTAAGGACAAACATGGGTCATGTTTGAGTTACAAATTCTTCATCTCCTTGTGCAGTTAACATATAAAGAATAATCATTCTCTGACCATTTAAATCTTTCTTCATATAACAAACCAGTGCTTCTAAACCTTTTTTCTGTCACAATCTCATAATGTCCACAGTCACCTAAAAGTAGGCTATTTGCAAAACAGTTAACAATTAAGTATATTATTATATCTAATGTAAAGTTTTCTATTTAGGACAGACATAAGACTAATTAGACTTGCTTAAGTTTTTCCCCCAATATCACATCCCAACCCCCTAAAATAATTTTACAACCATTTAAAATGTCTAAATGTTGTCTTAATTGGGACATGTATTTTTGGCTGCCCTGATCAGCATCTTTATATGCCTATTACCTCCCTCCTCTCACGACAGATTCTTCTATTATCTCTTCTCCTCATCCTCATTTTCTTTTTGCCATGCGTTTCTTGGAACTCGTGAATACAGCAGTCAGGATGGTGGATAACACGGCTTAGTTTGTAAAAACAAAGCAATAGACTACATCAGCATTTCCTATTATGGTGGCACCCAAGACAAAGCCAATTACCTCCCCCCACATGATGCAGCGTAGAGAAACTTCTCACCATTTCACTGAGTATAGGAAGAAAAAGGAGCCGTGTTCTGCTGCTCCCTCGAGGAAGCGCTGGTAGATACCAGCCTTTATGTCTCCAGGTGCGGAGCTTTTATATAGGCACCGCTTTTTCAAACATTTGTTATGAATTGTTGGTTCAGAGTTTTTCTCTCTTGTACCTTGCACAGTGCAGTTTTGATATGTGACATGGATACTGGTAGGATGTGCTGAAGATGCTTAATGAGCAGAGAGTCCCCAAGTAAAATGATTCATTCTTCAAATTTTGGATATTAGTAGGAGTGAGCGTTGTGCTGATCTAATATGCTTGGCCACACTAAGGTTCCTCCACTCCCATTATTAATGAAAATAAATCACAAATTTGGAATGTGTAGTAATAATATTAAAAAAGTTGCAGTGAAAATTAGCTCTGCTCCCATGTACAGCAGGAGCCACTGTCATGTTCATGGCCCAAGCTCACCATACTCGTACACCTTTATGTCAATAACATGAAAAAAAAAAAAAAACACTTGACGTTGCTGCTCAGCTGAAATGTGTTTGGACAAAATAATCACCTGTAACAATAATTACTCCACTAGAAAAGCCAATGTGTCCAGACATGTTGACAGATGGCTCTAGTGTTAAGTGTAGACCTCACTGAGCCCAAGAAAGACCATAAAGAAAATAACAGATTGAATTATCATATTCTTTCATATTTCTTATAGAGTATTATTTTTCTTTCCAGTCAGTCAGTTCCATTCCTACCTTCTTTTTGGACTATTTTTAACATTAGTCTAGGTTAAATGTTAACTTTGATAAGGAAAATCCAGCACTTTTCCTTGCTAAAAAAATATGGCGTGTTACATTTATATTCCACTCTTCTGATCTGATTATACTGAGGTCTGTCACCACGCATCCTCCAACAGGATCCTTCTCACGCAGGTGGCAAGGACAAGAGTTGCTTTTTTGTGGAGTAAATCACAGAGGCTAAATGTGACTGGTGGCGTCTCCGTCTGATTATCACTGTTGACACACTGGCCGAGTGCTGAATACAGATTGTGCTTTCAGCAAATGGTCACCTGCTTTTCTCTGACGCACCCAAATGTTGCCTATTGTCTCTGTGCCAGAAAGTCATTCTGCGGACAGCAGTTATGGCTCCAAAAAGCTATGTTTTCAATTCAATTCTCTCAAAGACATTTTCAAGGGCATCAGAGTTTTGTATGACATTAAAAACATTATTTATGAGCAAGGACCCTAACCTTAGAATACCGTGTGAAAATGAATCAAATATGCATGAAGTGGATGATCATGGTAGACAAAGTGATATGCAAAGGTTTAGTATCTGTTTCATATCCTAAGGATAGAAAGGATGTAAGAAGAAAAGAAGGGAGGAAGATTGAGAAGAAGGGAGCAGGTGGTAAGGAGGTCCTACACCCGAACTTACAGGGCCACTATTGCTTTATGTTTGTTTTTTTCCTACCTGCCCTGCATATTTAGGCTGAATCCTTCTCTCAAAGTGAAAACACTCTGTTCCATCTTGTGATGTCTTGTGGTAATACAGAAATGGCTCCACTGTGTTTGTAAACTCCATACACTTTCACTGAAATCATTTGGAGAATTTGAGCCTTGGAATTCTCAATCGCTCCTGAACTAAATATAAAAGGTAGTTCTTAACTTGAAAACTACCACTGCATGACATCATAAGGTGGAACAGAGCATTTTGAGCTTTGGAGATGTAGACAAACTAATTACACAGCATTAACTAAACATGTGTGAATGAAGCAAAACACAACTCCAGGTATGTTTTTAAGGAGATAACAACATTCCAACATGGCTTATAAAGTTCACAAGAGTCATTTATTCTACTCGCTGTACGTTATGTTTCCTGTGTTAAACACTTGAAAAACAGGAATAAAGGGTTTGCACTGGTCCAAAGTTATTCCCAACTTTCCAAATGCATTCCTAGCATCCAAATTACTTGCAACAACTAGCATGCTAACAGCTCACTTCCTGGTTTGTGGGGGTTAAAAATGCTTTGTAATAAGATGCATACAACACACAGCGGTCTTGTTTTGACTCTGCTTTTACAATACTACTCTACAAGGACGAAAAGCAGGTTCAAAGATGTAAATCATATGCTGTTTGACGTTATTATCATCTTACAAAAAGCATAAGGTCCTATTTTACACAAAATGGATTCTAAGTCATTTTATAATGTTACCTCCTCAAAAACATGCCTGGAGTTTTGTTTTTCACACATGTTTGAGTAATCCTGCAATATTGTGAACTTTTACATTTTTTGCATTTGTTTAGTAGAGATGGGTATTGCCAGGGCTGAAATGCTTCAAATGATTCTAGTGGAGGTGTATAGAGTTTAAAAACACAGTGGAGCGCTTCCTATATTACCACATGGCATAGAGAGAATAGTGTATGTGTGAGAGAAGAACTTATCCTAAATATGTAAATACAAATACTCTACTGAATGGTCTTGGTCAATGGTTTTATAAATGTTTATTTTGAATTATTTTACTTATACTTCTGTTCAGAGACTACTTTTCCTTGTATGAAATAAAGAACACAGATGACTGGCTTGGCTAACATTCATATCTTGTACTTTGCAGACTGCCTGAGGTTCGGATCTCGGATAACGGGCCTTATGAATGTCACGTGGGCATTTACGACCGGGCAACGAGAGAAAAAGTCGTCTTGGCATCAGGCAATGTTTTCCTCACCGTAATGTGTGAGTACCACTACATATCACTGCTGATGAGACACTTTTACTGTAGCTGGGGCTGTATCCAGTTAGCCTATATACTTTACACAAACTCACCTGGTGCTGGAGTTCAAAGGCAGACGGAAACGTTGGCTGAGGGCCTTGGGCGGGACACCTCACCCTCCTGATCACTCTCCCCAGTCCTCCAGTTTGATGTGATGCTGCAGGGAAGATTCTCTGCTCGTGATAATGTGCAGTTATTTTTAGCTCACAACAAGAGCCAAGTGTGCGCTGCATTGCACAAACATATGTTGCTTCTTACTCAACCTAATAAGGAGTGATGAGGCAGGCCGAGTGTCGCTTGAATCTGTCACAATAATGCAGTTGTAAAAGTACGCCCTGCAATGATGGTAAACAATGTTGCTTTGTGTTTCGCAGGATTCACATCATTTTCATGGCTATTGGCACCTACACCAACATACTGTCATGCTATCCTTCCAATGTTTTCCATATTTGGTACTGGGGATGGGCGCTACTGACAAAAATTTATATCTTAGCTTTTATTTTTTTATTTTTTTTTTTACATTTGTTTATTGCGTTTTGCTATTGATAATACTCAGACTATATTTTAACAGTGCATCAGAAATGTACTAAAATGTGTGTGTAAATGTCTTTGTTGAATGGACCATAAAAGACTATCATTTTTAGTAGTTTTAGTTATAGACAAAATACACAATAAAATTATTATTCTAATTCATAATTCCTGAATAACAATTGTGTTATTAGCAATTTTTGGATATGTCAGATGTTCTAAAAGGCAACGCATTATCATCCTTATAATACAGTTTCTTCACTTTTCTATAAAGAGAACTGAATAGGTGCTTCAGGCTAAAAGGCTGAGATAGTCAAGATGCTTACTATGCAAACAACATAAGTGATATGTGTTGTCATATTATATTACTTTGAATCTATAGTCCTCAAGAGTCTCTATTTTTAAAGCCATCATCTTGCCCTCTCTTCTGTGCTAATGCTAAATGCGCAGACAGACTTTCTATTATTTGTGTGAGCTGTTGCCATTGCATTGATGTCTCCCTGATGACAGGCGCTTCACTTGTGTGTGATGTGTCTGTTCCAGCAGCTAAGGCATGCTGTTATCCTTGTGGTCAAATGGCTAATTAGCAATAGTGAAAATGTTCGGAGGCACAACCGAGAGAGACAAAGCCTGCATAACAACATTAGAACACTACTCCTCAGTGCACAATGCATGCTTATAAAGACGAGCTTTAGTCTTTTCATGGTGCACACTCTCAGGACTCAAAATTTTCTATCTAAAGTAATCGTACAGCTTTAGAAAAAAAAAAGAGAAAAAACTTCTGTCACCTGCAGGGCATTAGCCACAAAATTACTGCTTGCGTTTTGTTTTTGTCTTTTTTTTTTTCTGGTAATTTTGTAAGAAATACTCAGACTAGCCCTTACCAAGTCCCTAAAAGCCCTTTTGTTGTCCATTCTGGGGCTCATTTTAAACTCGAGCAGGTTTATGTTATTGTACAGTGATTTGCATTTCCAGGAGCTGAACAGGTGGTGTGTGCTTCATTAAGTGGCCATTGAGAATAGTTTTCTCAATCTTTCTTATTTTGCATCTTCGCAACAGTTTAGTTTCCGGTAAAATGGTAAAAAAATTAAAAAAAAAGGTAAAAGGTTTTCAGACTTTGAAATGTCATGATGCCATTCTCTCAAATGGGGGATAAGAGCCAGTTTTTACCATTGGTCATACTGTACTTTGCTGTGAAATATCCAAAAGGTAAATTTTATTTATTTATTTATTGTTTATTTGATAGGGACAGATACAACAAACATAGATTAACATCTGATGCAGGTACCACAGTGTTTTAGCCAAAGGCTAATTCGCAACACCAGTCCCTGGGAGGGCTTTTAAACAGAATTCAGTAAGTAAAAATAAAATAAAATGTATTGATAATGGTTTATCAATACTGAGAATAGAAGAAATGGATAAGCTAAGATATATCACATTATACACAGGCACATAAAACACACTTGCACTGTCATTCCCCTCACAAACACAACACAAACATACATGCAGTTACACATGATCACACTGCTGCTGCTGAATAAACCAGGACTTAGTCTGTTTCTTAAAGGTGGAGAGTCTGGTTATAGTTTTTATATGAGCAGGTAAAGAGTTCCAAAGGTTTGCTCCTTTCACTGAAAATACAGTCTGTGCAAATGAAGTCTTACAAAAGGGAACTCTGCAGTCCCCATGTGTGGTGGCTCTTGTGGACCTTGTGGAGAGTCTATTAACACATCTGCTGAGAGGTTCAGGTGCAAGTCTATTCAAACATTTAAATACAAGCTTTACATTGCTAAAATTGCAAAAATTTGTAAAATTTAATATCTTATATTTGGATAAAATTAGACAGTGACGAAATCTGATTGGCTTTTTGTCTAAAATTTTATAAACACGATTATAAAGTCGTTCGAGAGGCTTTAGAGTGGTTGGGTTGGTTTGGGACCAAACAGTAGTGCAGCAATGACAGTTGAGAAAGAATAACTGAATTAACAAAGACACAGGCGCTTTCAAAAGACAAACAGTCTCTAATAATTTTAAAGCAGTTAATGCTTGCTTTCATTTTTGATGATATATTTTTGACATGCTTTTTAAAATTTAATTGAGCGCGTCTAGTGTCACAATCGAGGAGTATTTCTCTTGTTCTACCTGTTCTATGAGTTCATTGTTCATAGTGATATTTAGTTTGTTTTCTGATTGTGTCCTTTTTATAGAGAAACATATGGATTTAGTTTTCTTTGTGTTTAGTGTCAGGCACGATTTTTTTAGACTATCTGACACTTTCTCCAGACTTTGGGTTAATTTAGCACCGATGACAGCCGGGTTTTGCCAGACACATAAACCACTGTGTCATCAGCGTACATCTGAAGGCCCACCTCCGGACACACTTCAGGCAGGTCATTCACATAAAGACAAAAAAGGATTGGCCCCAGGATTGTACCCTGGGGAATGCCTGTCTTAATTTCACATGAGGCAGACTTTACATTGTGAATGACCACACATTGTTCTCGACCATGCAGATAAGATTTAAACCATATCAGTGCTTGCTTTGAAAAATTAAAAGAAGACAGTTTTGAAAGAAGAAGATTATAATTTACTGTATCGAAGGCCTTTTTTAAGTCCAGAAACACTGCACCCACCATATTACCCTTATCAAGTGGGTGAACGATATTCTCCAGGAGTGAGCAGATGGCAGATTCAGTTGAATAGTTCTGCCTAAAACCATACTGTTGTGGGTTTAAATAGTGAAAAGTTTCTAAGTGGTCAGTTAATTGTTCTGAAACAATTCTTTCCAGTATTTTAGACATTACAGGAACTAAACTTATTGGTCTATAGTTGCTGACATCTGCAGTATTCCCAGACTTAAAAATAGGCCTTACCAGTGTTTTCTTCCATATATTTGGAAATGTTCCAGTTCTAATTGATGTATTTATAATGTGGGTCAAGGGCTGGATCAGCACTTCAGCATATTGTTTTAAGCGTTTACATCCATATTGTATGTGTCTCTGGAAAGAGTGGTATTTAAGTCGGAAATTGCCTTTAGAACAGATGTTGAATGAACTTCAGTGATAACAAAAGAATTTTCATTTGTTTCATAAGTTGTATTTAAATGGCTTCTGTTAATTTCATCTTCTACAAATTTGGAGGCAAGATCCTGCACTGATTGGATGAAAAAATTATTAAATGCATTAGCAACTTTGGCAGGATCCGAAATATGATCTTCTCCTATTTTTAATTCATATTTGTGGTTTTTATTAACATTGAATTTGGTTAAATTATTAATTTGCTTCCATATTAACTTACTATTTCCACTAGCTTCAGTAAACATTTTGATATAATAGTCAGATCTTGAGTGACGCAGTTCATTCACAACTTGATTCCTCAGTTTTTTAAATAAAAGTGAATCTGTATTGTAGTTGGTTTTATAAAAGGTTTTAAGAGCAAAGTCTCTCTTTTTCATCAGCTGTCGTATTGCATCATTCGCCCATGGGAGTTGCACTTTTCTTTGTGGTCTTTTACATTGTTTTAAATACTTGTTCAAAAGTTTTTGCATTTTAGTCATGAATAAATCACAACTGTCATTCATTTGACTTTGTTGTATCACTTCATCCCAATCTGTATTTTTCAATTCATTTTCAAATGCGGTTTGGTCTTTTGGGGGGATCCTTAACCTCACTGTCTTCTGGTTTCTGTACTCATTTAGACGCTTTTTGGTTAGTTTCCTGGAGATTAGGATCATGTTGTGATCTGAGAGACCACAAACCAGATTATATGTTTTTAATGCTCTATCTGGTTTATTAGTGAAAATCAAATCAATAGCTGTCTGAGATGTTTTAGTGATAATGAGTTGGGCCTTTTATAAGTTGTGTAAAGTCATGTTTTGCTGTAACTTCTTTTAGTTGTTTCCTGTCAGATTTAACCATCCAGTTTACATTAAAATCACCTAGTATTATTACTTCATTATTTGGTTTGAAACTTTTTAAAATTCTTGAAACACATTCATAAAAAAATTGTGGGCAACTTGATGGGGGTTTATACAGAACAAGAATTTTAAACTCCATTCGTGGGGATAATTTAACACTTATACACAAAATCTCAGTTGGTACGGTTTCATCTAATTGGATTTCTTTAGTATTAAAACAGTCTTTAAAATAAATCAAAACACCTCCTCCTCTACCAGTTGCTCTATCCTTTCGATAACATTTGTATCCAGGAACATCAATCATTGAAGTTGGAATTCCACTATGTAGCCACGTTTCACTAATACATAGATAGTCAAGATTTGAATCGAGAAGGAGAATCCTAATTTCATCACATTTTGGAAGAAGACTTCTGATATTTAAATGGCCTCCAAAAATGCCTTTTGGTTTTATTGTAGGGTCCCACACCACTTTGGCATGATTCACTGTCTGGAAAAATAAATGTTTCTTTTGTTTTTGTAAGACTTGGGCCTGCCTACTCTTTATATAGTCAGAATTGTATTTGTTCCGGTGTTTTTTGTTCAATTTAGACGTTTTGTTTGCAGATGTGTTGATGGATTGCATCTTACTATTCGAAGTGACTCTAGGTCTCTGCATCTGAGACAAATCTAGGTTTTCGTTTAATGTAGCCTCCATGTTCTCTCTCTTAGTGGAGTCTACGGCGGGACCAGCGTCCTCCTGGGTCCGGCAGTGATCCGAGTGGGTCAGGCACCGCGTTGGCACAATCCGCTCCTCAGGGCAGCAGGGGTGCGCATCGGGTTGTGTCGTTTTCCGGGTGTCTTTCGGTGTCAGCGACTGAGGGCTGCTAGACGCCAGCGGCAGGGACAACCCCGCTGCTTTCAAACCGCTGACAAGTCCCGGTCCTTCCGACTCCACTCGTAGTTGCGTGCATTGCAGCAGATCAGCCGCGGAAGACTCCGCTAGTTCGCTGAGCCGACCCAGCTCCATCGCCGCTGCACAGCGCCCCTCCGCCGCCTTAGCGGTCTGGATGTTCGTGACCGAATCGGCATTTGGGCCTGGATTTAGTTGAATATCACCCGCTAAGAGGACGATCAGAGAGAGGTAGATGGTAGTACGCATACGGTCATTTTTCCTGTTATCCAGGTCAGCGCCCGTGCGTAAAATTACACGAGCTTTTCCAAACTTCAGGAAAGAATGGTAGATTGTTAATCGACCGTATCCAAAGTTGTTTAAGTGCGATGAGTCGTAATGAAGGCTACTCTGTTCGTTTGTTGGGTGTTCTCTGGAAGTCCGAAAGAGGAGAGATCCAAATATCAGCAAAAGGAGAAGCCACGCCAAGCAGGTAAGCAGGTGCTGTTCTCCGTGGCATTGTTTGTTTGAGCCAAGCGGTTGCTTCTGCTTTAGCTTCTTCTCGGTACATATGTGTAGTTTTACTTTCATGACACATTCCTGTAGGTTGTTGTTTTCGGGATTTGCCGAAATTCGTGTGGAATGCGCTGGTTTGCCAGATGTAAAAGACAAATACGAGAGGAGCACGGAGCCCAACCAACCGCGCGCCATCATGCGCGCCATAGTTTTTTTTAGTGTGAGTGTAATTGTTCACAAATGTTGATCTTGATCATTTTTATTAGTGACAAGACAAGACAAGACAGCATTTTAACACCAGTCTTTTTAGATACACAACCCATGTAGTGTTTATTAATGGCCAATAGAATGTTGTTCAATACATATCTCACAATACAATATTATCACGATATAGTGATACATGTGATAATCGATATTCTGTGATATATTGCTGCATTTTAAGAACCAAATACATTTTAGCAACTATCTCTTTGTTAAACCACTATTTGTGCAAAGTATGAAATACACCCATTTTAATCATCAAAATGGTGAATCTCAAGTGTATTGCATAAACAAGTTTCCTTCCACTAAATAAGCAATAAAATTGTCATGTGGTCAGAAAAAAATGCTAAAAGATACAAAAATAATAATAATCTTGGCAAGATCAGTACAGGAACCATGATAATGATATTGTATCACCAAATTTCGTATCATGATATATGGATATTTCAATATTTTTGCATACCCCTAAAATGTTAGGATGTCATCTGAAGCTCAACGTAAGTTGAGTTGAACTTCTTTTTGATTCTGCTCATATAAAGTAACACTGTAAGACAGCTAAACCTAATGTGAAGTAAATGGTTTGGTTATAAGATGTGCCTAAAATCACCACTCCGCTAGAGAATAAGAATGGCCGCAGGCATTGTGGCTAATTGTCATCTAAACTGAAACAGAAATATTCATAACCTATTACTGTGTCAAGTTCAGTCAGAAGCAAAGCGAAGAAGAAGAGAGGAAAGAAAGACTGAAATGAGAAAAGAAAAAAGTTAATTAATAGGAAGCGGTACATGCAGAGTATTTAAATTTTTTAAAGGGCTTCATAAATAGGAATTATCATTTTAATGAATCCCCTGCCAAGAAATTCAATCATCCATTAGCGAGAGGCTAAACCTTGAACTTGTGCTACCTCTAAAACTGTCCTTCAAACTTTTAAAGACTTTGACCATCCCTCCAGCCTAAGCATACGTTGACTTACAAGCCCCCCGGCCTGTTTGAGAATAAAAATAATGACCTCTTCTGCAATAGCAAATGTAATGAGAGAAAACTCATTGGAAAGCATGTAGGCAGGATTGTAACTTCAAATATAATCGACTAAAAGTGTTTTGTTTGTGAATGTACATGGGATCTCCTTTACAAGTGTACTGTGCTTTTATCTTGATAATGTAGAACATGAGCAAAAATATACGTGTAAAACTGGGCCATTTCACAATGCTCAGTGCAAGCTGTTTTTCCCCTATGATCCCACTCACTATTGTCTTCCCTGTGGTACTGCTGCATATACTGCTATAGTAACAGACAACCTGATTGTTATGAAAATCAACATTGGAAAATTTAGACCTAAGAGGTCCGTGATGGGTGAAGTCTTTTTAGTGCATTGAGTGTCTTGTCAAATCAGCTTTAGTCTGAAGAAAATTGATTGAACAAGATCCCCGGTGGTGGGTAGGCAAAATGACAGTCTCCAGTTTGGCCATTTGACCTGCTGCCACTCTCTTTCAGTATCACAGTACTGCTGCTCAGCTGAATTACAATGGAACATGCCATGGAAATCAGCCAACCAAGGACTCTCACTGTAATCAAGGTTGTTGTAATGAATCTATAGTCTACTCAAGAAGTTTGAGCTAAATAACCAAATTAGCATGATGACCCTAATAAGTGTTGTTTTTGTTCCTTATTTTGAATGACAGAGATGTAGAATTCCATAGAAAAATGTAAATAGTTTCCGACAGTTAAAGGACCCATATTACACTGTTTTCTGATTCTAATGTTGTTTCCTCATCAAAAACAGACCTGGAGTTGTGTTTTATTTCATTCACACATTTAAAACACAAACTCCTGCATATTAAGGCTGTGTTCCTCAAACTGAAAACACTCTGTTCCACCTTGTGATGTCATGTGGTAATACAAGAAGTGCCCCACTGTGTTTTTAAACTCCATACACCATTTGGATAATTTCAGCCCTGGCATTGTCAGTCTCTACTGAAGTAAAGGTAAATGCAGCTTGAAAACTATCACTATACTATATGACATCACAGGGTGGAACAGAGCATTTTGAGCTTTGGAGATGTAGACAGTCTAATAATTCAGCATTACTCAGCGTTTTTGGGCAGGTAACAACATTCTAACATGGCTTAAAGCTCACAAGAGTCAATTCTGTGTAATATAGTATAGATTATATTCAAAGTTATACAGCATGTGTTTCATTTTTAATCAGTGCTTTTGGCATTAGTTATCAAACGTTGTAAATGATATATTTTTAAAAATCAGTCAAGAGGGGTTTGAATGTTGTCAACCGATCAATTTCGGCTGTCAAAACAGCTGTTAGAAATCCTGTGTGTATTGACAATCCGCCATTTTATTTTCCATCGCCAACAATTAGCTTCGCTGACACTGTAAAGATACAGATGGTCTAATGTTACAGACATGCATTGTTTTGCCATAAAAGAACATAACATTTCTTTTTAGTATCTGTTGCTTACATTTTGTATTGCATATTAATTCTACAATACAACACACTCAGCGGCAATCATAAAAATACGCATATCGCTCCCCACAGTATTTGACATCTCTACTGCAGTAAAGCTAAGGCCATATTTTTAGGCTTTTGGTTGGGGAGCAAAATCAATAGCTCCTTTTCCAGTTGCTGAGATGGGGTCATTATTTGTTATTACCCAAAGTCATTCCTATGCCTCATCCCTAAGATTATAAGAGGAGGTTATTTGTCTCTGGAGAGCACTGTCTGACCTTGGGAAAGTCTCCGGCACACACTGTCCTGGACACATAAGGTTGTTGTGTTGCGTTGTGTATCAGATGACCGCTGGTTCAACTCCCCTCCCCCTTCCTCTTATAAAGAGCCTCTTAATAGCCATGTGTTTAAGCATCCTGTCACGTAATCTGTGAAATACTCGGCACTAACCTTTGGTAGGATACCTGTCTCCATCTCAAGGCCTAATACTATTTATAACCCCTAGAATTACAAGCGGGGTGCGTCAAGGTGTAGTGGGACTAATTACCTCCTCAACCTATAAAAGTAGGATTCACTTCGATAATGGATGCCCAGCTTTAATCAAGTGCTCTGTATATTTAGGTCTGGGCTTACAAACAAGGGGGATAAAAGCCATCAGAAGCCCAGCCGAAAATAACACTGCAGTGCACAGCAAACTGTTGTTTTTTTGTAATTTTTACTTGGTTTGGTGGGATAGTAACCTTGCACAGCAAGATGGATTGTTGCAATATTTGTGAGTTCACAAATTCACAAGAATCCATCTTGAGGTGCTCCTGTTGTACGGTTTAAATTCGACCCGAGCAGTAGTCGGCCCAATCACAGGGCTTCTATGGCAGGGGAGGTGTTCAGGCAACATGACGACAACCCCAAGCACCAGGCCTATGCAGAGCAAAGCAAACATGGCACTGGTGGACAATGATGGTGGCTTATGACCATAGATGCCCTTACTGTGCAAATTATTGCAAAACAGGCAAAACTCATTTATCAGCATCTTCCCTCTCCAGCATGACACTTGTTTTGGTTTTACCTGGCACAAACTGGCTAGAAACTATGGTGGGTGAGCACTTTGGTGTGGTTCGTTTAATCAGTTCGAGGCATTCTGCAAACACTTTGAAACGCTTTTAGCAAGAGCCGTTCCAGATGGATAATGTGTAGAACTCAATTCAGAGTGATACACATTTCAATCTGGCGTGAGCCTGGTTAGTGGGGTACTATCTATGGTAAATATTTATCATAGTTTTGCATCATAAGTGTCAGTTTGTGGAAGGAAAGTTGAGAAGAAAAGTACAAAAATATATGAAGTAGCTAACCTCTACACCGAAGATGCCAAAATATGGTCATAATTTACACACAAGGTACATATTTTTTGCACATTAATTTGGCAAATTAAAGGTGTGCTCATATATTTTCATTAGACTAATGATAATAATTGTGCAAATCAGACAAGCTTTGGGCCCAGTTAAAATTATGGTTGCTAGATAACAGCAATTTGCGGTGTATGTCTCATCTGCTGCCCAAGTCTAATCAGGAAGTAAAATAATAAACATCACATGTTAAAAAAGATGTATTTTTGAGTGTAAAATGTATGTCTTTACACATTCCCTTTTTCTTCTTCTAACTACTGTTTGTCACTGTCAAAAAAGTGCAGTTCTTTGTGCCCCCCCAGGACATTATACAACACAATTGATACTTTGCAGAGACATCACGCTGAGGGTGCTCTACATGCATCTCCATTGATGGAATGTTCAGAAGTTACCATGGTGACACAATGCACACATTAGCAAACACAGACAAATTTTTTTTAAGAAAACTTAAGAAAAAGATACAAAATGGATTTAAACAACTCGATACAAGCATTTATGGTTCTGTTTAGGTGTTTGATTTTCTACAAGAGATGAGAGTAAACTGAACTGAACTGTTTGTTTATGTAATTATACGTGTGAGAGACACGTTTAACACTACAAACCAGCTCACCTGCTGTAGTTCCACCCAAGTCAGCCTTTTTTTACTTCCCTTAGTGCTTCCAATTAGCTTCACACTTCCAGGGACTGTTGATGGCATCAGCTGCAAAGTAACATCCAGTCCCTAAACCAAGAGGACATGATATTTGGTGTGTAAAAAACAAATCAATATGTAAATCACTGACAAATAGCTGCAGATTACTTTGACTTGAACAAGAGAGGAAAATTACAATGTATTTTATTATTGTGGACATAGGCAGTGGCACGTTCCAGACCCTGTTTTCAAAGAAGATTGTTTGGGCGACAGAGTTTGCTGGAGGATGCGCTGGAGTGGGCTGCTTCCTCTGTTCCTATTTGAGATGTGAAGAGCTGCCAGATTGCACAGACAGGGAGAAGTACGCGAAAAGATAGTGGTCAAATTTTGGAGCTTTCATCCAGTATGCCATTTCTGTCCGACTAGCTTGACTATTGCGCTGCTGTGTGGTTGGAGTGTTTGCCTTGTGACCTTTTCCTCGCGTCTGGAGTGACCGTCAGGGATTGTGGCGAAGAGCTTGGCGTGATTCTCCGGTCTGCGCTTATTTGCACTCTCCCTTTCCACGAGCATCGGGCTTAATATGTAATACTGTAGAGATGTCGTGGGCAGTAACTGTGGTTGATGAGAAAGTTGTTCGATAATCCTATGTTGGTGGGTGGCTCTTCAGTTTCTACAGTTACACTTAAAGTAGCACTGTGTAATATTTCTAGTGAAGGGTGCACCTCCTGCTTATCTCCATGAAAATGTTATTGCCTTGTCTAGAATGTCCCACAGTATAGATTAAACCTATCTATCACAGGGAGACAAACAGTTAACAGCACTATGCTACATTACAGTTCAGATCTGTGGAGAGTCGCCCCTATTCACAGAAGGAATTATTGTAGTTTTGAGCAATAGAAACACCCGTAATGAGTAAATGCTAGATGGATATGTTTAAAGTCATACCATGGAACATTCCAGGCAAAGCAAGAACATCTCCATGGAGACACGTAGGTATCAGACCCTCCACCAGAAAAGTTGCGCAGTGCACCTTTAAAGTAAGTACTTTAACCCCTAAATAAACTTTTTGCTACTTAACTGCACATGGTGTTTAATATCATTGGCTGCTGTTCCTAGTCAATTTTAATGCAAATCAGTTACCTTTGAAATGGCTAATTTGGTCATGGCAATTTCAGGTATTATGTGACATTCCTCTGTACTGCCATAATTAAAGCCATTTTTTATGATTACAAACACTTGGCGGCAAGGGTGGTCTTTGAAGTGAAGATCCATATAATTTTTGTGTTCATTCATTGTGTTTCATGCCTGATGTGACTGGATATATTTACCCATGAATGCATGAACGTGTGTGCGAGAAGGGGACTGGTTCCAAGAGATAGTCATGAGTTAAACTGTACTTTTTATATCTGCCCGTTTAACTGGTTTTTGCTTGTTTCCTTTGTTCTTAGGTGTAAAGCACTTTTGCGCAGGTAGAAAACTACTGATACCCCAGGTTTTACAATCATAGACAGGATATGATTTAACTGAAAACATGTCCTAGCAACGAAACCCTGATTGTTTCTCTTGCCTTATAATTTTGTCAAGATTATCACCCATGAATAAACCATGTGACCCTGATCTCTACCTTTCAGATTTTCATAGAAATCGAACCTAATTGAAAATCTTTGGCTTCAATCTCTGATGTGTAATGAATTCAAGATGCTGAATTATAAATGTCTGTCTCTGAGCTAAAGCTCAAGGTGATAATTGAGGCAAAAATAAACAAGCCATGGGGCGCCTCAAGGATTCCTCTCCTAACATTGAACTAAGGGCATCTGAATCATTTACACATACAGTACAAAGGTGCTCTATCTGCTGCACTGAGTGGAAGAAAAACACCATGCAATATATATATATATATATATATATATATATATATATATATATATATATATATATATATATATATATATATATATATATATATATATATATAAAAATCTCACCTTCATTTCTCACCTTCCACGGTGGTTGGTCTCTCTCACCCTCATCAGCTCGGGTCCTCTACCAGAGGCCTGGGAGCTTGAGAGTTCTGCGCAGTATCTTTGCTGTTCCCAGTACTGCACTTTTCTGGACTGAGATGTCCGTTGTCCTTCCTGGGATCTGCTGCAACCACTCATCCAGTTTGGGGGACACGGCCCCGAGTGCTCCGATCACCACAGGCACTACCGATGCTTTCACCTTCCAGGCCCTCTCCAGCTCTTCTTTGAGCCCCTGGTATTTCTCTAGTTTCTCGTGTTCCTTTTTCCTGACATTGCCATCGCTCGGTATTGCAATGTCCACCACCACAGCTTTGTTCTCTCGCTTATCCACAGCCACGATGTCTGGTTGGTTCGCCATCACCATTCTGTCAGTCTGTATCTGGAAGTCCCACAGGATCTTGGCCCGCTCATTCTCCTCAACCTTTGGAGGCATTTCCCACCTTGATCCTGGGGTTTCCAGCCCGTACTCTGCACAGATGTTTCTGTACACTATGCCCGCTACTTGGTTATGTCGCTCCATGTACGCTTTCCCTGCCAGCATCTTACACCCTGCAGTTATGTGCTGGACTGTCTCAGGCACTTCTTTGCACAACCTACACCTTGGGTCTTGTCTGGTGTGGTAGATCTGGGCCTCTATTGCTCGGGTGCTCAAGGCCTGCTCCTGGCCTGCTCCTTCAGACCAGCCCTCTCCAGCCATTGGTAGGATTTCTTGATATCAGCCACTTCAGTTATGTTCACCCCGCACCTCTTCCTCTGCGCCCCACTGTCTGAGACATTTTCTGAGCATGTCATCAGTCTGGGCCTTGTCACTGATGTACTTGTGGAGCTTGGATGTTTCATCCTGGACAGTGGTTCCCACACTCACTAGTCCTCGGCCTCCTTCCTTCCGGCTTGTGTACAGTCTCAGGGTGCTGGACTGTACACTATATATATATATATATATATATATATATATATATATATATATATATATATATATATATATATATATATATATATATATATATATATATATATATATATCAGTAGTAGTTTGGTAATTTAATTAATCAACATAAAGATATTTGCTATAATAGCTACACTCAACAAAAATATAAACGCAACACTTTTGTTTTTGCTCCCATTTGTCATGAGATGGACTCAAAGATCTAAAATTCATTCCAGATACACAATATTACCATTTCTCTCAAACATTGTTCACAAATCTGTCTAAATGTGTGATAGTGAGCACTTTTGCTTTGCTGAGATAATCCATCCCACCTCACAGGTGTGCCACATCAAGATGCTCATCAGACACCATGATTAGTGCATAGGTGTACCTTAGACTGTCCACAATAAAAGGCCACCCTGAAATGTGCAGTTGTTGCTTTATTGGGGGTCTGGGGACTCAGAACCAGTCAGTATCTGGTGTGACCACCATTTGCCTCATGCAGTGCAACACATCTTCTTCGCATAGAGTTTATCAGATTGTCAATTGTGGCCTGTGGAATGTTGGTCCACTCCTCTTCAATGGCTGTGCGAAGTTGCTGGATATTAGTGGGAACTGGTACACGCTGTCGTATACGCCGGTCAAGCACATCCCAAACATGCTCAATGGGTGACATGTCCGGTGAGTATGCTGGCCATGCAAGAACTGGGACATTTTCAGCTTCCAAGAATTGTGTACAGATCCTTGCAACATGGGGCCGTGCATTATCTTGCTGAAACATGAGGTGATGTTCATGGATGTATGGCACAACAATGGGCCTCAGGATCTCATCACAGTATCTCTGCGCATTTAAAATGCCATCAATAAAATGCACCTGTGTTCTTCGTCCATAACAGATGCCTGCCCATACCATAACCCCACCACCACCATGGGCCACTTGATCCACAACATTGACATCAGCAAAGCGCTCACCCACACGACGCCACACACGCTGTCTGCCATCTGCCCTTGACAATGTAAACCGAGATTCATCCGTGAAGAGAACACCTCTCCAACGTGCCAGATGCCATCGAATGTGGGCATTTGCCCACTCAAGTCTGTTACGGCGACGATCTGGAGTCAGGTTAAGACCCCGATGAGGACGACGAGCATGCAGTTGAGCTTCCCTGAGACGGTTTCTGACAGTTTGTGCAGAAATTCTTTGGTTATGCAAACCAATTGTTTCAGCAGCTGTCTGAGTAGCTGGTCTCAGACGATCTTGGAGGTGAACCTGCTGGATGTGGAGGTCCTGGGCTGGTGTGGTTACACGTGGTCTGCGGTTGTGAGGCCGGTTGGATGTACTGCCATATTCTCTGAAACGCCTTTGGAGATGGCTTATGGTGGAGAAATGAACATTCAATGCCCGAGCAACAGATCTGGTTGACATTCCTGCTGTCAGCATGCCAATTGCACGCTCCCTCAATGCTTGCGCCATCTGTGGCATTTTGCTGTGAGACAAAACTGCACATTTCAGAGTGGCCTTTTATTGTGGGCAGTCTAAGGCCATGTCCACACGTAGCCGGGTATTTTTAAAACCGAACATTTCCCCCCCTCCGTTTATAAAAATAGTTTTATCCACACCACCTCGTCTTCGAAAAAAAACACCTTCCACACATAACCGAACATCTGCGTTTTCAACCACATTCATACACATTCCAAACCTGTAGATGGCGTTATTTCCATTGAGCTCTCACTCCGCCGTCACTTCCGCCTAAACTTAAACAACAGAAAACATGGCGCCGAGCTGCTTTGTCTGGACAGACTCGGAGTCAGAATTGCTCCTAAACACAGTTTAGGAGCAATTCTGCTCTCAACACACACACAGCTCACAAGAAACGACTCCGATCCATAGTCTGCTTTGGCTTTGGCTTTGGCTTTTGCAGTCGCCTAAACAAATGTCGCACGTTTGACGTCAGGGCAGATTCATATTTTTTGGCGCAGACAGTGACGTTTTAAAACGCAAAACCCCAGTTATCTCTGTCCACACAAACACGCATAAACGGAGTTTTCAAAAATCTTCACTTTGGCCGGAGTTTTCCCTGAATACTCGTTTTTGATGCGTGTTCGTGTGGATGACAGGTCAAAACGCAGCAAAACATCTTCGGTTTATCAGATACCCGGCTACGTGTGGACAAGGCCTAAGGTACACCTGTGCACTAATCATGGTGTCTGATGAGCATCTTGATGTGGCACACCTGTGAGGTGGGATGGATTATCTCAGCAAAGAAAAGTGCTCACTATCACACATTTAGACAGATTTGTGAACAATGTTTGAGAGAAATGGTAATATTGTGTATCTGGAATGAATTTTAGATCTTTGAGTCCATCTCATGACAAATGGGAGCAAAAACAAAAGTGTTGCGTTTATATTTTTGTTGAGTGTATAATAGTAATGCAACTACAAATCTTGTATTATAAAATCTATCTATCTTGCAGGATTTTGGCTGATGGCAGAAAACTGTTTTGGCAAATAATGCTGTTAATAAGACTTGGAATTGCAATATTCAGTATATTCCCTGTCCTCTGATCAGTTTGCATTTGTATGCAAGGTCCAGTACTAGTAAATATTATCATAGAAGGAGCCAGCACAAATCTCTACAGATTGCCTTCAAATCCTCGGCTGGAGTCCATTGAGCCTTAAAGAGCGAAACACACTACAGACAGACATAGTGCTCATTATTGTGAGTTTGAATTCAAACATTGTGTCCCTTGTTGTTATTGCCAAAAATATGTAATTTCCCAAAAACATCCACATTGGAGGTAAAACCGATACATAAAAGAAGAATAAAGATCAAAAATATTCTAGTTTTAATCTTGCCTTTTGTCCGATCACAATTGATACTGTGACCTATGTCCCAGTGTCATTAGAAGCAGGGCAAGCTGGTGAATCGGCTGAAGACAGTGTTGGCCCTCATTAATATTTCAGATGACACTTATTGGTTATGAGCCAACTGAAGGGCACATGCTTATGTTTGAAAGAATCGACTAGATGCAACTTCTCATCTTCATTATGTTCATTATGTAGGCTGTGCCTTACTCCTTTCCCTCGCTTTCACACAGATCAACAAACGTTTCCAGTAGCTTTGTGCTCAAGGTTAAACCATATTCTTCGAACAAATATAAAGTACCAAATATGTTAAGTGCAGCTAACTAATGGCACATGTAGGATCTGACTGATAACAAGCCTAAAAGAAGCTCATTCAAATTGAGCTTATTTTATTAGCATGGAGCTCGTGCTGTAGAGCAGGGATAGAGACTGTTCTTCTGCCACATCAATGAATGTTGTGTTAAAGTCTCACAAAAACACTGCCCCTGAACGCCACATAAGAATCATATAGGGACTCTCATCTTGTTCTAGTCTTGTAGTGAAAACATCTCTGTTCTCATTGCACTGCTGCACTACAGTGTTAGTATATCTTTGTGAGAGGGAAAAGCAACTCAAGGAATTACTTCCTTTGCAACATTAGAGTTCTTTTTATCATAAATGTGGAAAGTGAACTGTTTTTACTGTCCAAATGGCAGTATTTCTAATCTAGCTTTTAATGATTTGTTTTCTTAAAATGCAGAAGAATTAAACGTTGCTTACTGTATGAGGTGCATATTGCTGAAATAAAAGTCACTCACTTTTTGTTATAGGCCAAACTGTCACATACAAAGCAAAAAAGAAACTTTCTAAATCAGCATTTATTTATTTTTTCAAGTACACCACATAAGTATCCATCTTCAAATAGTTGGAAGAGTCTTTTAAAGCATCACTTTAGAATAACCTTGTGATGCCTTTCATGATGCTTTCTTTGTTGTGGGTTCCTGCGCAGCATTTCTTCCTCCCCTAAAGTGTCTGTGCACATGTACACAAGTGGGCTGTCTCACTAAGGACGATGTCTTCATTGCTCACCACACTTCTCTGCCCAGCGAGGGTCCATCCTTTTAAGCATGGATGAGTGAGGAGGCAACAGAGAAAACAGCCCTGGCTCCCCAGAGACAAGCAGCTGTATCAAAGCATGAAACAATGCTAGTCGTGCGGCTTTTCCTGCAAAATCACCTTGCCTTGTAACGCATTGGTTCAGAGAAGTAAACATGATTTTCTAAAAGGGTATTTGAGCTATTCACAGGGTAAATAGGAGAGGTGACAGGAGAATGCACAACTTCTTATTCTTTTCGACAATTTAATTACAATGATGAAACCTGTGGGAGTACATCAAAACCTTCTGTGCTGTGGGCCGCCACTTAGAAAAAAGGAGTTGCTTCAGGTAGGAATTGTGGTGTATAATTTGAAATATAATTTATATCGGTAGATTTTGACATTTTAATACAGTGCCCTTTCTTCTTAATTCTATTGTCCAGAATGACAGATAGAGGTTTTACACAACATCTAAATCTAAATAATAAAAGGAATGACTTCATTTAGAAAGAGTAATAGTTTGATATTTTAATACATTTCTCTAGAGGTAGAGCATCTTCTATTGGAAAGGTCATCTCTGAAGAAGAGGACATAAACGGAGCTCTTATTGCTCCCCTGTCTGTACTAGGGTGCAGCCGTCCATTGAATGAGGATCATGTGACTAGTTTTAAGTGCACCTGTAGACAACACACTGCAGTACATAATCAGACAAACAGAAATACTATGGACAGTCCACTCCCTCCTTGTACTGTCCAAGTGTCAGTCCAACATACTGAACCCTTCGAACCCACAACCTTCTTGTTGAAATGATCGGACTCCAACCAAATCCCCCTGCACTGTCCCCTGCAAGGCCATAAAAAGCTGTCAGTATGTACTACATAATACTGCTAAATACAGACAGAAAAGAGCAAGTTTTTTCACAAAAACACATGTTGGTCCACTAAATTTGGTTCATACTTCATACGAAATCTTTTTGTTGTATGATTTTCTTATAGAAACAAAATAAGATAAGCAAAGAGACCTTTTATTTGTCCAACAATAGTGAAATTACACTGTTGAAATGAAAAGGCAAAGAACACCAGGGGAATAGAACTATACAATTGATAATCAAGATAAATAACTAAAAGACTGGCGAGAGTATTAAAGTATCTTTTGAATAGACAGAAATAGGCATAAAAATAATAAAATACAAGTGAAATAAAAATATAAGGCTACAAAGCTCTTCTGTATACAATAACTATGACTAAAAGCTGCTAAAGCAATTTGGATGTTGCAAGGTAACATTTTAGTTGTTTTTGTAGCACAACAGAAAAGCGAAAAATCCTGTAATGTTGCTTACCTTAAACCTAATTTATAATTGTGACTTATAACTTTTCAATTTTCTTCCAGCCTGCAAAAGCTTTCTTCTCCCATTCCAATTCTTGACAATAGCTGAAAATTGACAGATGGAGATAATAGCAACAATTCTGTGCACAAAGACTGCTGTTTTAAGACATTTAAGATAAATGAAACTAAAAAAAAAATGTTTGAAATGATTCTGTCTGGCATTGTGTGAGATTGAATGGTAGTTTTCTTTCTTGTTTCATTCTTGTCTTGTCAAACTGGCACACATAAGACTTTAACATTACATTTCTGCAGACAGCATCCTACATCTTCCAAACGGCACCTTTTCACTTTGTCTTTGCCATGTCACACTTAAAGGGAAAAAAGTGGCAGACATTTCTTGAAGTGGCGGTGGGTACCTTTCAGTGCAGGTCTCAGGCTTGCGGAGGTTTGACACTCATCTTTTCTACCGCACAAAAGACAGAAAGACAGCCGATAAATTTGTGTTGAGCAAAAAATACAGCTTCAGGAAGAGCTTGAAAGAAGCCTGTGGCCATAGATTGAATGGATTTCCTCTCAGTGTAGATATTTCTCTTAAAGTTGGAAAGCTAAAAATGCAAAAAAGGAAATGGGAAATTCCTATAAAGTCTGGAGCTTTATGCATCTCAGTCAGACACAAGCTGAGGGCGGGAATTCGAAAATATTCTTGTCTACATTATTTTCATAAATGGCAAAAACATTATGGTACCAATTAGTTGTATAAATGACCCAAATTCAAAGGACAGTAATAAGAACATTATCAACAACATCTACTAAGTTACAGATGAATCATAAATATAGAGGACAATATTAACGAATACAAATGGGGGGCAGCTAAAATTAATATTGTTAAAATGCAAAATAATGTTGTAATTCAGTGAGTTTTAAGGTTTAGTCAGTAACTGTAAATACCAAGTTCAACATTTGTGAATTTACTGTTTGGATATTTGGGGCAAATTAAAATGTACTCAGTAGGGAAATCTGGCCCTTGCCCCTCCTAAAATCTGAAAACCACCAATAGTTCTTTTTTTTTTTTAATTCTTTATTTCAAACACAAATATTATTTGGTCCATAGTTAAACAGAAAAATGAGATACAAAAGGCAACCAAATTAAAAAAGTAAAGTTTCTGCCCAGTGCTTCTGCAGAGGTGTAACAGCATGAGCTCATTTAAGTATTGTTCTTTATGATGGAGTTTTCAGATATAGATAGAATAAGTATAGAAGGTCTTTCCATAACATATATGTTAATAATACAGAGATATTTTCTACGGAAACAATATTTTCATACATCAAAACTGAAGAGCAAATGATTTAAATCCATAGTGAACACAATATAAAACTGCACCATGTTGGCCATTTCAAAGAATAATGATAAAAGACCAATAAAAGTGTTACAACCAACCACCATATGTACATCATTAATTGGGATGTAAATATAGACGCATTAATTTATGTTATGAGATATTTATCAACAGAAGAAGTCTAATGGGCCTATTTCAAATTTAATACTCTCCTTTGTACTCTCCTCTCCCCATTTTTATGTGTGTCTATTTTACTATATCTATATTGTTATTACTATATCTAGATTCTCCCTGTTCGTCACATGTTCAAACACACACCAAGAAAACAAAAACACCAGTGATACTAAAATGTGAATCTGCTGAAAGGTGAGGCTCTGCAGTAATGTTTTTCAGACTTTAATGGGGAGTAAGTGCCTATATGTGTGTAGTCTTTTTTGAGTGCCAAGGCCAATACGTTTCTCCTGAACAGAGGAATACTGCTCTACAAGTGATTCCTTGTTCCCGATAATGAAGAGTCTTTGAGGCAGCTCGGTGCTGTGACTGCCCCAGAGCCTATTCTCACTTGTTCTGTTCTGTTGTGACTGAGTGACTGTGAGGCACAAACAGACTCACAACCTGACCCACAGTTATAGAAAGCCTTTATTTGACACGACGCTTACCTGATGGTGGGTCTGCTGCTTATTTGTTTCATGTAGATGTTATAGCTTTGCCCAGAATGTTCCACAGTATGGCATTAAAGTCATTTATTTCTTACATTGTTTCTGTTGCAGGTGTTTTTGTTGTTCAGTAAAACCTTGAAAAACAAGCATTTGTGCTGTGAGTGGGCTCGCTTCTCCACAGATCTGATGTGTACTTGGCCTGGGGCTGTCACACATTTGTCTTTATGGAAATAGATTAGTTTAATGCCATAGTGTGGGACATCTAGATGACGATCCTCCACCAGAAAACTTACACAGAATGTAAATGGATTGTAAATGTGGCAGTCAGACTGTACATCAACTGAAATTCAACAGTGATCATTTTTAAGAAAATGTGATGTGTAAACATAAATGCAATGAAGATTACTAACAATGAATAACAGTGAGTATATATTTTAATGTTCAAACTAATAATGGGTTGTTTCGACTGTTTTTACACATAGGGTTAATGACACAATGTATAAAATTCCAAATACCATCTGAAATATGTAGGTGGATCCTTGAAGTCATGTTTTGGTGGTGTTTTATATCATTTTAACCTTAGAGACATTGTCACGATTATTCACGTGTATTGGCTTGCCCCAAACAATCCTTCATTTCCATTTCATCACTATTCTGACCTGCTGTAAATGAAAAGTGGAAACAAACGCAATTATGGAGTGTATCTCAATGTTCGAACTTGTCTCTCTTGTATTTATAAACCAGTAGTATTTTGTTTCAATGAACCCTAATTTATGCACACTTGTAAATGAGATACACTGTTTTCCACCTCATCTTGAAGTTATTATTCAATTAAAGACGATCTTCACTGCAGGGAGCCATTCACTAATAATTTAACTAGGTGTAACACTGACTTATCTCTATTAGGTAGCTTGATAGTGCTCAAAGTAGTTTCTAATTGTGACAGAGATTAGTTAGTTTTGACAGCATGAAATGAATAGAATAACATGAAATGATATCATATGAATTATGAAATGAAAGTGTGAAATTAACATAAGTTTGAGAGATCCTTGCTTAAAAATGTTGTAATACAGTGAGTTTCCCCCTTTTTGCTTTCTGTACTCTTATTATATATTATGCTATTTTCTGATCTGTGTTGTTTCCTCATCAAAAACATACTTGGAGCTGTGTTTTGTTTCATTCACACACAAACCATGCTTATTTAGCTTAAGGTCTTCTCACAAATGGAAGTGCTTCACTGTGTTTTTAAACTCCATACACTAGAATCATTTGGATAATTTCAGCCCTGGAATTGCCAGTGTCTACTGAACAAAAGGTAAAAGGAGCTGTTAACTTGAAAAGTACTACTTTATGACAAGGTGATGAGCATTTTGAGCTTTGGAGATGTAAACAGACAAATAATACAGGATTACTCACACATGTGGGAATGAAACAAAACAACTCCAGGATGTTTTTTAGGAGATAACAACATTTTAACATGGCTCACAAGGGTCACTTGTGCATAAAATATGACCTTTAATAAACACTAAAATACATTCACCAGTGAGCAAAAAACATATTAACAATCCATGTATAGTCTTGTACCTTTCTGCATTTAGATACTTGTACCATAAAAAGGGCAGTGATTTGTCTCCATTAAAATGCAAAAAATATGAAGAAAACAAAACACACTCAAGTAGTCATCCACTCGCACAACAGTGTAATTTCCAGCTGAATCAAAACAACTGCAGGTCGATGGGGAGATATCTTGCCATCCTAATTATATATTGAAGTATGGGAAAGCGCCTGGCAACTGTAATCAAAGCTAACGCTGCAGTGTATTTTGTGTGTGTTCAAGTGTGGGGATCCAGCATTCAGCCTTCTCCTCCTATCTGCACATCTTAGTACTATATAAAGTAGATTACAAAATGTTGTGTTCTTTTCAGTCTCGCTTTGAACTGTAAGTAATGCAAGTCTATATTTTATTACATTATTTGACATTAGCCTGTCACCAAAGCAAAAGCATTACATTTTTTCAGTTGGCTGAAGTCCCTATATTATGCAAAATTGACTCCAGTGTGCTCTAAGCCATGTTCTAATGTTGTTCTGTTTTGTTTCATTCCCACATAAGTAATGCTGTATTATTAGTCTGTCTACATTTCCAAATCTCAAAATGCTCTGTTCCACCTTGTGATGTCATGAAGCAGTAATTTTCAATCTTTTGTTCAGTAGAGATTGGCAATTCTGGGGCTGAAATTATCCAAATGATTCTAGTGAAGGTGTATGGAGTTTAAAAATACAGTGGAGTACTTCCTGTATTACCACATGACATCACAAGGTGGAACTGAGTGTCTCTTAGAGAGAAAAAGTTTATCTTAAATATGCATATGCAAATATATGAATGAAACCAAACACAACTCCGGGTGTGTTTGTGATGAGGAAACAACATTATAGCTGAGAAAATAGCGTAGTATGAGCTTTTTAATTATCATTTTAAAAACAGAATGTCAGTCTGGTTTGTAAGCTTGAACAGAGAGTGTTGCTATTGGTTGGATTTTTTTGGCTGGAGTTGTGCAGATGACAGAATAGCTGCTGAGTTGTTGTGACACCTTCAATGTACTGCCATGTTCAGGGACTTCACTGTCAAAAATGTAAAAATGAAATCTGGTGGGGGACAGTTTATGAGCTGCATGGTGGCAATAGACATCTTCTTCAGGCACTCACTTTACACCACATTTAAGTATAAGTAGTTTAATTATTTCTTTAGAAAATGTGGAATTAGTACCCACTGTTACAGAGTTGGAATTACATGGGTATTCCCTAGACCCTATTCAGCTCTTTGTTTTACTTGGACCTGTACACACACATGGCCTTTATATAGAAAGAGTTTGCATTGTCCTCTGCTGTTTACTGTCACCACTGACAAACAAGTGAATGGATAAACAGGCAGGTTAAATTGCAGCTATGGAGTGAACTGAAAACCATGCTCTGTCCTTGGAGAAATTAAACCTGTAATGCTTTGTGTATTTTCTTGTTTTATTGTAGAAGTGTGGATCGGTCACAGTACGTGCTGGGTCCAGTAAATATTGATAGATGCATCTCTGTAATGAAGTGGAGCAAATACAGGTGCACTACGTGCCCATTTTGGCTGACACACAGTTCAAATAGCACAGTACAAATCATCAAGATATGCAATCACTTCACTTCTGAAGTTTGTGCACTTTTGTTTGTCTGGTTGGTATTGTGCAATTTAGGGAAAATGTCTCATTTCAATTTTCTGACAAGCATTGTAATAAGATTTGTGATTTGTGTTTTAATGATAGCATTTTGTTCAAAGTTCACATTTTGACAAAAGATTGAAATATGAAATGATGAAGTAATGAATCAAGAATCACATTTCAGAAAAGTTAATTTTGTTCAGATTTAAACTACAGAGTTGGCATCCTGCATCTAGCATATATGATTTTGTTGTTTTGTTTGTGGTGGAAAATTATGGTATACATATTTAAGCCACTAATTGTGTCCATTCAAATTGAGATTTTGATTTGATTGCAATTAATTTTGCAGCCTTAACAGCTAGCAATAGGATTCTATAATATTAATTCTACAAATAAGGCTTTATGGTCTATATTGTTAGACATAAACACATATATTAGGCCTATTTAATGTATGAGTCATGTGCACCTGCTCGTGCTCAGGGCCCCTGTTTCATATGACACACTTTTGGTTTAGAGTGACTCCCACCTCTTTTAAAGCATCTGCTCTTTATTTAATACCTTTTTCTTATAATAGTTAAATGTAGGCTTTTAAACAAGACCCACATGATTGTACTTCCTCTAATCTACTGCATGTATGAATGCACTGAAATGGCCCATTCTATTCAGAACAATGGCACCAAAGACAACAGAAGGGTCATTATGAAGAGTGTTTGATACTGGAGTCACATGTAAAGTTATAGTTTTCCACTAAGTATATGAAGAATCAATCAGCTGGAGGTGCTCAGAACCTCCTGCAGTTTATTTATTCTCATTTGAATGTTTCGTGCTTCACTTGACTGTCTGAAAAAAGTTGTCCTAAAGCTGTGCACAAACCTCAAAAGTCATGCATGTGAATACAAGCAATGTGCCAGAAATGCCAGAGAAGATGGTAGATAAATTGAAATATTAACTTCCTCCTTTTTGCTGTTTAATTCTTAATTGTGTAATGCAGTTTTAAAGGGTCCTATAACACAAAACGGACTCTTAGCTCCTTAAAAAACTAGAGCTTTGTTTTGTTTCATTCACGCATGTTTGAGTAACCCTTTATTATTAGCCTGTCTACATCTCCAAAGCTCAAAATGCTCTGTTCTACCTTGTGATGTCATGAAGTGGTAGTTTTCAAGTTAACTATTGCCTTTTGCCTTTAGTTCAATGGAGATTGGCAATTCCAAAATTGAAATCATCCAAATGATTATAGTAAAGATGTGTGGAGTATAAAAGCACAGTGGTGCACATCCTGTATTACCACATGACATCACAATGTGTTTTCTGTTTGAGAGAAGAACTCATGCATATGCAGGATTTGTGTGTTAAACATATGTGAATGAAACAAAACAAAACTCAAGGTATGAGGGAACAACATTATAACATAGATAAAAAATTGCATAATATGGACCGTCAGCTTCCAGTGGTTAAGCCATTGTAATGTATTGTGAATCCAAATACTTACTGATACCACTTTCAATGGTAGTGTTACTTATGATCATGTTCTTTTTTTTTTTTTTGTTTGTTTTTTTAACGTGTAGTCAATGGGCCTTAGAAAAAGTACACAATTCTGTGAAAGAACACATGGACAGGCATTGTTACAGTGTGCACTATAGCGTCATGTAGGCTGGTGATTTGGAGTGATGTGCACTTAGTGGGCAATTAGAACAGCCTGTTTGCAGGGTACTTTTCTGTAAATGATGGATATTTGGGCTATTTATAGGCAAAACAAGAAGCTATCATGACATTATCCAGATGGAGCTTGTTACTGTTTGTTTAATATGGACTCAGTGTGAGGAAACTAAATACAAGAAAAAAGAATGCGGTCCGTTAAAAAATCTGTCTTCTCATAAAGACTTTATATATATATATATATATATATATATACATATATATATATATATATATATATATATATATATATGTATATATATAAAACGCATTTCTCACCTTCCACGGTGGTTGGTCTCTCACCCTCATCAGCTCGGGTCCCCTACCAGAGGCCTGGGAGCTTGAGAGTTCTGCGAAGTATCTTTGCTGTTCCCAGTACTGCACTTTTCTGGACTGAGATGTCTGTTGTCCTTCCTGGGATCTGCTGCAACCACTCATCCAGTTTGGGGGTCACGGCCCCAAGTGCTCCGATCACCACAGGCACCACCGATGCTTTCACCTTCCAGGCCCTCTCCAGCTCTTCCTTGAGCCCCTGGTATTTCTCTAGTTTCTCGTGTTCCTTTTTCCTGACATTGCCATCGCTCGGTATTGCAATGTCCACCACCACGGCTTTGTTCTCTCGCTTATCCAGAACCACGATGTCTGGTTGGTTCGCCATCACCATTCTGTCAGTCTGTATTTGGAAGTCCCACAGGATCTTGGCCTGCTCATTCTCCACAACCTTTGGAGGCGTTGCCCACCTTGATCCTGGGGTTTCCAGCCCGTACTCTGCACAGATGTTTCTGTACACTATGCCCGCTACTTGGTTATGTCGCTCCATGTACGCTTTCCCTGCCAGCATCTTACACCCTGCAGTTATGTGCTGGACTGTCTCAGGCACTTCTTTGCTCACCTTGGGTCTTGTCTGGTGTGGTAGATCTGGGCCTCTATTGCTCGGGTGCTCAAGGCCTGCTCCTGTGCAGCCAGGATGAGTGCCTCCGTGCTGTCCTTCAGACCAGCCCTCTCCAGCCATTGGTAGGATTTCTTGATATCAGCCACTTCAGTTATGTTCCGGTGGTACGCCCCGTGTAGGGGTTTGTCCTGCCATGATGGTCCCTCTAGCACCTCTTCCTCTGCGCCCCACTGTCTGAGACATTCTCTGAGCACGTCATCAGTCTGGGCCTTGTTACTGATGTACTTGTGGAGCTTGGATGTTTCATCCTGGACAGTGGTTCCCACACTCACTAGTCCTCGGCCTCCTTCCTTCTGGCTCGTGTACAGTCTCAGGGTGCTGGACTTGGGATGGAACCCTCCATGCATGGTCAGGAGCTTTCGTGTCTTAACATCCGTGGTCTGTATCTCCTCCTTTGGCCAGCTTATGATTCCTGCTGGGTATCTGATCACTGGCAGGGCGTAGCTGTTTATTGCCTGCGCCTTGTTCTTGCCATTGAGTTGGCTTCTTAGGACCTGCCGTACTCTTTGCAGGTATTTGGCTGTCGCCGCTTTCCTTGTTGCCTCGTCAAGGTTGCCATTTGCCTGTGGGATACCAAGGTACTTGTAGCTGTCCTCAATGTCTGTTATTGTTCCCTCTGGGAGTGAGACCCCCTCTGTGTGGACTACCTTCCCTCTCTTTGTCACCATCCTACTACATTTCTCGAGCCCGAATGACATTCCAATGTCTGTGCTGTAGATCCTGGTGGTGTGGATCAGTGAGTCGATGTCTCGCTCGCTCTTAGCGTACAGCTTGATGTCATCCATGTAGAGGAGGTGACTGATTGTGGCCCCGTTTCTGAGTCGGTATCCATAGCCAGTGCGGTCGATTATTTGGCTGAGGGGGTTCAGACCTATGCAGAACAGCAGTGGGGACAGTGCGTCTCCTTGGTATATGCCACATTTGATGGTCACTTGTGCAAGTGGCTTGCCATTGGCTTCAAGGGTGGTTTTCCACAACCGCATCGAGTTTGCAATGAACGCCCTTAGAGTCCTGTTGATATTGTACAGCTCCAGGCACTCAGTGATCCATGTGTGTGGCATTGAGTCATAGGCTTTCTTGTAATCAATCCAGGCAGTGCACAGGTTGGTCTGACGGGTTCTGCAGTCACGAGCGACTGTTCGGTCAACCAGGAGTTGGTGTTTGGCTCCCCTGGTGTTTTTGCCGATGCCCTTCTGTGCTGCACTCATGTATTGATCCATGTGCCCGCTTATCTTAGCCGCGATGATGCCTGACATGAGCTTCCATGTTGTGGAGAGACAGGACCAGAGGTCATTGGCCGATAGTTGGATGGGACTGTACCCTTTGTGGGATCCTTCAGGATCAGGATTGTACGCCCTTGGGTTAGCCATTCCGGGTGAGTCCCATCCCTTAGCAGCTGGTTCATTTGTGCTGCTAGACGCTCATGGAGAGCAGTGAGCTTCTTTAGCCAGTATGCGTGGATCATGTCAGGGCCTGGTGCTGTCCAACTTTTCATGCCTGAGACTCTTTCCTGGATGTCTGCCACTGAGATGGTAACTGGATTCTGTTCAGGGAGGTTGCTGTGGTCTGCTCTCAGAGCCACCAGCCACTGTGCATCAGTGTTATGTGATGCTTCTCTTTCCCATATGTCTTTCCAGTACCTCTCAGTCTCCAGCCTTGGTGGGTCTGCTCTGCTGTTATTACCCTGCCATTGAGCGTACACTTTCGCAGGTTGTGTTGCGAACAGGCGGTTTATTCATCTGGCTTCATTCTCTCTCGTGTACCTCTTTAGGCGGCTGGCCAAGGCTTGGAGCCTTTCTTTGGCAGTTTCGAGTGCTTCAGGTATGGGCATCTGGCTGTACCTCTTGGGTACTCGCTTTTTCATCGCACCTTTCTGGGCCTCTGACAGTTGGCTCACTTCTCGCCGCACTTCCTTGATTTTAGCCTCTAACCGTCTTTTCCATGGTGGGTATCGTATCTCATGGCTCCCATGGTTGCTCTTATAGCCCAACACCTCTAGGATCACTGCTGCTGAAGTGTAGATCAGCTCATTGGTTTCAGTGATGGTTGTGGTAGGGATCGCTCTGAGTGCTGCATTCACATCCTCTAGCAGACTTTCAGATGGTACTTCACTTAGCCTCTGTAACTGGCATCGGGGTTGCCTTGTGTTCATCTGGGCCATGATCTTGTCTTTCAGGTCAGTCGCTGCCTCGCTCAGCGTGATACTTATTGGGGCTTCCTTCCCAATCTCTGGTTGGGGAGTTAGTGTTAACTCCCCTCTGACCTGGCTTCCTGGCTCCCCCTTGCCGTAGCATTTGTGTTGTACCTCGTCAATCTCTAGTTGTGATAGCAGTTGCCGTTTGTGGATGTTGGAACACTGAGCTACTAGTTGTTTGGCCGTTAGCTTGGACTGTGGGTATCGTCGTAACCATTTCTCCCACATCCTGTTCATGTAACTCCTCTGACTAGGGTTACTGGAGTAGTATCATTCCAACAGAGCCTGGTTCTCGCATCTCGCCCATTTCCGTCTTGTTCCAGTAGCCCATTTCTCATCAAGGTGTCCTGGTTCCTCGACACCTGACGCAGACCTTGTTTGGCCGGGCGACGTCTGAGCCGGCATCTCGTAAGTTTTATCGCCTCTCATCATTGTATGAGGTGGGCAGTAGCGTAAAGGGTCTTGCCCAAGGACCCACACTGGTTTTGCTCCTAATGCCCTTGGGGGGGATATATATATATATTTATATATATATATATATATATATATATATATATATATATATATATATATATATAAATATATATATATATATATATATATTTATATATATTTATATATATATATATTTATATATATATATATATTATCTTGAGAATCTTTGTGATAAAAAGCCTATAACTATACACATTACTAGTTATTAACAATTGAATTAAAGTTACTATATTAAACAAAAATAACTTAGAAACATTATAAAATAGCTTTATATAGCATTATATAGGACCTTTAAACAAGACCAAATGATAAATATAAAAACCTAATAAAAGGCTTGACTATAATGGTCAAAGCCGCTGGGTTAGTGTACAGTAATTATGTACAGTAATCACACAGAAAACACAAGCCAGACATCTTGCATCTTGTCTGTTAAATGTATATGCAGCCTTTGTGGTGAGTCATTATATTGTGTTTTTGAATATTTTTAACGAAACCTCTGAAGCCTAGACAGCCATTTGTCTTGGTCATAAGTGCTCTATTATAAACTTTTAATGTCTTGGAATATGAATATGAGCTTGGAATATGAACTGTCCCTGAACTCAGCCTGTCTTTTAAGTTTGTGTGCAAATTTTTATGTAGCAAGGAAATACACAGAGCAGTTTTAATAGTGTAACCATCTGTCTGCAGCAACAAAGTGCTTCAGTGTTCAGATGTCTTTATTCTCCCATATGTGTCACACGTCTCTGGTTCAAAAAACAGTCCAGTGTTGGATATACTTACGCACAGTTAACTATGTAACTTTTTGGTTGGGGACCCATCACCTGTCTGTATGGATATGTCATTGCTCTGTCTGGAAAGTTCCACAGTATGACATTAAACTGCTCTTCTTCACATTTATTAAATTACAGGCGGTTTTATAGCTTAAAAATACCTAGAAAAACAGGCACTCTGACTCAGGGTTGCCTCTCCACAGATCTGACATGTAACATGGTCTGGTTTGGTCCTCATGAAGATAAAATGTTTAATACCATACTGAACATTCCAGAAAAGGCAATAACATCTCCATGGAGAAAAGCATTTAACAGTTACACAATGCACCTTTAACTAAAAACCTTTGTCATCACAACTGAAATTGGTACTTTTTTACTGATTAGAATGTCTAGTCAAATTATTATTACCACCTTTTTTCATATTTTATGCATTAGGGGTGTGCTAAAATATTGAAATGTTATATTGAAATATTACATTTGATGATACATGTGGGTTGTATCAATATATGGCCATGACTTTTTTTTTGTATCTTTTACTAAATTATTTTGTGACAGTGCTACAAATGCTACAAAGGAAACTTGTTCATGCTGTTACAATTGGTTTATTCCATATTGACTTTGCAGAAGTAGTGATTTAACAAATACTGTTGTTAAAATGTATTTCTTTCTTAAAAATGGTGATATATCACAGAATATCATGTGCAATAAATCAGTTATCATGTAGATAGATAGACAGACAGCTATAGATAGCAATGTTTCCCGCAGCTATTTATAGTTGGGGAGGCCACGTTGACAACAATTGCCCCCCTGCAAAACTGCGGTTGTCGCGCCACAGTCCTCACTTTCGCCTTTTGCCGGCACGGTATCTCCGCCTTGACTAACCAGTTTTCTGCGGGAAACACTGGATAGATAGATAGATATACAGTATATACAGTATATATAGATATATATATAGATAGCCAGCCATACCATGATAGTGTTGTATCATGAGCCATTTATCAAGTATCGAATCATGAGGGACCCTTCGATTCCCAGCCCTCTTATGCATTCTTTATTTAGTTGGTCCTGTACAATATCTCTTCTTACACAAAGTCAAGACATGCATTTAATGTAATACAACATTACAGAAAGACCCACATGAAACAATAATGTGAGTATACAGGCTGTGGTAGACATAGAATACAAGTTTACACTATTGAGCGCATTTCTTGTGCGTTAGGGTCTACTGTAAAGCTTTCTCTCTGAGGCTTCTAAATTAGGTGTCATAAAAAAGCACCTGCACCCAGAAATGTGTTTGTGAGTCTTGGGCGCTGGGGACCTGTACGCTGCGTTCTGGTCAATGGCTTATGAATGAGCAGGCGGCCAAAGGGAGGCTGCATGGGAGAGGCCGGGGACGAGAGGGGTAAAGGGGCCAAATTGTAACAGATTGCCAACGCTAAACCTCTGCCTCTGAGCTATAAACAGACTTTAGGGATAAGGGTGCCAGTCAGCACAGAGACGGGATGTACAGGGTATGTTCCATCTGCCACCATCAGCCAGTTAAAAAGAGAGATTTTAAATTGTGTTGGCAAAGTCCCCCTCCACTGTCCCACTTGTCCTCATTAAAAGAACTAAAGTCCAACATGGTTTTACTGTCATTCACACACCTGGGGCAAGTGGACCAAACTATACTGTGACATGTTTTCCTTAGCATGGACTGAGTATACTGTTTGGATTTAGTTCTTTATGCTTTTTCATCTGCAGACTGACTATAGCAAAGTGTCTTATCTTAAGTGATCTACATATTGATTATACTGGCTTTATGAATGTATTTTATACTATACACTCATGGCCTATAGAGGTCCAATTCAGCTGCATTTTGCATTTTAGTAATATCATGGCTTTTTCAGGATCGAACACATACAAAAGGTTACCAACGATAGCTTAAAATCCATAGAGATACATCAGCAAAAAACATGAAAAGTAAACAAAAGAACCTGTGGAATAAGCTGATCATACTAGTGTCAGAATACTTTTGCATTGTTTATTTAGCATTTTAAAATCTCCTCTGATGATTTTGGCTTGGACTTAAAAAAAAAAACATCCTGATTTCCCATACTGGCTGGTCTTTGATTGTGTTGTGTTGCTGTATTCCTAGCAGCATCACAATGATTAATGGCTTTTGAAAGTGGGAAACCTGTTCAAAGTGACACAGGCTTTTGTTTGGCCATCTCCTGGTTTTCCTCTGGGTGACAGCCACCAGAATCTGTTCCTCCTGCCTCCCTCCTGCCCCCCGACTGGCCCTGCTCCTGCCCCTGTCACCACCACTGGGAGGAGGCAGTTTGACCTGACAGTGGTGCAGTAATCCATGCAAATGAACAGGGTGTGGAAATGCTAATGACATAGACACAATAAACAATCTGATTCAAACTAAATCATGCCATTTTTAATCAATTGCAAATGTCAAGACAACATATTTTAACGGCAGTATAAGATACAGTGAAATATATTTGTAGTACACAACAAAACAAAGCTCATTTTGATATTACAGTAGCAGCACATAGCAAAAGGACAGAAAGGGCTGGAGGCATTTTGACAAGTCTTTTGTAAAATAATTTTGTAAATTTGTATTAGAACAGGGTTCCTGACCATTTATCTTCTTTCCAGCTTTGAGATGTTGTCACATATTTTTCAAAACTACTAAACTACTTCAGTGCAGGAAGGAGCGCTACCGCAGATCATTCATCCCCACTGCGGTCAGACTGTACAACTCCTCTGTGCAATAACCATGTCTGTGCCACTACTGGACTGTGACAACTTGCACTGTTTTTGTACTTTCTTTATATTATATATACATTATTTATATTTCAATTCTCTTTGTAAATTTTGTACATATACTTATTCACTTTATATTATTATTTTTATTATTATTTCTATTTTTATTATTGTTTATCTTGATTGCATCACACTTTTCCCCCTTTTTTGCACTAAACTGTCCTGGAGCTAATGTGTCTGTTGAATTTCTCCACTGTGAGATAAATAAAGTCCTATCTTATCTTATCTTATCTGCAATATTACTGACTCTTATTTAACCTGGATAGTCTTGCTGAGATTAAGAATATTTTTTCCAGGGGAGTCCCAGAGGAGAGGAGCCTATTGTGCATGTGTTTTGTGGTAGGGGAACCCGGAGCACTGGGAGGGTGCAAAGTCAACACAGAACAGACCCCCTCCCCAGAATTGAACCCAGGACCTTGTTTATGTGCTGCAAAAGCACTAAGCACTGCACAAGTGTGCCGACATTAATAAAATTTCATGTTTTACTAATTTCTCCAAAGTGAAACACTATAATGACTAAAATAATGAGTCCAGCCTAAAAGCCTCTTGAGCTTGTTTGTTTGTAGCGCACAGGTAAATCTGGAGTGTGTGTGTGTGTGTGTGTGTGTGTGTGTGTGTGTGTGTGTGTGTGTGTGTGTGTGTGTGTGTGTGTGTGCGTGCGTGCGTGCGTTGGAGCATATTTGCAGGCGTATAGAGGATGGACTGTGACTGACTAGCTTGAGCCATTCAAATGAAAATCTCTATTTAAGCTTGATTAAAAAAGAGTAAGCATACAGTAAGTATACCCTGTAAGTATATCAGTAAATATGCCCTGTAAGTATACCCTGTAAGTATATCAGTAAATATGCCCTGTAAGTATACCCTGTAAGTATACCCTGTAAGTATACCCTGTAAATATATCAGTAAATATGCCCTGTAAGTATACCCTGTAAGTATACCCTGTAAATATATCAGTAAATATGCCCTGTAAGTATACCCTGTAAGTATACCCTGTAAGTATACCCTGTAAGTATATCAGTAAATATGCCCTGTAAGTATACCCTGTAAGTATACCCTGTAATTATACCCTGTAAGTATACCCTGTAAGTATACCCTGTAAGTATACCAGTAAATATGCCCTGTAAGTCACTTTGTCTAGTTTGTAGGATTAGTTAGACAGACAAGTCTGAGTTCATTATAATGAATGTCTGAACTGTGACAAACTAACTCAAGTTCAAATAGGTCTGTAATATTATACCTATTTAACTATTTGCTCTCTCTTGCCACTTAAACAGCTGGTTTATAAAGGGTCTCTCTGATCTAAATCCTCACTACCTAAACCATTATCAATTATTAATCAGTGCTAGTGCAGCCCCTGCAGCTAAAGGAGTGAATTATTTACTTCAGATCTTTCACTTTTGGCATGGCCTTTCCTTATGTTGGGAAGCAGAAAGGTTTGTATGTGCCCTCATATATACGGGTTAAAGAACTTGCAACTGCTGCTGCAGTTTCCACTGAAAACTTGAGCTTCCCTTTCTTCTCTATAAATAATACCACAGCACCATGTGAACCTGGGGCTAAGGTGCTTAGCGTTAGCAGATGAGGGGAGAGCTCTAGCGGGTCCAATTGTCTCCACACTTCCAAATCCTTAATTATGAGGCCAGAGTACACCGTCTCATGGGAGCATGGAGGCACACTTCTGCATGTTTGCACTCTTCTCTCTTTGCTGCATTTTCATACTTATACAATATAAAAAACAGAGCAAGACCAAGTGAATGCATCAGATTATGCAAGGATCCCACCCCAAACACATTTCTATAAAACTATTTGCTTTGCTTCACATGTTTGTGGTTTGCTACTGCTTCAGCCCTAGATGATTTGAACTGTAAATTAGCTTCTTTTTCTGCTTTAACAATTGCAGTTGCTAACTGTGGACATATTGTGGACAATAGCTCTTGGGATTGTCACTCATGAGGAGCTCACACTGCCATCTGCTCTGAAGGCTTCTCTAGACACACACTGCTGTGGGAACCTGGGGCTCTGCTCTGACAGAGACTGCTGACGCTCTGCCATCCCCCTGGAAGAGCACTAAGTATTGTGGGAGAGCAAACTTTGGCTAACTTTTAGTTGATTGTGCCATAGACTAGGCCTGGGCAAAAATCAATTTAAAATAAAAATCAAGTTGGCAAGTCAAATCGATTAATTTAGTAGAACATCGATATTAAAGATTTTTTCACACAGCGCGTGCATTTTGCATTCGCCAAGACTTCCTATAAGCTTTCCGTTGTGCACTTCCTGCAGTGTTTCTTTAAGATGTAAACAAATGTGTGCAAAGCTGCATTAAACACATTATAATGTCAAACGGACTGATGTGGCTCTATAGTGGTTATGGTTTAAATGTTGTAAAGTTGAATTTATTTATGCAGGTTTGTAATAGTAATAATAATTCTGACAATTTTAATATAAAAATGTTAATGATTAATCAATAATTGATCATTAATTTCCGGCAATCGATTAAGAAAATGAAGAGGGAGAGAAGAGAGGTTTTTACAACATGGTGAAAGTTTTGGATGCTGCTGTACAGTCGAATCAAATCGAATCGTGAATTGAGCTTTTTATTAAAAAAAAGTCTTATGCTACGAACTTGTCAAATAAAACTCTGAGGTCATGATGTGGAGCTGTGTTGCATTTTACGCTCCCAAAAATGATTGCAAATAACCCCATTTATTGTATACTATGTTTGGAATAAATAAAGACAACTATTACTGAAATGTTCACACAGCACTGGGTCAAATTATGCTTTCAGTATTTTCAATGCCTGATCTTTATTATTACTATCCTGTATAAGAAAAATACAGCAGTAAAAAGACAGGTTTTTAACAGCATCTCTACAGGAAACATTCTTACATCTATACACAATCATAAAGTTGTGCACAGCAGGACTTGGTTTAAATGTGTCACTAAGGCACATTGTTGTCTCCAGTATGAGCTCTCCTCATGTGGGTCCCACCTACAGGGTATGGAACAAAAGAGCACCGTGATCAATGGGAATGTGTGCTGAACAGGCTCAAGAGAAAATGTAAATGTCTTTCTTCTCTTCACAAGGCTGTGGCACTGACCTCACTTGTACAAACTAAAGACAGACCATAAAGACAGTCCACACCAATCCATTATGCCCCTTCATTCCACTATTAACACAGGATTAGCAACACCCAGAAAACCTGATTTATCTACTGTGATGGTTCTACAGACAAAATGCTAGATGTTGAATATTTGATGTAAATATACATAGCATATTCATATAGTATTAAATATAGTATTTAAATCATAGTTCATAAATATATGCTACAGAATAAAAATGAAAATAACAAATTAAACCTTAGTTAATTAACACCGGTCATACAGTCATACATTCAATCATAATGAATCAAAGTAGCTGAATGTATATTTTGTACAAATGTTTTATTTTAACAAAAGCAAATACTTGTAAATTGGATTCAACCTATTACGTTATACCACAAAGAAGAGCTTGCATAAAAATCTTGACCACTATAACTGTGTAGCTCTGAATGCTTGAACGCAGCTAACACACACACGTGGCACACACACGTGTAAATAAACATTAGCGGCAACTGTGTAATATTCATAAATGTTAGACAAAGTTTCTAGTACTTATTGAATGTATTGTCCTCAAGTGTGGTGTTTTAGGAGCAGCGAGGAGAGGGTATTTCAGACACGTGAACCTGAACAAAGGAGGGTATCACTATAGACATCACTATTGCCATTGACAGGTTAAATAAATAAATAAACAAACAAACAAAACTTGTAGCATAACAAGAGTAGTTTCACTGATGTGGCCAGTGTGTAAATTTTTAACAACATTTAAAGCTATTACCAAAATGGAAGCAATACATCACAGGCTATTGTCATATGTCTGCCTTGTGCCTGGTGCCTTGTTATGAAAGAGAGCAATCAATGTCATACATCCTTTGGAGCTTTGTTTCTGTTGTATGGTGTGTGCAGGAGGCAACCTCAGCACTGGCAGCCCACTCATACTTGACATTACTGTTGTGAAGTGCAAGTATGATCATTCCGATGGTGACACCCCTGACAGCTTATCATACACTGGGTAGAGACAGACTTGTCACTAAGCTAATGGAGTGCTCCGAGGTTAATTTACAACCATATGAATCCCATCAATAAGCAATTAGGAGGTGTGGAAACATGGAGAGACGCTCGAGTCAGCAGCTACATCTGCACTGGCCCCCACCGGCTTCCAATCAATTAATTGCTGTGCTATGTCTGCTCTTAAGCCACATGATGGATTCACAATGAGCCAAGCACAGAAAAATCACTGTGCTCTTTTGTGCGACCTCCTTTGTAATCTCCAGCAATATCAAAGATTGTAACCCCAAACTTATTATATGCCAATACAGATTATCTTGAAGTTAATGTATTTACAAAACTTCGTCATTGGTTAGATGTTCAGAATTTCTGTAAAAAATCCCATCTCGAATTTAGTGCAAATAAATATTGATGGGTTTCATGTTGTATCCAACCTTTTGAAAACTTTTACCAGTGAAAAGATAAATTATTTTATTCCTAATCCTAATTTCTCATTATTCTGAAACCTGGATATGATCTGTACATGTAATAGTCGTGGTCACATTTGTATATAGCACTTTTCCACCTTCAAGGCACTCAAAGCACTTTAGATCACGGAACCACTCACCCATTCACACACCAGTGTATGCTGACATTGGGGGTAAAGTGGGCTATGTGTCTTGCCCAAGGACACAACAACAACATTCATCTGTGGTAGCTCGAATCGTACCACCCATGTGTAGGTCAGTGGATCTGACCTCTCAACCAATGATGTTTATGTCGAGAGCGAGAATCGAACTGCCAACCTTTGGATCAGTGGACAAACAGTCTACCAACTGAACTACCGTATTTTTCGGACTATAAATCACTCTTTTTTTCATGGTTTGGGACTTGTACTCAGGTGCGACTTATATATTACATTTTTGACACTGACAGTCCATAGACCAAATATAGGAGTCCTATATATGAATCAAAAATGAAAAAACAAATCATTATCCATTTTTTTCATTTTGGTTTTAGAGACAAATAATAAAAAACAGAGTTGTTTTTTGTTTTCTTATTTTTGGTTCTATACTGAAAAATGAACAAAAAATGAAATGATACACCGATTGTTCTCTATTCGGTTGTTTTTATTACTATACCTTACTTGTTTTTAATACAATTAATACATTTCCCCCAATAAATTTCCCGCCTTATAGTCCGGTGTGACTTATACATGTTTTTTTCTTCATTAAGCATTTTTTGACTGGTGTGACTTATACTCTGAGGCGACTTATAGTCCCAAAAATACGGTACTGTCATAATAGAAAACAAACTCAAAATGTACAGTATGTGGCTAAAACTTCATGCGAAAACAGCTTCACACAAATCATTATATCATAAAATTACCAAATTGTTATAATACAAACAAAAGACACATAAGATACTTTTTTTTACCGCATCTAAATTTATACACATAGCTCTCTTCCCTTTCATCTAATTTTATAGGTGTCATTTCACCTGAATAAAAAGCCCACCATACAAAGCATGCATTCTAAATCAGTACACTGCAGAAGGTTAGCCTCCTGTAGTTTCAGAACCGACCCTCACCTGCATAGCTCATCCCCTTAAAGCAAAACTCTTCCTTTGTGCTGTGTGGTGCAGGGAGGTGGCTGGTCTGCACAAGATTTCATCAAAATTCAATTGTGATCATCAGCGCCCATGTTACCGCAGATTTTGTGTCGATTTTTGCCATGCCTCTGACACATTCGCTGCTTAAAGTATTCATGATCATATGTACGCTGACTGCCCTGTGCATGTTGAACACCTAATTCACCACATATACCTTCTTTCATTACCTCCTCCATGTCTTTTATGCAACGAGTCTCCCTCTTTTTTTGTACAAATGTGACACACTTCTCAACGTCCCCAGAGATATTCCAATGTAGGTCTGGTGATATGATATGTATGAGATTTTCTACCTTATCAGCTGCATCTGACTGCCATAGGCCTTGGGGAGATTTTGAACACGTAGTCGCCATCCGGCCGCTTACCATTTTAAGTGGAGATGCACGCAGCGGGAACAGTGCCTTTTATTCTAGCGCAAAAAGAACAGATTCTAGCTAAGATACTGCCAGTCACTCTCAGTCAATTTATTTTAAACAGAAGATTGTGGCATTGTCTGCTTCTCCTTCCGCCCACACATGTAACCCACGTTAGCTTATCACCTCTCGCAGGATATGTAAAAATAGACTTGTATACCTGGTTGCATTTGAGGTCTATTCAGTGTGTGTGTGGGGAGGTTTCCAATGTTGATTTTCTCTTGTCCTTCTCAGCTCCTCCAAACAACATCTCGGTGGTGGCAGAGAACACGCCCGCTCCTTTCAGTCGATATCAGGCCCAGAATTTTACTCTTCTGTGCACGGCCAAAGGAGGGAAGCCAGCCCCATCGGTGAGTACTTTCAAAAAATGCATCTGTGATTTTGTGAACAAGTACACTAGTGTGTATATATAAGTTTGTAAACTGCCACTGTATAACTGCAGTCTGAGGTGCTATGCTGTGTCCTGGACTCAAGTCAAACCTTGTCCTGATTTCTAAGATTACACTTGTCTGCAGTCTACCGCCCAACTGCCATTAAACTGAAAACTGATGATTAATCCATTATTAATCACTCAACTCAGCTTTGCAAAGTTGAAAACTGAAAGCAAAGCAGCTCTTACGAAGTAAACAATGCCATTTAAAATTCTAAAAATACCACCGTTGGCATTAGCATGCTAATTAGGTCAGATGTGTGCTATACACCAGGGAGCACCCTCACCCCATGTCTCGCCATTAAAACTCATTTAAACATCTCCACGCTGATTAGCCATTACTTAATGCATCTGAAAAGTGCTCTAATAATAGTTCATGTCTTAAAGGTCTGTGCTCAGCTCAAATGCTCAGATTTAATTCAGCAATGTTGCAGTAATGTGTCTTGCAACATTACTGTTCTCCAGGGACCGCTAACCAGAGACATCAGCAAAAGTCACAATGTTCTGCTCATTTGATAAAGATCTGTGATAGTTGTTTGGTCAGAAACTGTACACATCTCATATAAGAAGTCTTGAAAATAGATTTTTCTACAGTAAGCTGTAAACCAAACTACATGCCATAATAATGCTATATATATCTATGTAACCACGGGCTAAGAGAGCATAGATTTCTGAATTATTCACTCTGTCCTGAAAGGTCAGCTTTCTGCATTTACAATGTTGGTGTTTTACATTTTACACTGTGCATACTCCCATGATTCCTACTGTCCATTTTCAAAGGGCAGAGGTCAGCTCATTGATATGTATGGAAATGAACTACATTTTATGGTATTTTGCTATTCAGCGGAGGAGCTTTTAGGGGAGCTTTTAAGATTTTTGAAAATGTGGATTGTATTATCAGCCCTTAATCTTTACCTGAGTATGTAATGTAGTATTTATTAATTTATTGATTTATTTTCAGAAAGAGCCTCACATTGAGCATTATCACTTTGCAGTACATGTACTAAATCTCTTCTCAGGTGTAGTATTACACTATATTTGTCTGCTTACACATGTCTGCTGTAAGCAGTAAGCAATGTGCTACACAAGCTGTCATCTGTGCTGCAGTCTTTTCTATCTTGCACACTTTAGAGAGATGCACTTTGTGTTTGGTCGCTCCTGGTTTGTTCCCAGTGGGCCATTAATCATTGTCCACGGGTGTATGGTAATTGACTCCAGACCCTGACAACACCTATCTCCTGCAATTATGAGTCCTGTAAGAGGTGAATGCAAGGTGAAAGCCATTTTAATCTCCCAGCAAGTACTTCCTGTTATTCTTCGAGGCTTATTTGAAAACGAAAATTGATTTATTACAATTCAAACAAAAGTCTGTGAATCTAGAATTTGTACTTAAAAGTGAACCTTGATGTGATTGCATCAAATTCCACTGAAATGCTTTAGTGTTCAGTACGATAAACTATAACAAACCAGGTTATTCCACTTTGATAAGATGTAGTACCGTATGTGGTTTTCATATTCCACTGGGTCCCGAGATACATTGAGTTGGGCACATTTAGTTTGGCACTGGTGATAATGAACTGTTGGGTGAAAATAAGGCCACATTTTGAATTCCCTTTCATTAGACTTCACACTGCGCTGTGAATTTTATACATTTCCATTCGGTTTAAGTTTGGTTACTTCTATTGCATACACTATGTGTAGAAAACAACAGAAGTCTTATAAATATAATATGACTGAATATAATATGTTACATGGCCATTTGATATAGTCAATTTCCAAAATGGAGAAATATGTTGCAAATGAACCGCTCATTTATTATGCTTTATCTGACACAATTCGGTGTAATTTTGATTTAATTTCTGATATAAAGAAATAATACATTTTCAAATCTTTCAAAGACTAAACCTGAAGAGCCAACTAGTCACAAAATGTAAATCCGATAAAGCAGAGAAGGTTTTTGAGGGACAAGAGAATCATAAAACTATGAGAGTAAAAAAGTGTGTGCATCTGTCTTTGTGCAGCTATTCTAAGGGGCTAAATCACTGTGAAAGGCACAGGCTGTACCCTGGTGGACAGTCCCGTTTTAGGCCCTCCTCACATCTTCAGAGCACATAGTCTGTTTGAGTGAGAAGACGCTGTGTCGGCAGCGCTCATGCAAAGCGTGGAGTTAAACCCAGTCAGCATGACACGACCCCAGTGAGGAGGCTACACATCAGAGCTGCCAAATTACATGGGCTCCATGGGGAGGCTGCAGCTCTGTGTCAGGCACTGTGAACGGTGTCTGTATCCAGTAAACATACTCTTACATTCTGACACGGACTATGGAGAGGTCTGGGAAGTTTAAGGGCTTCACATTTGTATTATTATCACATATGATCCCATTTAAATTTATTATGGTTCATCCACATCTAATAATTTATATTTTAAGAGGATTCAGCTCAACGTTTTTGTCCATTAAACATAAAGTAGCCTATGCAATATGAAAAAGATGACATAGTAGCCTATTTATTTAAATAATTTTTCAGCGTTTTTAACCATGTAATAGTTGTTCCCCTTACTCAGGTACTCGAAGTTGTATTTGGCGTGATTCATGCTTGTCCATATTATCTTTAATCACTTATTTTCAAGATACCACCCGTTTTCACCATCACCTGCATACACCCATTGCTCTGTACTTACTTTGTTCTCCAATTTTATTTTCTTATTCGTTGATACACGTAGGATTCATAGTCATTTTTGTACAAATGAAAAAAGAAAATCCACTGCTTGCTAGTGTCATCTGCATTTGTCTATTGGAGGTGCCAGCTCTTTGTTTTGATGTAATGTCTGCTCCCATTGGACCCCGCAGTCTTCTATCAAATCCTTTAAGGTCAACAATTCATTTTTTCTCCTTTTTTGGTTTTATTTTATTTTCTGAGAAATGCATTTCAAATTGAATTCCCCCAGATTACATTCTTTTTCTATTGCGACTTGCATGTTTCCCATAGGTCAAGATGAGAGAGCAAGGGTCAAATTCACCAAATCTATTTCCATAAGAGTATAATAAAGATTTGCACACCCTGATGTGTGACGCACATCTTACACCTCTGCCTCTAGGATTGGATTTGAAGTTCTTGCCTGGATGTTATCAGCGTCATTAGTTGTCTTCTGAACTTTTTGGTGGTCACGGCCCTCATTATGAGCAGTGTCAGCATCTGAGTGGCTGCTCTGGTTCTGTAATGTGCGTGTACTTCAAACAGCCCTGTGCTCTCTGATGAAACTCATTTAGACCTGGTTGGTGCTGCTCCGGGGCATGCTGCGAAATGAGCTGTTGTCTGCTCTATCTCCACCGTCATAACATTGTGTAGCAGCTTTCAGGAGTCTCTCACTATTACCACGAAAACTGCCCTGATTAATAGAGCCAGGAACAGTGTCTAAATATGAGAACTTTTTTACAACCTTACTCCAGAATTGGGAAATAATCTTGAGGTCAAAAGTTTAGAGCTAGTAATTCTGCTTTAATGCCCTTTTTGTGTTCTAAGACATAGAAAAAGTACTTTCCAATCTTAGTTTACAACAAAAACTTTGCAGTAATAGTGTTATTGTTTTTTCACACTTTTTCTTGTTGTCTTGGTCATTTGAGTTGTGTATGTCTCTCTTATATGTGAATGTGTCTGAGGCTTCAGTCTTCACATCGCTCAATAGCAACTACATGGACAGGCTTGTGCATGACACCTCACTGTTAGGAAGGTGCTACAACAAAGGTGCCCTGGCCTTAATATGAGTTTCCTGTTTTTTCTTCTTCTCGCAGATAATATCGGTAAGAGAAGATTTATATCCCTGACAAGAATCCTCTCTCACGTACATTGTCTGATTCATTTCACTAAGAAGACAAGATGGATATTCAGTCTAATTAAATGACAGCAATAACTTCCATAATGGATTATAAATTGGCATAAATGTTTTTAAATGCCTAGGTTTGATAGAGTAGTGCACTGCTGTGAGGAGACAGTGATGTAGTATAGAGTCGCCCAAATCTGAAACATTTGGAAATCTGAATAATCAAGTTGTTTTTTGGGGAGGGAATTAATTAAATGTTACATCTGGCTTAGTGTTCATTGGTCGATTAGTTAATAATGTTTCCAATTATAGTCATTTGAAACTAAAAGTAACAGGTAAATGTTGTTACTCTCAAACTATCTGCATTAAGGTTGCTCACAGCATCAAGTTGCAATGTTGACATTTTTGTTTTTGGCTTTTTAACTCAGGTATAAAATAAATAGTTGTAAAATGACATACAGGGGTCACCATGGATTGTGTGAAATTTGAACCTGCTTCATTGTCATAATTAGTTATTTAAGTAGGAATACATGTGGAGGAGGTTCTAGACATAACACAGAAGTGAACTGAATGGCAATACAGATGGTGTGAAGATCCATATGCGTGATCTGAGCAGGAATTATTTTTAACTAAAGGAAGAGCAACGCCATCCCCAGGAAATCCCCGAAAACTAAAAATACCCCACACTAAACCAACACAGGTTTGTTTGGCTGAAAGACTTTAACAGCTATTTAACAACTCATTAAACATGGCTGAGTTTCACATCCACAGTGAGTTTGTCAAGCAAGTTTCATATAGCAGAGTGGCATCACAGTGGCCTCGCATTTCACAGTCCATAACATTTCAAATCACCTTGGCACGCAGCGGGTGGGCTTATGCTGTCAATGTGGACATCCCCAAACACAAAGGGATAAAAAAGACTCAGAAAAAGGAGAGGCTCATGTTGCTTGTTAACAGGTCCTAAAATATTGAATCAAAAAAAAAAATCACTCTAGTTTGGATATAGGAACGCATTAACCAGCCATATATGTACAAACATACCAGGAGCCAGGAGCAGGCGACGGTACACAGCTATTGCACTGACACATACGCCCACACGAGGGATCTATCTCTGAGCTGACATGCTACAAACAGTAAACACCCATGAGCTCATGCCCACCAGATAGGCTAAAGAAACAGGACCATCAATAAGATGCTCACTCACTTGCCGACGATGCCCACACACCCTCTGTAGCCGCTGGGCCTGATGCCTTCACACAGGAGCTCTGGTGCACCCGATCTTGAGGTGAAGCCACATGGTTGCTCACATTTCCGGCTGTGGCCCACCTCCTGTACGAACACCGTGTGATGTCGGAGGTGGGAGTACTCCGGTAGAGGGGTGGAAATGCTAAAGTGGTGCCTACACATAGGTAGCTCTATATGGCTGTAAAACACGTTACTGCATTCACATTTGACAACCACAGGGACCAATGAACCAATGGGCATATGTTTTTGTACACACACAAAATATTGTTAGTAATTCTAAGTGAATATACCTCCACAACATTTGTTTCATTTTACTAAAGCCCCACTGTATAACTTTTTACTTAATAAAAAAGCATATAGCATATTTTTAAAGATTTTTTAAAGATACATTTTTTGATTACACTAAAAACTGTTTGGAAATGTTGTAACTTTAGCTATAATATTCTACAATATGACATAAAAAGTATGGTTCTGACATTATGTGCATAGAAAACCATAGTTCATATTATTACTGTTATATGGTGTCAGTCCTGCTACCAAATGTCAAATTTAGTGTATTTCAAAACATAATGAGCTGACATAATGAGCTGACATAATGAGCTGACATATTTTATATAATTCTAAACAATAGTGCAATGATTGACGAACTCTTCTGGCTGTTCTATCAAACCCAAATGTTTATTAGTATCAAGTTTCCACTGACAACCAGCATTAAAAAAGTGGTGAATACAACTCTCCCTATGTGTTCAAAGTGTCTGGTATTATGTTTGGCGGCACCATCTGATGTCATTAAAGCGCGCCACTGACATGTCAATAATAGCTGCCTAGTGCCACTCATTATAACATCCTCGGAGCACAAGCGAGCACTGATTGAAAAGAGGACAGATAATGACAGTTAATAATAAGAAGGAAAGCTGATTAAGTCGTGGCCGGGGTCTCTCTCTCCACGCCTCTCTCCTCTAGCTCGCTCAGCCTCCCCTCACCGCTTCGTACCCATTGAATCATTCTGTCACCAGGAAAATTACTGCCTTGTCCCTTTGACACAGCCGTGATTAATTGCGGCAACATAAAGGTGTATATGGACCAATGCAAGATTGTTAGAATTTCACAATGGTCTGGGATTTATAACATGGAGCGGGTGGGGGTGGCTCTGCAGTGGAGAGCGAGAAGTGCAGGTTCATTTTACATTCAAAAAGAAATGTGCAAAAGTGCTTCTGGAGACATTCAAATCTTCATTTCACCACGGCAACTATTGTGTTTGGGGTTTCTGCTCAGAACTACATCTCTTTTTGGGGGAGCTAATTTATTTCCAAATGATTCTGTCTGGTCTCATTGTCTTCCTCTAACAAACTATGAAGTATTTGGGGATTTATTACTCCAGCTCAATTGATAAGCACTTTAGTCGATGCAGTAGCACACTTTTGAGAAGACTAAACAAAGGCACCATCAGTATTATGTTGCAGCTGAGTGTTCTGGACAAGTCATCAGAATGAAATGTATTACTTTTGGCTAACCTTTGCTGTAAGGCTTACTGATAACTAGACGACCATATTTTTCTGACTATATGGTGCACTTAAAATCCTTTAATTTTCTCAAAAATCGACAGTGTGCTTTATAATCCAGTGCACCTTATATAATTCTGATTGTGCTTACTGATCTTGAACCAATTTTATGTAGTCCACGGCGCTCAAATATCTGTCAAAGTTACATTATGGCTACCATAGTCAGGACGAGTAATACATACTGTGCTTCAACGTCGTATTATGGTGTGTGTATGAGGACCCACAAATGGCACTGGTTAAGATACATGCTTACTTACACGTTCAAGTGAAGCAAACTAATTCAGTGCTGCCATCATTCCGGGTAGATTATCCAAGAAACTCTAACCGCTAGATATTGGTGTTAACGAGTCGTTCAAAGTTAGATTGTGAGCTGTGTGGGAGCTTTGGACGACAGAAGGCAAACACACATTCACCAAGACAGGGAGGCAACGCTGGGCATGTTTCGCCACGATCTGCCAATGGATCATGGATGCCTGGGCTAAGGTATCAGTCTCACTTAATGTGCCTTATAATCTGATGCGCTTTATGTATGAAAAAATACCTGTCCATTGATATTATAGTCTTATAATCCGGTGCACTTTATAGTCTGAAAAATACGGTAGACTATTGGCACTATGGATATAAACTGATGTAATCAAATATAAAAGGGGACTGTGCAAGTTTTCTGGTGAAGGGAAGTATACATAAAAAAGTAGGTTACTTCAACAAGCATGTTTTATTAATTGTCTAAATGTCTGTAACTGAATAAAATAAAAGATTAGTTATCACTGTGGACCAATCCAGTCAAAGCCATGTTCATGATACAAGTGCACTGAGACGGTATACAGAAGAGGACTAAGGGAGTGTGACGTCACCCATAGTGTTTGACTCAAGTCAAATGAAGCTCACAATGCTAGCGGTTACAGGAGTGAATTTGGAGCCATTTTAGTAATAGGAATTTGTTAACTGACAAAATGGCACAATAAAAACACCAAGATCATGCAGTGCAGGGTAAGACGAACATTTTAAGACAAAAATGACAAAGCTCACAGCAGCTGTTACAAAGAGAGGAGTGTCAATTTCTCAATGGTCTCAAGTCAATTGGAAACAGTCTTGAAGGAGCCGGAAGTGCCTCCATGAATTCCAGTTTGAAATGCGGCGGCTAGTGGGTTAGCCACGTCCATGTACAGTATATGTCCATTTATACAGGCTATGGTACTGAGTTAAAAAGCAAAAACTGCTACAACTTCTTCTACAACTTCTATATATTTTAGACAGTACCATGCTAATTGTCTCAAATAAATACACATTTGACTCTTCTTCAAAGTTTTAAAGTTTCAAGCTTGTGCTATTTGACAACTTTTGAAAATGTTAGCTACAATGGCCATGAACACCACTTTGTAACTGTTTGAAAACTATTTTTTTTAATTAATGTTTCATTATTATTTGTACACACTTCAAACTCTTAGTTGAAGGATGAAAAATGTTGTAGGCTGAAACCAATTATAATATAATAATCTGAACTCTGAACATGACAGATAATTATCTTTTATATGGCTGAGGTAAAACAGATGTCATACAGTGATTATACCTAAAAAATATATTTCACTTTGTAACTTTACTTGAAATGAGGTTGTGGTTGTATAATGGAAATCATAACTATTAAAGGGCCCACATTACGCTATTTTCTGATCTATGTTATAATGTTGTTTCCTCATCAAAAACATACCTGGAGTTGTGTTTTGTTTAACTCATAAACCCTGCAAAAGGCTGAGTTCTTCTCACAAAAGAAAACACTTCTTGTGATGTCATGTGGTAATACAGGAAGTGCTCAACTGCATTTTTAAACTCCATACACCTTCACTAGAATCAATTTGATAATTTCAGCCCTGGAATTGCCCATCTCTGCTGAACTTAAGATTAAAGGTAGCTGTTGAGACCTACCACACATCACAAAGTCAAAGACTAATAAAAAAAAGGTTGCCCAAACATGTGTGAATGGAACAAAACACAACTCCAAGGGAGGTAACAACATTAAAATATGTCTTAAATCTCACAAGAGTGCATTTTTCGTAATATGGGACCTTTAAATAGAAAACATATTTATGGAAAGTATTTTTGTCATACCTCCAACATATCAGCTAACCTGCTTGTAGATGTTTACCAAACCAATCACGGGGGCTTACACAGTTTATTTCACAGCGCAGCGCTAAAGTGCCCGCACAGATGTTTTTGTGTATCCACACCATTTTATCCAACAACAGCATCAGAACAGGTGCACGAGAGCCCCTAATCCTGCTGCTGCCCGCGTCCACCTGCTGAGATAACTAATGAGCTGTTTTAATACGTCTTCTCTTAGGTGCCAGGTGACGCAATGGGGTCAGCATTCAGCCAGAGCGTTGATTTTACTTCCTATTGTGTTTTTGAACTTTAAGTTAAGAGTCTGTGGATCACATGAGGTAAAGCTGCGTAAGTCTTGGCGACCATTGGAGTTTTTGTGAATGGAGCCCGCTGGGTGTACTGATGATTGTGTGATGTGATGAGGAAGTAGTCTCTGTATAAATGTGTGATTCATGCATTCACACTTTTTTTGTGTGAAAGGCAGTAGTGCAGATTGTTCATTGACTGCTATTAATGCTATTATTTCCTGTCAAGGCTATTAAGTTTAAATTCATTATGAGAAAATTACACTTGAGCATTTTTGAGACATCAACTTGCATTCAGACCTTGTAAATAATAATTGACCTTGTATTGTTGGATGGTCTTTAAGATAGCCTATACATCTTGGATTACTTTTTTGATTTAGATTTATTTCCTTCATTTGGACAAGCAGGGAGGCCAAGTTATAGATCAGGTCTGTTGAGAGGCACCCTCACTCACAGTAAGCATGCATGTTATTGATTAATAAAGACTTCCGCAATTGAGTAAATGTAGTCACATTAAGGCTTATGCCATCCTGTGAAACAAGTGGCCCCTCTACCAGAAAAGTTATGCAGTGTCCCTTTAACCTAGATTTATAATCACTGAGGACTTAAAAGTTGCATGGATTTGACTAAAGTTGTGACGGAGAAGAGGATTGATGGAGAAGAGGATTTGTTGTTTCTTTATGGCCATGTGCAGAGCATGCAGACCACAGGTAGGGGGAGCTACAGAGCAACAACATGACATGAAGAGCCACCAGTCGGTCAGGGTCAGTGTGTAAAACAAAAACCTGCTGAACGCCTTTGAGCAAGGGCACTCACATACCTGGAATCAGACCAGCCCATTCTGAATGTGGTCATTAGGGTTTGGGGCTATAAATACTGTGTGTATTACTACCAGCAGAAAGGGGTAATGTAGCATCTGTCCTATCAAACATTTAGCTCTTTACAATGCCCTTCAGGGCTCATAACAACAGCGTTGTCAGCAAGTATATTTTTTTATCCTCATTTCCCAAAACATTTGTAAATATATTTTGCAATTTCCTTGTCTCTTATCTTATTAGTTAAAAGTGTCATTTGTCTTGTATTTATTGTTTACAAAATGATAGCAGCATGAATATATTTGAATGTGATTGTTTGTGTAATGTGATGTCTCAGAGCATATTAACACACTCTATCAGTGTGTTAATATATATAATATTATCTATCACTCTAACACTATGTTCTGTGTGTTTAATGTAAAACCTTGAAGTTACCAGCAGAGGTCACACATTTATAGGATTTTGCTGCATACATTTTAATAGACCCATGCAGCAGTATGAAAATCATTTAGTATCCAGAGAGGCTGTTCATTAGTTTCACTGTGTTTTCCAAATTACGCATGACACAATTAAGCCCCCAGTATGGTACATGTGGTAATGGTTCTCAAACTTTCTGCACCAAGTACAACCTAAGAAAATATATGGTCTTCTGAGTACCACCAGATCTAAACATTACTATACACTAGATGTAATATTTTTGAACAAGACTAACCCAAAAGAGGACTGAAATGTGGATTCAGAGGAATCCATGTCCCAACTGAAAAAGTGTTCCACAGTTTGAGAACCACTGTTAAAGGGAATATTGCAGCATATTTTATTAATATAGTTCTAACTTTTACTAGATTACTGTGTACAGTACGAAATCCTTTCAGAAGGGTATACAACTACACCGTCCCTAATCTAACCTATGTCAGTCACCATTTTAAACAACATTCATGAAGCTCCAAAATATTCCTCTCTTTCAGGTGTACTTCAAACGGGATGGCGAGCTCATAGAGGTCATCTCTTACACTATGCCCACGGCCAGTGAAGCGGGTACTGGCTCGGCAAATTTCAGAGGGGCTCGCCCACTGATCAGCCGGGACCTGGATGAGACCAAGTTGCAGCGCTCTCTCTCTCTGCTGGACCCCGAGAGCCGCCTGTCCCGCCTGCACACAGAGAGCCCCCAGCACTACCACAGCCAGGGCCAGCAGGCGTCTGAGCCCAGCCCCGCTACAGAGGTCATCCCAGAGACTGTGGTGAGCCGTGAGTTCCCCCGCTGGGTCCACAGCACTGACCCTATGTACTTCTTCAGCCACACCCACGTCCCCCAGAGTGACGGGTCAGTGGTGGTGCAGGCCCGTCTCACCTGGACCCTCAACCCCCAGCTGGACAACGATGCCCTGTTCAGCTGTGAGGTCAAGCACCCAGCGCTCTCCATGCCCATGCAGACTGAGGTCACATTGGGTGAGTACTGATGGTTTTGGATGTTGTAATTAATGGGTCACATGCAAAATTATAGGCTGACCAAAGGTGATGGGGACCATGGGAAGTGCTGAATCAAGAGCTTGAATTCTCCCAGCAGCACGTGTTTTCAGGAAGATGTTCAACTATTGTAATTTCCACTATAAGCCACTACTTTTTTCTCACACTTCGAACCCTGTGGTTTATAAATGGACAGATTATTTGTTTATCAACCCAGCGGATGTGAGCGCAGCCTGAGTGCAGAAAGCACCACGGTCTGTGTGGTTAACGGGAACTTACAACTCGAGCTAGCACTGTTATCAGCACACTAAAACAGTTTATCGTTGTGATAAAATAAGTTATGATGCTAAATTAGCATTAGTGATTGGGATATGGCGGCACGGTGGCTGAGTGGCAACACTCAGGCCTCACAGCAAGAAGGTTGCGGGTTCGATCCCCGGGTCGCCCGGGCCTTTCTGTGTGGAGTTTGCATGTTCCTCCCCGTGTCTGGATGGGTTTCCTCCGGGTGCTCCGGTTTCCCCCATCAACCCAAAACATGCCCGCACCCCTATGAACTAACATCAAGGACCATGACGTCCACCCTCCTGTGGGCTCACCACCTGCAGAGGGGTTCATAGGGGGGGTCAGGTGCTATGAGTATTGGGCAGCCCAGCTGCCCCCGCGACCCAGCCGGATTAAGCGGGAGAAGATGGATGGATGGATGGATGGATTGGGATATGTCTTAATGATCCGTATGCATTAATGCAGGTGAGTGCGTAAATGACAAGAAGAAATGGCTCAGACTTCAGTAACTGGACATCCACTCATACCTGGTCGATACAACTAGCCTCGAGAGCCTGAAAGACACCATGGATCTATAATAAACATGTTATTATAGTTCTATGCAAGACAATGACATGATACCAGGACAGCGGCTCTTTCTGCAAGAGACAGTAGAGCGCAAAGTGATGTAGTCTGATAATCCCTCTGTAGACTTTTACTGGCTAAGGCCTCCGGGGAGGTGCTAGAGCGATACAGACAGGTGGAAGTGGTGATGCACAGAGGAGGATACTAGTTTGATTGTGTTTTGAACAGTTATTTTGCGCTTCATGCACACACTCTCCTCATGGAAAACACACAAAGAAATGCATATGATACAGCTTTTAAGTTAAAGGCAATTGATCTGGCTGTCGAAGAAGGAAATAGAGCTGCTGCATGTGAGCTCGGCCTCAATGAGTCGATGGTGAGACGTTGGCGATGGCAAAAATGAGGACAAAAACTTTCAGAAGCAACAAAAGCAGATGGCCCAAACTTGAAAACGTCCTTGGGCACCTGTGGCTTATAGAGAGGTGCAGCCTATATATGTACAATTCTTTTTTCTTTTAAAATTTAGCTGATGCGGCTTAAATTCAGGTGCACTCAATAGTCTGGAAATTCCGGTTACTTATCCAAAGGTTGATAGTTCAATTCTCACTATTGGCATTCATATTGTTGTGTTACTTGTGCAAGACACTTGATCCACCTTTTCATTAGCAAGGTCCATAACAAGTCTCTGTGAATGCAGAAGTGAGATGGCTAAGTGACGGAGGATCGGTGGGGTCAGAAGAACCGTGACCAGCATTGGAGAGAGACTTCCGTGTTTAAATGGGGTTGCTAGGAAACATTGAGCTTTAATGATTTACTTGGATGCTTTGGAAATATAGATGAGTGGCCCTGCTAACAAATGTGTATTAAAGTTGCATTACCCAACTTTCTCTTATCATATCCCCAAACTTTAATATATTGACAATATTTTGATGTAAAAACACCTGTAGTTATACTTTGATTTGTCACCCGATGGCTAAAACAATCAGTGTTATGGATGAAGTGTATGGCACAATACTATTACCATTTCCAGACACAAGATTTCACAAGTTTCCCAATATCTACAAACTGCCTAATTGATGAAAATTATCTTTAATTTTTATTACCAAACCCATGCATATTCTAAAGTCTTCTTTTGCAAATGTTTACTAAACAACACAGAATTTCATTAGATCCGGCTTAATTGTGTTACAGCTGAGCAGATTGCAAGTTACGCAGAGATTGAAAAACTCTCAGTGAGTGACAGTGCAATCGAGCTGTCTGTCTGTCGGCAGACTGAGCTAACTTACTGCACCTATTGAAAAAGTCAACCTGAATTAGCAAAGTTAAATGAAAATGTAGACACTCCGACCGGGGCAGATGACCCTTACATATTCTCAAAGCACCGAAGCTCTTTCATACACTGCATTTGGTCTCTCAAAGCAAAAGTAATCTATAAAAATTTCCTCACGTCAAAACTTGTTGAATTTTTACTTCTACCAACTATCAAAGTGGAAGATTTGGCAATGAGAAAAGTTACACTTTGAAGGTGGTCTAACGCTTAAGGTTGCATAAATCTTTGATGGTTTGAAAGACGTGCATTGTTTTCTGATTTTATCTAAAAACAAAGTTGCAACTTCATCCTTCAAGGCAATTGAATGACCCACATAAGCTCCTGAATCCCAACATGATAAACACAGACATTATCTTGCTGTTTTGAGGAATAAATGCAGTAAATAATAGACGTTGCAGAAAGCCTGTTGTCTGGCTCTGGTGTGCACCACAGTAAGAAGCTTGAGTGCTTATCAGGTCCAGTCTGAAAAGGTTTATATAATCACAAGGCAAAGACTTGTAGTAAATAAAGAAGGGAACATTGTCATACAAATGGAGTTGAAGGCATTAGTAAAATATAGCTGCAGAAAATGACACCTGTTAAGTTGGATGTTTGTACACAGCTTGCTGTCAAAATAAAATGACAAGATGCTGAGTAAAGAAAAGAGAATACTTTATGTCTGAGTCTGTTAGCTTGTTGTCTCATTATAATGCTTCCACATGCTATGGAGTCTGTTATATCGGCAGTTTGGGCATAAATTGTACACAGCCATCTTGATTTATTAGAACTTGGGACGATAATGAATGTTTTGATTCTAGATCAGCTGATTTTTTTATTTTAATTTTCTTTTTTTTTATGGCCTATACCAATTGTTAATAATCTGAAGGGTAATAAAGTTTACCAATATTTTGGGGGCAATATTTGTGACACATTTTGATTATTTCTCCTAAATACGGTAATTTAAAGTCATTACAAACTCACGCACAGCCTTTCCTACCTATAAGAGAGGTGTGTAGTCATGTTTTGGACAGTTACCTTCTTTGCACAGTCTTCAAATAGAGCTTTATGCACATTTTTCACACAACAGGTCAGTCAAAACAAAAGATCGGCCTCTACTGGAGATTTAAGGCCAATATAAAAGCCAATCAATATATAGGTCTATAGTTTTGATTCATGTTGACCATTTGACTTTTAGTTTTATATGAATATGTCACACATGCACTGAATACTCTTCCTAAAAATATCATAATAGCATCACAGTTAAACATAATGAGCACTAAACTAATTTAGCATAGAATCCATCAGCTGGCTGCTAAAAAGTCATTGTTATTGCAAGAAAGGCCTAATGCCAGATTTTGCTTGCCACTAAAATGGCTACACTAACAGTGTATAGAACGCTCCTCCCTACATTTTAAACACACTGTAATTAAGTCTGCAGCTGCACCACTGTCAATGGAACCTAATAGCATGCTTCTGAAATCAGTTGTCACTTTGTGCTTTGTGGCTTTTTAAAATGATGGTTTGGAGTTACACAATAAACATCCTTTTAAACACTGTAAATGTCAGTGCCTCATACAGAGTGGAGAGAAATACCACCAGTAACACACAAGATGGAGACAGCAGCGTCACTCCACGGTGCAATGGTGTGAGCTGTCTTCTGGTGTCAAAGCATTGCATCAAGCATTTGAACAGCTTTTCACCTCCCCAATGTTATCGATAAAACAAATGACGCATCTCGGAAATTTGTTCAGCATGACAGAGGTGCTAATATTTTGACAAGGCTTTAACTGTGTGTTTGTTTGAAGTCGTCCATTTACTGCTGCCTTAAAAAGATAGGAAAAGGGTTGTGTGGTGGTTTTATGTGAAAAAGTATTTTAAAAACTACTTCTACTACGAATTTGAACACTAGAATATAACATTTTTAAAGATCTGTTTAGAGACACTTTATAACTGAAATATCTTATTGATCTTGATTTGTTAAAAGGGAAACGTCAATAAAAAAAACAGGACATAATGTTATAAATGCATTCAAACTTTATTTCAAAGTAAATAAACAAAAATGTAACATAAAATGCTTCTTAAAAACAAGCCCATTCACCCAGCTACCCCACCCATTTTAATCTCAATGGGATTTCTTTCCTGGTTTAAAAAATCAAATAAACAAATAAACACTCCCACACAACTGCCCCACACAATCATACAACCCCGTCACAGTTTCACAGTCTCATGCACACACACACACACACACACACTAAAATCATATGGCTCGGTACAGATAAATGAGGCTGCGTGTAGATGAATATTATTAGCATGAGATGTTGCGCTTTTTCATCATAGAGCTTCCGTATAGTTCCTGGGATATACTTTTACCATCAACCATATGGCAACAGATTCAAGAATTTGGCCTGGCTTGTTTTTTGTTATTTTTGTCACAGTGCTTTATAAATGCTATTACAGCACACAAATAATTGGAAGTAATAAAAATAAATAAATCATGTGGTACACAGTGTATTTTCTGATTTTCGGTTGAAATCAGTCTTACTTACTTCTTCCCACATATTAATATTTCATTTTCTAGTCAATCTTGGCCTTGCAAGAAGGTTGTATTAATCTCTTTACCACCTTTTGTTTGTTCTGCTATGACACAGTTTGAAATAAAGATGAATAATTATATTTATTATATATGTAGCAGGCTATATGCTCAAACCACATCTGTATCCACCTTTCAAGTAAGTTAAGCAATGAATCAATAAATGCATAATTATAGCTTCCATTTCTCTCGTCGTACATTTGGCCCTATCAGGTGTATTTGTACAGGAAATGAAAAGGAGGTCTCCATAGCCTCCATATGTAATAAATCTTTCAGAGATTTAATATTACCACATGAGATGGAGCGACAGTCTGACAATCGACCACTGTTGTATTACACCCGATGAATATGCATGAGTGTCTGCGTGCTGTCCATGCTAATGTCCACAGCGCTGGTGCTAAGCTAAAAAAAGATCACCTCTATGAGACCAGGGACTCCGCCTGCTACGCTACGCTACACTATATGTTCCATTTATGAGCAGCTTAATATTTAAAGAGAGTAGTTTACGTTTGATGTACATGACTTCATCATTTAGTATTATGGGATGTTTCCACAAAATGTAATAATCATCTCTACAGTGCAATATTTCAGGCAATTCAAATGAATAAGATACATACAGGGAAATGTGTTGAAACATTCAAATGTGTCAATATCTTCTACACTAGATTCTCTGTTATACCGTGGCTATACCTGCAGGTCAATGATCTCATCTTAACTCAGCTAAGCAAGGCCAGACTTGGTTAATACTTGGACTTGAGTTGTTGTGTCCTTAGGCACTTCACTTACATTGTCCATTAACGGTGGGATATCCAATAGGATTACAGGGGAAGGACATGTCATGGATTTGTAATTGAAAACATTATTTGTAATTTGCAGCATTTGTTCTGTTAATCTTGATCAAAAATGTAATATTTCAGTTCACTACCAAACGTGAAGATTTTCCATTTATATTAAACAAGTGAAGTGCATTTTTATGTGTTGGAAACTATACAGCTGCAGGGAGACTATTTTAAATCTCCAATAAGTTCCTTTGCCAAAGCATGATTATTGTAGACCAGGCGCACTGGAAGTCCATTTGTAGACTGGAGTATGGACCTATAAATGTCACTGCATGGTACCTGGCTGCTTGTCCAATGTAAATAGCTTCATTAGGCAAACACTGAAAGGCCCAGAGACAGAGGAGCGCTCTGGTATTCTGTTCTGTCTTTGCTTGAGGTCACTAAGTCTTGCATGTTGATTCAGATCCTGGAGGACATTATACAGTGTTGGCTTTATGACAGTAGCCTACTCCAGTAGTGGGTCTGGCCCCTTTTAAACATGCTCGTAAGGCTCCACTGCTTTCCTCCTGTAACAAAGCCAGTCATGCAGCTAATGTGACAGTTTCTCTAACTGGCTGAGTGTGCTGTGCATCTGGGCAGACCTGTTGATCTGTTGGCTCATGTGGCAGGCACACCTGATGCACTGAGAGACACTGGGTTACACTTGTACATGCACTATTCATGAGGAGGAGAGGCCCTCCAGAATCTAGTGTTTGTGGCCAAATAAACACAGCACATAAAAACACTTTATGTTTGCAAGTAACACTGGTAAATTTACAGGCTCATTTTTTAGTTTATGAAATGCCTTCAAATGAAAGTACTAATATTTCCAGTCATAGGAAGGAGCAAGGCAAGTTTATGTCACGATGAACTTACTAGTAGATGTTTACTCAGATGTGCAGTGTATACGCTGTTTTGGTAAACCATGTCAAGTAAACTAAAACCATAAAACATTTGATATAGAATTTCCTGAATAAATAATCTATCAAATCAAATCTGAGACAACTTTGCACAAAGTATTTTGTAATTTGGTAGTGCTTTACTTTATAGTACTGTTTACATAGTAACAATATGGATGGAGACAACTAAAATGTAATTTTGCCAAATGCAAGATATATACTCTTGCATAACCGGACACATCTGTCATTTTTCTTGATTTCATAGTAATATCCTAGCCTAACCATAAATTACCTACATTTTCTTGGTAATTTAAAATACACTGTTGCAGATGTATAGTTTCGTACTTTTCCATTTGTGTAAAGTTTAGTGGCCGAAAATACCAAAATAGCCTTCTTTCTTGCATATGACATTACAGTGTAAATGCCAGAGCAACAGCTTTACACTTGGGTCCTCACCGTGGTCACAGCCTATGTCACAGTGGTCACTGCTTATGGCCTGGTGACCAGTAATGACGTAGGATACCAACTGTCAGTGTTGGAGCAGATCCCAAAATCAGTCATCATCTTCTCTAGCCATATGTCCCGCTAGCTTTATGAGGCACCATGACACCGGCATTAAAAATACCCCTCGCTAACGTGTGGGTGTACTGCTTCGTACTTCCTTGCCAGTACTGTACTGTGAAATGTCTCCCATTCACAGCATGAGATGGACTGTTTAGCTATGCTGTCTAAACTGCTCAAATTATGCTGGGCTCAAATATCTCCCTATATATAGCCTATTTCTAATAGACATCATTTAGATGTTAAAATCCAAATGGAGAAGTCATTTACGGTTTTGTATGGATGGTTACTTGTGACTGTTTACAGGTTGTAATGGATAGTTCCATTAGTTATAATTTAAAAGATTGTATTTGTATGTAGTGGGTGTCTTTGACCCCCTTTTGGCATCAGTAGGGAATAGAGCATGGTGAAATGGCTTAGCAACACAGCATGACAGGAAAACAAAATGCTTCCAGTGAAGGCAAAGTACTGATAGATCAGGATAAGTTCAGGGAAGGTGTGTGGACATTAAAAATGTGCAGAGCTCTCGGTTTTAAGTGTGTGAGAGGAAGAATGTTGAAACAGCGTTTTAGCTCTCAAGAGGCTGAATAAATGATTACACAAACATGCATGAATGAAACTAAATACTACCCCTGGGTTTGGAGATGTAATCAACATGATGCATGATGCAGTGGACATGTACTATAAGGTTTTAGCACTGTGAAATGAGAACTGGTAATAAGGCTGCAACTGACTGTTATTTTAGTAGTCAGTAATGCCTTTTTGTGATAAATAGAATAGGCAAACAATGCTTGCTAAATTGTTGAATACATTTTTAATAAATACATGGTTGAAAATGGCTTCTAGAAAGAGGATATTGACAAATTAAGTCTATTATAGGTCTGAATAATCTATATTTTGTAAACTTTTTTGACATATGTATTTATTTATTAGGGCTGATCATTTTAATAGTCAACTGATCACTGTTATACAGAGATTAATTGTTGTAGTCCTAATTAGTGTACACTTCTGCTTCATTTTTGCTCACTAAATATATTTAATAAAAGGGCCTTTAGAACATGTGCTCATGTGTGCAGGAGGAAAATGCGGTCTGCTTGCTCTGTTATTTACAGGTATGGCGTGTAACTCTTTATCCATTAGTTGGAGGCAGACTTGTAGTCAATGGTTGCCTGGGAAAAGGCTGTGCTCCATTAGCTGGCGTCGACAGATTGTGGCTAGATTAATAGCTAAAATCGAGCTCATTTGTCTGTTTATTTATTCCTCCTTTACTTTAACCCATCAATGAAAACAAGCACCAAACAACCATTTGTATCTGTGATTTGTATCGAGAGTTTAAGCTGAACAAATTCAGGCAGATTTGTCCAGAGGTGGACTCTTGCTGTGTTTATTTATAGGGTGCACTAAACTTATCTTCTTGGACATTGTCTCACACAGAGAGCAGTGCAAAATATCTCATTATCACTATTCTTCATAACTAGATCTATACCAGCAAAATGATAAATATATGTGCTGATATTTACTGGTGAGAATGTTCAAGAGTCCCTCAATCACTCAATCACACAGAACCCTTCATTAATAGAGCTGTTAGATTCATCAGTTAAACTTAATGAAATCGCAATCAGCAAATCAGCAAATCGCAATTAGTAAATCAAAAAGACGCTCATTTTTTTTATATATAGTTTACTAGTTTTCTTGTTCATATTTGTTTGAGTTCACTAAATCTTGATTGAAACTAACACAACTTTCTAAGGACAGCACGTCACCTGTATGGCTCCATGGTAAAGTTCAAAACATACTTCAGAACAATCTACATGGAGATAGATACTTTTTTTGTTTGCTTGTTTTGCCATAAAAAACAGCAAATATTTTGATTAGATTTTCCTTTTCTTTATTTGTTGAACTACTGATCGGTAATAAATCATATACAATATCGCAGAACTATTGTAAAGTTTGTTGCATTCACCACGAAGCAGATATTGTCCTCTCTTAACTCCTGCTGCTGGCCTGCATGCCATTGTTTTAAAGGGTCCACATGAAAGCCTTCTGGAGACCTCTGTCCACACCAAGACAAGGGAATTAGCTCTGCAAGTGCCCCTTATCTCAGCAGCTCCACACAGCACCCGGCGCAGTCCCATTCTCCTGCAGTAATGACTATCTACCCAATTTACTTTTTCCCTCTCTCCAAGGGGAATAAATCCAGCACTGGCTGCCGGATAAGGGAACCTGCAGGGGCCGAGCCTTTTGCCCCGTGGCCTTAATTGACAGGAAATTGTATTTGTCTCCCTGCTCAGACAAAACAGGTGTCAGCTGAGATGTCCTCCCCACGATCAGCCCGATGACCTTTATGTCTTCTCTCTTTTTTCAGCTGCTCCGAAGGGCCCCAAACTCCTGATGACCCCCACCAGAGCCAAAGTCGGGGACACAGTCAGGATCACTGTCCAAGGATTCCAGGTAGGGGTAAGCATGACAAGGACCAGCATGTCCATTTTTTCTTTTCATTTATAGTGCATTTTATGAACTTTTTTTTATTATGTTTTCCTAAGAGCTGCACAAAGATGATTGTCTGACAAGTCCAGAATATATTTCTGTGTATTTTTCATACAGAGGGATATAAATGTTTGGTCATTACCTCCATCGTGCCTCTAGACAAATTCAGACAAATCCCTGATTGGCTAATCCAACTTTCAGTCACACGCATCCATGACCAGTCACATCTTTGTAAAGTATTGAAGAGAAGAGTAGTGTGTATTCTGGATGTCACTGATCTCAACATTTTTCAATTTTTAACTATGGCTTTTGAAGACTATTCATTTTAGAAGTCAAAATCATCAAATTTCACTATTCCAAAAATATCGAGAGAACATCAGAGAGGCAGTCGTTTTGTGACTACACACCCTTTGAAGAAAGAGAGTGACAGAGTGAAGGGCCTCATCTCTGTGACAGAAGTGGCATGTGGAGAGCTGACACCTGAAAACAGCCTGGTGAAGAGGAGGGGCTAATCCACATGTGCCACAGAACAATGCCCTGCTTAGTCACTTCACTACGATAGATTATTTTGTTTTTTGTTTATTTTTTTGTTTATTTTGTTTTTTGTTTTTCTTTTGTTGTGCATTTTAGATGTGCTTATCAAAATGTTAAAATGTACTTTACCACATGTTTCACTTTCGTTATTTGAATGTGCATGTTTGTGCGCACATAACTGTTCACACTTTAATATAGACCACATCAAAATTAGGACTAAACTGGGACTAAATTTCAAACTAGACCAGGGCCAAAATCAGTCAGTAAACCAACTCTACAACTAGATAATATAGGCAATATAGGAACTTAGCACCCCAGTAGAACCATATATTTAGCAAAACCTACATTAGCTGATTCTTTTCTGCACTGTGATAAAATTATCTCCCAATGACCTTTGCTGATCGAATTGGAATACTATCATTCTCTTATGTGAAAACACTCCCATGATATGTTTTGATATTTCAAATTATTACACAGCCCTTTAGCCAGGTTTTCAACAAGTCCATTCTAATTAAGTGTTTTTGAAAGGTCAGACAGTACAATTTATTCCTTTGAGCCAACAAACATGCTCCAGGCTAGCCTATGCTTTTGAATGAGGAAGTGAAGCCATTTGAACTTGAGCACCAGCCAAACAGTTGCTCAAATTCACTCCAGTAAAAGTAAATGTGCTCTTTGAGTCCAGTGAGAGGCTTGTTGACATCTGATAGGCAGTGATCTCAGTGCTTATAAGGCTTTTAAGATTTGGCAAATGTGTTCGGGTCTTCTCTCAGTCTTATACAGGCTCAAGTTTTGGCTAAAGCTAACAGTGTTGTATCTTTGGCTCTATATATCAGAATCTATCTTTTTACTTTGAGCCTCCCCCGTCTCTCTTGTATTGATTTATTGTCCAGTACAAAGTGTTCATGCTGTTGAGTTCTATATTTTATATTCCCTTAAAGCTTTCTTATATAAAAAAAAAAAAAAATATATATATATATATATATATATATATATATAGATATATATATATATATATATATATATATATATATATATATATATATATATATATATGCTACATATGTTTGAATAGTAATAACAAATACACACAATATATACATGAAACAATGTGAAAATAAAACACAGTTTTGAGTGTCATTTCTTATATATTCTCATATACACACACACACACACCCACACACACACACAAACACAACATAAAATGGGAAAAATAATGACTAAATGATTTTGTGAATAAAGGTTGATTCTTAGTCTCATCACACACTGTTCATCGGTATAATGAGCTCTAATTATGAATTCTCAGGGTTTTTATTCCAATATGCCATGGATTATAGAGAAGGACTGAGGATGGAGGGCTCCAATCCTCTCTCTCACAAGAGATCCCGGTGTTCCCATATTATTCGGGCACATGTCAGCCTTTGGAGTGGCAGCGATGGTGGTCCGTACTTTAAATTTTAAAATTGGTGTGAAGGGCGCTCTGGAGCTGAGCGGGGAAACAGTTGTAAAGTGAAGTGTTGATTATTAATGCATGTTGTTAACTCGCAGTTACATTAAGGGAAAATTGGAGCCTTGCATTATTCATGTCCATGGTTTGCTCTAAATCTCTTGGTTGTGACCCCCAGACTAATCCTAACTGTTTTGTCTCGTCTCTCCCTGTGCTCTGGTAGAATGAGGTGTTTCCGGAGCCCCTGTTCACCTGGACGAGGGTGGGAGGTCGGCTTTTGGATGGCAGCACAGAGAGGGAGGGGAGAGAGCTCATTCTGGAGAGAGTACCAGCCGAACTCAACGGCTCCATGTATCGATGCACGGCACAGAACCCACTGGGCTCCACGGATACACACACACGCCTCATAGTGTTCGGTAAGACATGCACTATACCAGAAGGCTGGAAAATGTGACAGTAATTCTAATCTCACACAGAACTATTTTAGCACTGATGCAATAATTCTTGTGGCTGCACTATCTGCAGAACTATGCTGCTTGCAGGGAAAATTTGTCAGATTATTTGACAATATAAAAATGCTTTTAAAATGCTTGTTCCAGTTTCTTGCATTTATTTGAACAGGGACAATGCACATTAATAAACATTTCTGTATAAGTGCCATCAGTATGTTTATATGAGAGGAGTGGGGAAGTGGCATGACCCAGTCTGGAACTTTATTCCACTTTTATTGTTTTATCAAACTTATACTTTTAAAGACACATTATGTAACTTTTTGGAGGTGGCAAATCACTTGCATAATTCCATGGAAATAGAAAGTTAAAAAACACTTCAGTTTTATGCCATACTGTGGAATATTTTAGCCAAAGGAAAAAATCCATTGATACAAGTAGGAGGAGGCCATCCTCTAGGCCAAATAACTCAGCTTTGTGGAGACGCAAGCAGCCCACTAACACTAAGGGTACGTGTTTTTATCTATGTTTTTCAGTGCAATAAGCTTAAGTTAAATGAAAAAAACATGCTTTTATTTTAATATATTGTTCTATAATGTTACACACTGGCTTTAATATACACTTATTTACTATCGAATAATTTCTTAAAGCTGGTTAAAGCACACTCCATAAAACATAAAACATATATGTGGTGCAAATTTGGCAGTCCATGGGTTTCAAGTCAGGGCTATTGCCATAGCAAAGCAAACTATTACTGTGAATGGGCAAAAGTCCTTCAAATCAGGGAGTACAAATGTCTTTGAAATCCATGATGATATTTTTCATAGTCTTAATGAAAAGAGCAAAAGAATCTATGTGCAATATTAATTATAATCCATTTTACACATAGATACATATACCATTCTCTTCTCTTTTGTATTTCTTGCCTGTTGTGTCTAGAAAGGCGCCTTGTATGTATTATTAAAATGTATTATTACAACACATACATTTATATTTTACTCTTGTGTCTTGTATAACTCAATAATTGTTCTCTGCCAGGTTTTATATTAAAATGGTGTAGATGTATATCACTCTCTCAAGTATGCACATGGTGGTTGACAGAGATTTGCAAATAGTTCTAATTGTCTTTTATTTCTTTCTGCTAAAATATAGCAGATTCATTATTTAAATGTACAATGAATGTGCAACAATAATTGCATATACTTTTTAGTATTATGCATTTAAATGCCATAAAACAATCAATTATCATTATTCTTTATCTATATAATAGTGTGGCCTTTATGTGACCAATTATCTGTTTGAATCATTCATGCCACTAAGTGTGATGAATAAGATATTGTGTCTCTATTCCCTAATAGTCTTGACAACACACTCTGAAGCTGCACTTAGTGATGAGAACACTGTCATGAATGGGCTTTAGTGAATGTTTGATCAATGGCCTGTTTTCCAACACACCGGCAGTGGCATCAAAGTGCCATTATGGAATCAAAGCAACACGTGGTGAACACTGCTGCCTTTGTTCAGTGGCCAGACTCAGGTACGATACGACTGACATCTGGACAACACGGAAAAGAGATTTGATGCTAAAATGCTTTAAATGGCAAAAACAGGATATTATGAGCAAAAATAATGAAAGATACATTTGCATCAATTTCAATCTTCAAATATAGCCGCAAGCGGCAATGATCGGCTCTCGTGTGCGCCTATGCTGCACCGTGCCCCACAAACGGCATGCTCTGCAAATGAGGTGCCCTGCACATCACGCCATGCAAACGCCGCACGCATCAAATTTCATGCCCAATAAACGCCGTGCCCCACACTAACACTAATAACCGTAAGCCCCAACCACACTTTTCATGTGCTTTACAGTGTATTATATTCAGGCTGATATCAGGCCTTAGTGATTCAAATTTCCCAGGGCAACACATCCTCCATCAGAAAAATGACATAGTGCACCTTTAAATGATTTTTGAAAAGTCTTTGCGTCCCTGGTGGCCAATAGTGAAAAATTCCACATGTTCGTAACATATTTTTTGCTCGTAGTCATGCACCAAATTTAATTCCCAAATTTGGTACAAATCCGATAAGGTTGACGTTTCATGTCTAGGGGGCGCTATAGTGCAATTTTTCATATGCTTTATCGTGGATTATATTCAGGCCCAGATCAAGCATCAGTGATTCAAATTTCAGCACGATCGGACTAAGCCTGTGCCAAAGGGAACAAATCTTCACATTGAATATTGTCTAAATTTTGATTGAATTTTGGAGCTTTGTCGCACGTAAACCGTGACAGTTTTCAAAAAAATGGAGGTAACTTTTGAAACCGCACTTCTCTAGATGATGTACGGTGATTTTCAGCCTTGTGGGTGAAGCGCCTTCAGAGGAGTGCAATCAAACGCAATGTGAGCCAAAATCTCTGCATTTTGAGGAATTCAATCCAAGATGGCCGCCTTCTGCTTTGTCAGGGGGCATGGCCATAATAATATTTTTTGTTTGTCTTCACGTGATGAATGTGTGTATCGAATTTCGTGGCTCTATGACAAAGTTGTGCTGGGACGTCTCCCATAGGAGTGGGCGGAGCCTAATATTCAAGGTTGCGTTTTATTGCCATTTTTTAATCCCCACGCATGAAACCTATATTTTCTTGAATGTCTCATCATTTCTGAACTGTTGGCAAAGTTTGGTGAGTTTTTGAATGTGTTTGGGGGGTCACATTTTATTTCAATCTGTAGGGGGCGCTAATGCACCAAATTAAATGTTTTCAGATTCAGTAGCTTCAGGGCAGAGAGTTTAAGAACTGTGTCACATTTCATTGAAATCAGAGTTTGTTTGAGCAAATAGGAGCAATTTGTAAATTTCCAAAAATTGGGTTAATTATTTGTTGCTTCACTGCTCAGAGACCGTCAGACGGATTTGGGATATGTGGATATTTTTTGACGTTCCACCCCTGGAGATAATGTGGACCAAATGTGAGGCCGTTCGGGTGAGCACCCTCTGAGGAGTACGTTTCAGCTTCGCATACTTTAAGAATATTCTGATACGAGAACAATGTTCCGCTTTTTCTTGGCCGACATACATTTTCGGAAGCCTCTGGCACATTGCTACGTCATGGCAAGGGTCCCTGGTCACTACGGGCGAGTCACGTCGCGTCATTTTAGTTCCTGCCCCCTATATATAGGCCCTTCGTCAGCCTCTGGCACTCGGGCCTAATCACTGCCGTGGTGGTACAGTGAGTGAGTGGCTCGCTCTCCTGCCTCACAGCAAGAAGATCTCAACTCCCAGGGCCTTTTTTATGATATGTTTGCATGTTCTCTACCGGCCTGGATGGGTTACCTGCCTACTCTGTTTACCTTATAAAAGTCAAAAATGCACTGATACCCATACAAAATCTGTTTGTCACTGAGGCCCCTTTTTAGTAATTGTAAGCATATGTGTTAGTGATAAGCTCCTCATTAGCTAAATAATATCTTAGTGTTCCATGTTTCACTGGAGACTGATATTCATTTGGCATTGGCATATGAAAGGGAATGATTGTCTTCCTCTGGCCTTGAAACAAACTGAATATTTGTGAACTTCATTTTCCTGCTACGTGCAACTTTTGGACTTTTTCAGATTCAAAATCTATGTTTTTAAATCATTAATCTCTATGGCAACGGTCCTTATTTTTCATCATTCTGAAACTCATGGATTGGATTGTTCCAGCTATGGCCAACAGTTTCTCTTACAGACACCAGGCCCCTAAATCTCAAACTCATATGGATGGCAGTGAAAGACCACAACAGGTGTATCAGAAAATAAAGTGTGCTCAGTCAGTAGTTCCACTTCCATTACTCCTGTGTGACATAAGAGCAAATGTTCAAATCATTAGGCTGGTCTAGAGTGAAGCTGTAAGCCATTTTAAAGGGAAAGTACCACTTTGGAGAGACGTTACCTTGGGAGGTGTTTCGCTGGGAAGAGCACTAATGCCTATTTAACACCCTGGTGCACCCTTAGGTGTCATGGTCTCTGTGGCGGTGCAGCTGATCAGTGTGCTCTGCTCTATGTGGATCAGCTTCACTCACACTTAGGACAAGTAAATGGTGATTAAGCGACCTTGGCAGAGTCCCCCATGGCCGCGCGATCAGACACTCCTCTCGACTGGGGGTTGATGAGCTGGAAGTATTTGGGGGCTTGGCACAGTCTTCAATATATATCAGCAGGAATAATAGAGTGTAATGATGGCGAGCTGAGGAGAGGCTCCAGCAGAAATGTCTTGATGATGTGCATTTTTAGCCACCCTCTGTGATAATACCCCCAGATTACTGTGGAGTGAGTCAGCACTGAGTGGCCAACCATGCCAAACTGCTACATATGCATAAACACCAAATATGAATTCATATGCAAATGTATAGGCCAGGAAACTATTCTGTCTCTTGGAAATCAGTCTGGTTTCTCTCAAAGAGGAATCAGCTGGTGCTTATTCAATAGGACTTTATCCTATACTGCACTGATGATGGACTTGCCTTTTTTAATGTTGAAAACTGAACTGAATTATTTATTTCTAGGAGGAGTGCTTGTTTAAGTAGTACTACACAAACTTCTGACATCTTTAAATCTTCTATTCTGTTGGGAGAGTGATATTTGCCTTTTCAGCACTTTAAAGTAACCATACAAAATGATGCTGTTGGGATTTATATTTTCTAACTCTATAGCATAGAGTAACAGAAACTTCTCGGTATTGTACTATGCCATAGTATTTATAAGAAAAATGTCCATTCATTATACCTGTTCACTGGTTTTGGCTGGAGAAATAGACTTATAGACAAACTTCAGTGCTCCACAAGGGAAATAACACAGTGGCTCACACAATATAATAATATACATTATATGTAGAGGATACCCACTACAAGATGTAACACTATAATACTATTTTGTCATTTTAAATGCAATGAATTTCATGAGTTCTTTCTAATCACGGGAACTTTTTGTGATTGTTATTTATATTTTAAGCAAAAGTACATTTGTGTTACATCCTTCCACTTATGCAATAGCATTTGGTTTCAGTCTGCTTTGGAGTACTTCCAAACTTTCATTACACATGATATGTTTACAAAAAGGACTAATACTCAGCAAGCCTCTGTTGCCTCCTGGTCAGTTCATTTCTCTTAAATCTCAGTTGGACTTTTGGGCTCAAGCCAATGGACTCACTTCAATTTCTGTGCACAGTGTGTTCTGTTAAAGGTATCTGAATTGAATTAATGCATTTCTAATAGTGGTTAACATGGTCTTTTTGTACATAAAACTGTCATGGGCTCCCTCTCAGCTCCTGTTAACGAGCCCCACCTACCTCCACTCTAGCTGATTTGATCCACCTGTCTCCACTCTGCATCCTCACTCACCAACCAGCTGCACCTCATGCACCCCTGATTGACCTGTGTTTAAAAAGCCCTGTTTTTCAGCCTGTCCTTTGTCAGATCGTCTGCACGTCTGGATCCGCAACCTGCTGCCAAACTTCCCTGCATTCTACTACTGACTCCTGATAAACGAACCCGGACCTGTCTGTATCCTCTTCTGCTCCTCTGCCCCGGTAAACCCGACCTGCCTTCTGCTCTTGACCTGCAAATTCTGCCTAGCCCTTGTCTGTACTGCTGCCCTGATTCCCTCCTGGCCGGACCTCCTTCCTGTTCTGCTGTGTGTGTGTTCTCCCCAGAGACGCCAAACCATCCGGCTGGTGGACCAGAGGACCATCCCTGCTGCCCTGGACACACGCACTCCCTTTTTCCCCTCAACCCCTAAATAAACTGTTTAAACGTGACGCACTTGGGTCCTTGTCTGTCTGTTCCCTGACAGTACGATCTGACCATCATGGACTCAGCGCACGATTCACCTGACATGGACCTCAATGCCCCAGAGCCACCATCTGCCATGCAGCGCTTTGAGCGTGCGGAGGGAGAGGTCCATCGCCTGACGGGTGACATCGCCGCCTTGCTGGAGCTGGGCCGAATGCAACAACAACAGATCCAGCAGCAGCAAGAGCAACTTGCCCAGATAACTGAACTGCTCACCAACCTGACCCCGTCGCCAGCCAACCCACCCGCCGGTCCAGCCCCAGCCAGTCCACAGGCCATTCCAGCACCACCCAGCATGCCAGGTGGTCCAGTTCCCATGACGCCTGCTCTCTTCACCGCCGGTGCGCCGGAACCCAAGATTGGTAGTCCTGAGTGGTTCAATGGCGATCCAACCCAGGTCCGGGCATTCCTTACAAGCTGCCGTCTCCAGTTCTCCCTGCAACCCAGAACCTTTGCCACGGAGGGGGCCAAGGTAGGGTACGCCATCACTCACCTGACGGGTCGAGCTCGACTCTGGGGAACAGCCGAGTTTGAGCGTCAGACTCCAACCTGCACATCCTTTGACCTGTTCGCTGAGGAGATGCTCAAGGTCTTTGACTTGGACTCTTCTTCTGCAGAGGCGTCCCGGGCACTGATGAGCATTCGGCAAGGTAGACGGACCGTCGCTGACTACTCCATCGATTTCCGGACCCTGGCAACACGCAGCACCTGGAACATGGAGGCGTTGGTGGACGCATTCCTTCACAGCCTGGCCGACTATGTAAAGGACGAGCTGGTCTCCCATGAACGACCATCAACCCTTGACGAGGCCATTGCTCTGGCTGCTCGAATCGATCGAAGAATCCAGACCCGCCGTCAAGAGAGGGGGCACCAGTACCCTCCAGCTACCAGCACCCGAGGCAGTCGAGCTGCCCGTCTGCCCCCCTTGTCTACTCCTCCAACCCAGCCAGACCAGTCGGAGCCTATGGAGATTGGCCGAGCCTCTCTTTCCCCTGCAGAGCGTCAGCGCCGCATCACATCCAACCTCTGCCTGTACTGTGGAGGGGATGGACACCGAATTGCCACCTGCCCTTTAAAAGCCCAAGCTCACCCGGTGTAGGAGGAATCCGGTTGAGCTCTACGTCCACCCAGCCCTCCAATGACCGCAAACCCCTGCTGCAAGTTCGACTCCACCTTCCTGACTCTACACACTCTCTGGCCGCCCTTGTGGACTCTGGCGCTGAAGCCAACATAATGGACTTGGAGCTCGCCCGCCAGTTGAAGCTTGAGAGCCATCGTCTGTCACCTCCTGTTCCTGCTTGGGCGCTGGATGGACACCCTCTCGGCACAGTCACCCGTGTCACTGCCCCTGTCTTGATGATGATCTCCGGCAACCATCAGGAGACCATCCAGTTCCACCTGCTCCGCTCCCCAGGCCAACCCCTCATCCTGGGCTACCCATGGCTTCGCCGGCACAACCCTCTCCTTGACTGGACGACCGGGGTGGTTGGGGCATGGGGCAAGGACTGCCACCAGACCTGTCTGCTTGCTGCTACACTACCCCCTCGCTCCGTTCCCGCCAGTCCAGCTCCAGACTTGTCCAACGTTCCCGAATGCTACCTTGAGCTCTGGGAGGTGTTCAACAAGGCCAAGGCCACCTCTCTGCCCCCGCACCGACCATATGACTGTGCTATCAACCTCCTCGCTGGTGCCGCTCCTCCTAAAGGCCGTCTCTACTCGTTATCGTCTCCAGAAAGGAGGTCCATGGAGGAGTACATCAGTGACTCCCTGGCTGCTGGGATAATTCGCCCGTCTTCTTCCCTTGCTGGTGCTGGGTTCTTCTTCGTGGGGAAGAAGGATGGATCCCTTCGTCCATGCATCGATTATCGGGGCCTTAATGACATCACCGTGAAGAACCGATATCCTCTTCCTCTGCTCACCAGTGCCTTCGAGCTGCTCCAGGGAGCCACGGTCTTCAATAAGCTGGATCTCCGCAATGCTTACCACCTGGTGCGAATACGGGAGGGGGATGAATGGAAAACAGCGTTCAACACCCCAACTGGTCACTACGAATACCTAGTGATGCCGTTCGGTCTCAGCAATGCTCCAGCTGTATTCCAGGCTCTTGTAAACGATGTGCTGCGGGACATGTTAAACAAGTTTGTCTTTGTGTACCTGGATGACATCTTAATTTTCTCCAGATCCTTGTCCGAACATACCCACCATGTCCAGCAAGTCCTTCGCCGCCTTCTGGAGAACTCCCTCTACGTCAAAGCAGAGAAGTGCGAGTTTCATGCCAAAACTGTGGCCTTCCTAGGATACATCGTGGCTGCGGGGAGCATACAGATGGACCCTGCAAAGATTTTAGCAGTGACTTCGTGGCCAGTCCCAGAGAGCCGAAAGAAGCTGCAGCAATTTCTTGGGTTTGCAAACTTTTACAGAAAATTCATCCGGAACTATAGCACCATAGCCAAACCTCTCACCACCCTGACCAGCACCAAGCAGCTCTTTGCCTGGACCCCAGCAGCCAACAAAGCCTTCTGTGCCCTCAAGGCTCGGTTCACCTCTGCCCCCATCCTCCAGATGCCTGATGTGGACCGACAATTCATTGTGGAGGTGGATCCCTCTGATGTCGGAGTTGGTGCTGTGCTCTCCCAGCGGGCTACGGAGGACAACAAGCTCCATCCTTGTGCATTCTTCTCTCGCCGGCTATCCCCGTCTGAATGCAACTACGACATAGGGAACCGTGAGCTGCTGGCTGTCAAGCTTGCCCTTGAGGAGTGGCGCCACTGGCTGGAGGGGTCCACAGTTCCATTCCTGGTCTGGACTGACCACAAGAATCTGGAATATGTCCGCACTGCCAAGCGTCTAAACCCCAGGCAGTCCCGCTGGGCTCTGTACTTCACTAGATTTAACTTTACCCTATCTTACCGCCCTGGATCACGGAACATCAAGCCAGACGCCCTCTCTCGCCAGTTCCAGAAGACGGACGCTCCCTCCAAGGATCCTGCATGCATTCTGCCCAGTCCCTGTGTTGTAGCAGCCCTGACCTGGGATATCGAAGAGCGCGTGCAGGAGGCTCTACGTAATCAGCCAGGACCAAGCGCATGCCCCAGCAACCGCCTCTACGTCCCGGAAACCCTGAGGTCCCAAGCTATACAGTGGGGACACGAGTCCCGTCTGGCCTGCCACCTTGGCTCTACTCGCACTTACCAACTGCTTGCCCAGCGGTTCTGGTGGCCTTCGTTAAGGAGGGATGTACGGGAGTTCGTCCGAGCCTGTCCCACCTGCAACCAACATAAGGCTTCCAGCCAGCCTCCAGCTGGATTTCTCCAGCCTCTGCCTGTGCCCAAGCGCCCCTGGTCCCACATTGCCCTGGACTTTGTCACAGGTCTGCCCTCTTCTGCTGATATGAAGGTCATACTCACTGTAGTGGACCATTTTAGTAAAATGGTACACTTTGTGCCCCTGCCTAAGCTCCCGACAGCCAAGGAGACTGCTCAGGTGGTCCTGGAACACGTCTTCAGAATCCATGGGCTGCCCAAGGATGTGGTTTCAGACCGAGGTCCACAATTTTCCTCCAACTTCTGGAAGGAGTTCTGCAATCTCCTGGGAGCCACGGCCAGCCTAACGTCTGGATTCCACCCTCAATCTAATGGCCAGTCTGAGCAGACGAACCAGGAGTTGGAGAAGGCCCTCCGGTGCATGGCGTCACGCAACCCCCACTCCTGGGCACAACAGCTAACGTGGGTGGAGTATGCCCACAACTCGCTCACCTGTTCTGCCACTGGTATGTCCCCTTTCCAGTGTGTTTACGGCTATCAGCCACCCCTCTTCTCCAGCCAGGAAGGGGAGGTCACCTGTCCGTCTGCCCTCTCCTTTGCCCGTCGATGCCGCCGTACCTCGTCACGAGCCCGAGCCACACTCCTCAGATCTGTTGCCAGCTACACCACTGGAGCCAACCGTCGAAGGACCCCTGCGCCCACCTACCGCGTTGGGCAAAAGGTGTGGCTATCGGCCAAGGACCTACCGCTCCGGGTGGAGTCGAGGAAGCTGGCACCTCGGTTCCTTGGACCATTCCCCATCGAGAGGGTCATCAGTCCAACTGCCATCCGGCTCCAGCTGCCAAGGTCCATGAAGGTACACCCCACGTTCCATGTTTCGAAGGTCAAGCCTGTACACGACAGCCCACTGGTTCCAGCAGCACCTCCTCCTCTGCCTCCCCGTTTCGTCGACGGGGGTCTGGTCTACACCGTGCAGCGTGTGCTTAGGTCCAGACGTAGGGGTAGGGGTCTCCAATACCTCGTCGACTGGGAGGGCTATGGGCCTGAAGAAAGATCTTGGGTGCCAGCCAGTCGGATAATGGACCGGACCATCATAGCTGACTTCCACCGACAGCATCCCGATCAGCCCTCCATCCGCCGGGGCCGTCCGAGGGGGCCTCGCCCCGTGACTCGTCCTGCACCTGACCCTGAACCTGTCTTGGTCCCTGATGATGGTGGCTCTCTGGCTCCCTCTGAGGATGGGGCAGAGACTGACCGGTCTGAGGAATTCTGACCCTCCGCCGGCTCCCCCCGCCGCCCGCCCGGTTTGGTGGTTCCTCTTTGGGACTTCTGGGGCCGTCCCTTGGGGGGGAGGTTCTGTCATGGGCTCCCTCTCAGCTCCTGTTAACGAGCCCCACCTACCTCCACTCTAGCTGATTTGATCCACCTGTCTCCACTCTGCATCCTCACTCATCAACCAGCTGCACCTCATGCACCCCTGATTGACCTGTGTTTAAAAAGCCCTGTTTTTCAGCCTGTCCTTTGTCAGATCGTCTGCACGTCTGGATCCGCAACCTGCTGCCAAACTTTCCTGCATTCTACCTCTGACTCCTGATAAACGAACCCGGACCTGTCTGTATCCTCTTCTGCTCCTCTGCCCCGGTAAACCCGACCTGCCTTCTGCTCTTAACCTGCAAATTCTGCCTAGCCCTTGTCTGTACTGCTGCCCTGATTCCCTCCTGGCCGGACCTCCTTCCTGTTCTGCTGTGTGTGTGTTCTCCCCAGAGACGCCAAACCATCCGGCTGGTGGACCAGAGGACCATCCCTGCTGCCCTGGACACACGCACTCCCTTTTTCCCCTCAACCCCTAAATAAACTGTTTAAACGTGACGCACTTGGGTCCTCGTCTGTCTGTTCCCTGACAAAAACCTCTTAATCATATAATTTGCACCTTTAAACATGTTCTAAATTACATGACATTCTTGTATTATTAGTTCAAATTATTATCTAGCAATTGTCTTCTCTCAAATGATAAAGCTTCTGGAATGTCTACTGTTTACAGAATCCTACTATCAAAAGAAAGATAGAGATGTAATAGTTTGTTTTTTTTTTGTCTTGCAGAAAATCCAAGCATGATGAAGAACACACAGAATCCTAACAGTAAGTACACCTCAGACACCATTTAAAGTTTATTGACAGATTAACTACTCATTTCCTTAAAACATAGTTAACATATAAGCAAACATCTTCATACGTTATTTATTTATTTATTTACGTATTCATTTAAATGTTGGTGAGGTTCATCATTTGTTTCCTGGTTGGACACGAGCAGCAGATATGACATACATGGAGGTATATCCATAACTACTGCCTAGCAACCGTAAGGTAAACAAGAGCCACAACGAAACACAACATCTAAACTGTGCAATAGTTATGATTACTCTGCTTATTTTAATACAAAGTTACACACTTACTGTGTTTTTGTACTTTTCTGATCTTTTTTTTTTTTTTTTCGCAAACTGCCACTTAATTGATATAAAACTACAATAAATGTTTACCGCCGTTACTGTCCCACCAAACCAAGCAATAATTAGAAGAACATGATAACCTGTCACATTAATACATGACGTAATCTGTTTATGTAGAGTCTTTGTTCACCGCTGCTCATAACATGTAGTCAGGCAGGGCTGCTCTTTCTGCGCATTTTTACCATTCTCCCGCTGCATCGCTTAGCAGGCCTGTTACTTTATCCTCGACCTCAGATGACTGTGTTTGGCATATGCTCATTTGCAGTACAGCAGAATAGCATAACACATGTATTTATTTATTTATTTATTTGACAGGAACCTTGCGCAATACATGTATTACAAGCTATTATTTAAGATAATGGAGTCCCAGGGCAGAGGCAAAGTGACAGCAGCTAAGAGTGTGGATGTAAGATGATATCACAAAAAGATATATTACCACTAACAAAATAGGTTGCGTTACGAAGGGCATGGGATGTGTTTCTGTCAAAGTTTGCAAACTGTAAAGGAAAACAATCATTATAATAATAACTATGAATTAAACACTTAAACAAGAGTGCAAATGTACATGAGACAATGCGCTATTACATAAGATATAAATTATACATTACTTACTTACACAACAAGTTAGTTTCGGGACAACATTGCGTATTGCCATGTATTGTTAAATGAATAAATATATATTCTCAAACAAAAGGGTTAACCATACTCGAGACAAAAACACTGATTAGCATGGCAATTTGTTCATCTTTCAAGTATTAAACAAAACATTCCACATTTCGCAGTATTCTATCCGCCTTAATAGTTATTTGAGGTTAATGGTATTGTCATTATCCAACAATAGTCTAAAAGTGAAGCATTCGGACCAAATAATGGACTTACAGCTACTCTAATTCTATTAAGATCATAGACTCGACAACATAATTGCGTATGACACTAAACCTAGCAAGGATCAATAAACACTTACATGCCATATAGTGTAATGACTGGGTAATGTTGATTTCCTGAACACATTTAAAAGGTAGAATGGCTCCAGCACATGTATGTGTGAGGAACATTTACCCTGTGCAAAGTGAGAACAGCTTGTAAGCAGATGGGAGACAAAGCTTTAAGCAGAACTCCTCTCGTCACAATCCAACAGGGCAGTAGACAATAGCCAAATTAGCCCTCAACTAGTAGAAAGTAACCGTTTCACTTCACTAATTAGACACATTTTCGTGGTAGTGTTTCTGTTCTTAGTACTATTATCATATGGAATTGCACTTTTGAACGTGTGAACTTTCAGAAGAAGAACACTGTATTTATCTCTTATATAAAAATACAAAGTTTACGTCAATTGTGATAAATCAAAAATTATCTGACGCCAAGAAATTGTGATATTATTGATATATTTTCTGTTTACCCCTACATAAAGAGGCCATGTTCCAATTTGAATTTTCACTTCTGTTCCTAATTCCACATACAGGTCTGGCCGGACGGAACAAATCTCTCATTTTGTTCCACTATCTCAAAATGCTTTTCCACATTTTCATTTGTGCTTATTTTCTCCTTCATTTTGCCGGCTGGTTGTATCTTAGGGATGCAAATCTGAATATGCAAATCTGCCAGTGAGCCAGGAGCAGGTGTGGCTGTGCAAGGACAGATTTGGGTCAGTCAGGGACTTTACATGCAAGTCAAATAGGTGTAGAGCCCAGCCCCAGAGGTCAGCACACTCACTATTAGACACTATTAGATCACCAGGTTTCTCCCAGACCATTATGTCAGATATTCAAGCCGTAGCCAGACAGAAACACTGATTTGTGGCCAAGGTAATGTTCATTCATCTTTGTCAGAATTCGCTTTCCAAGATGACAAGTCAGAGTATTTATGAATGACATAGGCTGGGATTTTTGTACGTTGAGTGAAGGCTGTATCTGGAACACTGCAGTGGTGTGATTTAAGGTTGGCAATGTTGGAAGAAAACCATAGAAAGTCTAGTAATAATAGTACGCATTAGTCTGTATGTACTTTCCAGATGTATTCTATATATTCTCGGAAAACAACTGGGTGAAAAAGCACACTTACAAAACATTAACTGTTGCTTTATACCCTATAGTTGGAAAATGTTTATAGCTGTGGTTATGCTGTCAGATAATACATCTCAGCCCTTCCAGAGCTTTGTCTGTTGTCAAATCAAGGGAAACATTCACACAATGATTTAAATCTTAAATGGTTAGCTGCACAGAGACACATTGACCCTGCCTGAGGTCTTCTTCTGAAAAAGCTGATTTGCTTGACCTTTAGCTCTGACAGAATACACTTGAGGGAGCTTGTACCACTTTATATTCTATATTATACACAGACGATATTATCGAGAGACAAACCTATCACAGAGTCTTCAGGTCAAAAACACCTTTTAACAAAAAGAATAATAAAAACAAAAATGACTTCTTCTACTTCACTACCTCCAACAGGTCAATCATGAGCTAAATGAAGCACTGTGTTTTAGCTGGTAATTTAAGTCCAGCTCTGCTCTTATTAAAAAGAGCATGTTGCTGCTCAAATCAGTCCCAGTTGTCTGTAAAAAACAGGCCTGGCAGAAGAATAGGAAAATGCACGCCAAGAACTGAAGGTGAGCAGATGGCATAGACGTCTATACTTTACACTGTAGGGACCTCAGATAATGTTCTATGGCTGAATGAGCCCATTACAGGACGTGATGAGCAGCTAATTTGGTAAATATTGTCAGAAATATCAATCAAAATATCCACTTCTAAGTTATTGAGTGTTTTCATATCAGGGTTTCTCGCAGTGTGTATCTCTTCTTTTGTAAATTCACATTTACCTGTTTGATAGAGTTGTAGAATAGATGATCACATCTGCCTGTCTTTTTAAAGTAAGTAGGAAAGTAGTAGCATGGCGTAGTATCTTTGAGCTCTGGAATTATTTATTTATCTACGGATCGTCCCACTAATATTACAAATCTCTTTTTTTCAGGGGAGTCCTGGCCCCAGAAGTGACCTTGTACTTTGTTTGTTTTAATGTTACCCCTTAATAGCAATATGTGGACAATGTTGGTGCTTCTAAGTGCAGGATAGATGCATCAAAATCGCACTGGAAACATTAATAGAGAAGTCACAGTTCTATTTCCACGGCCAGCATGATGCGAAGACCTGCAAACAGGCAGTTATTGATGGGCTTTTCATTCAGAGAAGGAATCTAATGTATCTGAAGCATTTCCATTATCTCTGTGTGCTGGAGACAATACTGGCAATGAAAATGGAAATATACAGTTAATGGAAATTCTGCTGTGCATTATCAGAATGTGAGTGCTCAGGGCTCACATACATTCTTTTGACTATCCACAACTTTTGTTTTCTTCACTTCTGGAGTCTCCCAGTGTTAATGTGCTAACACTTGTAACAATGGAAGACTTTAATAGTAACAGCAGCTGCCTTGTACAGCTCTCACTGTGTCAAAACATTAATTTTACTACTTACATTGCTATAAACACAAGCCAAGACATCACATAATGAGGCCCAAGAAATGGACCTAAAAGCTTACTGTGAGATCAGTTTAGAAATACTTTTATATAGCAGTTTGTTGTGGTCATTTAAAGCCATTACATTACAGAAGTTTGAACAAACGTCAAGCCTGTACCTGACCCGACCTGTGCCAGATTGCTCCAGGGAAATTAGGCTGAAGTAACATTTGACATGATGTTCAGTCAAGCACCAAGTGCAGCCAAAATGTTTCCTTTTGGCCAAATTTGGAATTTGCCAACACAAAGTAATGATTAAATTACATGAATTTGAATCCACAATTTACGTGACTTGTGTATATCAGCTCTCACTTTAGTTCAGACAGAAATATTTCTGAGATATGGTATAAAAGAAACCACAAAGTGCATTGCTTTAAATCACATATTCCCAAGTCCTTTTTGATGCTTCACGAACTTAAAAGAAAAAGTCCTCCATCAAAGACGACAGCGTCACCAATATCTGAATGACTGCACCCTCACCAGTCTCCTACCTTCTCCGGGTGTGCAAAAAAAAAATCTATGTTTAATACTGGCCTTCATGAGGAAAAGGGATGGAGACCATTAAAGCCGTTTCGTTTCAGTCAACTCTTGAGTGGCTTATTTGGAATAGAGACATTAGAATAGTCATTTAGTTTTTATGTTTTGCTTTTGATTGCTGCTTTTATTTACACTCAGCAAATGATGTCTCGCTGTTATTTTGATTTTTTTTCAGATGCAGCATGTCGTCTGGAGGTTGTTGGACTTACATGGATGACCCTCATCCTCACAGTGACTGCTGGACTGACGTGAAATCTCCTCCACTTGGACATTGTCTGCTCCACATGCGCACACACATGCACACACACACGCACACTTCTTACTCAACATCGATAAAAACTGTACAATCCTGCAAGCCTTCTTCGGTCATCAACTCTCCCATGCGTCGAGCGAAATGTTTTTTGTACTGAAAATTATAACCATGACAGAACATGATGGTCTAGGCTGCTCTCTATATAAGCCCTACCCACCTCCACCTTATTTTTTTGTTTTTCTTGTCCGCTAAATGGAAAAAAGAATATGGAATTTATTTGTGACGTGATTGAGACTGGACAACCTGACTGTCTGCCCTGGGATGCACCACAATGGAATAAATCTGCATTTTTTATTATTAATATATTTTTGTTTCCTTTTGGTTTTCATAGCCTGGAATGTACAAAAGGTAAAGAGAAACTAGAAAAAAAAAATCCTTTTTGAGTGTATTTTGTGTACATCAGTGTAAATATTGAAAATAATTAAAGAAGCTATATGGGTCAGGGGTTGGTTGTGCTGAGGTAGTCACATTTCTTTGTACTTCATTCATGTTTTCAAAGATGTCTACAAGGACAGAAAATTATTATGATTTGAGTTTTATCTCAATATGGCTATACATTTTCAAGGACATCAAATTGCTGAAAATGTCTGTTGTTTTAGGGGTCCTGGTGCATGTGACATTCTTTCTCAGTTCTTGGCGTGTTGCGAATGAGAACTCATAGTCACCGACCTGTAATCCAGCTATTTACTTGTGACATAACTATCTTAAGTGACCCATTGTGTACAATATGTAACTACTACCACAGCATCTGCAGGATCCATGAGCTCATTTGGCCGTCATCTCCAGAGGTGCTCACCTGAGGCAGCGTGTGTAAAACAGGGTTGTTGCATTTGTTTCATTTCACCTGTATTAAAAATGGAGAGATTATCAAAATCCATGTGACTTGGTTTTAATTTCTTAACATCTTGCAGTTGCTTATTTTACATATGGATCCACCAAATATCCAATTACAAATTGTGGATCTTTTATTTTTTTATAAAGCAATTGCTGACCCCTTGGCTATGATACAGTCATTTATTACATAATCTCAAATGCCAAAGCAATGGGATGTAAGTTAAAAGAGACATTTTGCAAAACCAGCTTTTTATTCATTTTTAATCATATTATAATGATGTTCCTTTGTCACTTGCTCAAGTGACAAATTGCTCAATTTTTTGGTTAATTCTTGCATGTTTGTGCAATCCTACATAGTCCTTTGAGGCTTGAGTGCTCAAATTTTAATTTTCACCTATCCCCTATCCCCGCCCGCATTCCTCTACGTAGTTCCATTTTTTAAAAATTTGTCTCCAACGAAAACACATAATACCCTTAATAATCCCATCAAAAATAAATCAATAGCAGAAAGAAAATGCTGAAAATGAAAAATGTTTTTAAAAAAATAGTTTTCTTACACTGTGGTAAATATATTTGGAAATATGAGCAGCCCAGCCCAAGGCCACTGTATGGCCTTTTATATTTTAAAAAGAATGACTACAGTCAGTGCTTTGTAAATGCTGTATTTGAACAACTGAAGCATGCTATGGAGTCTTTTATAAACAATGCCAAATCCCTTTAACAATCTAATTTCCTGTTAATCCTGCTACACTGCTCCCCTCTCTGCTCAAAGACTTTACACTGCTGTGGGACTGAGATTTCATTTGTGTTGCAGCTGAATTGTTTCCATAAATTACATTGTTTTGGGCATTTCATTTTGTTCACGCTCCAACGTCACAAAAGATGATTTTGACATCGCTCTTAACCCTCTACTTTCTTTTCAGCCGCGCACACTGGCAGGTTACTTAATACAAAGTAATCCAGCATTTTCGGACTTTTACAAGAATTCCAATTTAAGATATTCTGAAGACACAACGCGTATTAAAGGATTATAGTTTGAAGCAGGTGGGAGGTAAGAGAAGAGATTTCTGAAGCTTAGTAGAATAGGATGACGACCTGTTCGTCTGGAATATGCGCTCACCTTGTCAAAGTACAATCCATATTCAAGCATTCAGGACAAGAACGCAAGGCACAAATAAGATTAACAATGGGTCATGGCGGTACATTTTCCTTACAGAAGCAAAGAAGACCAATCACTGTCCACCCACTGGAGGTTTATAACTCAGCTATCATACTCGTATTGATTCAGGAGGCACTGCGCTCTCTCTGCTTTTATGACCATTTTCACATCAAAAAAAGGAAGAGCAGGTCCATTTCCACTCCTCATTTCAGAAAAAAAGAATTCCAAATTGATTCTGGGCTGTAGCTGAATGTCCCCAAGGAAAGCCTAGGCAATCACAAGGGCAGTTTATGATTATCAGTACATAGAAAAAAGGTCATATAGTCATATACTTAATAGACTGTTAATTTAATTTGGTTAATTTCAGTTCATTGTATTTGCATCGATTTGTGCAGCCTAAAATGCATTGGATTTGGTTCACATAATTTTCTTGGCGGCAAGGTGGCTGAGTGGCAACACTCAGGCCTCACAGCAAGAAGGTTGCGGGTTCGATCCCCGGGTCACCCGGGCCTTTCTGTGTGGAGTTTGCATGTTCCTCCCCGTGTCTGGATGGGTTTCCTCCGGGTACTCCGGTTTCCCCCATCAACCCAAAAACATGCCCGCACCCCTATGAACTAACATCAAGGACCATGTTGTCCACCCTCCTGTGGGCTCACCACCTGCAGAGGGGTTCATAGGGGGGGGTCAGGTGCTATGAGTATTGGGCAGCACGCTGCCCCCGCGACCCAGCCGGATTAAGCGGGAGAAGATGGATGGATGGATAATTTTCTGTTACGAATGATCGATGGTCGAATTCCTGAGGATCTTCTTGAAAACCTATTTATTTACACAGTACTATGTAACTTTTATTACACAGTACTATGTAACTTTTCTGGTGAAGGGTCCACTACCTGCTGGACCATTACAAGTCAGTTACAAGTCAGATCTCAGGAAAGGCAAGCCTGTTTACTGTAAAAAATAAATAAATAAATAAAATAAATAAAAAACTGCATGTTTTAAGGTATTTTTAAGTAATGAAGGTGCTTGTAATTGATTAAAGGTGCACTATGTAACTTTCTGGATGGGGTCCCATCGCCTGCTTGTTTCTGTGGATATGGCATTGCTCTGTCTGCAATGTTCCACAGTATGACGTTAAACAGAGCTACCTTACATTTGTTCAATTACAGGAGTTTTATAGCTCAAAAATACTTAGAAAAAACATTCTGACGTTTTGACTGTGATCAGGTTTTGCCTCTCCACAGATCTGACCTGTACTTGGTCTGGTTTGGTCTCCATTAAAATAGAAAGGTTTAAAACCATACCGTGAAACATTCCAAAACAAGAACATCTTCACAAAGAAAAGCATTTGATGGTCCCTCCACCAGAAAAGTTACACAGTGTACCTTTAAATGCAATATAGCACACACAGACTAGAAAAGTATAGCATCAAGCACCATTTATATAGAAATGTTGCACTAAATAACAGATTAATTATTTGTATAGTGTCAGTGTTTGCTGAGGAACATAATTCACCTTTTGAGTTTTGAATCATGTCCATATGTCAGCTCCACCTAGTCATCTATTGTATTTCTTTGTTTGTGCTCCAGTGCAGATCTGAGAAATGGCAAGGAAAAGACGCTTTCTCTATGTGCCATGTGTGAATAATTTAGGAGCCAACGGTGCTCCCTGACTCTAGTTTCCTTGTTGTCTGTGAGAGATCATATGACTGCAGCTGGTCAGGCAGGGCACCTGACACACCCTGTGTACACACAATCTAGTCTTTAATAACTACCATGGTGATGTTTAAGGCCCGCTGATGTTGGTAGCTGCAGCATAGCTCAGTCTTATTATTATAACCTTCACTTCGACACAGTATTATTGTACCTGTTTTGCAGATATATGCAGTATTGACAAATGCATTTTCTACCTGTTACAAAAGCTCTTTAGCTATATCAAACCTTTGAATTTAGTCTCTGCATTGCCTCAGATTGGACCTTTGATCTCGACTGTAGCAATGCAAACAGATGTATCCTGGTTAGTAGGTGTTTGATAAATGTCACCTATCATAAATCCACACCCCTTATTCAAACCAGACTCTCCACCTGCCGCTCCTGTACCCAGTCTGGCCAAACTACACTGTGTGCCACTATCTATCATCATATTTAATAAATATTAAAAAGGGACCACGACAGGAGAAAAATATGACTTTCACCACCCCTACTCATGAATAAAGATTCTGTTTTAGTTCTTGTGTGAAACTTAATGAATATAAAAACAATCGGCTTTAACAAATATTATGATTGCATTATTGGATGTGTGTGACTTGTGATACTCGGAGTGTCACCTGTGCTCCACCTCTTTGAAACCAGGGATGCAAATAGATCCGAAAGAGCTCTCATTTTACACCTGTGGGCTTGTCCAGAGAGGAGCAGACGTCAGATAAAGGCCAGTGTCTGCAAGAGCAGCACATTTTGTCATCTGTGCCTTGATATTTAACTACAGTATAGGACATGTGAGACGATTGCCACGGCTACAAGAACCATGCCTATTGCGGACCTAGCGGGTGTCCAGTTCGACATGCAGCTTGCGTGGAGGCTGAGTTTTTCTGTGGCTGTGGTGCTGCTGGTTTCTTTGGCTTACAAGTTTTATAACTCCAGAGACAAGTGGATAAGGCGGTCATGCGGCAGAAATGGAAGTTGTCAGAAGTGCAATGCGATGCTGGACTTAAAAAATGGATCAGAAGATGTGGATAATACATTTAAAGAGAGTGACAGTTATCTCAACAGTGAAGAACCTACAAGAGATACTGTAAAAGATGAGGGTGCATTTGACCCAGAACACTGGATAAGGCAATTATACAGCCACAAAAATGAAACTTGTGAAAATTCCAATGTGATGCTGGACTTTACAAAAACTGAACCCGGGCATGTAGACAGTCAATTGAAAGAGAATGACAACTGCCTCCCAGACAAAAGCAAAGAAAAACCCGTAAGAGATGAGGATGCATTTGACCCAGAACACTGGATAAGGCAATTATACAACCACAAAAATGAAACTTGTGAAAACTCCAATGCAATGCTGGATTTTGCAAAAATTGTACCTGAAGATGTAGACAGCAAACTGAAAACCAGTGATAATTGCCTCACAGAGAAAAGCAAAGAAGAACCCATAAGAGATCCTATAAAAGATGAGGGTGCATTTGACCCAGAACACTGGATAAGGCAATTATACAGCAACACAATTGAAACTTACGAAAACTCCAATGTGATACTGGACTTTACAAAAGCTGAACCAAAACATGTAGACAGTCAATTGAAAGAGAATGACAATTGCCTTCCAGAAAAAAGCAAAGAAGAACCCGTAAGAGATGAGGATGCATTTGACCCAGAACACTGGATAAGGCAATTATACAGCCACAAAAATGAAACTTGTGAAAACTCCAATGCAATGCTGGACTTAACAAAAACTGAACCAGAAGATGCAAACAGTCAATTGAAAGAGAGAGACAATTGCCTCATGGACAAAAGTAAAGCAGAACCTGTAACAGATTCTATAGAATGTGAGGATGCATTTAGCCCAGCACAGAAGATTAATCAATTCTCCAACAACCAAAATGAAACTTATAAAAACTCTAATGTTATGCTGGGCTTATCAAACAATGAAGATTTGGGCAATAACTTAAAAGAAAATGACAACTGCATCACCGACAAAAGCACAGAAGAAATTACAAGAGATACTGTAAAATGTGGAGACGCATTTAACCCAGAACACGGTGACAGCACTGTCAAAGAAGACACACTGAATCTTCACAGGCAGCTAGCAGTCTCCACCAGTAATCTTTCATTTGGAACATCTTTGAAGCATACGCATCCAGCAGAGAGTGGGATGGCCAATGCAACAGGGCGCCTCTCCCCGTGCTTTCTGCAGAGGCTGGAGGGGAGTGTGGGTGTGGGCAGGGAGCTCAGGCAGGACTTAGAACGCCAGGGGAACCACTGCAGCTTCCTCTCAAAGGCCGAGATCAAAGTAGAGGATGCAAACGTGCTGGCGGAGGGAACAGGAGATCAGATCGTGCAGGGAAAAATATATGATTACTACGTGGAGTCTTCCTCGCATTCCATTACAGAATCGGGAGAAACTAAACCTGTAGTGGAGGTTGCGCGTCACGGCAACGGTGAATCTCTTGCCTCCATGAACACCATCATTATGCGTGATCTGGTTTTAACGCAGAGCTATGATCAGAATTCCTACATTCCACTGGGGAAGTTCATGCAGGGGCCCCCAGCGAGGCCTGCACTACAACGCACCGAGAGTTATCAGTGTGCCGCAGAGGCATCGGAGCTTGCCATTCTCCCCCTGAGTTCAGGAATGACAAACTCCCCTTCTTCTGTCTCAGCTCACCCTAAGATCTGTCCTTCTATGGAAAGAGCAAATACGGAAAAATCAGAGCTAGATGTAAAGCCTTTATTTTTACAGCTTCAGCTAAGTGACTGTAGAGATTTAGAAAGTGTCAAAAGCAAGATCAATTTAGGCAACTGTTTGGCAATTTTGCAAATGGCCAAAAGAGAAAAGCATACATTACTTCAGCAAGCAGCTCTTTGTGTCATGTCAGATAACTATTTACAAGTGCTCAGAGACCCTAACCTTTACGGAAGGCTATTGGCTGGGGAAAGGGAGCAAATCAGGAAGTTGAGAATGAAAGGGAGATTGTATGTCATGGTGGCAGATATAGATCCTCAGGACTGGGTGCAAGACACAGAGGAAACCCAACCAACCAGTGCAATCTACTACTACAATGACTACAGAGATACCTGGCAAAAACTGTGCCAGATCCCACCCGAAGTCCTCTCCAAAGCTTGCTCTATGTGTACCCTCGATAACTACCTTTATATAGCGCTGGGTTGCCAGTGCACAGGCAGGGAAGTAACGCCATCAAAGAGAGTGTTTTGCTATAATCCTTTGACATCCATTTGGAAAGAGATCAGCCCTATGAACCAAGCTAGGCCACGGTGCAAACTGGCAGCTCTTGACGGTTGCATATACGCCATCGGGGGCGAGTGTCTGTCCTCTGTGGAACGCTATGACCCACGCGTGGACAGATGGGCATTCGTGGCACCACTTCCTAATGATACTTTTGCGGTTGCCCATCACGTTGCAGTATGTGATGGGGAGATTTTTGTATCTGGGGGGACATTACGGTGCATGCTGCTACGTTACAACTCTCAAGCGAACTCTTGGAGGGCCAGTTTGTTAGGGAGTAAAGACCGGACTGCAGATATGGTGGCAGTGGGGAGGTTTTTGTACCGTTTTGATGTGAATCCGCTGCTAGGGCTCAGCGTTTACCGGTATCACACTGTTGCCAGGTTGTGGTATGAGTGCAGTAGTAGGCGCATACTCAGATGTCCGGCTTTTCAGTGCGTTGCGATGTATGGGAATATTTACTGTGTGAATCGCCAGTTCACTATGCGGTTTGATGCTGACGAGGTGTTTCCAGGTTTTGCAGATGAGGAGTTGAGTGTGCTCCCTGCTGCTAGGGGCATGTTATTCCCATTTGTCCTCGCTCTGCCTGATAAGAAGCCTCGCCAGACCAGTGTGTAACAAAAACTGGGCTTTCAACAATAATAACATGAGTTAATGGGTTTTTAAAGTTACCTAAAACATTATATTTTTTGCAGCTCTTATTATGATCACTTTGCTAAAAGGTTTATTAATGTTGTTGTTTAGATTTTATGTTGTACATCACTAAATAGTTTAATAAAACTAATTCAAATCTATACTGTCAAAGATTTAAGGGCAATGTATATTTTTTTCTTTTACATATGTAATGCAGTACTCATGCCTTCAATGTTCAACTCATGTCAATAATGGAAAAAACTGATGCAAATGTGTTTCTATTTTTACCCCTGTTTTCCATAAGTCCATGACATTTCCGCTTGTCTAATCTTATGTCATTGTAGGTATTAGGCCTCTGTCTCTGCAATATACATCATGGATTTCCGATTAAACCACTCAAGCTTATTCAATAAGTGGCTAATTTATCATAATATATGGCAGGTTGAATAAACACTGTTATGAAAGCAGGGCAATTATCTACAGTTGCTCTTTGAAAGTGACATGTTGGAATTTAATGAAACACATTCAGCCCACTTCCTTAAATTTAGCTTTGCAAGAACTGTCTGAATCTCATTTGCATCTGCATTTGTTTATTGTGCCTGCACAGTCAGCTTACATTGTATCCCTTGTGTTGTAATCACCAAAGACAGCAATTTCCATAAATCATCAGAGCAGGAAGACATGTCTTATCAATGTTAATAAAAAAATTATAAATACCCAGAAGTGATTATTGTTTTAGTTGTATGATATATTACTTCAAATACTATACTGCCACTACTATTACTCCAGTTCCTTCTATGTACTACTGTGTCTGTTGCTTACCACTATAATGTTCTGCTAAGATATTTCCCTCAAGTATCATTCATCTTATTTTTTTTTAAATAGGCTAGTACCTGATTTACAGTCAGTCTGTTAATTTGACAGAAAAATGATCAGTTATGTTTCATCTCTAGCATTTACATGACATACTAACTCAAGCTG